>JAJTUV010000404.1:1147500-1747500 GCA_021653895.1 Mastomys natalensis | reverse complement strand
TAGTCCACTTTCCACCTTTGCTTCAGTCAAATCCAAATGTCTTTTGGGGAGTTCTTCTCTCTTGCTCCCTCCCATAAGCTGAGATAGGCTTACCCAACATGAAGCAGTTCGCCTGGCCCCTTTCCCCATGTTTGTATTCCACTGCTAGTATTTGAGATGTGGGGGTAGGAGGAGGTTATGAGAAGGATATATTGGCCCTTGCATGTACGTGCAAAGAGGTGTCCTCCATTTTTCTCCTCCTTATTCCCACAATATGGTTCTCTCACGGAACCTGACGTTTTCTGTGTTTTATACTTACACTGACTGAGTACTGGATCTCCATGCCCCAACACAAGAGTCACAGAAAACAAGTAGTCATGCCTAACTTTTATGTAGATGCAGGGATTTGAACTCAAGTCTTCAGCAAACAGTCTTACCCACTGAGCCCTCTCCCAAGGTGCATCATCAGCATTCCTAGAACCGCCTCTCTCTTACCTTTGTAAGCACTCAGTTTAGAAGAAAGAATGCTGAACTTTGGAGTGTCCAGACCTGGTCCTTCTGTGCCCGTGTCAGTGACCATGATCCTACCGAATAGGACCGGAATAATGAATAAATTCTTGCCATGTGGGGGCCTCAGCTCTCTAGCTGGACAGGTTTCTACAATAGGATGGGCTTCGGTCTTGGCATTGACAAAAATCTTGCACTCAAGATGAAACCTTTCCTACTCTGTGATCGGAGCCACAGAAGTCTCCAGCCTCAGAGCCTGGTCCCTGGCTTCTGACAGAACTCTGGGTGAGATATGGTGACTTTGGTGCCTGGCAAAGTCGAGGCCAATGAGAGAGAAAGCTCCTCAGATGCAGACTCTTGCAAACTTACTGCCCAGACAAGCCTGAAAACTCTGGTAGGATTTCTTTAGGTCATACCATGGCTTCAATTTCTGTCTGTCTATCAGAGTAAGAAGAACCAATGAATTTCATTGCTATTATTAGGTTGAAGTGAAAGTTTCCAAATCCATATTCTAACTCAGGAATGATGGTGCTGCGCTTGCTGAGTGATGTCTGTTCTGGTCAAAGAGAGTGTAATGACACGTGTGTTACATTTTATCTATCCTTGAGCAATATAATGATCTCCTAAAAGACCAATATGTGTAAAAGAAACCTTGTGCTAAGGGAATTCTTCATAGGCAACAACACACCCACACGTGCTGATCCTACATCACAAAATTAAACTTGTTTAATAACACAATTGTTTTATCCATTGAGTAAACACTACATTAGATGAGACTGAAAATGTCTCTTATGCTAGAGAGGTAATGTTCTCAGTAAGGTACAAGCATGAAGACCTGAGTTCGGTACTCTAGAACCCATGTACACATAAAAAGCTGGGAATGATAGCGCATGCTTGTAATCCCAATGCTGGAGATGTAGAGAGAATCAAATCCCAGGGTTTTCTGGCCAGTTCCAAGCCAGTGAGAAACCCTGTCTGAAAAGCAAGTAGACAATATTTGAGGAATGATAATTATGACTGACCTCTGCCCTCCACATGAACACACATTCATGTGTTCCTTCCCATAGGAACATGAACATCATACATGTACATACCAATACACAGTAAAAAAATAATCAATCCTCCTTATAGATTCTCAGAAGTTATCATGAAAACCTTATATAAATTAGTTTCAGATTTACCTTTTAGTTTTTACACAATGAAGCTGAAGATTATGTTTTCTGGGTTAGTGATGCTCTGTTAAGATAGATAGATAGATAGATAGATAGATAGATAGATAGATAGATAGATAGATAGATAGATAGATGGTAGATAGATGATAGATAGATAGATAGATAGATAGATAGATAGATAGATAGATAGATAGATGATTGATAGCTGGCATTTTTATTTTATTGACTATACTTACAGAGGAAGTACTTTACTGGCTGACCTATCCTCCAGTCCCCCTGGAGAATTCTCAAAGGGGAAATCTAAGACAGGTCTTCATTTTTGAAACCTCCAAGCATGGAGGCTCATCCTTTGTAATCCCAGCATTCAGGGAGCTAAGACTGAAGTAGGAGAATTGCTGTGAGTTCAAAGCCACCCTGAGATAGAGAATAAGAACTTGTCTCAAAATAAATATAATAATAAAAAATTCTCTGTTATCAGCTGAAGTATTTCAGATCATAAAACAGGAAGCTGCTACAGATTTTCAGATGCATAACAAGGAGTGTTTGTTCTGAGCCAGCTGTGGGACAAGAGAGTCCCTTTGGTCTGAACCAGGAAACCCAAGACACCAGGCCTATGTCACCCAGCATCCATCACACTAAAGACCATAAGCACCAGTTCTAACTCCTTGCTTCATGGAAGTTTCCACCTGTTGTAGAAAACGATCTTCTGAACAAAGCAGCCTGAATCTTTGTCAGATCGTCTGGGCCTCCTTGCAAGACTCCATCAGCATCCAGCGTGTGTACTGTCGACATTTCCTCAGAGAAAGACTTATGAGGAGGGTCTTCAACCAAGTCTCCAGACAACTCAGCCATTTGTAGGCAATTCTTTCCTAGCTGCATGTGGTGTAGGGGTCCACAGAGGTGCTGGGGGAGGTTGGTGAGAGGGTCTCCATCTATCTGAGTGGAGGCTTTCTGGGGGTGGGGAGCTGCTTTGCAGGCACACTCATGGTCCAGTGGGAATCCCCCTCATCCACGTTCTGTAAATTCGATAAAATCATTGGCTCCCCAGGATGCTCTGTGATGTGCAGTCATACTTTAGTTTGTCACTAGGACTTAAGAGGAGGGTGTAGACATTGTTTATGTCTCCCTGGGGAAGGATTTCTTGAAATGCCATCTGATGCAGGGCTCGGGGGAGCAGCTCACAAGCCATCATCACCAAATGAGCTCCTGAGTAGAGTTTAATGTTTTCCAATGGATCACAAACACTCACGCAGTAATTAATGATATGATTCATTGTGCTTCTGGGAGCCACTGTCCAACAAAATAATCTGAGTAATTTAAATCTGCAATAAAGTTGGGGGGTGACAACATTCCACGGCTGCACACAGCAGTGATTTGCAGGAGAGGAGAAACGCCAGCATTTTTATTTGTGCTACATCCAAATAATCCTTGAAAAGGCGATATTGGGTTCATGAGTGATTTGTGCACATCCCTCCATGCCTATCCTCCAAGGCAGAGCCAAGTCCAGAGGCATTTTGTCGAATGAGCATAAGACTGAAGGTTCAGTAAACCAACACATTTCATCAAAATTACTCTAGACGTTTCTGTGGCAGACAATGTTTGTAGAATGCTAACTGCCCTTTTTTTATTCTGAATAAATTTCTCCCACTGTTAGCATTTGGCATCTGCAACTGATGTGACCTCAAATGTATCCTTGTTAGAGTCAGGACCTTGCTACATGAGCCCATCTCAGTGTCCCATGCTTGAAGCATAGACGTGCAGGTACAGCTTTTCTTCATAGACTCATGGAGAAACTTGGCACTGCAATGTGCCGGCCAAGTGTTGGAGCTCTGGGAGTGGCTAGGTAGAAGTATTACCAGACTTGGGGTCACACAGCCTGTTCCTGGTCATAAAGGATTTGGCTGCCAATCTTCTAAAAGCTAATGCAAACAACAAAGTTAATAGAAAAGGGAAGGATAAGATTTATTTAATGTGGCCACATTGGGAAGAGGGCAAAGAAATTTGCTGTACACTTTCCCCCCAACTACCACCCAAGTTCATCTTCTGGGTCCTGACATGAGGTTACTATTTAAGTCAGTGATCCTCAACCTATGGGTCATGACCTTCTTGGGGGGGGGGTGTCAAATGACCCTTTCATGGTGGTTGCCTATAACCATCAGAAAGCACAATATTAACATTATAATTCATAACAGAAGCAAAGTTACAGTTATGAAATAATCTTATGGTTGCTGGGGTCACCATACATGAGGAACTGTATCAAAGGATCACAGCAATAGGAAAGTTGAAAATCAGCATTTTAAGTAGGGTGCAAGACTTATATATATCTAAGTCTGTATCAGGCTGTTGCTCTACCCACAACTGACCCACCATTGTGGTGTAGCAAGTGGTAAATCTCTCTCATGAGGAGTTTACTCTGTGGCTGGCCCAGGCTCTAGGCTTTCTCTTCTTCAAGCATGAGATTCTTGGGGAAATCCCAGCTTCTCAGGGTCCTTTGTTTTAGTAGCCAAAATGAAGGGCATGGTGTCTCTTTAAAATATCTTCAGCCATGCTAGTTTGGAGGTTGGGAGAGACACTGATATATACTGAAATGGCAGGCTGTGGGGAGGGTTCTAGCGCATCTGTGTGCTGTGAGCATCAGCCAGGAACACCTCAAGACTGTGAGTCCTGAGAGGTTTGCTGTGACATGGAAAGAAGGCAAGGGGGAGTTTCCAGTGATGCTCATTGAGTCATTTTAAATGAAAGCTCATGTGTTTCTTTTATTGATCATTGATCTCTGAGGATAGAAAAACAATCCTTACATTAATGGTCCACTATGAAGTCATGGAGGTTTTCTGGCAAGGGGACACCAAGTATCTCTGTGGTGACACCTGCTTTACTTGTTCTATGAATGTTTTTATTGAGTGGCTGCTACATCTCAGGTGCTGTTTTATATGGTTAGAATAAATATGAGAAGAAGCAGGTAAGAGACTCAAGGACTTACTCCCGATATACTAGAGATGACACATTGGAGACTCTAAACAAACTGATTGAAAGGACTGTGGGTGTTCTCACCATGAAAGATGCATGTTAGAAGTGAGTCAGGAATTATCATATTCAGTTCATTTCACGAGTAAATCTGCATGAGTGTTCCATGTTGTATCTCCAAATACAGACAGTTATATTTGCCCACTTTAAAAAAAAAAAAAAACTGGTGAGAACAGACCTGGTAATATTTACATGTTTGCTTAATATGGAATTGAGATCAGTTCCCAGAAATGTCAGCAAGTGTGAGCTATAGACTCAAATGCCAACAACTGGGGAGGCAGAGACATGCAGACCCCTGGAACTCTCTGGATAGACACACTAGCCAAACCCACAGTCTCCAGGCTAATACGAGAAACAAGGTGGGCAACATCTGAGAAAAGCCACCCAACCCAAAGTTATCCCTTGGACTCCACTCATGCGTACCTCTCTCGCCCTAACACATTGTTAAAAAGTGGTGAGGCAAAGGTTGGCAATGGCAACCAACTTGTGGGGAAGAGGCACCTCTGAGAGCAGGTTTAACGGAGGTGGAAGGGAGAATTCAGGGGGTGGTTATGTTGTAATAAATTTCTCCCACTGTTAGCATTGGCATCTGCAACTGATGTGACCTCAAATGTATCCTTGTTAGAGTCAGGACCTTGCTACATGAGCCCATCTCAGTGTCCCATGCTTGAAGCATAGACGTGCAGGTACAGCTTTTCTTCATAGACTCATGGAGAAACTTGGCACTGCAATGTGCCGGCCAAGTGTTGGAGCTCTGGGAGTGGCTAGGTAGAAGTATTACCAGACTTGGGGTCACACAGCCTGTTCCTGGTCATAAAGGATTTGGCTGCCAATCTTCTAAAAGCTAATGCAAACAACAAAGTTAATAGAAAAGGGAAGGATAAGATTTATTTAATGTGGCCACATTGGGAAGAGGGCAAAGAAATTTGCTGTACACTTTCCCCCCAACTACCACCCAAGTTCATCTTCTGGGTCCTGACATGAGGTTACTATTTAAGTCAGTGATCCTCAACCTATGGGTCATGACCTTCTTGGGGGGGGGGTGTCAAATGACCCTTTCATGGTGGTTGCCTATAACCATCAGAAAGCACAATATTAACATTATAATTCATAACAGAAGCAAAGTTACAGTTATGAAATAATCTTATGGTTGCTGGGGTCACCATACATGAGGAACTGTATCAAAGGATCACAGCAATAGGAAAGTTGAAAATCAGCATTTTAAGTAGGGTGCAAGACTTATATATATCTAAGTCTGTATCAGGCTGTTGCTCTACCCACAACTGACCCACCATTGTGGTGTAGCAAGTGGTAAATCTCTCTCATGAGGAGTTTACTCTGTGGCTGGCCCAGGCTCTAGGCTTTCTCTTCTTCAAGCATGAGATTCTTGGGGAAATCCCAGCTTCTCAGGGTCCTTTGTTTTAGTAGCCAAAATGAAGGGCATGGTGTCTCTTTAAAATATCTTCAGCCATGCTAGTTTGGAGGTTGGGAGAGACACTGATATATACTGAAATGGCAGGCTGTGGGGAGGGTTCTAGCGCATCTGTGTGCTGTGAGCATCAGCCAGGAACACCTCAAGACTGTGAGTCCTGAGAGGTTTGCTGTGACATGGAAGAAGGCAAGGGGGAGTTTCCAGTGATGCTCATTGAGTCATTTTAAATGAAAGCCCATGTGTTTCTTTTATTGATCATTGATCTCTGAGGATAGAAAAACAATCCTTACATTAATGGTCCACTATGAAGTCATGGAGGTTTTCTGGCAAGGGGACACCAAGTATCTCTGTGGTGACACCTGCTTTACTTGTTCTATGAATGTTTTTATGAGTGGCTGCTACATCTCAGGTGCTGTTTTATATGGTTAGAATAAATATGAGAAGAAGCAGGTAAGAGACTCAAGGACTTACTCCCGATATACTAGAGATGACACATTGGAGACTCTAAACAAACTGATTGAAAGGACTGTGGGTGTTCTCACCATGAAAGATGCATGTTAGAAGTGAGTCAGGAATTATCATATTCAGTTCATTTCACGAGTAAATCTGCATGAGTGTTCCATGTTGTATCTCCAAATACAGACAGTTATATTTGCCCACTTTAAAAAAAAAAAAAAAAAACTGGTGAGAACAGACCTGGTAATATTTACATGTTTGCTTAATATGGAATTGAGATCAGTTCCCAGAAATGTCAGCAAGTGTGAGCTATAGACTCAAATGCCAACAACTGGGGAGGCAGAGACATGCAGACCCCTGGAACTCTCTGGATAGACACACTAGCCAAACCCACAGTCTCCAGGCTAATACGAGAAACAAGGTGGGCAACATCTGAGAAAAGCCACCCAACCCAAAGTTATCCCTTGGACTCCACTCATGCGTACCTCTCTCGCCCTAACACATTGTTAAAAAGTGGTGAGGCAAAGGTTGGCAATGGCAACCAACTTTGGGGAAGAGGCACCTCTGAGAGCAGGTTTAACGGAGGTGGAAGGGAGAATTCAGGGGGTGGTTATGTTGTAACAATGTATCTATTACTTGGGGATAAAAGCTCAGCACATTGCAGAGACATAGTAAGCTGTGTTCTGCAGGGGTCTTTGAAGGGGGAGAACAGAAGTCTTAGACAACTTCTCTTTCTTTCTCTTTCTTCATGAGCTATGAATTGTGCGACTCTATGTCTAGGTTACCCCAAGAGAGCATCTACACACTTTTTGTCATGTTAATAACGTTTCTCTCCTCTTTTGGGTTGCAGGTGTGTTCTGGATTGAATTAGACACTTTATGTTCACAGGTTAAGTAAACATCTCTTGCAGGCCTGCCTTGTAATTATTAACTCACCTGGTTAATTATCCCTCACGCCCAGGTATAAATGCAAAACTCGAAATCCAAACTCAGCACCCATATTTAAATCAGACATGCTAATCAGAACCATTTTTTGACTGATATTGTAACTCACCATAGCTTGGGAGGTGGCACTTCACCAGGTTTAGAGATCAGTATGTGACATCATCTTCTGAGTTCCACCTCCTCTATGAGCATCTCTAACTCTTATGAGACTATTGTGACATTTTGTCTTCATCGCAGCTTACTGAATTTAGAATCACCATGGAAACACACCTGTAGCTCTAGGAGGGTATTCCAAGACAGTGCGAGTGTGGTAGAGCAGTGGCATCCCATAGGCTGGAGTCCTGGACTGACGAACTAGAAGAAACTGACTCAAGCACCAGCACCCCTACACCTCTCTCTGCTTCCAGACTGAGTGTGCAACGTGACGTGCTGCCTCGTGAGCTTGCCCCATGATTACTTCCTGTCATGGAGAACTGTACCCTAAAATCGTGATACAAAACAAACTCTTCTTTCCTTCAAGTGCCTTTGCAGGCATCTTGCCCGACCAATGCAGTCAAAGTGGTTAATCCTGATTGCCAACTTGGTAGAATTAAGACTCTTCTAGAAGAGGAGTCATTAAGTTTGCCTTTAGAGCAGGAAAGATCCACCCTAAATGTGAACGGCTATGTTCCATTGTGGGCAATGGACTGTGCCACCAGACAGAAGAACTGGTTAAGTAGTAGTAAAGTTCAGAACCCAGATAAACTCATCATTGAGAAAAGTAGGAGTTTGAACTAGCTCCCGACCCGGTTCCTGGTCTGGAGCATGTGACCATGACGCCCTACCAAGAAGACCATGACAATTGGTCACATAAGGTAGAATTTAGAGTTCTTCATGCTAATGAGGTATCTAGATAGGACACCAGTGTTTAGCCAATAGGCTTCCCTTCCTGGGCATATGTTCTGCAAAAGATACTTACTCTCTGGTTCACCCTAAGGAAGTCGTATGCATCCTCATCCTTCATGAGTAAAGCTGTTTGGACAAGCAAGGAGTGTCTCCTTCATCAAGAACTGTCACAGGCAAGGCCTTCATCATGCAGCCTCGTGCCTCTATGCATCTTGTCACTCACTTGGAGCTAAGCCAGATCCACATCCCCCCACCCTCATCCCGGGCCCATCACAGGCCTGTGGGTCCCATTCCCAACTCCTCAAGGTCCCCAGTGGCATCTGGGTACACAGGAGGATGGAAACCACTCTTCTAAACTCTTCATGGTTCCCAGAACCACCTGGGTACACCACTGTTGGAGAAGCACAACCTCCATCCCAGCCCCC
Organism: Mastomys natalensis; assembly: GCA_021653895.1. Classification (NCBI taxonomy): domain Eukaryota; kingdom Metazoa; phylum Chordata; class Mammalia; order Rodentia; family Muridae; genus Mastomys; species Mastomys natalensis. The sequence continues at coordinate 1,738,676 of JAJTUV010000404.1, read as the reverse complement.
ACTGTTTCAGAAGAAACAGGGGATGGAACCCCTATCTTAGACTGTGTTTTGCTTCCCCTGGGTGATGTGTCGGTAGCCAGCACCAGAGTGGTGAGGAACAAATGCAGCCTGGCGCCCCCAGCATTTTGCCTCCCCAAAGAGTCAGCACCAACACCCCAGCGGCTTAGCAAAAACACAGACTCACATTCTGTGGACACCCACCTTTCCATTGCTCAACAGCAGAAGCAGTGTAGCCAGCTTTTCAGACCCCTGCTCTCATACCTTCTCCAGCATGAGGGACTAAACTGAAACAAAATAACCTTTTCACTGCTTAAAGTGTCTTGTAGCAGGTATTTTGTCACAGCAATGAAAAAAAAGTAAACAATACAGCGTTCCAACTCATCCTTGAACTCTCTGAGTTTCAGGTTTGTAGGCACTGAGTCATGCTGAGTGACTTCACCATTGGCTCTTGGTGAAGTCAAAGGATATCACTTCACAGATGTTGTTAGTGTATGCACATCCAGCCTCAAAGATACAGAAGACCCAGATAACAAATGATTCAGTCTTTCCCCTCTTCCTCCCCTCTACTTAAACTGAGCACTTGATCTTGTTCTACACATGGTTCAAGCTTCTCCACATGCTCTGAGAAAAACACTCATGGCACAGTACCATTAAAGGCCTATTGAAAGAAATCTATTCCCTCTGGTCAAGAGAATTGAATCCCAGGCCTGGGTGGGACTTTGGTTGGACTGATAAGTCACCTAGCCTAGGGGCCAACCCTGAGAAGTAGGCTGACCTTAAGTTACACTAAAGACATAGATGGAATAATTGTCCCTCAATGAGAACTGTACAGTCTTGATAACCCTCCAGGAGGTTCAGCTAGGTCTACCCACTACTCTCTGAAATGGTGCTTTCTCTGCCTGTCCTCCTACATTAACTTTTTCATATTACTTAGTGGTTTGAAACTTTTTCCTCTTTCTTCTATTCTGCCTCCTTTCGCATGTTGTCCAGAACCTTCTCTAGTACTTTGGGTTTCCCTAATCTTTTACACAACAGACTCCCTCCATGCCATTTGTCTGCCTGACACCACGGGGATGACCTCCATGTTGGCTCAACTCAAACATCATGGCTTTTTCCCCTTCCAGTCTCTATTACCTCCAGGCACCTGCTGAGATTTAAAGCTTACATGACTTGGAGAATTCTCATAAAAATATCCAGGAGATTCTGTTTGAGTCTGTTCTTAAATTATTTTATTAATGAGACTAAGAATATCAAGAATGATCTCCCGTATCATTGTTTCTTCCCCTTTACTGATGGTTTGTAAGTTATTGACCTTATTTAACATCAACTCCATAAAGCAAGTATTTTTGCTTCATAAATTTTCTGGAAGAACATATATTTGAAGTATCAAGTAGCTGTAGGTCTAGGGCCAAGAGAAGAGCATATGGACACCATGTGTGGTAGCCATACCCAAGCTCAGGCTGCAGAAGGAACAAAGCCGGGTTGTTAGAAGAACATAGTCAAGAGCACTGCACCTGCTGAATTCTTTGAATTTAACACAAAGTAGGGTTACCTGGGTGGAGGGAAACTCAGTTGAGGATTTGCCTCATCAGAGTGGCCTGTAGGCAAGTCTATGGATTTTGGCAAACCTAGTCCACTGTGGGAGGTGCCATCCTTATGCAGGTTGGTCTTGGGTTTTATAACATTAAAGCAAATCAGCAATGTTCATTTCCTGTTTCTGCTTTAGTCCCTGACTCAAATTTTGTGTCTTGAGTTTCTAACCTTGGCTTCTCTTGAGGATGGAATATAGCATTTAAGATTAAACAAATCTCTTCTTCTAATTTTCTTTGGTTCACAATGTTCATGGCAATAGAAAACAAACAGGCTGACATGAACTGGATATTTACTGCATGCCCAGAAGTGTCTGTGTAGCTTGAGTGTATGGTATTTATGTGTGCATAAGTACATGTGGATTGTGTGTATGTGTGTTTCTAGGTACTTATGGAATTATGCATGGTGTCCAGAAAGTCAACAATGGTTGTCTTCCTCTGTCATTCTCTGTTGCATAGCAATTTTCTTCAAGATAAAGCATTGTTTCTTAGAAGGAAGCTCATTAAGTCACTGGTGTTATAATTGAAAAGAAAACATTCTGTCCTTCTGGGAAGCTAGTTAAGCCTAGGAAGTAAACAGCTCAATAGCTTCAGGAAGTTCTTGAAAATGATCAAATTCACTAGGCCCCTCCTTCCTTAATTGCATAAGGACTGCTGAAAGACACTTCTCAAATAAGCAGAGCTGCCTTGAAGACTAAAGCTGCTGAATTGGCTGAAACTAAGCAGAAACTAACCTAGTTACTTAGAAGAGACAGAGACCAGCTGAGCTTCCCTAAAAAGACTCTCTGTCATGCTGAGCTGTCTACATTGTTCAGCATGCTATGGGTTTCCAGCTTTCTTGAGCTATTTATTGCCCATGCTTGGGTTGAATTTTGGTGAGGCAGCTTTCTTTGAGTCATTTTTGCTCCTGTAAATAACTCCTCATTCATATTCCTACAAGTATCCCCCCCCTAAAAAAAAACCACACTGGTTCACTAAGTTTGTGGTGTCTGTCATCAGTTTTCATATCTGAGGTGAGTAGGTATTTGCTCATTTTGTCTTAGAAATACAGTCACACAAGACTCTTCCATCTAATGCTTTGAGACAGAAATCTCTTGCAGAACCTAGAGCTTGTTGATTTAACTAAACTAAGATGCCTCCTGAATCCCTGTCTCTACTCCCAGCACTGGGGTTACAAATGTGCACTGGCATTGAGACGTCATCCAACCCCAATGAGGTTTTCAAGTATTCTGCAAAATGAAACTCAGGAACTCAGGGATGTAATAACTATACCTGCTAAAGAGGTTGTCTAGATGTTTTTGAGGTGGTTTTTTTTTTTTTTTTTTTTTTTTTTGAGAATGGAAAACAAACACTCAAACAAGTTAGTTAGGCAGGCTAGCCAATATGACACAGCTAAAGGCAAGAATAGTTTAAATTCAACTAAGCATTGACTATGTGGACAACCCTGGGATACTCCTGTGTTTGATCCAGCATTGTCAGAAAAACAATCCTTTAATTCAGAGAAAAAAAATGTGCCCCTGTGCAGCATGCTGCAGTGTGAGCTCGGTCACCTTTCTAGACACAGTGAGAAAAAAAAAACATTAGCTACAAAAGGACACAGTGGGATGTGCCGAACCTGCTGCTGTTAGCTACAATTAGTGGGAGGAAAAACAAAACAATAAAATTTGGAACGGCAACTCTACATCCGCTTACAGAATGACTGTTCTTCACTGTCCCATGCTCTCTCATTCAGAGATCAGAATATGAGGCAGCGGGCAAGGCAAGACACTGGGTTCACCCCACCTTAGTGGAGGCAGAGAGTATGTGGGTATAGTGGTCTCACACGATGGGGTTTCTATCATCTGACCTCTAAGTTACTCTCTAATACTCAGAAAGAAAACACCATAAGCTACAGGCTGCAGGAGGGTCTTCTCTATCTGCAGTTATTCCTTCTATCTATGGTTGTGGCAAAACACCTAACCAAAGGGACTAGGTAAAAAGAAACCGGTTTATTTTGATTCACAGCTTGAGGTAACATTCCACCATGACCTGGAAAGTCGTAGCATGATGCAATTGGTCGCATTGTATCCACAGCCAGAAAGCAGAGAGAGGAGGATGTGGGCACTTAACTCACTATCCTCTTTAACTCAGTCTAGAGCCCAAGCCCATGGAATAATGTTGCGATGCTTGGAATGGTCCTTCCTACCTCAATCAACCTGAAACTCCATCAACTAAATGTCCAGAGACTCACCTCCCAGGTGATTCTAGAGCCTGTTGAGTTGGTGATCAGTACTACCCATCCTAGGTGATTCTAGAGCCTGTTGAGTTGTGATCAGTACTACCTATCTAGTATCTAGAGCTGTGATGTACATACTACCTACACAGATCTCCGTACGGATTGTCTGTCTTGTTCTCCAAACCTAGGGAACACTATTGATCCTGCTCTTTTCCTCTCTATATGTTCAATCACTTAAAAAGCCTGGGGCCTCTTTCTCTAAACAGTTAGAGTTTCTCCGCTATGGACACTATGTGGGACCATCATATCCCATCCAGATCTGAGACAAGACAAAACTCACCTCAACAGTAGAATCATAGAAGGCAGCATTCACAAGGTATACTTGAACTCATTTTGGCCAGACACATGAATTGGTGCTTCATAGCATAGACAGTACCCAGCAAGTTCTGACTTCCCACTTATCCTTGTATATTTCTAGGCTACATATCTACCTACTTCATGGTGTTATCCCTGCAGCCAGCCATCAGCTCTTTAAAAGCTAAATCACAGGCATCTTACCCTATTTGGTATTTGATCAATGACTTTACCTCCCATGCAGAGTAAAAATCCAGTCTTAAACTTTTATTTATTCTTCTGTGCTTGCATGCATGTTGGTGGGAGGAGAGTACATATGTGTAGGCATGCGCTCCGGGGCCAGGAGTCACTCTCAAGTGGCGTTCTTCAGGAGCTACCCATCTTGTTCTTCGTTACTGTCTCACTTGAGCCTAGAGCTCATCAATTCAGCTAGGCCAGCTAGAAAGCAAGCTCTGTGTATCCTCTGTCTTCCATTTCCCCAGCCTTGTGATTCCTACACCAAGATCTTTGCAAGGGTTCTGGGGATCAAACTCAGGTACCCATGCTTGCATGGCAAGTGCTTTAACAACTGAATCATCTCTCCATACCCTGAATTCTGACTTGTTAAACGAAGTCCAATATGTTGTGCCCCTAAAAAGCACCCCAGTTTGTTTTTTGTCCCACTCCTTCCTTTAGTTTGTTCTCAAACCTTCTGACACTCATATGGACTGGATTAGCTCTTTCTTCCAAGTTGGATCTACTCAGATTCCCCTCATCGGGCATTTTCCCTGACTCCCAACCCCAACAAGCCCCTCTCCAAGTGTCTGTGTTTAGTGCCTTCATAGAACTTAGAGTTTCATAGAACAATTTAGAGTTGTTTCTATTTTATTGGTTGCGTTACCCACCCTGACCCTTCGAAGGACAGATCATCACTTGTTCACATAAGAGTAGGGATCAATACTCACTGAACGAGTGGGGAAGGTAGAGAGCTTGGTCTTTTTTTCTCAAGAAGGGAAAGGGTGCCATACTGGGATAGGTATGCCAGGACCTAGGATGAAGATGGATAAATTCCCTATTGTTGCATTTGTGAAGAATCCTCTGGAATGCCGCCTCTTCTGGAATCAATTCCAATCAGCCAGAACATGAACCATGGGCTTAGTGGCTGTGTTTGCTTTCCCAAGACAGGCCTCCCCTCACTGTTTCTTCTGGCTTCCCAAGAGAGAGGGGTACCTCCTCCCTTGCCTGTGCTCACAACACAAAGACTTGCCACATAGTACCTGTTCAAAGACAAGGACCCTTTTACTGAGTTTCTACCCTACTGGACAACCTGTTGGATATAAAGTATCCACAAGCAGGACAGTGTTTTCAGAACATTAATACTGACCTGATCAGGCCATGTGCTAGGCCTTCAGATGAAGATGTAGAACTCTCAGCTCCTCCTGCACCATGCCTGCCTGGATGCTGCCACGCTCCTGCCTTGATGATACTGGACTGAACCTCTGAACCTGTAAGCCAGCACTAATTAAATGTTGTCCTTATAAGAGATGCCTTGGTCATGGTGTCTGTTCACAACAGTAAAACCCTAACTAAGACAGGCTCCTTAAAAGCAACTAAATAAAAGCACTGATGTTAATAGGATCAGTGGATCTAGGATCCATGCCAAATTGGGAGTCAAACGTGACGGTGTCATTCAAGTGATGGTATAATAGAGGGATGAAAGATGCAAGTATGAAGAGGTTGTAAAATCTCTTCCCTGAGAAGATTCTTCAGAGAGCTGCTGAACTCAGGTGCCCTATAGCAGGAGAGTCCCTACACAAAGTCTCGGAGAGGTCAGGATATCCTGAGAGGCCATTGCATGAAGCTGTGAAAATAAAGCCTGTATTGCAGTGGAATGTCCCTAACATGCTGGAGATGGCAGGATCATGAGATATCACTGATACACCAGAGATATCCACCAAGAAAAACTATGTATGGGTGGAACCAATTCTAAAGAGTTTTATGTTAAAGGAAGTGAAGCCAGGGAGGGAAAACTATCTAAGTCCTTTAAAATTCATGTCCCAGACATCAGACAAGGACTGACAGGATGTACCTTGGTGGCTTTCTGTCTTGCCTCTGTCTAATATTTTCCCTCCTCTATGGCCCTGTCCTTGCTTTTGGTATGGTATCGTATATTCTGAGCCATTGCGTGTTGGAAACCTGTGATCTGCTTTTGGATTTTATAGAGAGGTACAATAAAGACCTGCCTTGAGTCTCAGAAGAGGCTTTGCACTTTGGATTTTTAAAGTGTTGAGACTGTGAAAGACTATGGGGATTTGGGGAGTTGGTCCAAATGCATTTTGCATTATAATGTGGCCATGAGCCTAGGGGAGTCAGGGAGTAGAATATGGTAGTTTGAATGAGAAATGTCCCCCATAGAATTTGGCATTTGAATACTCCATTCTAGTTTACAGTGCTCTTTGGGGGAGATTTGAGTGATACAGCCTTGCTAGTGGAAATACGGCACTAGATCCAGACTTTGAGATTAAAAGCTTTATGCTACTTTCAGTTTTTTCTCTCCCTCTGCTCCATGCTTGCAGTTTGAAGATGTGAGCTCTCACTTTCCTGTTCCAGTTTTCGTTCCTCTCCATTGCCGCCAGGCCTCCTGACCACAATGAACTCACCTCTCTGCAGCAATAAGCCAGAATAAAGTCCCTCTCACATACTTCATGGTGAATAACAGGAAAGTAACTAATTCCTGAGGCATAGCATTCTACCAAGAGCTAACCCCAGCCAACCTGTTTCTTTAAGCCTCCACTCTTGGGCATATGTGCATTACAGGGAAGCCAGTGTAAGCCAGTGACATCTACTCTGGCACCAACAGGGAAGAAGCCAGAAGGTCTGCAGTTGTATGACGGGGCCGAGCATCAGCACCATCTTTCGCTTTGGAGAATCAGTCAGGAAAATCATCTTACCTCTCCATGTATAGACTTTTGGTTAGGGCGGGAAGATCAGCCAGGGTGAGGTGCAGTTTATCTTTCTTATTATTCTTTCACTTTGGGTAACAGATCCTCTTAGCTCTGATCGACTGATATATGCCACAGTAACAAAGGTAGTAATTATTTTTCTAAAACAAGTGTAGTGACTGCCGGGCAGTGGTGGCTCAGGCCTTTATCCCAGCACTTGGGAGGCAGAGGAAGGTGAATTTCTGAGTTCGAGGCCAGCCTGGTCTACAGAGTGAGTTCCAGGACAGCCAGGGCTACACAGAGAAAGCCTGTCTCGAAAAAACAAAAAATAAATAAATAAATAAATAAATAAATAAATAAATAAATAAAAAAGTGTATTGACTTATCACAATTTGAATCTGAAATGTCCCTCAAATTCTTAGTGCCCTGGTTTCATTCAACTGATGTAAGACCCTCTTAAAGCAACTGGAGAAAGAAAATGTTTATTTCATCTTGTAATTCCTGGTAACAGTCCATCACTGCGGGAAGATGGGATGGGAACTCAAAGCAGAGATTATGGAAGAGCTGTCTTGTTCTCTAGGTCACATGCTTGCTTCCTAGCACATTTCAGAACCACCTGCCTAGGGATGGTGTTACCCAAAGTGGTTCTGGTCCTCCTGCATCAGCTAAGAATACCAACAATCCTTGATAGATGTGCTTACAGATCTATATAATGCCTCGACAAATTGTGTGTGCGGTGTGTGTGTGTGTGTGTGTGTGTGTGTGCACCGCGCGCGCGCGCGTGCACTTGTATAAGTTTCTCTGCCAGTATGTATACCTTAGAGGAAAAAGGGAAATGTATGGTGTCTTCCTCTATTATTGTACTTCTTTTTTGGAGACAGTGTCTCTCACTAAACAAACCTAAATCTCTCTGACTCTGTGCTAATTGGCCAACAAGCCCTAGATAGCCTCCTGTTTGTGCCTCTCAGTGCTGGGATTGCACATGCAGGACACCTTGCCTGACTTTTTGCATTGGCACAGAAAACTCAAACTCAGCTTTTCATGCAACAAGCACTTCACCATATGAACCTCCTTGCTAACCTAAGATCAGGTTTAAAATGCTTATTTTCCAGCTGGTAGCACTATTTGGGGAAACTGTGAAACCTTTAGAAGCTGGAACCCAGCTAGTATAAGTGGGTCACTAGAAGGCCTTTAGAGGTTATAGCCTAGCTAATTGTTCTATACTTTCTGATCTTGTCACGATGAATTCTACTATAGCTTATCTGATGATAGATTTTCTACAACCCATGTGCCCAAATAAATCATTCCTTTACATTGTTTCTATCTGGTATTGTATCAGTAATGGCTTGAGTATACATACACCAAATTTATATGTTGAAATCATACCACCTCCACCATGTAATGGTATTAGGAAGTGGTGCCTTTACAGGTAAGTGGGTCCTGAGTGGAATTATTTTGCCTATATAAAAGACTCCAGGGAGATTTTTTTAGCTTCTTTCTGCCATATGAGGGTATAAGAAGTAGTCCTTAAACAACCAGATGCCCAAGGACCTCACAATAACCCAACCTTGACCTTAGGCTTCCACATCTGGAGTTATGAGAAATACTTCTCTGTTGTATATGGGACACTTGGTATCTGTCACTATGTCAAACAGTTTCAAGTGACTAAGATAATATGTGATGCCATCTTATCTTCCTTAAGTAAGTGCTATTTCTGCCTTTTCTTAGCACTCCAAGATGACACAGTGATCCAAAGTTCACAAGATGACACACCACACTAATGATTCAAAGCTCACAGAAAATACAATATTTAAAATGTAACTTTAGTTTATGGGAAAGCTTTTCTGGATCTAACTTGTCACTATACAAAATTCAAATTTTCTACATTAGAAAAATTCATATCAGATTATTATATAAATGATTTATATAGAAAGCATTCAAATACCCCAAATATAAAGAAGAAAATAAAATACAACTCAACCTGCCATGGGCAATACATTAACATTTTTGGAGATATATTTCCAAGATATGGATATTATGAATTTAACATCTAGAAAAATCTTTAAAAACAATTTTATGTCCTGCTTTACTTTTTAATGAGGAACATGTTCGTCTTCCACAGTTTAATATACATAATTTTAATTATTTATTTTGTGTGTGAGAGAGTGGCATATGTTTATATAATGAATGCAGGTGCTCGTGCACAGGCATGCAGATGCGGAGAGCAGAGAAAGATGCTGGTCCTTAGTTCAGTAGGACCTGGCCTCTGATCGAACCTGGAGCTAAGCTGGCAGCTGGCCAGCTCCAGAAATCTGCCTTCAGCATCACGTCTATGCGAAGGTTATAGGCACATGGTCATTCATACCCAGGTTTTTATGGATGCTGAAAATTGAACTCAGTTCTTCATACTTGCACAGAAAGCTATTTTCACTCACTTTGTAGACTTTAAAAAAGGAACCATGACTTTGTGACATTGTTTATCAAATGATCCTTGATGTGGAAATCATTTACTGGGTGTCTGTCTTAGTTACTTTTCTGTCGTTATGATAAACAACAATTTATAGAAGGAAGGGCTTATTTGGGAATCATGGGTCCAGAGGCATAGAAGCCCATCACAGCAGTAAATGTTGCAGGAAGCACCAGCACAGCAGCAGGAAGAGCTGAAAGGTCACACTTTGAACACAAACAGCAAAACTGAGATGCTGCAAGTCTTTAAGCTCCCCAAATTTGTCCCCAGTAACATACTTCTTTTAGAAAAGTCACACTTCTTAACCCTGCCCTAACATGTCCACCTACTATGGACCACATGTTCAAATGCCCAAAAATACAAGGGGATATTTCTTATTCAAACTACCCCCTGGCCCCTATAGTTTCATGGCCAAATTGTAATTCAAAATGCATTTAAACAAATTTCAAAGCCTTTATAGGCTTTCAGTTCCAACACTGTTTAAAAGTTCGAAGTTTAAATTCCCTTCTGAGACTTGAGGCAACCTCTTAATTTTAAAACCCTATAAAATTGGAAAGTAAATCACATACAACCAACATAAAATGACATAGAATATGTATTATCATTCCAAAAGGGAAAGAAGGGGATTTTAGTGAGGAAATACTGAACCAAGGCAAGATAAAACCCCAATGTGGTGGTTTGAATAGGTATGATCCCCAAAGATTCAAGTGTTTGAATGTTTGGTCCATAGGGAGTGGCACTATTAGGAAGTATGGCCTTGTTCAAGAAACTGTGTCACTGTGAGGGTGAGCTTCGAGGTCTCTATGCTCAAGCTCTATCCAGTATAGAATGAGAGCTTCCTCCTGGCTACCTGTGGAAGACAATGCCCTTCTGCTGCCTTTGAATCAAGATCTAGAACTCTGGGCTCCTCCAGCACCATGTCTGCCTGCACACTTCCGTGTTTGCCACCATGATGATAATGGACTGAACCTCTGAAACTGGAAGCCAGCAGCAATTAAATGTTCACCTTTATAAGAGTTGCCTTGGTCATGGTGTCTTTTAACAACAATGAAACCCTAACTAAGACACCCAGCAAGGAAAATATCAAAATCTTATAGCTCTATCTCCTATGACAAAGGGCTCAGATGGCTCCCCTTGTCCAGCTTTGTTGCATGTCTTTATCTTAGCTGGTCCCACTTCCTATTTTCAGTTTTTCTTGGTAGACATCTAAGAGCTCTGGCATCTCTAACATCTTAGAATATCCAATAAAATAAGTCTTCTCCTCCCCAGGTTCACATAGTAGCCTCTCAGGGCCTCCATGCAGGAACTCCTCTGCCACATATGCCTGGCCTCAGTCACTCTCTGAACCTTCAGAGAAAAATTATATGACCCCTTTATTCATGTATCCTTCATGATTCTAAAGTCAGCGCCTTGTGGCTGACATTGCTAAACTTGGATGCCTGCTTAGCAAGGAATCCTGGACAAGTGTAGCTAAGTGGGGTCTTGCCCTGAGGGCACCCCTCCTATTACACTACTGAGGAATCCCCCCTCCCAATTATGCTGCAACACTAACTTTCATCCAAATGTTATAGTCTGTATTTCTGTTCCACTTGGCATCTTTCACTAGAGACCTGCATAAGGGAAATCAGCATTAACCATGCCACAGAAACAATGTTACACTGGCTTAACTATGCCACAGAAACAATGTTGCACTGTCTTAACCATGCCACAGAAACAATGTTATGCTGTCTTAACATTTCCTTCACCAAAGAAATTACTCTTTTTTTCCCTCAAAGCATCTATCTGACCACAGCCTGCAAAGCTTGCTAACAGAGCTCATCAACTTTCATCCTCATATTTATTGATTTTTTTTTTTTTTGAGACAGGATTTTGCTGTAGATCTGGCAATCTTGGAACAAACTTCGTAGAGCAGGCTGGCTTTGGATTCAATGATCCACCTGCATCTGCCTCCCATGTGCTTCAGTGAAAGGTGGGTTTCCATATCAGTCGTCAAGTGCACTCCCCTCTTTTACCGTGGTCTTGGAGCAATATAGCTTCTTGGAAAATGGTAAGACTTTGGCTCTTCAGCCACAGCATTTACCATGACTACAATGAGATTGCAATCGGACCCAACTTCTTTTATTCCAAGTGATCCAATATGAATATTGAACTAAAGTTTTGATGTGCTTCCTTGCTTTTTAAATGAGACTCCGTGCTTTCTCTTCTGCTCTTTGCAACATTTCCAATGAGTATTGTTCATGTTATAACAGCAATCCTAGTATGTCAATCAAAATGATCATGCTTCTCTTAATCCAGTGTCAGGTTGTAATTATTTCCTAGTTATGTAGTAATATTTTATTACTTTTATTTTTTTTACTGTCCAGTAATTGTCCCCTTCCCAGTCTGTATTCCCACAGTTCCTCATCTCATTCCTCCTCGCTTGTCCAAGAGGATGTCCCCCCACCCTACCCCTATCCTATACTCCCTACACACACACCAAGCCTCTCCACTCCATAGGATTTCAAGTCTCTCGAGGGTTAGGTGCTTCTTTGCTCACTGAGGCCAGACCAAGTAGTCTTCTGCTGTATATGTGTCAGGAGGCCTTGGACCAGCTAGTGTATGCTGCCTGGTTGGTGGTTTAGTGTCTGAGAGATCTCAGGGGTCTGAGTTAATTGAGACTGTGGTCTTCCTTTGGGGTCACCCTCCTCCTTAGCTTCTTTCAGTCTTTCCCTAATTCAACTACAGGGATCCCTGACTTCAATTCAATGGTTGGGTGTAAGTATCTGGGTTTGTCTCAGTCAGCTGATGTTGGGCCACTCAGAGGACAGCCATACTAAGCTCCTGTCTGTAAGCACATCATATCATTAGTAATAGTGTCAGGCCTTGGAGCCTCCCCTTGAGATAGATTCCGAGTTGGGCTAGTCACTGGACTTCCTTTCTCTCAGTCTCTTCTCTATTTTTGTCCCTGCAGTTCATTTAGACAGGAGGTCTAAATTCTGGGTCAGAATTTTTGACTGTGGAATAGCAACCTCAACCTTCCTAATGCTCCCCAAACAGAGTCACCAACAAGAAACAAAGTGTCCAAATACCCAATCTAATATAGGGAACATTTCTCACTTAAACCACCACAACTAGCATGCACAAACATCTGGATTTCTTCTCCAACACTGCATGAAACTGGATATGGTGATGTATACCTCTGTTCCCAGAACTCAAGAAACAGAGGCAAATGGATTAGAAGTCCATATCCATACGGATGTTTGAGTCCAGTCTTGGCTACATGTGACTCTGTCTCAAAAAAAGCAAGCAAACAAGCAACGATGTGGTAGCTTGAATAGGTATGGTCCCAATATACTCATGTATTTGAATTCCTGGCCCATAGGCATGGCAAGTATTAGGAGGTGTGACCTATTAGGAGGTATGGAGTAGGTGTGACTGACTTTGTTGGAGGAAGTGATCTCTGTAAGGGGCAGGTGTTAAGGTCTAATGTTCTCAAGCTATGCCCAGGTGGCACAGTCTCCTTCTGCCTCCTAGGGAATGAGATGTTGAACTCCTAGCTCCTTCTCCAGCACCACGTCTGCCTGCACATCACCATGTTCCCTGGTATGACGATAAAGGACTAAACCTCTGAATCTGTCATCCATCCACAAATTAAATATTTTCCTTTATAAAACTTGCCATGGCCACAGTGTCTCTTCACAGCTATAGAAATCCTACTTAAGACAACAAACAACAAATCAAGAAAAGAGAGAAAAAAATAGGATACAAGGTCGGGAGAGATTTAGATAAAAGACGGTTTCATAGAAATATCCAACAAGTTAACATACCTGCCAACAATTGCTAGAAAGTGGCTATTCTGTTTCCCAAAGTCCCCTAGAGTTCATATCTATGATGGTCATGTCTATAAGTCCCTCAAAGGACCTTATTCTGGCCAGAGCAGTACCCGTCACATTGATTAAAAATTAGGGGCTCAGTTGAGCCAGTTAAGGTCATAGTTGGTCCATAGAAAAATGAACTTTTTTCATTTTATTGCACTGGTCCTCTGACAACAGTGAAGGGCATTGGAGGCTTGCTGCTCCATCTGTCCTGTGAGGGCCATTTCACCCTATTGCACCTGATCTTGGAAGCATCCATTCTGTAGAATTTAAGATCTGAGTGTTAGCCTGTATATACCAAGGCATTGCTTGTCCTCATCTTTCTGTACATGCTAAATTAGTTCAAGTGTTGTTCTGTGTCTGTATACTTTGAAATTGATTAAGTAAATGACCATATGAAGAATATGACCACTCCCATCTTCCCACCTGAACCTTCATGCCACCCCGGTCTACTGCCACTTTTTAACCCACTGAAATCTCAGGGTTCCGGCCACCATGTCACAGGAAATAATATACCGCTCCCTATTTGGAATACTAGAAAATATTGCAGGTTCAGTAGAATGACAACTGAGATAAATTACCCTTTAGAAAACTTTGTTAAGAAGTTTATAGCAACATAGCACAGAAAGGAACCCCAAGAGGGCCTTGACGGTCCTTCAGACCCTTTAGTTCCAAAACAAAAGTACTTTTTGACTGTTATAAGTTTGCTTTCAGGATGGGAGGGTGATTCCATACTATGTGACCCAGACTATATGCCAGGATCCATAGAGGAAGGTGATAGATAAGAATAAAGTTATATAATTCAGGATCGTCTTGGGTCTAGGCATGGAGTGCTGAGCGAATGTCTTTGCTAGGGTTTCTATTGCTGTGGTAGGACACCATGACCAAAAGCATCTTGGGTAAAAAGAAGTTAATTTTACTTACTCCTCCAGGTAGTAATCCATCACTGACAGGAGTCAAGGCTGGAATTCAAGACAGGGCAGGAACCCAGATGCAGGAACTGAAGCAGAAGCCATGGAGAAACATTGCTTTCCTGCTTTTCCCTCATGGTTTGCTCAATATGCTTTCTTACAGTATCCAGGACAAACACCAGTCCAGGATTGGCACCATCCCCAGTGGGTTGGGCCCTCCCACAGCAATCATTAATCAAGAAAATTTCCTAAAGATTTGTCAGATGAAAGGTTTTTCCCAATTAATATTTCTTCACAGATGACTTAGATCATGGTAGTTGACATAAAAGCCAGTGAGCAAGCAGGCTGGTAGCTAGAGGGAAGGGGATCAAGGCCACAAAATGCTTTGCTTATCAAATCTGTGTGAAGGTGTGTGTGTGTGTGTGTGTGTGTGTGTGTGTGTGTGTGTGATGGATTTCTGGGAAAGATATACAGAGGAAGGGAGGGAAGAAGGGAAGGAGAGAGAGAGAAAGAGAGAGAAAGAGAAAGAGTGAACAAGAGAGAGAGAGAAAGAGAGAGTGAACAAGAGAGAGAGAGAAAGAGAGAGAAAGAAAGAGAGAGAGAAACAACACATAGTATATAACTCAGCACTCCCCCTGAATTTCTACGGGCCCAAGAAGAAATACTTAAATTTGCTGACATCAGAGATTTTCTAAGGAAGTAGCCTTTAACATACCTTCCCATGAATTTCACAGTAGCACAGTTTGAGAAACCTATGTATTCTTTAAGCAGCAACACCAACTAGAAATGAACAGTAGACAGTCAAGTCATAACCAACAAAGCCAGAGTCAGTGATGAGTGTAGGTAGATTCACCATCACAAACTGGCTAAGTGAGCAACATATTAACACATAATCATCTTCCTAGTTGGCTACAGGACATGCTCAGAGAATGTAGGGCCTCCATAGACTTGGCCCATGACAGCTTAGATAACTGATTGATCTTGTAGTCATTAATCTTTGTCTTTTCCTGGTTTCTGCCATGGCACATCAGAGCAGAGAAAGGTCCAGCTATACTCAGAACCTGTATCATATATATGAGAAGTAGTTAATTGGTAGTTAGGAATAAAGAGAATATAAGATAATAGACAGAGTAATGAAATATAACATAGATGCTAAATAAGTAGACAGATAGATGGATGGGAGGAAGGGAGGATGAGTAGAAGGGAGGGTGGGTGGGTAGATGATAGGGATAGATAGTGATAGATAGATAGATAGATAGATAGATAGATAGATAGATAGATAGACAGACAGATAGATATTCCTTGTGTGGTAAGTTGAGGAAGATAGTCTATAACCCATTCATTTTCATCTGACTTCAATAATTCTAGTGAAGGCAGCAGACTCCAACTGCCAAGATTTGCATTTCTGTGCCTAGACCCTTTTTCCAGAACTTTACAAGGTGACCCTACCTTCAGTGAGAGAAATGATACACACAGTCCTGAACTGATGAACACTGGAATCATTGCATATGCATTTCAGATTCCTGACTACTGGACCAGGAAAGCCCATACAATGTACATTGCTCACTGCTCTCCTTGGGTTCATCTTCAAATATCCAGTATCATGAGACTTAATAATGTACCTTTCTTGACCGTCTTTACTTTCTTGGCCTGGCATTCTGGTAATCTCAAATATACTAGAGCTGTTAAGTCCTTAACTTGGGGCGTATGTCTAGAGATGTTCATGATAAAGGATATAGAGAATGGTGAGGTCGCTGGATGTTTGGATAACTGAGGAAGGTAGACATTGGATTTGGGGTAGTAGTATGGAGGGAAGGAATTGCTTTCATAATTGCTGTTAAAAGTTAAAAAGCACAGCAATTAGTTTGGACCCAGCAGCAAGTGGGATCAAAACCAGTCCCAAATGCTCAACACAACCACCAAGACAGATTTTACCTATAGCCACAGAGAAGGAAGACAGACAGACTGAAAAGAGACATGGGCTTCAGAGGCAGCACAGCTGTTACCAATCTGGTCTTATTTAATCATGGTCTGAGTAGCTGGCTGCTGTGACTGCTTAAGACTCAGCTACTTGATACAGTGAAGATTGAGACTGTTAAACATCAAGTTAGGTTGAACTTCATCATGCATGAAGACTCCTTGGGCCAAATTTATGAGTATAGGCATATGGTGGCAATCCTCAGCTACAAGTTAAAACAGGTTGAACACGCTTCAGATGCAGGTGTGCATAGGGAATCAGAAATGCATGGTCAGGGATCTAGGAGGGCAGATCCCAAGGCAGGAGACTACAAGGTAAGAGGTGATTGACAGGCCACATTGTGTTGGAGGAGCAAAAGGGATGTGGCAGGGATCCTCCAACTCCCAACATTACCTGATTCACTATCTCACTCCCCATTCTCACATCCTCTTCCCTTAGCTCCCCTTCCCACCTTCCCTTCCTCTCCTGAGTGCTCCCACTGCCAGTCCGCCATACGGTCCTCTAAGGGCTCTGTCTCAGTCCTTCATGTCTTCCTTATGTGCAGGTTCTGTTCCACTCATAGTCTTTCTTCTTTGTGGGCAAATCTGGAGTTAACTTTGGCTGACTTCTTGCGTGTGGTTAATCATGAATGAGTTTGCTGACATCTGTCTTTGTTTTTAGTCAAGACATGAATTGTAAGCTGCTAAGTCCCTCCACTTATCCATACATCCTTGAGAGACTGTCCAAGCCTGAAGAAAATGGGCTTAGTCAAACATAAATACTGTGTACCATAAATTCACCATGTGAGCATGTGTGGTAATTGTTTATTCCTGGAATTGGTCATGGATTATGTTGCCTGCCTTTAAAAGACACTGAGAAAATACACTTGTTGCTGGCATGGTATTGACCAGCAGTCCTCTCATATCTGTCTATTGAATCTTCTTTCTTCCTTTCCTATAATCTTTCTCATTCCCCCAAGTCATGACTCCTGAGTTGACTGACTGGTAGGCTCTAGGACTTCTATGTCAGTTACCATGGATAAGCCAAAGGTTACTAATTGACACCTTCACCCCCGAGTCATTCTTTATGCTCCAAGCTCAGGAATCAATAGCACCCACCTCTAAGAAAGCCCACTTGGCAGCTTGCTTTCCACACAGCTCATGAAACAAGAGGTTATGAGATTGAGGTCTGCCTCTTTCTCTCCCTGTTGCATAGGTTTCTTTTAACTCCAGCACACTTCCATTGCTGAATGATTGCCATAGCCCCTCATCCACAGCCATGGATGAAATAAGACTGAGCGAGTCGTCTTCTTTCAGGTAACTGCTCAGTAGTTGTGATGCCAACGGCTCTTGATTTGTAAAACCTGAGCCACTGTGATGCTTTTTCATGAAGGTTTACCCCACTCATTCCACTCAAATCAGATCTCTTCCCAATTTTGCTGGTACTTTCATCCTTGCGTGTGTTTGCATATGCTTTTGTGTATGTGTGTATAACTGTGTTTACACAAATGCAGACACATGTGTGCATGTGGGTGAGCACGTGCAGCTGTGCCTGTGAATGCTGTGCTTGCCTGAAGGTGCTGTTGGGTATCTTCCTCAATCACTGTCCTCCTTATATGTTGACTCAGAGTCTCTGATGAAATTCAGATCTCATGGATTTGGATAGTCTATTTAGTCAGTTTGCTGGAGAAATCACTGTCTCTGCCTCCTAAGTGCTGGGATTTTAGGTTGGCCACCATGCCTGCCCAGCATTTCTAAGTGTTAGACACCCAAGACCCACTTTTCACAGTACTAACAAGTACTTTACCTGCCAGGACATCTCCCCATGGTTCCTCCTTGTACTTTCCCCCACAGATATAACCATGATTCTGTTTAACTGGATTTTAATCGATGAGAGGAATAGGCCATATCTATTTTATCCATTATTCTGTTAAAAAAAAAAAAAGTCACACTATCCATGGTGTGATAGAAAGTCTCCAGTCATTTGCTAAATGAATACATTGAGTTAAATACAATCCCCCAACCACCCAACTTTCCAGCTGTATTAAATGTACTACAAATATAGTCCTGTAGAGTACAATACAGAAAAAACAACACGATTCCTGTTCCCAAGAAAAAACTGAAATTTAGTGAATGTGCAAAAGTTCATTAATGCAAACATGCAAAAGATACTGAAAGGAAATAAATAGATGAGTGTGTGTGAGAGTGTTCTGCACAGAAAAGAGTGACCTGTGAGCAAAACAAACTATCTTGACTCATGGTAGGTTCCTAGGAGACTGGACAGCCTGCAACTCCATTCAGCACATAAAAAAGCACTAAATAAAACCAAGTCTCTAGGATGCTTCAGTATTAATGATGACATAAAAGCTTTATGGGCAATATGAGCTGTGACCAAAATTTCTCTACAAGAAAATCAATAGAAACAGAATTGCCAGACTCAGGGTGAACGTCTCATTGCTTTCAGGAGGACCCAGCTGGCATGAATAGCTGTCACAGAAAGTCTACTTGAAAGTATGAGAAATACCTGTTTCCTTTAGAAGGTGATTTTAGCATCAAGATAAGCAGATCCAGAGAGTGAGGAAATGGTGTACTGGATAAGAGTGCTTGTTGATTAAGCAGGAGGACCTGAGTGCAAAACTCCAACTTTAGTAAAAATCTGGTGTGGTAGCGTATACCTGTAACCCCACACAGACAGCTGGATCCCCATGGTGTAGCAGTGTATACCTGTAATCCCAGCCTGGGGACACAGACAGGTGAATCCCCAGAGCTTGATGGTTAGTCAACTTAGCTGAAGTAGTGCTACCACCATGAAATGTTTTGTAGTCGACTTTTGCTGGACACATACACCACCCCAGAAATTGGTGACTTAAAATAATACCTATTACTCAGTTTTTTGCTGCCTTGACTTCCCCCACAATAATGAATTGTAACCTGCAGCTATGAGTTAAAATAAATCCTTTCTTCTCTAAATTGCTTTTAGTCAGGATATTCTCCAAAGGAACACAAAAGAAACTAGGAACTAGGATATTAACCTAATGGGCACAGCCATCTGTCCCATCATTCATCAAGCATGTAGCTTTCAGGCCACAACGGTGACACAAGCCATTCTCCTCATGAATATCTCTTAAAGGTTTTGGTTACTAGTATAGGACTTTGTCTCTCTAAATTTGAAAGGTGAATCCCACTGTATATCTAAAGATAAAGACAAATTTTCTCTTCTTTCCTATTCCAATCTATGTCCAGACACTGTTCAATAAAACCTATCAAAACTTTTTAATGATATACAAAAACTGAATGTCATCAACATATTGATAAACACTCAGAATTTGAAAAGTCTTTCCCATTATGAAAAGAAATTAGATTCTCTTTATTTAATTTTTCACCATTCTGAGAAATTAAATTAAAAACCAATTTCCAACACCTAATTTCATCCTGAAAGTATTATCCACAGAAACTCGGTTAAGATTGTTCATGTGTAACAGTATGTTGTCATGAATGATATTAAAATCTCTCACATATCTTTATAGAGTTCCACTCCCCAGTGATACTATCTTGAGGATGATATCACAAACCAGGATTTTGATATTGGTATACTCAAGACCTAGAATCCTTATAATTCTACAAGGTTCCTCGGATCCTTTTAGTACCCACATGGTTTTCCTTCCCTCCCTCAATCTATCTTTAGTCTTCAGCAACCATTAATATGTAAGTTTCATAACTTTGTAATTTTGAGGACCTTCTATTTCTAGAATTACAGAGTATGGAACACTTGAGACTAGGTATGCTTCTGCCAGCTTAATTTGCTAAAGATTAGTCAAGATGTTGGACTGGAATAGACACATACTGCATCTTATCACTAACTAGAATTCCCCAGCATGGATGTGCCATGGTTTCATCATTCACAGAAATGAGGAGAATGGAGACTCTTTCTACCATTGGGCTACTAAAATTATTTGATGCTCCTTCTGCTTCCTATGACTATTTTGTTTCTCCTTCTAAGTGAGATTCAAGCATACTCTCGTGGGCCTTCCTTCTTGTTTGACTTCTTTGGGTCTGTGGGTGTATCATGGGCATTCTGAACTTTTTGGCTAATATTCACTTATCAGTGAGTACATACCATGTACGCTCTTTTGGGTCTGGATTACCTCATTCAGGATGACATTTTCTAGTTCTATCCATTTGCCTGCAAATTTTGTGATGTCCTCATTTTTAATAGCTAAGTACTATTTCATTGTGTAAATGTACCACATTCTCTGTATCCATTCTTCCATTGTGGGACATTTGGGTTGCTTCCAGCTTCTGGTTATTATAAATAAGGCTGCTATAAACACAGTGGAGCATGTGTCCTTGTGATATGGTGAAGCATCTTTTGGGTATATACCCAAGAGCAATATAGCTGGGTCTTCAGGTAGAACTATTGCCAATTTTCTGAGAAACCATCAGCTTGATTTCCAGAGGAATTGTACAAGTTTGCAATCCCATCGGCAATAGAGAAGTGTTCCCCTTTTTCCACATCCTCACCAGCATGTGCTGGCACTTGAATTTTTTGTCTTAGCCATTCTGATGGGTGTACAGTGGAATCTCAGGGTTATTTTGATTTGCATTTCTCTGATGACTAAGGATGTTGAACATTTCAAGTGCTTCTCGGACATTTGAGATTCCTCTGTTGAGAATTCTGTTTAGCTCTGTATCCTATTTTTAATTGGGTTATTTGGTTTGTTGAAGTTTAACTTCTTGGGTTTTTTATATATTGTAAAAATTAACCCTCTGTTGGATGTAGAGTTAGTGAAAATCTTTTCCCAATCTGTAGGCTGCCATTTTATCCTATTGGCAGTGTCCTTTTGTCTCATAGAAGCTTTTTAGTTTCCTGAGGTCCTGTTTTTCAATTGTTGATCCAGGGGCCTGAGCCATTTGTGTCTGTTCAGGAAATTCTCTCCTGTACCAATATATTCAAGGCTATTTCCCTTCTATTAGATGTAATGTATCCAGTTTTATGTTGAGATTCTTGATCCACCTAGACTTGAGTTTTGTTCAGGGTGATAGATGTGGATCTATTTGCATTCTTCTACATGTAGACATCCAATTAGATCAGTACCATTTGTTGAAGATGTATTTTTTTCCCATTATATGGTTCTGGACTCTTTATAAAAAATCAAGTGTCCATAGGTGTGTGGGTTTATTTCTGGGTCTTTGATTCAATTCCATTGATCAACCTGTCTGTTTTGTACCAATACCATGCAGTTTTTATCACTATTGCTCTATAGTACAGGTTGAGATCAAGGATGGTGATTCCTCCAGAATTCTTTTATTGTACAGGATTGTTTTTTTTTATCTATCTTGGGTATTTTGGTTTTCTATGTGAAGTTGAAAATTGCTCTTTCAAGGTCTGTAAAAATAGTGTGTTGGGATTTTGATGTGTATTGCATTGAGCCTATAGATCACTTTTGGTAAGATGGCCATTTTTATTATGTTAATTCTATCAATCCATGAGCATGAGAGATCTTTCCATCTTCTGATATCTTCTTCAATTTTTTTTTCTTCAGGATTTGAAGTTCTTGTCATACAGATCTTTCACTTACTTTGTTAGAGTTACACCAAGATATTTTATATTATTTGTGACTATTGTGACGGGAGTTGTTTCCATAATTTCTTTTCTGTCCATTTATCATTTGTATAAAGGAGAGTTACTGATTCATTTGAGTTAATTTTGTATCCAGCCACTTTGCTGAAGGTGTTAATCAGTTGTAGGAGTTCTCTGGTAGAATTTTGGGAAGTTGCTTATGATACTATCTTATCTGCAAATAGTAATATTTTGTTTTCTTCATTCCAATTTGTATCACTTTGATCTCTTTTTGTTGTCTTATTGCTCTACATAGAATTTCAAGTACTATATTGAATAGATAAGGAGAGAGTGAGCAGTCTTATTTTGTTCCTGATTTTAGTGGGATTGCTTCAAGTTTCTCTCAATTTAATTTGAGGTTGATTATTGGCTTGCTGTATATTGCTTTTACTGTATTTAGGTATGTGCCTTGAATCCTGAATCTCTCCAAGACTTTTAACATAAAGAGGTGTTAGATTTTGTCAAAGGCTTTTTCATCATCTATTGAGATGACCATGTGATTTTTGTCTTTCAGTTTGTTTATATGGTGGATTATGTGATGGATTTTGGTATGTTGAACCATCCCTGCATCCCTGGGATGCAGCATACTTAATCATGGTGAATGATGATTTTGATATGTTCTTGGATTCCATTTGTGAGAATTTTATTGACTATTTTTGCATCAATATTCATAAGCAAAATTGTTCTTACATTCTCTTTCTTTGTTGAGTCTTTGTGTGGTTTAGGTATCAGGATGATTGTGGCCTCATAGAATGAATTAGGTAATGTTCCTCCTCTTTCAATTTTGTGGAATCATTTGAGGAGTACTGCTATTTATTAGCTCTTTTTTGAAAGTCTGGTAGAATTCTGCACTAAAATCATCTGGCTGGGAGACTTTTAATGACTGTTTCTATTTCTTTTGGGCTTATGGGAATGTTTAGATAGCTTACTTAATCTTGATTTAACTTTGGTAAGTGGTATCTGTCTAGAAAATCATCCATTTTGTTTAGATTTTTTCAGTTTTGTGAAGTATGGGCTTTTAAAGTAAGACCTAATAACCTACTTTTCTAATTTCCTCAGTTTCTATTGTTATGTCTCCCTTTTCATTTCTGATTTTGTTAATTTGGATACTGTCTCTGTTAGTTTGGCCAAGATTGATTCTCTTAAAGAACCAGCTCTTGGTTTTGTTGATTCTTTGCATTGTTCTCTTTGTTTCTAATGATTGATTTCAGCCACCAAGTTTGACTATTTCCTGCTATCTACTCCTCTTGAGTGTGTTTGCTTCTTTTTGTTCTAGAGCTTTAAGGTGTACTGTTAAGTTGCTAGTTTGAGATTTCTCCAATTTTTCCAATGAAGGCACTTAGTGCTATGAATTTTCCTCTTAACACTGCTTTCATTATTTCCAATAAATTTGGGTATGTTTGCCTTCATTTTCATTGAATTCTAGAAAGTCTTTAATTTTTTTCTTTATTTTTTGCTCTGATCAACTAATAATTGAGAGTTGTTCCATTTCCATGAATATGTGAACATTATGTTGTCTCTATTGTTGAAGTCCAGCCTTAATCCATGGTGGAAAATTTGAGGGCTTGTTTCACGTCCAATTATATGGTCATATTTGGAGGTTTCATGAGATACAGGGGAAAAGGTATATTCTTTGGTTTAAGGTGAAATGTTCTGTAGCTATCTCTTAGATTCATTTGCTACATAACATCTGTTAGTTTCATTGTTTCTTTGTTTAGTTTTTGTTTTGATTACCTGTCCAATGATGAGGGGTGCTGAAGTCCCCCACCATTATTGTGTGCAATTCAGTGTGTGATTTGAACTTTAGTAAAGTTTCTTTTATGAATGTGGGTGCCTTTGCATTTGGTGCATAGATGTTCCGAACTGAGATGTCATCTTGGTGGATTTTTCTTTGATGAGTATGAAGTGTCCTTCCCCACTTCTTTTGATTACTTTTGGTTGAAAGTCTATTTTATTATCTATTAGAAGGGCTACTCTAGAGGGCCAAAAGAATGAATGGAAGTCTTTAGCTTTCAGGGGTAAGAGGAGTTGGAGAATCTCTAGGAAGTACCAGAGACTTCATAGGTGGGGTATGGGGGACACTCCCAAGAGTCAATGCAGGTGACCTTAGCTAAGATGCTTAACAGTAAAGACATGGAAGTTGATTGCTTCCATCACCCTCTGTAGCCAGGCAGGATCCTTCCCCCACCACCAGTGGAAGGACAAGGATATCTATCCACTTACACAACTTTTGACCCAAAATTTGTCTCTCTAAAAGAAATGCAGGGACAAAGATGGAGCAGAGACTGAAGGAATGACCAACCAATAACCTGCCCAACTTGAGACCCATCCTATGAGCAAGCACAAGTCCCTACACTATTAATGATACTCTGTTATGCTTGCAGACAGAAGCCTAGATTAACTGCCCTTTGAGAGATTCTATCCAGCAGCTGACTGAAACAGATGTAGATACCCACAGCCAGTCACTGGATGGAGGTCAGAGACCCTTATGGAAGAGTTGGGGGGGGATTGAGTCCCTGAAGGGGATGGGAAACACTACAGGAAGATCAACAATATCAACTACCCTGGACCCCTGGGGGCTCTCAGAGACTGAGCCACCAACTAAAGAGAGGATGGACTGAGCTCCTAGCATATAAGTAGCAGACATTCTGCTCAGTCTCTCTGTGAGTCCCTCAACAACCAGAGTGGAGGCTCTCCTTAAATCTGTAGCCTAACTGTGGTATCAATTTCACAACAGGCCTGCCTTGTCTGGCTTCAGTGGGAGATGTGCCTAACCCTAGAGACTTGACATGCTAGGGTTGGGGGATGCCGGGGCCCCAACTTCTCAGAGGAGAGTTGAAGGGGGATGAAGGTAGAGACTCTGTAAGGGAGAACTTGGAAGGGGGACAGCATTTGGTATGTAAATAAATTAAAGAAAGAAAGAAGGAAGGAAGAAAGAAAGAAAGAAAGAAAGGAAAGAAAGAAAGAAAGAAAGAAGAAGAAGAAAGAAAGAAAGAAAGAAAGAGATGCAAGTAGGCATCCAGGTACAGGTTTTTGTGCAGGTAGCGGCTCTCATTTCTCTAGAATAAATATCCCTCACTAGTACTTGGTGTTTAGTGTTTTAGAAAATTGCTTGTGATGGTTAGTGTTGATTGACCATTTGACAGACTCTAGAATCACCTGAGACCTGAGAGGTTGTATTGGTTGTATCAATTGAGGTGGGAAGATACATCTTGAGATTATAATCTCTGATGTGGGAAGACCCTTCTTAATTGTGAGCAAGACTGTTCACTGGGCAGGGAATCCTGGACTGTATAACATAGAGAAAATGAGTTGAGCATTAGCATGTATCCATCCCTCTCTGCTTCCTGATTAGGAATAGGAACAGCAACTTCATGCTCCTATGGCCGACTTTTCCAACAGAAAGAACTATAACTTGGAACTCTGAGCCAATATAAACCCCTTTTCCTTTAAGTTGCTTTTGCAACAGTATTTTATCACAATGAGAAAAGAAACTAGGGCACTAAGCAATAGAAATAGTGGAAATGTGTCTTTTTAATGTCTCAGAGTAAATGCCCAAAGATGCTTCTTTCCTACTTCCACTACTGTTTAGAACTGTGACATGCTTTTTTTCCCTCTCAGTTCAAGTTCCTTAAGCACAGAGGGTGGCTGACCTCATTAGCAGCTAGACTCTGTCAGTCAGGAAATACAACAGCTCTCTCAGCAAACCCAAAGTTCCACCCATCTATCCCACCACTGTAGAGCTTGCTTGTATAATGTCTGAAAGGTCAACATAACACACTCACACAACCAAAGGAAAAATATTTTCCAATTCTTAAAATATTAATCCAGGTAATCTACAGTCCTGGGAAAATATCCTATTCCCTAGTTCCAAAAGGTCAGATGACCTCCAAAATTCAACAAAAGTTAAGGAAGAGGAGACATAAAATTTCTCTTCTCCCAAGGTCAGGATTCTACCACTTGCCCACAGTTCATACAAGATGAATAAGGGTGGGGTTGATCAATAAACTTGCTCAAGCATGAGCTGTAACTGGATTAGAAAGCTGAGGCTTCATTCAGAAGAGGCAGAAGAGAGATAAGTTAGGTAGACAAGGGTAATATCCAGCCCAAGAACAGTCCCACAGCATATGAATCTGGTAGCACACCATGCAGGTTGTAATCAGAAAGGGATACTAGACAAAGGAGAGAGACAAAAGCAGTGGGAGGGATCCACCAAGAGCTACACCTTATAATCTTTGTAGTCTAGCGATTGTGTGTGCACATTACATACCCAAACACAAATTGATAACACAACCACTATAATCTCCTTGCTACTGGTGTTAGGGAGAGATATCCACCCTTCTCTATTCCGGTGTATATATATGGGAGTATGTGTGGTCCATGTTGGAAGGCATATATCCACATATGTGCATGAGCAGCTGCACCCACGCATGCATGTACCCTACTCATTGAGACAGTATCTCTCACTGAACTTGGAGCTAGGCTGGCAGCCAGCAAGCCACAACTATTCTCCCACCCTACCCCTGCCTCAGGCTTTATCTCTACAGCATTAAAAATACAGGTTCTCATGCAGCTGTGCTGTCTTTTAACATGTGTACTGGGATTCAAGCAGCTCCTCATGCATGTCCAACAAGCACTGGTACCCATTGAGCCAGCTCTTCAGCCCACGCTAATTCTACTCTTTCTTTCTTGTTGCATACCAGCTGAGCTCACACCATTAGCCTCTCAGCAGGAGTCATGAACCAGAGATAGGTCATGACTGGACAGCTTTTCCTAGAAGCCTAGTTCTGATCTTGGCTTTGAAGTCAAGATGCAAGTCAAATCAAACCAAATTAGCTGAAGCATGTAACAGCCCAGTGTGAATTCAAGGAGACATGTATTCAGCCCTGACACACCAGGAGGGAGAGTTACACCTGAGCGGGACATTGTCTCATATGCCATTTACTCTTCTCATGGCTATAACAAAACACCCAAACAAAAACAAAGAAAGGCTTTGTTTTTGCCTCAGGAGCATGAGGCAGCTGCTCATAGTGTACCAACAGTGGTGAAGCAAAATGAGATAACCGCTGGTACTCACATTCTTTTCTTCTTTTGATTTAGTCTGGACTCCAGCCCATGGAATCATACTATCCACAAATTTGAATGATTTTCCCCACCTCAGTTTACCTAGAAACTCTCTCACAGATAAGCCCAGAGGTTTGTTTTATGGAGATTTAAAATAACCTCAGTTTGATGATCAATAGTCACATGGTCTTGAGTCTTCTGAATAATATAAGCTCTTACCTTCCTTTGGACCTTGGACTTTGTTGCTTCTTTGGTCTGGAAAGTTTTATTCTCCTTTGATCAAATCAGATATTATTTAAAGAGTCATTTTTCAACAAAGCTTCTCTTGAACACCCATAACTAAGCACAGCCATGGTAGGCTCTGTTCAATTGTACTGTCAAGTGTGTGTACTAATTACTGGATTTCTCCGACCCAAGCTGTATCCAACATGAACAAGCTCATTTTGATCTGTATAATGAGTTCAACTCCATCTCTCAGTTCAGTGAGAGCCACTCACCAGATAATGTTGGGCAATGTTTTTCAACAAGTGAATCTAAGATAGGCTTTTTAAAAATGAGAACAAGCCATGACCATTTCTGTATAGTCCTGTGCAGAACAAGCATGGACACAGATAAGAAGTTGGTGACTAGGTTTTGTTTTAGGATCCAGTGTCAAAACAAGAATGACAGACTGGAGAGTTGCCTCAGTGGTTAAGAGAATGAACAGTTCTGGGAAAGGAACCAGGTTCATTTCCCAGCACCTAAGTCAGGCAGCCCACAGTGACCTATCAATGTAGCTCCAGAAGATCACACACCCTTTTCTGTCCTTCAGAGGCACTGCATGCATGCATGTGTGCATGTGCGTGCACATGCACACAAACACACACACCACAAGAGATGCATACACACAATACATACAACACATACACAGAGAGATACATACATTTAAAAATGAAAATGAATCTTTAAAATAAAAATAAGAAGACTGTTTTTGTCAAGATAAAATAACCACTCATGCTTCTTCATGCTGGGAAGGCAATGAATGATCTGGGTAACCCAAATTCTTTGCCTCCTCCTGGTCCCTCGAAGAAGAATAGCTTCAGCTACTGCAGCCTCCAGTGTTGTCTCTTAGCTACAGAGGGCAGACGTCAACAAGGGTCAGTTTCTGAGAGACTCACACAAAAGCTTTTGTGTTCTTCTGAAACCATCAAGAAAGTTGAAAGGACATAACAGGAGACAGTCTGTAGAGCCCCTACTACAGAGGATCCTCAAGCAAAAGGTGTTTCTAAGAATCAGGTCCTGTTGCTGTGATAAAAAAGCATCCCAATAAAGGAAGTTTAAGGGAGAGAGAGGTTTATTTGTGTATGCAAGAAGGACCAATAAAGACACTGCTGGCATAGGTGCTCTATATTAGGGAAAGCTTTTATTGTAGATATGAGGGAAGAACATATTCAGAGGCATCTGGAAGAGCAGAGAGAAAGGAGTGAACTGGACATGGCTGACAGACTGGACACAGCCAGGGCTGAGGAAGTGGGAGAGCTGGAGAGAGAATAGTAGAGATCGTGAAAGAAGAAACAGAATAGAGAATGGTGTGAGAGAGGATAGTGAGAGTAAGAGGGGTAAATGAACACGAGAGTAAGAGAGTATTGAGTAAATGGAGAACAGCAGGTTATACAGAATAGAGCAGCTTGGGGAGGGAAGCCTGGGAGCTGGAGGAAGTCTAGGGAGGGGAGGAAGGGAGGAGGGATAGGATGATAGCATAGATTTTGGAAAGTATAACAGTACTTATGATTGAGGGAGCTCGGAGGCCAGCATGGACTTTAAGATGCTGACAGGTGCCACAGATGTCGATGGATTCATATGTCCCTTCTGCCAGAGACAAGGGAAATTGTTCCTTTTGGCAGATGGGGAATGGGTTCACAAGTCCCTAAGGAATGTTGGCTTTTATCTAACCCAGAAATGTTCCTATAGCCCCACTTTAGTTCATTTCTGGATAGTTAGACAGCCCGAGAGACCTAATAATTTGGTTCACAAATCTAGCTGACACTTTGTCACTTAAGGGAAGTCAAGGCAGCAGAAACCTGGAGCAGCTGAGGTCACAGTCAAGTGCAGAGAGCCTTGACTTGATGTATGCACACTATGCTAGGCTTGCTCTCTCATTTAGTCCTGGGCCTACCCCATGGATGGATCAGCCCACCATCTGGGTGGGTCTTCCAGCTCAATTAACCCAGTAAAGGAAATCCCTTTTTGACATGCCCAGAGGCTGAGGTAATCCAGACAACTCCTCTGTAAGTCTCCTTTCCCTGGTAGTTCAAGATGGTGTCAAATTGACAAATAAAACCAAATGTCACAGGTCTTTATGGACAATTGTTCTCTATGGGAAGCTCCTACAGAGGCAGCACCCCTACAGAAAGCCCTTGAAGACAGCACCCTGCATGGACTGACCTTCGCCTGGTAAATACAAGGGGCCTTTTACAGAAAGGTAGACAGTGCCACAACAGTCCATGTGCTGGCCTTCGGTTCCAGGTTAGGATGTGTAGGTACAAACTTTTGCCAGTTCTGTTACATGGGATGGTCTTACCTATGTGTGCTCAATATGCTTCCTATATAAGCTTATGAGAAAATTGAGATGCTAACTAGGGTATAAAATGAGTTTATGGGCACAAAGACTCAGTAAGTTTTCAGCACAGAGCATACTCGGGCAAGGCTAAAGTCCAGGATGGCAGGCCCATACTCCAGGCCAGCTGGGTAGCATCCTCCTGGCTATGGTCTCCAAGAAGTTATATAGACAGGGTCTTGGAAATGGTGGTGAAGAGAGGCTCATGGATTCAATCCATTTGAAACAGAAAAAGCAATAGTTTATGTAGCCCAGCTCCAACTTTATGTGACCTACGAGGCTTTTCAAGACAGCTCTATATAACTGAATGTGTAAGAGACCTGGGAAGGCCACCAACTGCCTCACTAAAGTTACTGACTTAAAAAAAAATTCTAGGGCAGACAGAAAGTTCAACATCATTCCACATTGCCCCTGGACACCAACTGAGTTTGGGATAAGGCAATAAGCCCTGACTTCCAGACACCATTCCATCCCCTGTCTCTCTGAATACCCTTTGTGTTTGGCACATCCTATTAAGAGGTAAGTCATATTGGGATAAACATACTCCATACTCCATGGTGCCTGCTTTTGCTCTCCAGCAGACTTTCTCTGAGTACCAGATGCATACAACTCATTTCCCACCTGGCAAGAGCTGCCGGCATGCATAAAAACCAGGTCAGCTCATCACAGTCATTTGTCCCAAGGGAATACTGACTAAGCTGAAGAAAAAATATGTTAATTTGGCTAGAAAAATAACTATGCCTTTCAATGAATGGAGGCTGCATGAGGAATTTGAATTAACCCACCAGATATTCATGCATTCATCCATCCATGCATTTGCTTAGCAGGACATACTTTTAGTAAGTTGTCATCAAACCAGAGTCCAGGGAGATCACTGACTGAGCAAGTGAAGGGGCTCTCCCTGCAAGCTCAATGGCCTGAGTTTAGAGTCAAGACCTGTGTTAAAAAGTCAGATACAGTAGTGAACATCTGTGGTCCCAGCATTCCTAAGATGAGATGGGAAGAAGAAAGCTGGTAGGTTGTTTGGGCTGGAGGATGTGCAGCCAAGTGGGAGAAAGAAAGTAGAAGGTAAAAAACAACTCTCAAAAGTTATCCTCTTGAAGCCCTCACCTGCCAAGTTCCCTTAAAGCACACACAACAGTGGTAAACTGCACCCTGTCCTCTGTGTCCCATTTTAAGGCACACAACTCTGCCTGATTACCTAGCGGCCTATGGGCATCAGGGACAACTGGGTAGACCCTGCATCAAGCCCTGCCTGCCAAGTTCCCTTAAAATATTCCCAACAACCTTAACTTGTACCCCAACCCAGACTCCATTGCTTTCCCAGAGGCCACTCTGGCACCAGGGACCCCAGAGAAAACAAGATCCATCATTCTGCTGCATACAAGAAACATACCTCAGCCACAAAGATAGACATTACCTCAGGGTAAAGAGCTAGAAAAAATTTTCTAAGCAAATGGACCCAAGAAGCAAGCTGGAGTAGCCATTCTACTATCTAATAAAATAGACTTTCAACCAAAATTAATTAAAAGAAATGAGGAAGAACACTTCATACTCATCAAAGGAACAGAACACCAACAGCTCAGGCACCAAGATCAATAATTAATAAGTGGGACCTCATGAAACTGTAAAGCTTCTGTAAGGCAAAGGACACTGTCGAAAGGACAAAATGGCAGCCTACAAAATGGGAAAAGATTTTCATCATTCCCACTGCTGACAGAGGACTGAAATTCAAAATATATATAAAGAACTCAAGAAACTAGACATCAACAAACCAAATAACCCAATTTTAAAAATGGGGTACAGATCAAAACAGAGACTTATTGAAAGAGGAATCTCTAATGGCTGAGAAGCACTTAAAGAAATGTTCGAAATCCTTAGTCATCAGGGAAATACAAATCAAAACAACTCTGAGATTCTTTCTTACACCTGTCTAACTGGCTAAGATCAAAAATTCAAGCGATAGCACATGCTGGCTAGGATGTGGAGCAAGGGGAACACTCCTCCTTTGCTGGTGGAAATGCAAATGTACACAACCACTTTGAAAACCAATTTGACAGTTTCTCAGAAAACTGGGACTAGATCCACCTCAAGACCCAGCTATACCACTTCTGAGCATATATCCAAAGGAAGTTACACCATACCACAAGGACACTTGTTCAACCCGAACCACCAGCCCTCACCACCAGCAATACATTTACACAGGATATGGTTTGGGTTTGGGAATGAGAGAAGAATGGTAGACACTCAAGGTCACAATGGTTTTTGGCCTAAGTAACCAATTTTCATTCTTGTCTTCAACAAGACATCTTCTGGAAAGCATACGTGATCTCTGTAGATACTGTGGCTTTATCAGTGCCACATGAGCTGTCACCCTTTCATCAGCAGAATAGAAGACCTAACAGGAAGGGCCTCTCTCCATCCCGTGCTCTTCCTCAGGTACCCATAACTTTCTGTCTTCTATCCTGCCTCTATCCACAGCCTCCTTTGGCTCACTCTGCCTTCCTGGACTTAAACAGCATCAAAACCAGTCGTCTTAACAACAAATACCAAAGTACTGAGAAACAATACTCCCACGATGGCTTGATGTTCTATTGGGCAGAGCAGAACTGAAGATGTAGATTTAGGGCGTCAGTAGAGAAAGCAATGACTGCTTGGTAGGACTCACCCCACTTATCTGATTTATTAAGTTCCCAGTCCCTGACCTTTATTTATTAATACCCAAACCACAAAAATAGGCTAAAATGATGACTTATTTGTCCTACCTTAAAAATGAAGCTTTTGTTTGAAGTTTCATATCTCTCAAGGGTAGTGGAAACAGAATGCAAAAATATATGTGGAAGCAATTTAGACCCGTATATTATCTTTCCAACTAAGACTCATCACTTCTCTCTAGGCACTGTGCTTTCTCCACCTTTAGAAGTATAAATATTCAGGCATCTATACAATCCCTTTTGAATGAGGTTCTACATTCATTCATATGCAATATCTAAAAACTCCTGCTTCTCACTGCTGCTGTTATCAAAATGACGTTTTTACAGCTCTCCTGCCTACCACTGCTAGGTACATTTTTCCTAAAGTATCAATGTTTCCTGACTATACCCTCATACCAAGCTCTAACACACCAAAAACCCCGATGATGTCTAATTCTGACTTTTCCCTTGAAGTAACCCATAGTGTAGCACATTTCTTATCCCCATTCACTCTCTATCCCTTCACCATATGGTAACTAAAATTTTTGAAAGAGCCATACCTAGTCTGAAGAATCTATAATGCAGTTAGAACTGCTCTGATTATAGACAGTTGGAATGTTGCAGATTTAGAGCCAACACTAGCTTGGGCCATATTTGGTCCCTTTAATACACCATAGTTCTCAGCCTTCCTAATGGTTTCCTAAACCCTACTGTGACCATTTAATACAGTTCCTCATGTTGTGGTGACCCCCTAACCATAAAATTATTTCCATTGCTATGTCATAACTATAATTTTGTTAGTTATGAATCATAATATCAATATCTATGTTTTCTGATGGTCTTAGGTAACCTCATTTAAAGGGGTGTTCAACTCCCAAAGAGGTCATGACTCACAGGTTGAGAACCATTGCTTATGAATGACCATCTGTATCTGACATAACATCCATCCTTTTAACTATCACTCAACCTTTGGAATAGAGTAACTTGGCAGACAACTATATTCAAGCTACCCAAAAGCTCAGAACATCATCACACGGCCCCTAAGACCTACAGAACACATTCCCGCAGTTTGCTGTAGCCCACCCATCTGATGATGCTTCTACCAGTGTATTGGTAAATGCATTGATTTATGACTTTCTTTGTCTTATGGTTAACAAGAGCTTGTGAAACTGCTTCCAGGATGGATCATGTCATTGGTGGCAACCTAAATATTGCTCTTTGGGAACAGGAGAAGGGAAAAGGTACAGACATATATGTGTGGAGGCTAGGACACAACTTCAGATGTCTAGCTTCAAAATCTTCAGTCACTTTGTTTCTGAAACAGTCTCTCATGACCTAGAAGTCACCTGAGTAGGCTAGGCTGGCTGTGCAGAATGACCCAGGGATCCACTCGCTTCCACCTCCCCATTTCCAGGATGACACATACAACCCACCATATTCAGATTTTTATGTGGGTCCTGGGGATCAAACCCATTCCTCATGCTTAGATAGCAAACATGTCATGCACTGAACTATCTCCCTCGACACAGACTTCTCATCACAAGTCTTGGCATGAATTTTCTTTTGCTTATAAAAGATGCTTACAGTCTGGCAGTGGTGGTGCACGCCTTTAATCCCAACACTTGGGAGGCAGAGGCAGGTTGATTTCTGAGTTCGAGGCCATCCTGGTCTACAGAGTGAGTTCCAGGACAGCCAGGGCTATACAGAGAAACCCTGTCTCAAAGAAACAAAAAGAACCAAAAAAAAAAAAGATGCTCGCTTGAAGTTCAGGTTTGTGTGGAAGTATATATACACATGTGTATTGGAGTGCACCTGTAGGCAACAGATTAAAGTGCTGGTGTCCTTCTCTATTACCCTGCCTAATTCTTTTAAGACATGATCTCTCTCTGAACCTGCAGTTCACACTTTGTGCCTATGCTGGCAGGAAACAAGCTTGAGCAATCTTCCTCTCTCCTCCCACTGAGTGCTGGGGTTACAGGGATGCACTAGACCTCCCAGCTTGTTATGTGCATACTGGGTTCTAAACTCAGGTCCTATTCCTGCAGAGCAAACAATCATAACCACTAAGCCATCCCTCCAGCGTTTCAGTAACTCTTTGAATGCTTTTGTCTTCTATCTTTCTCTTTCTCTACTTCTGTGACTTCCTCATGCTATTAAGGACAATTGTCATGTAATTTCTCATATCCTCGAAGCTCCATTTGTTTGTTTTATTTCTGTTCTAGATGTTGCTCAGGGTGGTGGTTTGAATAGGTTTGGTTACCATAGACTCATGTGTTTGAATACTTGGCCCATGGGGAGTGGCAATGTTAGGAGGCGTGGCCTTGTTGGAGTAG
Source organism: Mastomys natalensis (assembly GCA_021653895.1). Taxonomy (NCBI): domain Eukaryota; kingdom Metazoa; phylum Chordata; class Mammalia; order Rodentia; family Muridae; genus Mastomys; species Mastomys natalensis. Next base: position 1,704,103 of record JAJTUV010000404.1, on the reverse strand, counting down.
GTGTTGCCTTATTGGAGGAAGTATGTCAATGTGGGCTGGGCTTTGAGGTCTTATAGTGCTCAAGCTCCACTCACTGTGAAATCAGCCTTCTCCTGGCTGCCTTCAAATTACGATGTAAACTTCTTGGCTCCTCCAGCATCATGTCTGCCTGGATGCTACCATGCTTCCTGCCATGATGATAATGGACTAAACCTCTGAAACTGTAAGCCAGTCCCAATGAAATGTTTTCCTTTATAAGATTATCTTAGTCATGGTGTCTCTTCACAGCAATAAAGCCCTAAGTAAGACACTCAGATTCTGTAAATTCTACTGATGTACACTATCATGGATTCAACTGGCATGATAAAACATCATGATCAGAAGCAACTTGGGGGCAAAAGGGTAAACTTTTCTGCTTACAACTCTCAGGCCACATTCATCACTGAATGAAGTCAGGGAAGGAACTCAGAAGGAACAGGAGTGTGGAGGTTGAAACTGAAGCAGAAGTCATGGAGGAATGCTGCTTACTAGCTGGCACCTCATGGCTTGCTCAGCCTCCTGTCTTATACCAGCAAGGACCACCTGCCAAGGTGTGGTACCATCCCCCATGATCTGAACTCTCCCACTTCAATCATCAATCAGGAAAATGCTCTACAGATTTGCCCACAAGCCAATGTTATGGAGGAATTTTCTCAACTAAGATTCTCACTTCCCATGTACGTGTCAATTTGTGTCAAGTTGAGAAAACCCAACCAACACATCAACTCAATTTACTGATTCTCTGCTAAGTCATATCCCTCTTTTCTGGGGCTGTATCAACAAGTATTTAATCATTGTTGTCTAAGAGAATATTTTAAAGGCCCTTTTACTATGGCTTCTGTAAACTCTTAGCTAATTCTAGTGTTCATGCACAGTGCTGGCAGTCACAAACCATGTTCTCTTTAGTATTGGTGTTATGTTGAGTAATGTCCTATTATATCCTAGATATTTGGATTCCTTTATAGATGTAGGATATCTGGTCTCCTATAACTCACTCATATGGTAAATTATTGCCATGTTCAGACTGATCACATTGGTCCTCAAAATTTCTGACAGTCTATCATTCCAACAGCTATTTCTTTGTCAGATCTTTGGTGTATTTTACTGCTCTGTTTGATTTAAGTGGGGCCTCTGGGATCTCACCAGTAACATGAGGTGACAAAATGCCTTCCTCAGGCCAGGATGTCTGAGGCTCTTGATCAGCGATAGCCAGGTGGTTTTGATGGACTTGCCCTCACATGGGAGAACATTTTCTGGGGAGATAATTCATGTAAGAAGATCCCTCTTGCCTGTACCCTCTGTGTTGACATCTCTGTGTCATTAACTGCAACATCTAGTGGAGCTAGCCTCCCTGATGTAAGGAAGCACATTAAGGCTGAGTGGAAGACAGAGCCACACTGACACAACCTTCTAACTCAGGCAGAAGTAATATCCCTGTGGTTGGTGGCCCTGTCAGGCATCTTTCAAAGAGACTTGAGGCCAAGACTATCAGTCTTTCAGTACCAAGTGAGTTTTGTCCCACTGACAGTGACTGACATGGTCTGTTAATGCCATCTGCCACACCTGAGATCAGGCATCGTTCTACCATGTCTGATTTCCTCTGAATACTAATGGAGTCTCCTCAGTCGAGGCTCATTGCCCATTTTCCATGAGGAATTAAATGAAACATTCTTCCTATCACCCTCTTCTGCAATGTGACTAACATCAGCAGGCCTAAGACAGTCATTTTTCCTACATGAGCAGCCTCCGGGTCCCTGTCTTAAGAGATCTGCTTTTGTGGTCAGGAGCTAGAGAAGCCACATAAAGCCAGATTGTTGTTGGTTTTTTTTGTTTTTTTTTTAAGAAGTCTGGACTGGAGCCACCCACAGTTTCAGACTCTTGGTTTTGGGCCCACTTCTTTAGTTTTCCTGCTGTGTTTTGAGAGAAAAACATGCACCTATTAAAGAACTCAATAAACTGCAAAGTGAGTCTGCAAATCAAGAACTCAGAAAAGAGCTGTAGTTTGCTTGTTGGCATGTCCCATGACATACACACACATACACATGAGCATGCACACATGCTATGCATACACTGGGTATAATATTAGCATTTTAATTTGGTTAAGCTCTATTACAGAAAAATGCTCAGTTGCTAAAAAGCTTTCTGTGATGTCTGTCTAGCTAGTCCTCTGGGAAGCTATTAAGACTCACAAGAAGTAAACAAAACTTACAAAGCTGGAGATGCTTTCCTCAAAGTCACACGATTCGCCACACCCCTTCTCAAGGTCATAGAAGCCCTAGCAATTATAGAAGGGAGGAGACCCTCCACCTAGCCACACTGCCTACAAAGCATGCAGGGACCTCCAAGGATAAAGCTAATGGAGTGTGTGTGTGTGTGTGTGTGTGTGTGTGTGTGTGTGTGTGTGTGTGTGTGTGATATAGGTGTCTTTGAGTGATCCATGTTCTGTGGCAATTCTTCATCCACACTGAAAATAACACTCAATAAACTGACTTACATACTAACTGGACTTGGGTAGAATCGATTTCTTGGACTCTCTCTAGTGTCCTATCTGGATGAATAAATGTTTGTTCACACATCCCCAGGAAAAGTCACACCATGCTGATTGACATAAAACTCTCAGTGTATTGAGTTTTGTGGACTAAAGTTCAAAGTATAACCTACCATTCAGTGGTCATGCATTCTTGGGGTATCCCACTCAGTATCACTGTACCTCAAAGTCCTTTATAACGGAGGACACAAAATCTGAAGTTTAGCTCCTTACCTGCCTACCACACACAGGGCCCCAGATTCCACCCCTAGGACCACAGAAGAGAAAAAAGCAGAAGAGATGTAATAAGATCCTAAACTATGGCTTGTCGGGATTTCAGTGTGTGTGAGGATGGAGTCAGCTGCTCTTAGTATAATATCCTGTTAAAATGCCTAGAGAGCGTCACTGCATTCTCTAATGTGAGTTTACTTAGTATCAACTGAGGACAAGGAAAGTCTGATGATTTAGGCTCTGGGTGTTAGGTTGCTGCTCTATTCAGTATGAACAAGCTCGATAACACACAAAAATGGAGCAGGGACATTCTGGCTTGCCTTGGAGCAGTGTTCAGCACAACTGGGAGCCATTTGGCACATGCTAAGAGTGAAAAGCAGATGTCAGGCATTTCCAACATGTCTCAACCTCAAGGCATGGCTGGCAGCCACTGTCTGCTCTTCTCTGCCCAGCTCTGTATATGCATCTAGCCTAGGCTAAATGCACTGACGGTGACCCAGTATGGAAAGGGTCCATTCAATCTTTCAGACTCTGGGCATCTTTTGTTTTTTGGCTTTTTTTGCAAATTGACACAAGGAAAAGGGGATCTCAGCTAAGAAAATGTCTATCTAGATTGTCTTGTGGGTATGCTGGTGTTAAGTCCATGTTCTGCCTGTCTCTGGGCATGGCCCCTTGGGGAGGCGGGTGCTGGGCTGTAGGGAAGTTCTGAGACACCACTGCAGGGGCCTGTGATGAAGTCAGGCAATGCGTTCTGTCCTCTGACTCTTTGGACATGGAAAAGCAGAGAGCAGAGTCAGGGACCCTAGGGGCTGGGGGGAAGGGGAGCTCCAGCTTGTCCTAGCTGATTGTCCTTAGCTTGGTGGAGGCAGGCTGGAAGCACAGAGAGGCCTTCTATGAGAGACTTAAGCTGTGGCTTTATAGTCGAATGCCTTCTCCATGGTTCCTCACAGTGGATCTTGATGACATGGTTCTAAACTGTTTACTGACTGTTTATTTACTCCATTCTCCACAATGGAGAATGGATGTATACTGTACCATACCCACTTCTTAGGGTGGACCTGAGATTAAATATCTTTAGTAAGGAGGAATGTCTGGGAAGGGAAGTTTATTCCCTAAGCCCTCAGGTCTCTAGGTACCTTATCAGCATAGAGAACTCTGTTCTGGGCCTATGTTACCACAGGTCACGATTTCTTTTTCTTGTTTTTTTTTTTTTTTTTCTTTTTTTTTATTGGATATTTTATTTACAATGCAGATGTTATCCCCTTTCCCCATTTCCCCTCCCTAGAACTCCCTCTTCCTTTATACTTTTATACCATTTTGATTACATGCATGTATTAAAGTCAGTTCTAGGTTGTGGGTCTAGCAATACATTAGATGCAAATAGTCGAGGAACAAGCAATATAATAAGCACAAATAGTCAAAGGAAAAGCAAGGTATAAACCCAATTACGTGAACAGTCCCATGATCACTGTTTCTAAAGGCTTGACAGGATGACCAAAGTATCTGAGCCTACTTCCCTATCCTAGCCCAAGGTCATTTACATGTCTGGGGCCTACTTCCTTGTTCTAGCCTAAAATTTAGGTTCTTGTCTGAAATTGCTTTGTGGCGCATGTTCCCAGTCAGGAATATGGCAGGGAGTGGGGAGTCACCTAATCTCTGGGTCTCAACCTGCTCTACCTTACCAAGCTTCCTGACATGATCTTACTGTCCAACAGCTGGTAGAGCATTTTCTTGTGGGAGAACTTAGTCCATTGTAGGTGGTACCATTCCCTAGGCAGGCAGTTTGTGGTTGTATAAGAAAACAAGCTGAGTAAGCCATGGGAAGCAAGCAACTTTCTTCAATGGCTTCTAACTCCATTCCTGTCCACCACCAACTCTACCCCTACCCACCCCACCCTATCCATGCCTTGACTTCTTGCCTTGATTTTCCTCAATGATGACTGTGATTGGAGAGTGCCAAATAAACCATTTCCTCTCCAAGTGGCCCTTGGTTGTGGTGTTTATCACAGCCACAAAATGCAAAGTAGGCAGACTCCTTCTGTCTCTGAGATGTTCAGATATTATCTCCCACCAGTGAACAACTCACACTTTACAGATATCATGAAATTTCCCAAGATGAAGTAGCTGCATCTGTAGAAACTTTTGGGGGCCTATAGTCACTCTCCTGGGAACTCTACTTTGAAGGGCCGGTTATGAGGTAAAGCAGCAGACTAGTTAAAAACCACTTCACCCAGCATGGGCAATGAGACTTGTAATGATTAATACTATAAAATCGACAGGAACTAGAACCAGGAGATATCATTGGGTCTGTCTAGGAGGGAGTTTCTAGATGGGTTAATTGAGGTGGAAACGCCCACCCTAAATGTAGGCAGCAGAATCCCATGGGCTGAAGTCCTGGACTAAGAAGGAAAGTTTGAGCTGAGCATCTGTACCCATCCCCCACTGCTTCTGACTGCAAACTGAATGTAACCAGCTGCCTCCTCTCCTGGCCCTGATTCCTTTCCTATCATGGTGGACAGTGTGTGTCCCCTTGGATTCTAGCCCATAACAAACCCTTCCTGTGTAAAGTTGCTCTTTATCAGGTATTTGTTTCCTACAAGGAGAGTAACTAATGCAATGCCCACGTCCCTACAGCACTTGTCCCCATTCTTCAGAGCCTTGACTGACAGCCATCGTTTCTAGGAGTTCTTTAAAGTTAATTAGACAACCCTAAAATGAAGCTCCCAGCAAATCTGTCCTGCTTGGGATGCACCAAAATGAATGGAGACAGACGAGGAATGGAAGAGGTGGCCGGGAGTTGGGAGTGGAAAGATGATTGATCCATAAGCCGTAGGGCAAGGCTTTGCATTGATTGAAAGGCTGCACATGGAGTATGTCCTGTGTAAGGATGGATCCCCTAAACCCCACAGAATAGCACTTTCCTTCATCTGCAGCCGTGTTTCTTCCTGTTCTGGTAGCTCCTTCCACTGCCCAGCAATCTCTCAGTCAATCTACTGTGGACCCAACTAGGAGTCACGGGGATTTGAAAGTACAGCTAGTTCACACCACGTGTGTGGTGTGATTTGAGAAGATGCATAGCAGGGACAGGACGGTCCCTGCATCCTTTTTCTCCTCCTCTCACTTCATCTATTATGATATACATGATACAGCAGGTGTGACCCAATATCACCAAGTCCCAGGCCAGAAGACAGAGAGACAACCCCCCCCCCCAACACCTTGTCTGTCCATCTAAGGTAAGGTGTGAGGGAAGGCTGCCGCAAGTGACCTAGGGCTGGAGGAGCTACTGGCAGAAAAGCTGCACATGCTGGCTGTTCTCCTTAAGGCACAATGGGTAACGTTTGCTATTTGCTGTGTTCTTAGGATGAGGCCTGTAGATCAGGCTTTCCTTTCTTTTTCCTTTCCTTTCCTTTCTTTTCTTTCAATTTTGCTTTAATCTTCAAAATATGTATTTGTGTGTTTATTCATACATTATTGTATGTGCATGTGTACACACGCAGTGCATGCCTATAGCTTAGAAGATCTTGGAAAGTCAGTTCTCTCCTTCTATCATGTGAGTTTCATTAATTAAACTTGGGTCACTAGGAATGGCAGCAGGTGCCCTTACTCACTGAGCCATCTTGCTGGCCCAGATTTGACTCTTTGAATAATCCTCTCCAGTTAAATGGATGTTTTGCTGATGCAAATCTTGGACCACATCACAGTTCTTTATCCTAGAATTGCATTGAGAGCCATAAGGCTGGAGTAGTACAGAGAAAGCAAACTGCAGCCATGTAGATGAGTTAAATCCCAGACTCAAGATAAATAGATAGATAGATAGATAGATAGATAGATAAGATAGATAGATAGATAAAAACAGGCATGGCAGTATGCCCTAATCCCAACTTTGGGGAGGGAGGGATACACAGGAAGGTTCTTTGAGATCAATGAGAGATCCTCCCTCAAAAAATAAGGTAAAGACCAATTGAGAAAGATACCAGACATTGGTCTCTGGCCTCAACAAACAGGCATGTACACACACACACACACACACACACACACACACACACACACAGAGTATTACAAAGAGTTGTTTATCTGTCCAAAAGCTTGTAAAGTGCCAAGAGTTTTCCATCACAAACCACATTCTCTTTCTAACATGAGTTCTGGAGTTCTCCCATCTACCCGGGCTGTTGCATCAATCCTCCCTATCTGTGGCTTTGCTACGTCATGCTGTCCTGTAGGTCTGAAGGGAATGAAGCTACTCAATAACTGCTCCCTACCCCTTCCTACTGTCTGACTTTACATTTTTGAGCCTCAGCACAGGCCTGCCATATATAGTTTTCTCCATCAGCTCGAGCACCTGGAATATAATGCTCTCAATTCCTTGTTCAGATTGTTAAAGAGGCCTAAGTCACAGGTCAGAAGACATTCAGTAGGATTTTCAGATTAGGTCCTGAAACGAAGAACTGGGCCAAGGATATAGGGAAAGTGATAGAAATGGAGACAACTTAAAATGCAAGGTCAGCACTTCTGAAGTTGGCCAGACAGCTGGCAAACCTTCAAAGCTCAGTGCTGGGCTACAAGGGTCATGACCCTTTATGGGTTATTTACATAGCACCTGCCTTCTCCTACTTTTTAAATGCTTGGTTTTTCTTGTGTATACTTTGTTCCTTATATATAGCTCTGTTGAGTCAGGCAAGTAAAAGAGAGAGCTTAGGAACCAGTGAATCCGCAGTGTGTAATACGTAAGTTCTTCTTCTAAGGAGATGCTTGGTAGTTCAAGCCTCTCAGCTTACACACCCTAACACTTTTCACAGCTATGCACACACTTCCTTTTCTAGGACCCTCACCTACAGCAAGCTGTATACACACACACACCACACACACACACACACACACACACACTCACCTAACAACAAAATAAGTTTCTCTTCCCTGGTAAGTATGGACAGTTTCTGTTCAAACACATTCACAGTTATATCCAGGGACCAGAGCAAAGGGGCTTATCTGTCTAAGCTAGCTTTCAGCACATGTGAAGTGAGACAAACTATCCACAGAGTGAAATTCCAAGCAGAATCCCCTATTTGCCATGTCATAACACTGCACAGAGTTACACATAATTAAAATCAGATGCATCATGGGAAAGGGGATGAGCAATGATAAAAAGGTTTGCAAACATGCCTGTCAATCAAAACAGAGAACCACCCTTGCTGCGTTCCTTAACAACCAAGTCCCTCCTCTTCTTGAACCCCAGAGAAGAAGCTCCATGCAATAGCTGAGAGCTCCTGGATACTCTCACTCCTGGGCCAGCTATCACTCTTGATAACATATCTGCTTCTGTTCGGCGCTATCCCTTTGCTTTGAATAAAGTTTCCTTGCTACTTTGCAATCCATGCACATGTATTTCACTTCCTGGAATAAAACTTCAAGAATCTGGAAACACTGGCCAAGATTCCAACCGCTAATCTTGGTTGGGTACCAGCCCCAAGGCTTTCTGCAAACTGACTTCTTTCATGTGCTAATCTGGATGCATCTTGTCTACTTGCTCTTTCTCCTACCACTTCACCTCTTTCACACACCACCACCTTTCCCTCCCATTTCCTGCAACAAATTACACAAAGATCATGTGATTCTTTGCTCAGTGTGAGTGTGTGTGTGTGTGTGTGTGTGTGTGTGTGTGAGTGTTGTGTGTGTGTGTGTGTGTGTGTGTGTGTGTGTGTGTGTGTGTTTCGCTGCTGTGAAACTCTAGGCCCTGTGTATACCAAGCATATGTTTGTAGGGAAACCCTGATGCTGAGGTTGAAGTCTGAATTATCAGAAAGCCCTGAGCTCAGTGCAAAATGGCAGACTCCATTTGTCAATGGGACTTCCTCTTCTCTATATGGGGGATCCAGGGCACCACACTGCCTACCTGAGGAGTGTCACATAGTCCTTGGGAAATTACAGGTATAACTCCCACACCCCACCCCACACACACCCATAAGAAACCCATTCCTAAAATGCCTCCCCATGCTAATGAGGCATCTCAATACCTTAGTCTTCAGTCAATGACCTTGGTCCATCCTGGTATTCCCATTCCCTTCTCCAAAACTATATAACCCTCAGTTTACTCTGAATAAAGTGTATGCATACAAGCCTGCCCTCAAATAAAGAAATACGCACAGCTAAGATCTTCTCAGAGAGCTGTTTCATTGAAGATTATCTTTGCCTAAAAGAGCTATAACACTAAGATCCTTGGAGAAGGTCTTCCCACAACCTTCTCATCCCTGGTATTCACTCTCAGGCAGACCAGGATCCTGCAGAATTCCACCCTTTTTTGGACCCCACTTCATCTTCCAGCCCAGAGTGTAGTGGCATCTGTACACCCCAAGAGGGAGAAAGAGGAGGATGTAGAACCACAGCTGGACCCCAAAACGCATACTACATATGTTCTAACAGTGAGTTACATGTTTATATCCTTACCCCTGTTCCAAGCATTTAAGAAATACTTATTCTTCTTTATGTGTATTAGGACTGCTTTACCTGTGTGTATTACATATGTGCCTGGTGCCCATGGAGGTCAGCAGAAGGCATTGTAGCCCCTAGAACTGAAGTTACAAAGAGCTGGGAGCTGCTATGTAGGTTCTATAAACTGTGGTCCTCAGCAAGGGGAATAGTGCTCTTACTACTGAGCCATCTCTCCAGCTCCTGTCAGAAGATTTCTTTAAAGAAACAAAGGACAATCAGGCCAGATTCTTTCTCTTCTCCTTTAGGTGAGCCAGGACAACCGTGACTATTAAAAAAAAAAAAAAAATGGAGCCCACTCATCAGATGGTGCCCACGTAGGAAACAACAGCATCCCTGGAGAGTTAGATTATCAGGGGAAGAAAACAGAGAGGCATCTGGGAGAGAGCTACAATGTTGAGTCACACTTTAGGCAAGAGCTTTCTTAATGTCAGCAAGCAGACAAGTAACAGAGGCTTCAGTCCTGCCAGCCAAAAACGAGGTGTCTCCTCTTCAAGGTTTCTGAGGAAAGGAAAGTCCCACATTGTGAGACTTTCCTTTTGTTGATATGTGACCTATGGTATATCCCAGAGGCAGCATAGAGGAGCTTTAGGCCATACAATGGGGGTCCTAGCAGCACTGGAGAGTGGAGGTCTGTTAATGTGCACCTGCAATCAAGCCGCCTGGGACCCTGCACACACTGGGGCTGGGCCCTCTCTGATTAGAGCCTGGTTACTTAAAGGTGCGGAGAAAATGCAAAACTTTGAGACCTCCTAAGTCAGAAAGTTGGGAACTGTCCTAGGGACCCTGGCTTTAACAGGGCCTATAGGTGATTCTGATGCAAGTTAAGTCTGGAGAGCTCTGCTCAGGTTTGCTGAGGAGCAGGCCTCATACCCTTCCTGGAAGTGAGTTAATCTTCCTGAATACACACATGCCTTGGTAGCCAGTGGTGCACAAAGAGGTATAGTAGGTAAAAAGGGTCATTAGCCAGTGATAGAAGTGGGAAACCCACAGTGAGAAAAATGAGATCCATTTTCCCACCGCTGTTTCAAGTCATCTGGTTGCCGGTGGCTCTTTGACACACCTCTGGTATTAAGCAGCAGACTGGGGAAACCACTGCTCAGTTATGATTGCAGTGGAGGGTGAGAGCCCTGGGGAAGTCAGGGTGTGGCATTGGGAAATACTCATGAGATTCCTGTGAGTACTTGCGTGGAATTCAGGGTAGAGTATGCAGAGCAGAATGTCACAAGGACACTGTGGGGTTTAGGAAATTACATACACCTGCTTGCTGGATACTGGTGAGGCTGGAGTCACTGGGGCTCATCCCAGATAATTCTTAATGGAAACTATCCTGACAGCTCTCACTTTCTTAGTCTGTTAGAAACACCATAGCAAAATACCACATATTGGTGCATTCATTCAAATGGTTGAAATGTATTTCCTCCTGGGTCTGCAGGCTGAAGTCTGAAATCAGGGTTGGCAAAGCAGGCTTCTCCTAAGATCTCAATCCTGAGTATAAGTAGTTTTTATCTCCCTTTTTCCTCCCTCATTTCTCTCTCCATGTGCCTGAGTCCTAATTATCATTTTATCCTGTTGGGCTGGCATCCACCCATAGCTACTCATCTATCTTAACCAGGTTTTCTGAAGGTCTGGTCTTCAAATACAGTCACAGCCTAAAGTCCTGAGCATTGCAACTTCAAAATGGAAATTTGTAGAAGGGGAACCACATCTATGTAATGAATGTGGTGAGCTGAGATTTTTTTCTGGGAGCTGGGAAGCTTGCTAAGTCGGTAAGGTACTTGCCTTGAAAGCATCAAGACCCAAGTTCAATCCCCAGAAACAACATAAAACAGCCTGGCTGTGATGGTTCACACTTATAGTCTGAGTGCCAAGACGATGAAGACAGGTGCTTCCCTAGGGCTCTATTGTCAGCCAACCTAGCCTGTTTGGTGAGTTACAGGCCAGTAAGAGATTTTGTTGCAAAATATAGTGGATGCTGTTGTAATATATATTTAATATCAATCGGGGTTTCCATTCCACCTTTGAGCATTCAGTTCCCAGCTAAAAGACACGTAAGTTTTATATTTATAATAAGCATTTAAAGCACTACAGCTAGGAAGATATCTACCCTCTATGCTATTATGTCTACTTCCCTGCCAATAATCCAAGATATGACTTCCCATCTTCCATCTGGGCCACTCTTAGCTTCACCCCTCATGGCTGTTTTCATGATTTACCCATATACTCCATGATGTCTTCTCTTCTCTCCATCTTTTCTTCTCTCTCCTCACCTCATGGTCCTCCTCATACACTAAGCCTGGGAACCAAGACCCTGGCTACCTTTATTCTGCCTAGCTACAGGCTGTGGACATCTTTTTTTCAACCAATAGTTTTAAATTAAGGAGCAAGTTTACATTGCATCACTTGGCATATGTGCGGATTCTCTCATTCCTGAGGCAGCCATGGCCAGCATTTAACATTACAGTACATAGCAACGGACCCAACCTCAACGGGATGCAGTTAAGGAAGGAGAGTGGATGTCGTCCTTGCACATCACATGCATTCACATACAAGTGCACATGCACTCAAAGACACACATGCACAAGCCCGCACTTGAACATGTACATACTTGCACACATGCACACATAAGAGGTAAGAGAGCCTTTCAAGGTAATAAATCTATACAAGAATAAAAGTGTTAATGGGAAATATATTCACCATAATAAATTGTCTACTCAGGGAAGAAAACGGAGACTATGCTGAGGCCTTGGGGATTAGTGTTTTTATAGGAAACATGGAATTAGAGATGGAATTGTTGGTTTAGGATGCCTGCCTAGTATCTGCAGGCTATGGAGAAATGAGGAAGACATCTGAGTAGAGCCCTGCCAAAAAGATTGCTTCACTTCCCTTGCCTGCCTTGGCATGCTATATAAACAGAGCAGGAAGAATCTAGTACCAACACCCAGCTTCTCTAATCTTTCACTTAATTTTTGAATCTTTGACTACTCTAAATTCAAAACTGGTCCCCTTCTCCTTTCCTTAGCTCATGTGAGTTGACTTGCAGAATCATCATGTTTGGAAAGGGACAGTTGTAGGTCTGAGTCAACTATGATTTTGAGAACACAGGAGAAAGACAAGCCCTGGAAGGGAAGAACATTCAGTTCACCAATTTCCACCACTCAGCTCACAGCAGGAATGCCACCCCACCCCAAGATGGAAACTGGAGACTGACAAGTGTCATTGTTATCACATCTAGCCTTGGATAAATCCACACCCTTTCCAATTCCTCTATTTTTTCCCCCCTGATTTCTCAGTAGACTAGTGAGCCACAGGAACCTCAAGACAAATGATTTAAAGTCAGTTCAAGGAAATTTGCATGTGCTAACTTGGTCAAAAGTATTAATATCAATGTGTCACTGGCTCAAAGTTGGATATGGTGCTGCTGAGGAGACACCCTAGACGTTGGATTCTGTATAGTGTTGAGTTTCAGTTGGAAATGGGTTTTGGAACTCTTTATTGATATTTCTTGTTATAGACACATGTCCATGAGGTTCCAGCTGTCAAGACCTTTCTGCTTCTCTCTCTCTCTTTCTCTCTCTCTCTCTCTCTCTCTCTCTCTCTCTCCTCTCTTGTGTGTGTGTGTGTGTGTGTGTGTGTGTGTGTGTCTGTGTGTGTGTGCGCGCGTGCACACCAAAAGACAACATCTGGTGTGTCGGGATCCAATTCAACTCATTTCCTGATGCAGCATCTCTCTCTGGCCTGGAACTTACCAGCTGGCTAGTTAGTCCCAGATATGCATCCCTAGAGCTGAGATACCATGCCACCAAGCTGGGCTTTATATATTGGTGGTGAGGATAGGGTGCAGGTCCCTATATTTGCAAGGCAGACAGTTAATGGATAGAGCCATTTCCCTAGCTCCTATTTTTTGTTGTTAAGGTTTGACAGTGGTGATTCAACTTTAATGTAGACAGCTTTTGAACCTCATCCCATAGCAATGACTTTGGGGCAATCTGAAGTCAAGAGACTCATCAACAATCTAAGCTATTTTAGAGGACTAGGCCAGGCCTGTGGTCTCTGCAGTGCTGGTTGGACCTGTCTCTCATAAATGCCCTTCTTGATTAACCTAAGTTGCCTCTCCAGTGACTCAGAAGCCTCTCAATACCTTTTCAAATTATATACTCATACCATTAGCCCTTACTTAGCCCAAGACCCATCACTCACAGCATATCCCTTCCACAAGCAGTCAGAACCTATGTGGACTGCAGCTGAGTGATGGAGTCTAAGACTCTAGAAGAGAAGAAGTAGTTAGTGTCCAGGGGTTAGCCAATAGGATTCCAAGATTCCAGAATTCCTCTCCTACCTCCAGGTTGACTCTAGCTTCTATTTCTAGTCTCTCTATTAACCTGAAAGCCCACCCAATGGAACATAACACAAGCCTTCACAAAGTGCCTTCAGCATGCTGACCTCTGGCCACAGAAATAGCATCTCAGCCAGTCACACCTGCCAGTACCTGCCATGGCCCAAGCCAGCAACTGGTAGCCTTTGGGCTGATTACTGCTGTGTCTGCACTGGCCAACTACAGAGAAGAGACTGGTGTAAAGGAGTTCTAAATTCATGCTAGTCACATCCCAGTCCAGTAAGGATGCATGACAGGGATGCTACTGATTTCAAAACATATTGCTGAGTACCTCTGCTTCCTCCCACATCATCCAGCCATGTGTAAGCCAGAGCTAGAAAGCAGTGTGCAGCTGTAACCAGGTATGCCCATGGTACAGGCAGAGGTCTTCTTCTTGTGCTCTTTTGCTTTAAAAAAAAAAAAGTAATGAAAAGCAAGAGCAGAGGGGAATGGTTTTGCATACATATGATGTTTTTGCAATTTGATGGTTCATTGCTTTTTTTCTAAGGATGGGGCTGTCCTCTTTTATACCTATAACTGTCATGCCCCCAAATAGTACTGTCTCACCATGCAAAGGGAGGCGGGAAGCTGGCCTGGGATTACGGCCTGAAATCCACTCAAATGGGCTTTGCTTTATCTCCGACCCATTTGAAAGAGCAGCTCCTTGGGGACTAGCCATCCAGAGATAGTGTTCAGACTTAATAAGCGCATGCCAAGCACTCTAGCTGTTATCTCCCCGTGATGTATGAAGCCTTGCTGTTTGTGGGCTTACCAAGTAGTAAGGAATTACATTCACTTGCTCCTCATTAGCTATATAATTTTGCTAATGATCCCATCTAGACAGAGTGCTCAGCCCTCAGAGTTGCAGCCCACTAAGGAAACCTTGCAAACAACAGCAGGATTATCCTTTGCTCTGGTCATGCCCAGGCATGACCTTGTGCTCTCTTCCACATTTTACTTCTTCTGTTTGTAAGTGGGGTAGTATCCTGTTGATACTGAAAGATGACACTGCATATGAACTCATAATATTACCCAATTATTTACTCAAATTGATCCTGGTAGTGGTGGCACATTCCTTGCTACCCCCGCCCCAATATTTTGGGTTCCCAAATGAAACACACACCGCGCGCACACACACACACACACACAGCCTTAATATTTTGATATGCCTAAAACAGCTCGATAATGGGCCACTTCCACATGGCTAGTCCACCTCCCTCCAATGTTCTCAAGTTATTACTTATTAAAAATCTATATTTTATCTCTTCTGCTCTGGACGCAGTCAGGTGGCCCTCTTGGGGCCACTCTTCCCCAGCTCCTACATGGTGGCTATACTCTCTGTGCCTCACCTTCTCAGGTGTGGCATCTTTCCTTTCTTTCTCTCAGCATGGTAGATCTCCTTCTTCCTTCTTCCTTCTTCCTTCTTCCTTCTTCCTTCTTCCTTCTTCCTTCTTCCTTCTTCTCTCATGACTCCTTCTTCCTTTTCCTTCCTCTCTGTCCTTAGTCTGGGAATCCTAGCCATTGGCCACCCTGCTCAGCCACTGGCTCTCGGCAACTTTATTTACCAATTAGAACCAACTGGGTGCAGGGTCCCTCAGTGTCTTACATGCTGACATGCGGATGCTCAACAATATTGAGGACCCAAATTAACATAATACAAGCAGCATTAGGCCAAACCCACTACATGAACTGACACTCTTATTGGAAGGATGGGGGCAGGAAGTTACATCTGTTAACTGTGCACAGTATCCCTGGAGTAACAAGCCTGTGGACCACTGCTCCTTTCCTCTGTGTTTGTGTAGAGAGATTTCTATACTTGGCATGCTTGCTGTGGTGGTACAGTCCCCAGTAATGATAACAACTGGCAGAGTCGGGACCTCCTGAGCGCCATGCAGAGGATATGATGGAAGCTACAGAGCCTGGGGTAGAATAGTGTGGTTGTGTGGAGCCCTGAGCTCAGAATTACTCCATCTGGGTGGCCAGGGGGATTTTTGATCCTGCTTCTTGCCCAGTGATTTTGCATGAATCTTTTCTTTTCACCCTTGAGTCTCTTTTTAGTTGTCTACTGAGATGGAGACACAATTCACATAGACACCCAGAAGATTAAATGATGTAATTATGGAAGGATCTAGAGAAGGAGAAGATACCCAAAGAAATGAGCTACCTCTCTATCATGCCCCAGGGAAAAACTCCTGTGCAGAAAAAATTTGGGAGTCTATCAGGAATGGAGGAAGGTAAACTTTTATAAGTCTCTGGAGCTGAAACAGAAATGAAAGAAGAGAAAAACAGGCTGGCAGCACCTTCACCTGTAAGCTTATGGTGGTAAGTCACTAGGAAATCAGACACAGACCTGGCAGCCATCACCAAAAAGTGGCAATTGACTAGGAAGTGACCAGTACTGTGCCTCAAGTTAAGTCACCCAAGTATGTGAAGTCTGAGATGATAGCTGAGTCAGGTTTTCCTTGGAAGCATGAGGGCCTAAGTTTGGTCCCTAGAACCCACACGTTGTGGGGCAGAGAAAGGGAGGTCCTTGTCCAGCCAGTCAAGCCTACTTGATGAATTACAGGCCACTGAGCAGATCTGTTTTCAGAAAACAAGTGATGGTTTATGGGAAATAGTATTTGAAGTCCTCTGGCCTCCACATGCATGTGTACATATGTGTGCATGTGCATACACATACACACACAAACACAAACACACTTGGGTGTGTGCCCTGACTCCATTGGATTCTAATATGAGGTAGGGACCACATCTCAACTCAAACACAGATGAGCACAGTCTTTATGTAACTTGAGGGTCAGATGCTCCAAAGACAGATATTTAGGTTTATTAGGGAGAGTAGAGTAGAAAGAGAGAAGATATCAGATACATGAAGGATGTATTTGCAGAACAATATGCTTTGAGCCTGAACAGCATAAAGACAGGGCAGGAAGAAGACAAAGCAAGGGGTTTAAAAAGACCAGGCATAGATCACCTAAGAGCTAAGTGAACCTTCTCCTGCTACAATGGGCACTTAGAAACTGCTTTTGTCAAAATGTATGGACTCCCTACTTTGTTCTACAGATTGGCTATGAGCAGAAGAAAGCCTGGCACCTTGGCCTGCCTCTTGTGATTGTGTGTCCTCTATATTGAGTCACTTGTTTTTCTCTGCATGTGGCGTGCTGATTATCTTGAATTTCCTCACTGCCCTGACAATGAGGTTGTAATGGAATCCTGAGAAAAGCACCAGACAGGAGAACTGGTTCACTTTGGCTCAGAGTTCCAGGGGAGCAGGGCCCATTAAGGGAGGAACAGCATGGTAGCAGAAGCAAGAAGCCAACTTGTCACCGGAGCAAGAGGCCAGCTTGTCCCATCCCATCAGCAGTCAAAAAGAGAGCTAGAGCCACGGGGCCTGGCTACAAAACACCAAAGTCCCATCCCCATGACTTACCTCCTCCAGCAAGGATCCTCTTCCTAACCTTGCTATAAAGTTCCCAATGAATCACCAACTACACCAAGTGTCTACACACATGAGCCTATCCTGGGACATTCAAACCACAACACCTGATAAAAAGCACCTGAAGGAAAGAAAGGTTTACTTTAACTCAGTTTAGATGCAGTCATTCAGGGAAGGAAGTTATGATGGCAGCTAGTCACACTGCACCCACAGGGAGGATGTAGGGAGAGATGGGTGGTCTCTGTTCTACTTTACTTTCTGTTGCTGTGATACAACACCATAAGCAAAAGTAACTTGAGGGAGAAACAGTGCATTTCATCTCACACTTCTGGATCACAGTCCATTTTTAAAAGAAAGTCAGGCAGGAATCAGGAGGTAGGACCCATAGAGAAACGCTGCTTGCTGGCTTGTTCTCTGGCACAGTCAGCAAGCTTTCTTAAACAGGCAAGAACCATCTGACCAGATATGATCACTCACAGTATGCTGGGTCATCTTGCATCAATTCAATCAAGACAATGTCTATAGGCCAACCTGATCAGTACTATCCTCAGCTGAGACTCTCTCAAATGACACTAGGCTATGTCAAGTTGACAAATGACCCTAAGAAAGACACCTGCTTCCTCTGAAGTCTGGAACCTCAGCACATTAAAGGGTGTGTTCCACATTTAGGGTGGATCGTCCCCATCTCAATTAATTCAATCTATGTCCCTTCACTGGAGGCTTAGATTTTTCAAAATCTACTTTTATTAAGCGTTCTCAAATGCTTCAAACCCCTTTCTACCCCCCTGTCCAAAGGTAGGGAAGAAAAGATGATAAATAGGGCAAAGGGATGTGGATCTGTTTAGAAGTAGTTCTTTGATGAGATCCCAATCTCTGTTCATCAGAATATCAGTAGTCCGGTTCAGTAGTGTCAGGATACCAACAGGAATCAGCAGTGGTGGCACAATCCAAATTGGGACAAGTCAGCAGGAACAACCAGGACCAACTGGAATGCTAGGATATGACCAGGGGAAGCAACTCCAGTTTAAGAGCTGAGACTGAGAACAAAACATGAAGAATTCACTGCAGCAGCCCCAGGCAAACTGAAAGGGCAAAGAACTAGTCTCCTGACAATTACAGAAGGGAGGGCCTTCAAGACAAGTTAAACAATCAAAAGGAAGACAGTAGAGATGGGAAAGAGAAACTTGATGTAAGCTAAGAGTGACCAGGCCTCTAAAAAGGTGTGACCATCAAATAGAACCAAATCCGCCCTCTAATACATAAGGGAGACAATCCTCCAAAGAATAGAAACCATTTCTAATTCACAACATCAAATGTACAAGCGAGACTCAGGAAAACCAAGCATGGCAGTTACTCAAAAATGGATTAGTTATAAAGTTGGGGTGTGGTGATCAGGAAAGAGATGGTATCACATTTCTCTTTGTTCCATTCAGTGCCTCTGGGATGTAAAATTAGTCCCACATATTCTTAAGGAATAGTCTACTAAATAAAGAGTGCATTCAAATGAATGACTGACTCTAGGTAGATCATCTCAGAAGCAGCTCATCTTATAAAACACAATATCTTGAGCTCAACTTTAAAAGAAAACAGTAAAACAAAAAGCTCCTCATCATGAGAGGCAGTCAATTGGAACTTAGAAGTGGGGAAATCAGAAGCAAATCTCCATGAGCATCTTGAACCAGCTCATACATCCTGTCAGTGCCAAAAGTGCACAGGAGCCATGTTTATAGAAAACTGTAAACAGCACAGACAGGGACAGATGCAGAAATAATAGCCAAGGCCCATCAGGAGCCACCAGGAGACAAGAGGAGTGGAAATCAGACACAGGTGCTGTTCCTGTCTTCTTGCTGCAGATGCTCTGCTGAAACTGTGAAATCAAATGCACAGTTAAAAGTCTCACAACCTCTCAACATTTTCATAACTTCTTTTATTACCCTTAAAGAGACATTGTGTAACAATCATATATTTCATAATGAAAAAATATGTATTTGAAGGTTTATTGATTTTGCCTTACTTCTTCTTCTGTCAAATTCAAATTCTAGTGAAATTAAATATATAATGTTGTTTTAAAAAAAGCTAGATTACAATGCCCTATCTCTCTCTCTCTCTCTCTCTCTCTCTCTCTCTCTCTCTCTCTCTCTCTGTGTGTGTGTGTGTGTGTGTGTGTGTGTGTATGTGTGTGTGTGTGTGTTAGATATATGTGTATGTAGATATGTGCACCTGTGTGTGTACTTGCGTTGAGGGATGGAGCGGAAGAATGAGTAGGCAAGACAGGAAGTGCACTTGGTTTTTAACCTAACTAAGCCGTGACTGCATCTTTTCCCCATCAGCTGGGGTCCGACCTTAGTCTCTCACAATCTGCAAGTTCCAAAAGCCTTGCTATTGGCAGAGGAAATGAAGTGAAGTGGGAAGGAGACTTCCACATAGGACTCAAATCACTATCAAGAATGTAGCAGAGGCTCTATATAAAGTTTTACAGGGTGAGGAGGATTAAAGCATTTGTGTAAAGGTTTTACAATGTAAGAAAGAATAAATTCCTCATCACAAACAAAAGTCTTACAGTTTACAAAATTCTTTTTACAATGCTTCATATCATCATCATCATTGATAAGATCTTTCACTAAATCACTTACTATTTAGACTGGCTGGCCCTGGGATCTGCCTGTTTCTGAACAGCCTCTTCCAGTGCGTTTACAGTCATGTACTATTGTGCCCAGGTTATAATGGGTGCTGGGTACCTCAACTCAGGTACTCAAGTTTGTTTGGCTGGCATTTTATCCACTAAGTCATATCCTGAGCTCCCACAATTCTCTCTTCTTTTTTAAGAGACTTGCTTCATGGATGTTACCTTCCATCTGTATTTTTCATAAAATGTTAACAGACGTCACATTTGCCTCCATTAAGATAGTAATCCTAATTTGAAGCATGTTATCTTACCAATAGTTAAGGGGTTTTTTTGTGCATAGTTTAAATTCTTCATAATAAGCCTACTGGTGCTGGAAGGCGGAACAAAATTTATTTATACAGAAGAAAGCAATGAACCTATCAACAAAGGTCACTCTGCCTATGTGGATGGCTCTCTTCTTGGGTTTTATTTGACTTTCTGTGTTGTATTGACTTGCTGTTTTTAAATTTGCTCTCCTCTGATTCCTGCACATTTGAGCACCACAGAACTAGGGGGTGAGGCACTTGGTTGATTAGAAGCCAGCCTGTTATCAAAACAACCTATATCAAGGATTTTATTGCTCTGGTACCATGTGCAGAGAATATTTCATGACCCACTCCAGTCCACCATAGCATGAGTCCCATACCCGGAACAGTGCCCCATACATGCAAACAGCTACTAGAACAAGACTGGGATAAGGGAGTAGGGCAGAGAGGCATCAGGTTATCATAGAAAAGAAGCCAGTTAGCAGAAAACATAAAATCCTTCCCCAACTGGCTTCATGTAAGAAACAGCATCAACCTACAATATAAAAGTAGAAGGGTATGCTGTATAAATGGCCCATAAAAGGTCTGGATTCCTGAAGCCCAGTGCTATTGAACTTCTATTTTCTCTCAGAAACGTTTCTCTCCCTTAATAAGCCAGCTCTACTTCCACTAATATCCATGAGTTCCTAGACCATGTCCTTATTTTGGAGCACAAGAATCCAGAAATCTCAGAATCTATAACAAGACCAACAGCGTCTAATAGGGTAAAGAACTCTTGGCATTGGAAAACTTAGAGACCAACAGGGATGAAAGGGAGACTTAGTAAATGGAGATTGCCCTGAAGAACCTACTGCACACTGAAGCTGAATGCAGCTAACTGGGGACTGTATGGTACTGGTTAGCAATTGGGTTTTATTTGACTTTCTGTGCTCTGTCCTAATTATCCTGTTGGGAGAAGTGTCCGAGTCCAGGAAGCATTCAGTGCTGGCCCAATCATGGCTTAACACGTACTATATAGTACAGCTTCCTGGACGTGTGCTGGTGCTATGTGTTCCAGACATCACATTTCTATGTATTCAGACTTTCTCCTGACCACTAATCATACATAGCTGCTCATTCTGGTAGTGAACAGGAAACAGCATGCAACTTGCAAGTTTCCAGCGAATCACTAGCAGTTGCTTCATGGGCAGAACATCAAGGTGTGTATTAACACAGTATATATGGAAAGCAGAGTGTGAGCCTGCTTTCATGGTTTCATGGAATACAGAGGGCTGGAGGTCTTCAGGAGAGGGCAGTATGGTCACAAGGGCTAAAGAGGAGGTATGGATGCAATGGCCATGGGAAGCAGGAGGAAAGGCAGAAACATCTAAGGCTCCATCAGTGAGGATGGAAGTACAGAAATCTTGAAGAGGGAGTAGCAAAGTGAGATCAGATTTAGGTGCAAAGATGACCAGTAGGCGCAAATAGACAGAGACAACTTAAGAACATCTTAGCGTTTCATGGAGAAATAAGGAGGCAGACACAATGAGGATAATATCCTAGTCAAAATCCTATTTCTGTAAGAACATGCCATGACCAGAGCAATTCTTGTATAGGAAAATGTTTAACTGGGGCTGGCTTCTTGGTTCAGAAGTAGTCTATTATCATCATGGCAGGAAGCATGGTGGCATGCTCGAGAAGAAGCTAGGAGTTCTACATCTGGAACCACAAGCAGTAAGGAGAGAGAGAGAGAGAGAGAGAGAGAGAGAGAGAGAGAGAGAGAGAGAGAGAGAGAAGAAAGGGAGAGAGAAAATTAAGCATTTGAAACCTCAAAGACTGCTTAGAGATTACTCTCTATAACCCAGCCCTTCCTCCTGTCCTCTCAGACTTGCCTGTAGACTCTGGTCATCACTTCAGGCACAGTTCCACTTGAGATGCTCTATCCTTTGTGATTCCTTCCATATGAACTCTGTGCTTTGCTCCCAAGCCCTGGTTCTAATTCCCTGCCTTGCCACATGTGGTGATCTGAATAGATAGATCCCCACTGGCTAATAGATTTAGATGCTTTGACACCAAAGAGTGGCACTATGAGGAGGTGTGGCCTGATTAGAGTAAGTGTGGCCTTGTTGGAGGAAGTGGTCACGGGGTGTGGACTCTGACACCAAACAAGAAGAGAGCCATGCAGCCATGAGGTCACCATGCTGTGAGGAAGGACAAAATAGCCTATGACGCTGAGGACTAAGGAGAGATGGCTGGCCTCACCTCACAGCTGTGTCATTTGCCTACTTTCTGTTTCAGCTTCAGGAGCTATCTGAACAGAAACCCAAGAGTGACTTAGAGTCAGAGCTTCTGCTAGAGCTGTCAATTAAACTCAGACTATCCTGAATTAACAAATATATTAGTCAGTTTTCCATTGCTATGACAGACTTTCATAGTCGATCAACTTAAAAAGAGCAAAGGTTTATTTTGATTCATGGCTTTGAAGGTTTTGGCTGGTGGTCAAACGTTACCTTTGCTTTTGGGCTGTGACAAAGTAGCATACTATAGCAGGAAGGTGGTATTAGAAAAAGACACTGGACACATAGCTAGGACACAAAAAGTGAGGGGTAAAAGAGGGAAGAGACCATTATCTCATACATCTCCCTCTGAGGACACTCCCCTGATGACCAGAAAGTTATCTCAGGGACCTCCTCATCTTAAATATCCAACCAGATCCCAATACAATGACAAGAACCAAGATTGCGCATGGTAGGTTATAACTTTCCTAATCTAGTCAGCCTGGCTGACAGCCCTCTTAGATGGAAAATTCACTATGTTGCTTATTATACTTGCTTCCTGTCTAGATTGAGAAATGCAATACAGATTTAAAGATTACAAATGTCTTAGTTAGGGTTTTACTGCTGTGAACAGACACCATGACCAAAGCAACTCTTGTAAGGACAACATTTAATTGGGGCTGGCTTACAGGACCAGTCCATTATCATCATGGCAGGAGCAGGGCAGCATCCAGGCAAGCATGGTGAAGGAGGAGCTGAGAGTTGTACATCTTCATCTGAAGGCTGCTAGCAGAATACTGGCTTCTAAGCAGCTAGGATGAGGGTCTTAAAACTCATACCCACAGTGACACACCTACTCCAACAAGGCCACATCTCTTAATAGTGCCACTCCCTGGGCTGAACATATACAAACCATCACAACAATTTTGAGAAAAGATGATAATGAGAACATTTAAAAGGAATATTGGCATGCCAACCCAAAGGAAACTGAGACCTTCCAGGCCTCATAAAACCATTACAAACCAACTGACCTCCCTAACTTGGGGGCTCAATATCTTCCTCAGAGATTTTCTTTTCCAGGATGGAACCAACACAAGCAGGTTAAATCAACCAGGAAAAATAAGAAAGAATTCATAACAGTCATATTGGCAAGAGTGATTAATCCAGTTACTACCCTCCTGTTCACGGTCACCAGTGAGAAAAGAGTCTGCAAGTACTCAACACTACATCAGTATTGAAGTAACTAACCCAGTAGGTGCCCTCTTGTTTCATGGTCATTTACAAGGGATAGTAAAATCTCCAGAGGATGCTCTGGAGAGGGAAAGAAAATCTGAAATATGTTCCAACAATTTTCTTTTGTTTTATAGATAGGTAGCCATTTTCAGCCAAAGCTCATGTATCTTTGGGAAAGGTTCCCTGAAATTGTGCTTTTACCCATTGGGAATGAGACTTAAGAAAGCAGTGTTTGGTATTCTCTGCACTTGTGCCTGGCCTGGTGTGGTGGTTTGTATATGCTTGGCCTAGGGAGTGGCACCATTAGGTGGTGTGGCCTTGCTGGAGGAAGTATGTCACTGTGGGAGTGGGCTTTGAGACCCTTCTCCTAGCTACCCAGGAGACAGTCAGTCTGTTCCTGTCTTCCTTCAAACACGATGTAGAATTCTCAGCTCCTCCTGCACCATGCCTGCCTGGATGCTGCCTTGTTCCCACCTTGATAATAATGAACTGAACCTCTGAACCTGTAAGCTAGTCCCAATTAAATGTTGTCCTTTATAAGAGTTGCCTTGGTCATGGTGTCTGTTCACAGCAGTAGAACTCTAACTAAAACACCTGGATATAAACTGGAGATTAAAATGGTGAGGGATCTCTAATGGAAAATACCAATCAGCGTATTCTATTATCCTGAAACTTAATCATTTTTATAAAGAAGGGGGAGACTTAATACATTTTTTCAGGTTATCTGCATCCTTTCGCAGGCACATCCAGATGAATTGTTGGTACAGACTTGCTGGTACAGACCTGGCTAGACCTGGAAAGCTCATGTGAACTTTTTCCTGTCCAGAAAAAAAAATGGAATAGTGCAAATCCTAACTGGGACCCAAAGGATAGATTGCTAAGTGCTAGAAAAGCTACTGCCCATGAGCTACCCTAACAGTGTTCCAATAGTTGGAGACAGAGCCTGCCTAGGTTGAAGGCTGTAGATTCAGGCTACACTGAATCTTAATTCCTGCTTTTTTCTGGCAGGTATTTCCAATCTTCTGAGAACTTGGTCACCCCAAGTCTAATCAGGGAGGGGCTCAGGTTAGACACCTCAAATAAAATAAGATATTGAGTTGGCTTAGTCTTCTTTTATCTTGGTGTTTCTCATTCGCTATGACCTTATAAAATTTAAATATATATCAGAGAGTGATTCTTTAAAATTCTTACCTACTCTAAAATGGAGGGAAATGCTTGACCCTATAGAAGATAAGACTCATTTGAACAAACCTAGATAGGTTGAAAGAAGGCGAGGTGATTTAAGCCCAGCCTGTTATCACTGGACTTAACAGAAAATCTACTGTCTAATGTATACCAGAGGAAAGGACCTTCTGTGTTACATGATGTTTGAGCTCAGCTAGAAAGGGGTTATGGAGATGGGATTGGATCTTCCCAATTTAGACTCAAATATGTTTCTCTCAAAATTTTCTCCAAAGCCCTATTGCTGAGTTAGGTTGTCCCCTTGACTGTGTGAGATGAAGAAAGGAGGACGAAATAGTCCAAAACTGAAGGATTTATACCTTTGAGAACAGCTTAAGAGTGAGGCCTTTTCAACAGAAGTTACTGTTATAAATTTACCTTATAATATAAAGATGTCAATAGCAAAAAAAGCTAATGAGATGCTCTATTTTGTCACAGCAACAAAAATGTAACTGATAAAAA
The DNA here is from genome assembly GCA_021653895.1 of Mastomys natalensis. NCBI lineage: Eukaryota > Metazoa > Chordata > Mammalia > Rodentia > Muridae > Mastomys > Mastomys natalensis. The sequence continues at coordinate 1,678,932 of JAJTUV010000404.1, read as the reverse complement.
TTAATACAAATATATAGAAGGTAACAATATTTATTTGACTATTCAATGAATAAACAAACAGGATATATCAAAGGAAGACATAAGCTATTTTTAATAGCCCATGGAGAAGATAAAGAAGATTCTTTTACACACACACACTATACACAGTCCAAGTAAGTAATCACACACAAGTAAGTCCAGCATCATGGTTTTCATGGGGTGTGACTATTTGAATAAGAATGTTCCCCATAGGGTTAGGTATTTGAATATTTGAGCCCCTGTTCATAGAATTGTTAGGTTAGGAGGTACAGTCTTGCTGGAAGAAGTATATCACAAGGGGGCAGATTTAAGTGTGTATCACCTCTCCTTACATATGATTCATACTCTGCTTTGTGCTGGCATCTGAGATGCAATCCCTCCACTTCCTCTTCCTGTCTTCCTGTCTGCTGCTTGTTGCCATGCTTCACCCTGTGTTGGACTCTTATCCCTCTGGAACCATAGTCCGAAAAGCTCCTGCTCTACCAGTTGCCTTGTTAGTGGTATTCTAGTCCAGTAACAGAAAGGTAACTAGACACAGGCATCCTTAGTTGATTAAGGTTGTAAACATTAATATTATGAGTTCTTAATGTAGCTTTGTGTCTTCTCTCTGTCTGCTACTTAAAGCCACTCACCACCAAAGTCATTGTTAAGGTATACTGCTCTCTGTACGGTAGAGAACACACAAGATTTCTGACTGTCTTGTGTTTTCTGTAAGATTTGCCTGGGAACTTACAAAGCCCCATGGTTTAACAGTATGTACACAGATGTACAAGATGTAAAAGATACAACTTACAGAGAATATATATGATCCTAATTTTTTCAAGGTCAAAATTCAGTCAGCCCTCTAGAAAAATCAGTGATAGAGCTATTGATCTCCTCTTTGTAACTATTCCAAGGACCATCATGGCAAACAAGAATGTTTGTCTAGTCAAACTCTATTTTAGTGTTTTAGTTTTGGCCACTCTTTATCTAACTATTACACAGTAGTTAAAAGACAAGATTGGTGTGAATGAACTCCTGAACATTCAATAACCATATCTGAAGACCTGTACTAATGTGGTCAGAAGAATTGAAAGGAACAATGTTTTGCCCCTTGCTGTTGAATTTCAGGCAGATTCCAGGAGACTACAGGGCATCTCTTTAAATATCATGTTACTGTGGGGAAGCACTAGTTTTCTGGTTCTGGGAGGTCACGAAGATGCCACCCAGTGGACTCTAACTAGTGTCTATTCCACCAAGAGGAAGGTTAACAAGTATGGGAACTATCCTCAATGTTTCCTAGGAAACAATGGTCAGACAACTATTTCACTTTGTCCTCACACAGATGGAACAACATGTAAAACAAAGCCTTTCTCTCCAGCACCAGTGACCCTTGAGGATCAGACTCTAGGCTTCTCTTTACACTAAAAAAATGAAAATTATTAATTTTCCCACTGCATATTCTTAAACGCCCAACAGTAAGTTAACTATAAATTGAAATCATTAATATGCTTTTTAAGAGTCCAAGGGATTACACTCCCTAGACATTAAACTTAAACCTATGTGAGACATTACTTAAACTACTTCTCATGAATGACCTTCTTCTTGATAAGGAAAATGCTACCCAGATGTAAGATTTCAGATTTTGGCTCGATTCAACACTACAGTGCCTACCTGCAGCCAGGAGAGAAAAGCTCTCTATTGTATTAACCTAAAAATTAAATAATGGTTAAATATCTTCCCTTCAGAGAAGGAAATATACCTCTTTAGATGTATATTTAAAAGTATAAAGTGGTAAATATATCTCTTTAGAAGTCATCTGAGAAGGATGTGACAATGATTCTAGCCATTCCAATGGTTATCAAGGAGCTGGAAAACAACCAAGATTCATCACTCTTGAATCTAGTTTTAGTTGGCAAAAGAAAAATCAGGAAGAGGCAGATGGCTAGATGCTCTTGGGGGCCCATCAAGAAATGGTATTTGACTTGGATTTGGAGATTTGAATACTCTCCTCTCTCCTGGCTTCTTCTGGTTGGCTACCTAGGACTTATAATGCTAATAACATTTGCCTTTACCTCTCCCTTACAGCTCTTTTCATGTATCCATCAAAGATTTCCTTTCCTCCAGACACCTGGCTGTCACACAAAACTAGTGCTGAACCCATTGAAGGGGTATTCTGACTTCCACACCTGACTCACCATTCAGATTTAAGAAGCCAGATTGTTCATTGTCCCAATTCCACAATGGCCACTGTACTTACATCTTCAGAGGCAGTGATAAGAATAAAAGATAGAAACTGGATAGGCAATTTAGGAAAAAGGTGGCCCCTTTCAAAATAAAGGGCCAGTTTCTTTCCTTGCTAAAAAGCCAACAAATGTTTGTGGGTCTCTTGGCAGACTCATATTTGCGAAAAGTTAGGGAGTCCCAAACTGTTTGGAGGCTCTGCTCTCTGTTCTAATTCCTAAATGATGCTATGGCTGCCTCTTCAAAAGTAGAAATTAGAGTAAACATATAGGCCTGATAATAGGAAACTCCTTGTAGTCAAGAGAACATAATCTCTGGTCTGGGTAAAGACCTGACATTCCAGTTGGACCAAGTCAATCATCTGGCCAACCACCCCCTCAGTGGACAAGGTCACCTTAAACCTTCTTGAAGAAAAATGTGAAATAATTAGTCCTTTGATAAGGTGCTCTACTTTTCTTCCCAGAATCCCTCTTCCTAAGGCAATAGCATTCCTGACTGCAAGCAGCTTCATAAATCAGCCACTTTCCTATAGCATCATTTCTCTTCCTTCTCTAAGCATGTTTTTCTTAATGCTTTTGAATTTTCCCAATGTTTTGGGCTTCCTCACTATTTATGAAAAGCCTATCTCTGCCTTGGGAACCTCCATGCCAGCTTAGACCTCATGACCCTCCCACAACTTCTCCATCTTTTTCCCAGCAGATGCTGAGGTTTATTGCCTGCCCTAGGAGTTTTTCTTTTAAACACTAATAAAATTGTCCTTGACCTTCTGTTTCAGTTCACTTTAAAAATGCTTTTATTCATGATCCCAAGAATCTGCCCAGCATCAGTGTTATAGTAAAAACAGTTTGAGAAAGCATGACAGAAATTCTCTAGGCCATTAGAGGATTTCTGGCCCATGGTTATGTGCAAAAGGTGAGAAAGGAGAGTCTTTTCAACAGAAACCAAGCCAAAGAGAAGAGGATGCCCCCATCAATGGCTCTTTGCTATAAAAGAGGGCTCATCAAGGAGACAGAGACATTTTTTATTACCATCCTTGAGGGAATCTGGGGAAATTCTCTACCCATTGATGGAGTCTCTGAGATGTTCACCTTGTAGACAGCACAAAAGAAGAGGGTCTGGAGAAGGAAAGAAATCTCTTAACTCACCAAAAATTGAAACAGCTGTAATAGATGTGGGAGAGCAACAGAGATGTGGTCCTATTGATTCACTCAGGAATAAGGAGATACACGGGCTCAGAGCAGGAAATGGAAAAGAGCAGGGGACCCCAATGAGAGAACCTAAAAATCTATTGCCCATAAGAACCACAAAATATCTGGTCAGCAGGAAGGATCATCTCTTGTGGCTGGCCAGTACTGGGTTGTATGTGTATGTGTGGGGTGCATCCACAAGGAAGTCAAGAATATCTTAAAAAAAAAATTAATTTGTTTCTAGAAACCAACTTATTTCACAGTTCAGTCAAAATAGTTCAACAAAATGGTATAACCTAGGGGTAACACCATTCAGTCCCCAGAAAACCTGTTCGTAGCTGGTGTCTATGCCTGCTTATTGTAGAAATCAGACAGGTGGGCTTTATGGAATCCAGATGATCTGTAAAGGAGGCTCACACTCAGAGCCTCCTTTTCACTGACAGACTCAGAGCCACAGCTGTGAACCTGTGATACTCTCCTGGTCTAGGAGTCAGCTGTGCTTTGTTCTAATCATACCTTTGTTTGGCCAGTGTTTCTTTTCTAAAGCTGAGGCTAATATTCCCTTAATGGTAAAAGACAGTATTGAAAACCTATTAAGTAAAATGCATTTCTTTGACAGGCCAATAATAATTTGCAGCAAATTGGACAAGAGTGATCACAGACGGAGGCGGTCCTTTTATCAGGGCCAAGCCCTGCCCCTACTCCCACCCCAGGGAAAGACAACAGGAGCTAGCAGAGTGATTAAAAGGAAACCAAATGTTTGCAAATTTACTTGCAAAAAGCATGAGAATGAGGATGCAACTCTGTAGGGAGAGAGCTAACCTACAACTCACAGAGCCTCTGCGCTCTGTAAGCCAGAACGGTGGTGCACATGTATTATCTGAGCACTTTTGAGGTGGAGGCAGGAGGATCAGGAGTTCAAGACCAGCCTGACCTACATGAGACCAGCTCATAGTAGGATGGGTGTCTTTTGGTTGGTTGCATCTGAAGAGAAGGCATTTGCCCTATCACTTTAGAGGGCTCCCAGCACTACATCTGACAACCTCCTTTGGTAAACCTGGGCTGCAGAATGCACCTGAGTGGCTGCAGCTGCTCAGCTGGACACCTCTGCCACCCGCTGGGCACCACTTTGGAATTAATTCTTGATCTGCTCAGATTGTTTTGGTGAATAGTATGTAGGATCATTTTATTGTTGTTTGTTCCTTCAAGCTATGTGTAATATGGGGAAGCAGGGAAGAAGACTTCTTTCTTATTTTTGTTAGCAGAATTATTAAGGTCAGTTTTGAGGCTTTGGAAGCCCTAAGAAGCTAGGTTCTCTCCCATCCTCTGACAGGCCAATTAAATAGACAACTGATAGTGAAAAGCAGAGAAAAAAGAGATTTGTTCATTGTGGCCTCCTTGGAAAGAAAAGTAAAGAGGTCAAGAAATACCTGCTCCCCCTAGTTCATCTTTGGGGTCTTGACACAAGGTTTAGGTTTATTTTTTTTTCCTTTTTTTAATTTAATTTTTTTTTTTTTTGCTTATTCACTTTATAACCTGTCCCAGTCACCCCTCCCACAATCCTTCCCCATCTCCTGTTTTCTGAGTACCCCCTCCTCCTGTATCCCCCACCCTGCCACTTTAAGTCTCTGAGAGGCTAGGTGCTTCCTCTCCCATTGAGGCCAGATGAGGCACCCAGCTAGAAGACCATACTCCATATACAGGCTGCATGTTTTGGGATAGCCCCCACTCCGGATGTTTGAGACCTGGATGAAAACCAAGCTGCACATTTACAACATATGTGCAGGGAGGCCTAGGTCCAGCCCATGGAGGTAGATCTGTGTAGACTAGGTATGCTCCACGGTTGGTGATTCAGTCTCTGAGAGCTCCAAGGGTTCAGGTTGGTTTACTCTGTTGATCTTCCTGTGCAGTTCCTATCTCCTTAGGGCCCACAATCCTTCCCCCTATTCTTCTATAAGAGTCCTCAAGCTCCATCCACTGTTTGGCTCTGGATGTCTGTATCTGTCTGAGTCAGCTGCTGGTTAGAGCCTCTCAGAGGACAGCTTGCCCCGTCTGTTCTCAGGCTGGAGGTTTAGATCCTGGGAGCTCTGGTTGAATCTTTTGATACTCGTTCTAAAAGGGACAAAAGCACCTTCACTTTGGTCTTCCTCCTTCTTCTTGAGTTTCATGAGGTTTATGCGTTGCATCTTAGGTATTGTGTGTTTTGGGGCTAATATCCGCTTATCAGTGAGTGCATACCATGTGTGTTCTTTTGTGACTGGGTCATCTCACTCAGGATGATATTTTCTAGCTCCATCCATTTGTCTAAGAATTTCATGAGCTCATTATTTTTAATAGCTGAGTAGTACTCCATTGTGTAAATGTACCACATTTTCTGTATCCATTCTTCTGTTGAAGGACATCTGGGTTCTTTCCAGCTTCTGGCTATTATAAATAAGGCCGCTATAAACATAGTGGAGCATGTGGCCCTGTTGCATGTTGAAATATCTTCTGGGTTTAAATAGAAGTGTTTAAAACTAAGCAGTTCTGGTTAAGACATGGTCCTGCCCATCATTGTCTCGCTCCACTCTCTCTTGCAAGGTGGTCTGACAACTTGTCAAGACTGTGTGAGATCTCATCATAGAAGACACGCTCTGTCTTTGGCTAACATTAAGCTTCAGCCTTTTCCTTCTTCCAGCATGAAACTTCTAGGCAAATTCTAATTCCTTGGGACCATTGTGTCAACAGTCTGATGGTCACAGGGAGAAACACAAGTGTCTCTCTTAGAATATCTTTAATCCTACCAGAGAGGACTCCCAGGATGCCCTGCATTTGAACAGAGGCTGCTGGGAGGCAGGAGGGGAGTTTGGTACCAGTATGGTGAGCAGAGAACTGGGGAGGGTACTCTTCAGACATGACAGACTCTAGCCCAGCAAACTGAGAAAATACAATTTCATTTTCTGTGAAGAATGCAAAATTACTCTTCCCACAGCTTTCCCAGGCCTGTGGTACAGTAGACCTAGCTATAAGATGTGGATAGGGATTTCTTTGGTGCTCAGTGGTGGAAAATGTGCTAGCTAATATAAAAAAAAAAAAGAGGATATGTCAGCCATAATTCACCTAGAGCTTGTATGCTGAGTGAATGACTTGCTCATTGCAATGATGACTAATGCCACCTTGGTGATTTGTTTATTTCTTCTAATCTTCATTAGGAGATGGACCACACAGCATATCACTGTTTAACATTTAATTGTGGTATCATTTTTCACATAGAAATACGTTTGCAAGTAACACTCGATTAAGATTCATGACAATATTATATAGAGTAGCATTCGTCATTGTGACTAGGAATATCCCTCCTTTAAAATTGTTTTTCAAGATATAATGTCCTCCAGAAAAGAAAATGTGTCATCAAATTCGATTTTTATATGAGAAAAACATTTCCTCCCTGGAAATGCTCTGACACTTTGTTGAACCCAACAGAAAATAATTTTGTTCAACACCAACTGTGGAAGAGATACAGACAAGTCCAAAAATGTGCTCTTCTTTCTGTTCATATAACTGAATATCACAGATTGAGTAAGTTATATGAATAGCAAGTTTTCCTGGCTTACAGTTTTGGTAGTATATTAGTTGTGTTTCTATTGGTGTGATAAAATACCAGGACCAAAGCAATTTATAAAAGAAAGTGCTTAATTTGGCTTACAGTTTCAGAGGCTCAGAGTCCATGATCCTCAAGAAGATAGAAACAACTGAGAGCACACATCACATATGACCAGCAGAAGGCAGACAGTCACTGGGGATGTCAGGAGTGAAGCTACAGAGCTAACCTGCAGTAATACAACTCTTCCAACAAGACCACACCTCCCAATCCTTCCTAAATGGTTCCACTAACTTGCAACCAAGTATTTAATTAAACATATAAGCCTATAGGGGCTCCTTCTTATCCAAACCACTACAGGTACCCAATAAGTGTTAGAGAAAAGCAGCAGAATCTGCTTGGCCTCTGGTGAGAGACATCTTGTTGAGTCTTAGCATTATGGAGGCCATTATATGGTGTGATGGTTTAAATGAAAATGTCCCCCATAGGCTCTTACTCTGAATGGTTGGTCTCAAGTTGGTGAAAATGTCTGGGAAGGATTATGTGATCTGGCCTTTTCAGAGGAGATGTGTCACTGGGTTTTAAAAGCCCACTTCATTCTCAGTTAATTCTCTTTGTGTCTCTTGCTTGTAGATCAAGATGCAAGCACTTAGCTACCACTCCAGTGTCATGCCTGCCTGCCTGCTGCCATGTTGCCCACCATGCTGGACTCTAATCTTCTGACATTGTAAGCCCCCAAATAAATGCTTTCTATTATAAATTGCCTGAGCCACAGTGTCATATCACAGCAATAAAACAGTAAATGAGACATATGGTAAGAGAAACAGAGAGACAGAGACAAAAAGAGAGACAGAGGAAGAGAGAGAAAGAGAGAACTCAACCCTCTCCTACAAAGTCACTGGTATCTTCCTAGGGCTCCACACTCAACATGCTCTTTAGTAAAGAGATTAGGGAATAGAGAGGGGGCATCAAGAAGCCACTTAAAGGGAAGTTTCCCACCAGGGCTACAAGTAAGGAACAGATCTTGTACAAGAAAGGCCTGTGGTTACCAAATTCAGGAGAACTGAGCACTATGTAAATGGTGTGAAGGCTCCACACTCTCAGGGCTCACAACTGTTAGTAATCTCCCCAGCACTCTGGATGCTTCCATATCTTTCTATTTCTAAAATCTGTCTCTATTTGTATCACTATCCACATATCCCTGGCCCAACACTTTATTCCAAGAAACAAGCACCTGAAAATCTGAGTAGACTCTGATACTAAAACTTCTAGTCCTGTTCACCTCCCCAGATGCTACTTCCAAATGCCATCAGCAAATGAATTTGGAGACTAAGTGTCCAATAAGTGAATGTCAGGAGACAGATTTAACTGTTAGGGTAGACAAAGAGTTAGGGATGGATTCTTTAAAAGGCAATTTAAGACTGAGGAAACAGCTCAGTCAATGAAGTAGTTGACATTCAAGTGTGAAGATGGGAGTCTGGATTCTCAAAACCCATGTAAATCTAGATGGAGTCATGTATATGTATGTATATGTGTATGTGTATGTGTGTGTGTGTGTGTGTGTGTGTGTGTGTGTGGTGTGTGTGTATGTGATCTTAACACAGTGATGTAAGGTAGAATTGGGAGACTCACAGAAGCTCATTGGTCAGTTAGCCTGGTGAACCCAGCAGTGAGCAAGAGACTTGTCTCAAGCAAGGTAGAATTTGAGGGAAGCACCCAAGGTTTCTGATTATCACATGCAAGTGACGGCACATGCTCACCTCTATTCTCTCATACAAATATTTACACAAATGAACATGGACATACATGAGCATGAATATTCATGAACAGGCACATATAATACATATACTAAAACATATATGAAACATGTACACACACATACACACACACATATGAAGGCCACTTAGAACTTTTAAATGCTGACATTCCAGCAAGCATTTCTTATGACTGTTTTGTTTAAAATGAACCATGACCCCAGTATGGAGATACATGCCTATTATCTAAGCACTTTGGAGGTGAAGAACAGTAGAATCAGAAATCTAGTAGGATCATCCTCAGATGCTTTATATGTTGGGGGTCATTCTGGGCTGTGTGAGCTTCTGTCTCAAAAAGAAATTCAGAACAAGAAACACGCCACACAGTTTATAAATTCAGTTGATTACTTCCTCCTCCTCAGACCTGGGGAGATTAGATGACATTTGTATACGCAAGGTTACATCATCCTGAGCAGAGTGTGGTTTAGTAAAGGCCTTAAAAGACAAAGTCCTGACATAGTTGTTTTCTCTGATGTGAGCATCTAAGCTTCCCTAAGTGTACCTACCTTTACTAGATTCAAAGCTTTCTTATCTTTTCCAGTCTCCATCATTCCTTGGTAAGATGCTCAAATTAGTTATCTTTCTGTTGCTGTGATAAAATGCCATGGCCATGACAAGTTAAGAAACAAAGAGTTTATTCTGGCTTACAGTTGCAGAGGTCAAACTTCATCATGGTAGAGGAGGCTTAATAGCAAATGGAAGGCACAGCAGCCAGAGCAGAAAGCTGAGTGCTCACATCTTGAACAGTAACCAGAAAGCAGAAAGACTGACTTGGAAATGGCCAGAACCTTTTTAACCTTAAAAACCACCTTTAATAACATACTTCCCTTCTGCAAGACTACACCACCTAAGCCTTGCCAAACAAGCACCAACTGGGGACCAAGTGTTCAAATATCTAAGACTATGTAGGGCAGTTCTCATTCAAACCACTACAGTGCTCCAGGGATGCATTCCTAATTCTAGGCTCTCTTATACAAAGACAATTGCAAAGGGTAAAAACAGAGACCAACAAGTGAACTGAGCAGTTCTAGAAAAAATGACCCTTACATTTCCATCCACTGTAGCTTGTTTGTGCAACCATCAAACAAGGTTTCTCCTCCCAGTTCCTGATGCTCATGGGAATGCCCTACCTTTCCAACAGGACCTCCCATGGTCCTATCCTTGTTAGCTCATAGGCCATTCTCGAAACCATTAGTGTGAGAAGAAACATACCCACCCAGAACTTGATGTCTGTCCACCTTGTATTCCATCCCTCTAGCATCTTATACTTCCAGGTATCCTTAAGAACATTATCTGCTTTCTTATTCTCCTCCTTCTCCCTTATTCAATCAAAAGTAACTTCCAGGATTAAAGGGTTTGTGTAAATTATAGAAGGAAAAGTGGCCAGACAGTCCTTTAATTGAGAATCATAATCTTGTTGCATTTTCATCAAAATCTTACCCTAGCAAATATTTCCCTTTGAGGAAGATATACAAGAACCCAAAATTCTCTTTGTATCTAATGTTTTATTCTTCCTTTAAAGGAACATTTGAGTGCATACTGTGTGTCAGATTATACATGGGTTCTGGAATTCACCTTATCAGGTAACTGCTTTACTAACTTACCATGTGAGCCACGCTTGTCTAGTATGCACCCAAGTAACCTAAGATGTAGTTTGAAGACTCTCCAAGGGTAGTATAGAGCAGGCTCTGGAAACATATGAAAGAAGCCAGTTGACTAAAAGAGTAGAAATACTTCCCTACTAAACCTATATGTACTAAGGCAGAGTATGCCTGAGTAGAAGCTTACAAGATCCAGAGAAGGCAGGTGCTGTGGTATCTTAAGTTTCATCATGTATCTTTGCCCTTTCCCAGATTGCTGACTTCCATCCATGCTTGGGAGGATTCTCTCTCTTAGTCTTTGTTTCTAGTACATTCCTGAGCCCCTGGTAGGATTTTGTTTCACAAGAACCTGAAAGACGCTTCAGACTCAAATATTGTAATAGTAGGAAGAGGACTTGCAGAGCACATGGACCTGGGACTGTGGCTCCCAAGTCCTCTTTTGGACGCATATAAGGTGACTGAAGCATCAGTCATAATGGATGTGGGACACTGTGTTCTGTGAATGATTGAAGCCCACAGACTCAACAGAGAACCTAACCAGTGTGTTTATTTGAAAATTAGTGAAAGAGAAATTCCTGCAGTGGCGGGGTTCCAAGAAAGGATACCATTCAAGAATCAAGGACTATGTGTTTTTAAATGGCTCCCCCCAGTGTTTTAAACACTGTACCAGGCGGGCACACTGTTCCACTGAAGACATGATTTGCTGGTGGTGCCATATTTTGAAGGGGGCTCCTTTTGAGGAGAGTGTCTTATATTCTGTCTTTTAAAAAAAATACAAGAAATTAAACCTAATTTAAAAACTTGTGTTGAGTGCAGAAAATAATTTTTATGAAGTGCATAGTGGTTAATATTGACTATCAGTTGGACAGGGTCTAGAATCACCTGTGAGGTGGGCCTATGGGCATGCCTAGTAAGGGATTGTGTAAAGCAAGTTTGCCTCTAGACAGGCCTGTGAGGGATTATCTTGATTCCAGCAGTTGAGGTGGAAGGCTCACTGTAGCTGTGAACTACACAGGGACATGGAGGAACACCAGAGTCCACTATGTCCTCCTTCCTGCTTGAGGGAGCAGCAGCCTAACACCCCTACCACCATGCCTCACTGTACACAAGAACTCCATCAACACAATACCTTAAGGTCTCTTGTCAAATATTTTGTCATAATAAAAAGACAACCAATACAAAAGACTTCATGAATTATCCATACCTAAATAACACACACACACACACACACACAACACAATTTCACTTGGTTTTATTTGATTGTGCTAAATACAGAGCCCAGTGTTCTGTACATGCGAGGATAATGCTCTACCACTGAGCACTAAGCTACATCTCCATCCTTGAGCTATTTTCAACTACTTAGTTATGATATTTTGCGTGTACACATGCTTCTTAATTTTAGTGTTAACCTTAGAACTCTGCAGGCAGAGAGCTTCTATACTCAAACCCATGATCTACAGGCACTCTCTTTTCTAATGCCCTAAACAATACATGGTCTAAAGAAACCAAAATAAACTTATTCTAGTGGATGAGTCTTCTTGGGCAAGGCATGACAAATAGGTTTCATACATAATCAGATCCTACATTTGTCAATAAGTACTCTGTAGTGGTAAATTTAGTGTGTAGGAACAACTGCCTGTTTTCTTTCTCCATACATTTTATCTCTTTATTTAACCTCTTCTTACCACTCATTTCCAGTTCAAGTCAGCATGATCTCTTACCCAACAGTTTGGAGCATGCAGCCAGTGTATGCTGTGTACGTGGAAAAACATGTGTAGTATACTTTCCAGGGGGGCAACTAACAAGTGGGCAATAACAGCTGGAGCAGAAATCCACACTTCTTATCTCTTTTAAGCACATACAGAGATAACAGTGATCTGGTTTTCACTCTACATATGTATATGCTATACAATTCCCCAAGGCTACGTACACAGTGTGGCAGCCACACTTTCTAGAGACAAAGTGTGGGAATTTAGGATATAAGACGTTGGAAAAGAAGAGAGCATCTGAGAATAAAGGCAAGCACCTGGTGTTGAACAAGACTCACACACTTCAGTGGCATCTGGTGTTCTGCTTCTTTCCCACTGCAATGGTAGAGTTGTGCATTGGGTAGTGTCTTAATTACTGTTCTGTTGCTGTGATAAAATGCCATGGCCAAGGCTAGTTACAGAAGGACAATTTACTTGCCTTACAGTTCCAAGTGGGTAAGAGTGCCTCACAGTAGGAAGTCATGGCAGCAAGCATCAGGATAGAGGCCAGAAAAGAAGCTAAGAGTTCATGTCTTGAACCTTAAGCCTAAAACAGAAAGAGCAAACTGGGAGTCAGCTGAGGCTTTTGACCTCAATGCCCATCCCTGGTGACACGCCTCCTCCAGCAAAGCCACACCTCGTAAGCGTCCCCAAACATCGATACCTACTAGGAGCCAAGTCCAAATACATGAGTCCTTGGGGACTTCTCATTCAAACACCACAAATGGAGTTGTGAAATCACTTCCTCTGAGCTGATATTCTGCCCAGGAGGTGGAACTCATTAAGATCCAGGAAGTAACTAAACATAAGAAAACCCTACAAATCTCATGCAGTTTCTGAAACCTTCAAAATTTATAACCTCCCCCCACCCAAAGTTATAAAAGCAGTAACAACTCTGAAGGACAGAGATTATCTGACCCACTGAACTAGTCACCAGATTCAATAAGTTGGACTCGGGTAGAATACCTTCTTTGGCTTGGTGGTGATGACCTATCTGGAGTGACTACACATTTCTTCACTGACTTCCCAGGACAAGTTAGCCATGCTGGCTAACTTCATGCTTGGTTATTGGTAGGAGCTACCCAAGAAATGCAATCATAGCTCAGCAGCTGGCAATGGATCTCAAGGTTTCTAACAACCAACAGGTGTAGGGGATGTTAAGGATCTTCTGCAACTGATTTAGGTCTCGGCTGTGACCCTTTACTGGGTCTAGAAACCAAGTTAACATGAGATAGATTAATGAGAGAAAATTACACAAGTTTTAGTTTTTAGATGTACAGAGAGACCCTTGTACAACAGGAAAGAATTAACTGGAGAATCACCAAAGCCAAAGCTTGTCTGTTCTTTTGGGCAAAGAACTGACTTGTGAAGAAATGAACAATGACATGGAGGTCTGAGCTGCAGCAGTGAACTGTGGAAGGCAGGAGAAGATACAGGAGGGGTTCCAAGCCAGGGAGGATGGGCGTCATTTCAGTATGTTTCTGTCATCATCAAGTACCCATACTTATTGAGAAGGGTTGGTGCTATTTTGGAGCAAAGAAGATATGTTCTATACAGAATGCACATGGCTTTCTTCAGGTAGTAAGGGCAGGGCAGAAACCCTTTTTGCAATTACAATTTGTCAAGAGACTCCAGAAGAAATTAACATTGGCATACGGCTTCTCCTTAACCCTCCAGGACTGCAGCTAATCATGCTCTTTGTAGTGGAGTTGTGGCTCTTTGTTGAAAGGATGTCTGAAGGATGTTGCCTGCCAGAGGACCGTCAAGATCCTGACTCCTGAGCTCTGGTCTTTTTGACCCCAAAGCCAGTGTTCATTCCTTTATTTTACCATTCCACTCACTATCCCCTTGGGAACGATCAACAAGATGTGATTTGATTGCATTACACTTGTTATTCAGACTTTTAGGACGATGCCCATAAACATCTCAAGATAGTCAACACCATGCCTTAGTTCTGCCTCTCATCTGATGCTTTAGTCAACCACACGTGGAAGGGTAAAGGTTAGCCTTCTCCAGCACAACTTTCAGTACAACCTGTCTACAAAGTGACATATTTTTTTAAACAAAAAAAACAGAAAAGAAAGAAAGAAAATCATAAACATAGAGAAGATAGCTCTGTCAGTAAGTATAATCTTGCAAGGCAGGCACAAAGACATGACTTGATTCCTAGAACCCAAGAAGAAAAAGACTTCAAAAACCAGACATGAGATGTACAGCTTAGTCTTCATGTAGGTTTCTGACTCTTGTTGTCTGCCATTAGATCCCTTTCCCTAACTGGATTACTTAGTTGAGCCTCAGTGGGAGAGGATGCACTTAGGCTTACTTTGATTGGATGTCTCCAAGTGGGGTGGTACCCAAAGGGGGCTTCCCTTTTCTGAGGAGAAGAGGAGGAGGTAGTAGTAGGGAGAGGTATTTTTAAATGTGAGACTGGGAGGAGGAACTGAGAAGTCTGATCAGGATGAAAAGTGAACAAACAAGTTAATTAATAATTAATTTAAAAGCCCACCATGGTGATACACGTCTGTAATGTCAGTGCTGGAGAGGAAGAGACAGGCAGATCTCTGGGGCTCACTGGCCAGCCAGCACTAGTTTGCTTTGTGAGTTCAAGGCTAGTGAGACACCCTGCCATAAAAGCAAGGTGGATGGAACCTGAAGAATGGTACTGAAGATTTGTCATGAACAATGCTAGGGAGGGAACAGCCACAATCTATACACAACCAGTCAGTAACAGCTGGCTGCTTCAGGCAAAAGCAACACTCAGATTTCACCCACAGAAAGGAGCCAATACAGCTCAATGATGGATTTTTCTTTTAAAGCTTGGTGTTCGGTTTCCTATATCAAGTTCAAGCTTTCCTTATAATACCTCTCTCACATTTACCTCCATATCAGGCTGGGACAGGAAAAGGCTGTGGCTCTGATGCCAGCTGAAGCAAGACATTATCTCCCAGAAAGAGATCCCCTCTCCTTGCAGGTTAGCATGGCTAATGCTGTCTGTGTGCAGGTCATTTTAAACAACCAGGTTGTTCAGACTTGTGTCATGTCTAGGAGACACGATCTCTCAGCACAATCCCTGTTCCTCTGGCTTGTATAGTCCTCCTATTCCTTCATTGTGGATACCCCTGAGGTACAGGAGTTGGGCTATAGGTGTATCCACTGGTTTGGGGCATGACACAGTTGCTTGTTCTCTACATTTTGACCAATCATGGGTTCCTTCCTTCCTTCCTTTCTTCCTTCCTGCCTTCCTTCCTTCCTTCCTCCTCCTTCCTTCTTCCTTCTTCTTCTTTTTTTATTTAATTAATTTTTTATTTAATTAATTTTTTTTTTACTTATTCACTTTACATCCTACTCATTCACCACTCCTGGTCGCCCCCTCCCCCAATCATTCCCCTATCCCCCCTCCTATTCTTTTTTGAGCAGGTGGGCCCACCTGGGTATCCACACACACACACACCCTGGCACCTCAAGTCTCTGCTAGGCCAGGTGCTTCCTCTTCCACTGAGACCAGACAAGGCAGCTCAGCCAGAAGAACATATCCCACATACAGGCAACAGCTTTTTGGGATAGCCTCTGTCTCTACCCAGCAGCTGACTCAGACAGATGCAGACACCCACAGCCAAATGGTAGATGGAACTTGGGGATTCTTATGGAAGAACAGGAGGAGGATTGCGCCTCTAAGGGGATAGGAACTCCACAGGAAAACCAACAGAGTCAACTAACTGGACCCTTGGGGCTCTCAGAGTCTGAAACACAAACCAAAGAACATAATGGCCTGACCTGCTCATATGTAGCGGTTGAGGTTTTCTGCAATGGTCTCCACCTGTTGCAAAGAGACATTTCTTTGCTGAGGGCTGAGAGCTACAGTTGTCTGTAAGTATAAGAACAAATATTTAAAACGCAGTTGTAATGATGTTGGTTTACTAAAGGGGTAGTAGCAGTAGGGCCTCTTCCAGGATTCATGACCTTACAAGCCCTGGAGAGTTGGCTAGGTTTCCAGTATCAGGCATGATCTCTCGCTTTTGAGTGGGCCTTAAGTCTAGTAGACAGCTACTAGTTGCCATTAATATTTAAGTGCCACGATTGCACTCAGAGGTTTACCATGTCATACTGGTGATGGTTGAGGTTCATAGGAATTATGGCTGCATAGAACTGGTGGTCACTACTCACCTGTACTAGTTAGTATTACTATTGCTGTGATAAACACCATGACCAAAGGAACTTGGAGAGAAAGGGTTTATTTGGTTTACTCTTCCAGGTCACAGTCCATCACTGAGGGAAGTCAGGGCAGGAAGTCAAATAGGATAGAAAGCTGGAGGCAGGAGCTGATGCAGAGGCCATAGAGCAATGCTGCTTACTGGCTTGCTCCCATGACTTGCTCAGCCTGCCCATGGATAGCCCCACCCACAATGGGCTGAGCCTCCCTCATCAATCACTAATTTGAAAAAATGCCCTATAGGCTTGCCTATAGCCGGATCTTACGAAGGCATTTTCTTAATATCCTCTCAGATAACTTGAGTTTGTGTCAAATTGACATAACACTAGCCTGTACACTGTCCTTGGGAATTTGCTTGGCACCTCTGGTACTATGAAAGCTAGTCCTCAGAAGGCTTCAGGTCAGATCCAGCTTAAGGTCTCTGGGTTCTGTGCCAGAGTGCCTGGTGTCTGCAGAAAGAGACTTACCTCCCACCTCAAATGTAGAGACACAGACATACACACACAGAGACATACACAGACACACACAGACACATGTATACACATACATCACACACCACACACACACACACAGGTGAATAAATTAGTGTTTAAAAGGACAAGGGACCTGTACAGCTATTTCTTGAGAGAACACATGCAAAGAATGAATAAAACTTATGTAAAACACGCTCACAGTTGATTGGTACAAATTAAATAATGGGAATTAAATAAAATAATACAAATCAAAACCACCACCAGGCATCATTTGAACCCATCAGAACAGCTACTATTGAAAAGATGAAGGAAGTGGGAGTGGTGGCCAGCTCCTGTAATCCCGGTACTCAGGTAGCTGGGCCTGGATGATCATGAGTTTGAAACCAGCTTGAGGTGAGTCCTCATTCAACCCTTCATCTGATAATGAGGAGAAAGAAGTCTTGGCAATGTTCTACACACTGAATCTGGTTGTGGGTAATATAAATTGCTGTAATCTTTTTTTTCTTTTTTGAAGATAGCATCAAACTACTCAAAGCACTAAAAGTAGAATTACCATATGTGATCCAGCACTCCTGCTTCTGGATGGATAGCCAAATGCATTGAAATCAATATGTTGAAGTCATAACCACATTTATAATGCCACTGCAGCTTTATTCACAGGAACCATACAGTGTGGAGACATCCTGAGGGTTCCTCAATATACCACACACAGCAAAGTATTATTCACCCTATAACAGGAAATGAAATCGGTTATCTGCAATAATGATGAACCTAACAGATATCATAAGAGATGAAGGTATGCAAATGAAGTCAGAAATGCAAATGAAGTCAAAAATTCAAATGACGTCAGAAATGGTCTCTCAGTTAATGAAGGCTTTCACCACTGGGGACTGTGGCTACAAGTACAGACAGACAGACAGACAGACAGACTGATCGACCGACCAACAGGCAGATAGAAGTCAAGAAGTCATTTATTCCACCAAGCCCATGAAGACTAATGAATAATAGTAAAAGACTATGGGTAACTGTGTTCTCTCATCTTGTGTAATGTAAAGAGAATGAGACAATTTATTGAAAGACAAAAAACAAAACTCAAAGGAAAAAGAAATTAATTAAACTTGCATCTAACAAATAAACTGAATTAATAATCGATGTTAAAATGGTCTGAATTGTACATGATTCTTTCAGGTATTTAAGTCAGAAATAATATCAAGTCTCCAGTGACACTTCAAGAGAATAAGTGTATAAGGCATATGAGAATTCTCTGTTTGATTTTGACAATGAAGTTTAATAGAAAGAATACATATGTGCATATATATATGTATACACACACATACATAAATAGGTCTTGGTTGGGGAGACAGCTCAATGGGCATAAAACACTTTCAGCTCAAGCATCAGGCCCTAAGGTGGGATCTCCAGCACCCATGTAGAGGGCTGGAAAATCACATACCTCTCTATAACCCCATTGAGGGCAAGACAGGAAGACTGCTGTGGCTTGCTGATGGTCAACCCAGCTCCAGGTTCAGTGAGAGACAACCATCTCTAATGAGAATAAGGCAAAAAGTGGCCAAGAAGGGCACCTGACATCCTCCTCTGGCCTCTACATGTGTTCAGGGTTGTAGGCACCCACACACATGTGAATTCATCACACACACACATGCACACACATGCACACACACGCACACACATATACATACACACATGCACACACATGTACACACATGCACATACACACAAATAAATGTAAAAAACTAACATGAAGTCTAAGAAGCATAACAAATATATGAAGAAATGTTAAGTTATAATTTATTAAAATTTAAAACTCATCTGGGTTTCTTTGAAAGACAAAGATAAAGGACTAAACATACAAGCTACACACTGGATAAAATATTGGCAAGCTTCCCAAGTAATGAGACCTGCCTGGGATATAGACAAAACATTTAGCCTCAAGAAAGCAGCCAATCTAGCACATTTGTGAAAGATGTGAACAGCTGAGTGCCTACAAAAGAGATGCAGGTTGGAAACAAGTGGAAGAAAGAAGAATCAGCATTGGGCTGCAGAGATAGCGCAGCAGTTAAGAATACCTGCGTTCCTGTGGAGGGCAAAAATTCAGTCTTAGCATTCATATCATGTGGCTCACAACCTCCTGTAACCCCAGCTCAAAGAGATCCAACCCCCTCTTCTGGCCTCCATGAGTTTTGCACACACATACACACGCACAAATTAATTAATTAATTAATTAATTTCTCTTTTGGAGGGACAGGTCTCACTATATAGCCCTGGCTCTCCTTTCTATATAGATCAGACTAGCCTCAAAGTCAAGGGAATCAGCCTACCTCTGCCTCTTGAATCCTGGAATTAAAGCATATGCCACATTGCCTGGAAAATATTAAAAACTTTATATAATTTTTCATTAAAATAATAATGAACTGCCATTGCACATGTAGTACAATGTCAAGATTTAAAGTTTAGGACATCTTATCTTCATCTATTCTTTGACAGTCTCATATATGTTCACAATTTATCTTGGCCTCACCTCCCAATTCCTCTTCCTCTTCCTCTTCCTCCCAAATGTCCAACATGTCCACCTTCATGGGCTTCCTTTTTGTTTAACTCAGTGAAGCCAGTAAGTGGTGCCTGATGGACTGATCATGTTGGATAGGCCTTGTTCAGGACTTGTTCTGGAAACCATAGCAACAGTGAGTTCATGATGGTGAAGGCTTGAGCAATGGAGAGGTGAAGGGAAAGGAGAGAGGAAGGGATGGGTGTGAGTTAACCAAAGATAACTGTGTATGAAACCTGCTACTCTGCAAAGCAATTTAAATACACACACACACCACACAACACACACTATATATATATATACATTTCTAAATATATATTACTAAATATATATTTCTAAATACATACACACACATACCTGTATCTATACCTATACCTATACATATGTGTGTACATGTACATATACATATACACATATATATATTAAAGAGTTTGAATACAGGTACCATGCAAGGGTGGACAATGGTTCCCATAGAAGACAGATTAATGAAAATCTCTGTGCATGGGACTCCTCCCTACAAGCTATTGGAAAGGGTGACCCCAGAAGCTCCTAAAAGTATTTTTTATTTAAGCCTGACAATACCAGTTGCTGGATACCATTAGAACTGTCATTCACAGATGGCTAAGTGTCAAATGGTCTGAGTACTTGGGAAGACAGTCTGGCAGATTCTTACAACGCTGGAATAATTAATCATATGTATAACTTTATTGTGTCTGCTGTATATCTAATGGTTTGACAGAAAATGAAAGAGTTTTACATTCAGAGCTGGCCAATGAAGACCCATTCCTGCCCCGTCCAGCAGAGCAGCGAACAGGGTTCAGGGAGATCACCTGAAAAAGAGAATGGGGGTAAACAGGTGAATGCAAAAATGATAATTTGCCTATAGTCTGATCAAATCATAATTTTTACTTTTTCCACACAGGGGTTATAAACACAAAAAGGCAGGATGTGGGGAAGGGGATGATGCAGGAGCATAGGTGTTTAGGGTGAGTACAGATATCTTCCAGAACAGGGTATCGGCTGGGTGAAGGTTCAGGGAACGGGTCGCTATGACTCTGTCTATGAATCACTTGTCCTTATCTAAGTTGGTACCGTCCACCAAGGCTACCTATCCACAAGGTCTATGACTATTCAAGCTGGTAAATTTCCACCAAGGCTACTTGTTTACAAGATCTTATAGTCATCTGTTCAATGTTTTTCCACAGAGACCAAGACTTTGTGCTAGCAGGCTGACTTAGGCCTATGGCTGATTTTAGGCCTTCAGTGTATAATCAAGGCTGCCCCTGACACATTCCCTCACTACTTTCAGAGAGAACAAGAAAGACGGGAAGAGCCATGTGCTGGCCATTGTGTGTCTGGAGATCAGAGGAAGACTTCAAGGGTCATATCTCATCTTCCACCTTGTGAGAGACAGAGTCTCTCTGTTGTATTTCTACCATGTCCACAAAGCTAGCTGACCCAAGACCTATAGGAGATTCTCTCGTTGATGCCTCTCATCTCACCACAGGATCACTGGGATTACAGATGAATTCAAGCCCATCCAATTTTAGATGGCTTACAGGGATTCAAACTCAGGTCCCTTTATCCACTGAATCATCTGCAAATCCAGCCTCACTTATTTTCTAAACTGAGCTCCACCCCTTGGCACTTGATACTTCCTACAACTACAAAGCCAACTGTAGTAGTATGATATAGTATCTAGTAAAATGGTCAGTAATGCTTCTCTCTTTCTCTTCTTTCCACAACCACCTGCTCTTAACATATCATCCCGCAGTCAATTCTGCCTCTAACACTTTATCTTCCATCACAAACAGAATGATTGCATTTTAAAATCCTTAACTCCATTGCCTCTGACAGCCATCTCCCCATGGAAAGCAGCAGTTCCAAGTTCTAGGGTTCTGAACCTATGTAGGTCATTCTTCAGACCCCACAGCATTTGCCTCAAGAACTGCACAATGGTCAGGCAATGGACTTTAAAACCACGGCCACACAGCAACCTGTAAGCAAACATTGCAGTGGCTTCATTCTCAACTACCTCGAACTGAAAGCAATGGATTCACTTAGAAAGTGGGCAGACAAGGGGTGTGCACCTGCATGGTGTGATATTGTCAACAAGAAGAAAGGAGTGAACTGTCATGCCTGGCAGTGACATGGATGAGATCTAGGGGGACAGCGGAGTGGCAAAGTACTTAGTTAGCATGTACAAGGATCTCATTTTAATCTCCAGTACTACCAAGGTTGTAGTTATGTGTAAATGGATGAATCCATGTAAACACTTCTAGGGAAGAGGGTGAGGGTAACAAGGACGTGTAATGCATGGCTCCATTTATGTGTCAGGATGAAAGACTCAAAGCTGCAAAGACAGAGTAAACTGAGAGTGATTTCCAGTTTCCAGGAGAAGACGACTCTCCAGAGACAGAATGTATGCTGCTTAGGCAGTCTTCAAACGTGTAGTTTCTACATCTGTAAGTGTAAATATATAGGGAATAATTCTTTAATTTGAAGGCTAGCTCATCCTGGGATGATGTGCAGAATGTGAAGAGATAATCTCATTTCTGTGACTGAAGGGGATGTGGGGAAAATTCCGAATCTCAGCACTTCTAGAAATGTATGGTGTATAAACTAAAGCAAATGGAGCCATAGAAATAGGGCCATAGAATTGATACGGGTTAGAAATAAATAGTTCTACCCCTATGTGCTTACTGTAACTGAAAACTTAAGTGATTATGATAATAGAAAAGCAGGTCCAAGGTCTTCAACACTGGAGTGAGAAGCTTTGGATAAGAAGGGGAAGAGAGTCCAGGTATGGTGATCTAGAGCTGGTGAAATTAGTGTAAACTGATGCTTATCTCCATATAGATGTAGATAGTAAAAAAAAAAAAAAACACAGATATATACTGGGTAGATGGCTCACAGAATCAAATACTTGTTGCACAATATGCAGACTGAAGTCTGATCAGCAGTGGCCACGTGAAAAGCTACATATCTGTATATGGTGATCAACGCTTGTGATCACAGTACTATGGAGTGGAAGACAGAAAGCCCCCTGGGGCTCACTGGTCAGCCAGCCTAGCCCAATTGCCGGGGTGCAGGTCCCAGTGCAAGATTCTGTTTAAAAAAATTACAAGGAACCATGGGGTACCCCACACCAACTGATAGCCCCATAATACAACTCATGCAGTGAGATGCATGGAACATCAGAGAAGAGTGGATGGAAATATTGCAAAAGCCAGAGGACCAGGAAGTCTCTTGTGATATCATGTCTCCTAGAAATGACAGGGAAGCTTTGTCCATGATATCTCAACAGTATGGCTGCCTAAACAAGGCCCGAACAAACACAAGACCAATAGACATGCCAACATGGAAGGGTAAAAATTCACAGGGCCCCACACCTAGATTAAAGAATTACAGACAACCAAGAAAAGCTGAGAATGGAAGAAATAGTCTCCTCTTCCCCGGCATGAGCTCCCCAGTTGGTTACCCATTATCAAGTAGTCAGCTCTGAAATCATATACATACATGTAACATTAAATAGCCAAAGCAGGCTACATTTATATGTTCAGGTAGGGATGTGTGTGCGTGTGTGTGTGTGTGTGTGTGTGTGTGTGTGTGTGTGTGTGTAAAACAACAATTAAATTAAAAGAAACTGTAATTTCAAGAGGGAGTAATGGGTTGAGGATATAAGAGAGGGGTTTCAAGGAGAATAGAGAAGGGGAAATTTTATGTAATTCTAATTTAATTTAATTACTTTTGTCTTTTTATTGTTATTATTAGTTATTTTATTTATTTACATCACAAATGTTGCCCCCTCCCCCCTCCACAAAGTTCTTCTCTCATCCCCCATCCTCCATCCCCTTCATCTCTGAGAGAGTGCCTCTCCCCTGGCTATCTCCCCTCCCTAGGACATCAAGTCTCTATAAGATTAGGTGCATCCTCTCCTACAAAGGCTAGACAAGGCAGTAGTCCTCTGCTACATACGTGCTGGGCGCCTCCCACCAGTCCGTGTATGCTCTTTGGTTGGTGGCTTAGTCTCTGGGAGCTCTGAGGGTCTGGGTTAGTTGGTACTGTTGTTCTTCCCATATGATTGGCATCCCCTTCAGCTCCTTCAATCCTTCCCCTAACTCTTCAATAGGGATCCCCAACCTCTGTCCAGGGCTTGGCTGTGAGTATCTGTGTCTGTCTCAGTTAGCTGCTGGTAGAGTCTCTCAGAGGACAGCCATGATAGGCACAACACAACATCAGTAATAGTGTTAGGGTTTGGTGCCTGCCCATGGAATGGATCCCAAGTTGGGCTGGTCACTGGTGAGCCATTTGTTCACTCTCTGCTCTATTTCTGTTCTTGCATTTCTTTTAGACAGGAACAATTTGGGGTCAAAAATTTTGAAGGTGGGGTGGTTTCCCCATCCCTCCACTGGGGGCCCCATCTATCTACTGGAGGTGGTCTCTTAAGGTTCAATCTCCCCATTGTTGGCCATTTCAGTTAAGGTCATCTCCACTGAGTCCTGGCAGCCTCTCACGTCCCAGGTCTCTGGGATTTTTCTAGAGGTTTCCCCTACCCCTGGCAGCTGCATATTTCCATTCATTCTCCTGGATTTTTAAAAACTGCACTGATCATAAAAGGCATGACTTTATATATACAAAATTGTAACAATTCACCAAAAAACTATTTCAGTGTAATAAGTTAGCACAGGGAAGCTGTTAGATAAAAGATCATTATGTAAATATCAGTTGTGTTTCTATATGCTAACAATGAACACTGCAAGAAGGAAAAATAAGAGAACCATTCTATCAACAATGGCACTTAAAAGAATAAAATGCTTAGGAATAAAGATAGCTAGTGCACCTAATAAAGATAGAGACACACTTCAACTACACAGCAATAGAAGAAGAAAGTAAAGACTTTAATAGATGGAAAGGTGGCTTCTAAGTCAAACCACTCAAATTCAGAGGCTATATTCTTTAATGCAATATACTGATTCAGTACAATGCTTATTGAAATCTGAACGGCTTTTCATGAATAGTTTTTCAAGATGATACTAAAATCTATATGGAATTGTTAAGGACCCAAACAATCAAAATTTTATTTGGGGAGAAAAAGAAAGAACAAAGTGAAAGTTGTACATTCCCAGTTCCATAGCTTATTATGAAGCTATTAGATCAATAAAGGCAAAATGTATGGTGGCTAATGAAATTGAAAATTCAGACACAGCAATAGCCAACATGTATAAATTGATTACCTACACACACACACACACACACACACACACAGTGTTCTTGGTATAGTGTTTCACTGAAAATGTTCAGTGAATGTTCTGGAAGCCAATGGATAGAGACTTCTATGAGTGGTTAAAGGCTGAATACAAATTCCATCCCTGCCTAAGTAGTTACAGGAAATTGGTTCCAGGACTCTAAGGATCCTCAAATCCACAGATTCTGCTGCCCCCTGTACAAAATGTGTTGTTTTTGAAAATAAGCTACATACATTCTCCTGTGGACATTAAGCCATGTCTATACGTCTCAAACCAACACAATATGAATGATATTCTCTATTATTCAGAGAATGGTGGTAAGAAAAATTTCTGTACGTGTTTAATAAAGACATATTCCCCCTGCACTCGTGCCCCCCCCCATATTTTCAATTTGCAACAGGCTGGTTCTGCAGCCATAGACAAGCAGAGATGGAAGACAAGACCCATTTTCTTCCCTAACACGTGATCAGTGTCCACCTTATAAGACGTTCTTTATGCTCCACCCATGAGATGCCTATTCATCAATACCTAAGACAATCTCGATCCTTATTCACACATTTTCCCAGAACCCAAACAACACCTGGTCTGTTGAGTCCTCAAATATGACCAATGAATTAACTTGTGATATGAAGTGCTTCCTTAGGTCCATCATGCATTTATGTCAATTACAGTAAACCATTCACACATGCATCCCTTACTGGTACTGACTGAACCCCAGGGGTACAGTCATGAGGATGTGACCTTTTTGCTTCAGTTATTTCTAGAGATATTGGCAAGCCAACAGAACGACAAGAACTAAACCAGTGCATGCTTAGGTACTGTGTGAGAGGTCTCTGAAAGGTGCAGGGATGGCCCCCAAACTGAAGTAGCATGTTCTTCCTGGAATCCTGAATTCATCTTGTTACAATCTGAGGGGCAGAGGGAAGACTGATGATACAAGCAGTGTTCATGTTAGGCTCACTCAGATGCAGTCCTAGAATCCAGGATGGTGGGAGCATAGAGAGTTCTGGAATGCTGAGGGCCACTGCTGGAGCTGGAGGTAAAGATGTGTCATGAAAGGCTAAATGCCCTAGGAAGAGGCCAAGGTTTCTTTTAGAAAAGCGAGGTCACTTCTCACGTTCACTTTTCATCCACCCCCATGCTGCTGTGAAAAGTTTCTGTCAACACCGATTAGACTTAAAATGCAAAGTGGAATAGCACAGAAGGAAACAGTTCAGAATACTCAAACTTCATTCTGTGCCATGATAAGATCCCTGCCTGGTACGACCTAGCTGCAAGGCAAGCCATCACTTTCCCTAGCTGCAAAGTGAGCCATCCCTTGGCCCAGAGTGTCCATGTCGTATATCATGCTCCCCTGTTAGTTACTGTTGTGTGTCTGTCC
This sequence comes from Mastomys natalensis, assembly GCA_021653895.1. Taxonomy (NCBI): domain Eukaryota; kingdom Metazoa; phylum Chordata; class Mammalia; order Rodentia; family Muridae; genus Mastomys; species Mastomys natalensis. Next base: position 1,652,882 of record JAJTUV010000404.1, on the reverse strand, counting down.
TCAGCGGGGAGGCATGTTTCAGTTCAGAGAAAAATGATACATGACTGTTAGTTAGTAGCCTACCATGATGCTGCGCCAATAATACACTGCTAGTGTTCGCATCATCTCATCACTACTTGGTTTAATAGCCAGTATAGCAGTGCTGGATGTGCCAAGAGAAAGAATAAAAGAAAAGATAAATGTTCTCAATAAGCTAAGAGAGAAGTTCTGGGTTGCTATGATCAATGGTAATCTCCTAGTGTGCTTAATCTACATATTAAACTTTTTTACAGTTGCATATGTAGAAAAAAATGATATACTTAGGTATTGGGGCTATGTACAGTTCTAGATATTCACTCAGGGTCTTGTGATGGGTTTTTAAATATTTAACTTTTAATTACATGTATATGTGCAGTATGTGCACATGAGTGCCAGTGACTGTGGAAGCAAGAGGTATCTGATTCCCTGGAGCTGGACTTACAGGTAATTCATGAGGCACATGACCTGGGTGCTGGGGACTGAATTCAGGTCCTCTGGAAGAGCAGCTCTTAACTGCTGAGCCATCTTTCCAGTTTGTGGTAGTTAATCTTGATTTCCAATTTTATGGTATCTCGAGTCACCATGGGAACAAGTTTCTGGGTATGTTTAAGAGTTATATAGATTAAATTAATTCTTGTGGGAAGACCCACCCTGGTGTGCATGGTACATTCCCATGAGCTGCGGTCCCCAACTGAATTAAAGAAAAGCAAGTACACTGAGTACCACTATGCATTTCCCTTTATTTCCTGGTTGTGTATACAGTGTGTCCAGCAGCTTCAAGGTCCCACTACTATTCCTTCCCCACCACGGTGAGTATCCTAAAGCCAGGAACCAAAATAAACTCTTCTTTTCTGGAGTTACCTTTGTCACAGCAATAAGATAATGAACTGATGCTGGCATGCAACAAACTCTGCTTTAGATTCAGGAATGGCGTTCATCACAGGGAACACCATTAAGCTACATGAGGAGCACTCAGGAGGAAGCCATGCACAGGGCTGTATGAAAGAAGCTACAGGAAGATGGTGCAGAATGAGGGGAGGGAGGAATGGAAGCCCAATTGTGGAGAATCTTAAGGAACAGGCACTCTCTCAAGGCTGTTTGTATTTCTTCTCCATTTAAGTCTTTATTTCATTGCAATGTTTACTACCATATCCCTGTTCTTTAGAGATTCACAAGTGTCCTCCAGTGGATGGTAAATTCTCAGAGGCTGGTGTTTGCCGTCTTCACCTGCACATTCTATAATTCCTAGTACACCAGGGAGCCCCCAAACGAAAATGTGTCGAATGTGTGTGAACAAGTCAATGGTAAGTGGTTTCAAGTAATGTTCCCATAACCCAAACTCTAGAGTTTTATGCAGCAGGCATTTGATACAAGGGGAGCAATAAGAGATCCTGACCAAGTGGAAGAGACGTTTGAAAATATTGCAAATCGGTGCTGGAAGAGGATACACAACACTTACTTTTTGTTTGATATCATTGTCTTCTGGCAGAGGCTGGTCTCACTGAGGTTTGCCTATGCCATTTAGCATACCCACCTTCCAAGGGAAGAGGCCCGCATGAAGGAGATTTGTGAGGGAATCACCAGTACCATCAGAGACAGAGAAGAGTGCAGCAGAGGAGATGGGCAAGCTGTAACATGCCAGCCCAAGCACCCACATAAATGCTGGCACTGAAGTCAGGACTGGTTATCCCAGAGCTGGGGAGGCAGAGGCACGGGCATTCCTGGAGCTCCTTGCACAGCCAGTCTAGCTGAATTGGTGAGCTATGGGTTCAATCAGAGAAGTTGTCTCAAAAAACAAGGTGGGAGATGATTGAGGGAGGCATCTGACAATCAATGACCTCTGATCTACACACATACACACACACACACACACACACTACACACACACACTGTGAGGAGAAATAGGAATGTGTGAGATATGAGCAGATTTCTTACCATTGTCAAAGTTCTCTGTGGTGGGTAGCCACAGAGCTACATAAGACAGCTGCTATACTGACTGGTTTTGTGTCAATGATGCAAGCTAGAGTCATTAGAGAGGAAGGAGCCTCTGTTGAGGAAATGCCTCCCTGAGATCCAGCTGTAAGGCATTTTCTCAATTAGTGGTCAAGGGTGGGAGGGCCCATTGTGGGTGGTGCCATCCCTGGACTGGTAGTCCTGGGTTCTATAAGAAAGCAAGCTGAGCAAGATATGGAAAGCAAGTCAGTAAGAAACATCCCTCCATGGCCTCTGCATCAGCTCCTGCCTCCAGGTTACTGTCCTGTTTGAGTTCCTGTCCTGACTCCCTTCCTTCAGTGATGAACAGCAATATGGAAGTGTAAGCCAAAAAAAAACTTTTTCCTCCCCAACTTGTTTTTTGGTCATGGTGTTTCATCACTGCAATAGAAATCCAAACAAAGAGAGCTGCCAAAGCAGTTGACTAACTGAGATCCATTTGTGTTGTATCAATTTTCATTTTAGTTTATTTAAAGTCCTCCACACTCTAGCTCTGGCTTGGTCACAGCTTTCTCATGATATACTATAAGTATGTCCCAGCCTTAACTTTCAGCGTGAGAGGTCTTTGCCATGGATGCATAATAGTAAACCCAAATAAAAGTTATTATATCTATCCATTTCTCTGTGTGTGTGTGTGTTTTAATATCAGGTTGCTTCATGTATTTTCAAATTAAATTAACTTTTTAGAAGGTTTGGGGAAGATAGCATAGTTGATAAAATGCTCGCTGTGCAAGCATGATGACCTGCATTTAGATTCCCAGAACCAACCTAGAAAAGCCAGGTAGGGAGTGCATGCCTAGAGTCCCAGCACTCGGGATGGAGAGACACAAGGATTCCTGGGACTCACTGGGCAGCATTGAATGGGTGAGCTCCACATTCAGTGAGAGACCCTGCCTCAACAACTAAAGTGGAGAGTCACTAAGGAACATAACATGGTGCCAACTTCTGACCTCCACGTGTATATACATGCACACTCATACACAGATGTAAATGCATGCAAAATGTGCATGGACACACACATACTTGCATACACACATGCACACACATGTAAATGCACACACATGTACACACGGGCATACACAAGCACACATGCATGCACACACATGTAAATGCACCCACTTTCACATACATCCACTACACACACACACATGGCACACACGCGCACACACATACACATTTCTTTGCCCATTCATTTGTCTTATATTTGTTCACAATGACATCAAGAAGTAAGTCACTGAGTGTTGAACCCAACAAGAGTAGAAGAACGGAATCATTGTATGGCCTTCTCCCCTGGACCTGTTGTGGGGTCTGATCAAAAAAGTTCTCCCTTGGACTTCATCTGCTTTAGAACTGGAAACCCTGGAGGCTATACACCGTATTTATCCCTGTGAGTGTTGTCTGCTAGCTTCCTTCTCATGAGTCCATTTCTCCAACAAGGTAAGAATTACAAGATAAGAGATCTGTAGTCCAATACACACAAGATTTATAAAGCAGCAAAGATAGCACACACGGGACACAAAACCAGATACAATTGCTCCTGTATAACACTGGATGGGGGCACTGTCTGCCCCTAGGGGAGTGTGGGTTTGCATATATTCTGATAGAGTGTGGACAGAGTATGCTTTCATTTCTCCCTTTCGAGCACGACCAGGCAAGATGCATTTAGCCAGTTGTATCATTTTAAATGATAGCAGGGATCTGGCTGGGTGATCCATAGGTACAGATCTTTGAAATTCCCTTAGAGGAGAAATCCCACCCATCCCACTCAGTCAGGTTAGCCACTGCTAGAAGCACAGTGAAGGGACAGCCTAGTCAAGACCACCCGGCCTGTAATCTGCTGGTTTGCAGGAACATGCTGGAGAAAGCTGGCCTGATGGCTGGGACTTAGCCTGGGATCCTCCAGAGAGGTAAGAAGCCCCAGCAACGAGGACTTTTCTTTTGGACAAGGGTGTTGGGGTAAATCATCTGGGGTCAGATGTCTGTCTGGGCACACCTGGGGCCTCTCTCCCTAGCTGTCCATTTATTTAAGAATTAGCTGTTTTCTGTCTTCCTTCACAAGGAAAGAAGATGTTCTTCAGCTGCAGGTCCTTCAGCCATAAAGTAGCTGGCCACATGGCTGCCAGAGCATAATTACTGCCCACTAATGGGTATGTTGTTGACTCTCATTGATAAAGAAACAGGCCAAATGCTCCAGCTCCCCACAGGCTGCTTTCTCAAGCGGGGGATGGCTCTCCTGCAGGATGCACTCATCCCAACAGGGTCACCTCCAACCCCATCCCCCTCTTACAGTTTAAGGAGTGGCCAAGGACCTGATTCACACACCTCCTCAGGTATACTTTTCTCTCTGCCTTCTCCCTCACTGTCTTCCATGTAATATATATAATACCAAGGAGAAAGCTGGACTCTGTCCATGTTAGGCCTGAGGGAAACCTGAAATTGACATGTTACATTGTTTCCAGGGGAGCTCAGGTCTTGTATTTTGTCATAGAAAGTCATAAACTTGGCAGTGGCAGACAAGGGAGCATCTTCCAGAGTGAAGGCCTTGACCGAGGGTCTACTATGTCTCCAGCCATGGTTGCAGACCAGAGGCCAGAAGCAAGCAGAAGTAGGGGAATCATATAGCTTGTATCAAAAACTTACCCATGCAACCGGGGTCTGGATTGCCCAGCATTCTTGTCATTAGGTTTTGGTGGCTACAGCTTGCCACAGCCACACTAACATACAACTTCTTTGGGTCCCTTCTTTTGGTTTTAGGTGAGATCTAGAGGTGAGAATCCACTCTGTGCCTGTTGCAGAGTGGGGGATTCTCCATGGGGTCACATTTTAGAGTCTCCTGTAGATGGTCCATCCTCCCTCTCTTCCCTGATTGGTCCTGCCCTATTTCCTCCCTTGGATAGGCTCCTCCCACTCCAGCTGCTCACCATTTTGTAATAGTGCCAATCTCCTGGGAACTTAAGGGACAATCCAGGAGCAAGGAACAGCCTTTCTCTCTCTCTCTCTCTCTCTCTCTCTCTCTCTCTCTCTCTCTCTCTCTGTCTCTGTCTCTCTTTCTCTCTCTCTCATATATATATATATACACACCTCCTCAGGCATACTTTCTCTCTGCCTTCTCCTTCACTGTCTTCCATGCAATATATATCAAAGGAGAAAGCTGGACTCTGTCCATATTATAACATATATATATATGTTAATTAAAATTTTCATGCCAATATCAGTCTCTCCTGTCTTCCCAATTCCCCCATCCCCCCTTCACACAGCTCTTTGGCCCCCAATTTATCTGTCCCCTTCTCCTCTGAGAAGGAGAGCTCCTCGCTCAGGTACCAATCTACCCTGGCACATCAAGTCACTACAGGAGTAAGTGTATCTGAGGCAGGACAAGGCAGCCCATTTAGGGCAATGAGGTCCACAGGCAGTTAACAGTCAGCGACAGCCCACACATACCAGTTGTTGGGGGACCTGCATAAAGACAGAACTTCACATCTGTGAGTGGTGGGGGCTAGGTCTAGCCCATGCCTTTCTTAAATGGGTCATTCCCTGTTTTCTAGATCAGTTCAAGTTCTCCTGACATTCCTTCACACTCCTAATTTAAACGGGCATGTAATGTGAGGCGAGCAGCTGTCCACATCCCAGCATCCTCAGGACGGCCTGCATCAGAGGACAGCAACCAGTTTCCACAAGGGCAAACAAGCCTGCTCTGACAGCCAACAGCAGCAGCATTCAAGGCTCTTTCATGGTACAATCGTGATTACACTGAGCATAAAGCTCGCCACACTTTGACAAAGCTCTGGCCCAGAATGAATGGCTTCATCCAGCCATCTAAATCCTGTTTACCACAGTCGACAAGCCACGTGTCTAGAGGAAACACGGGGGACTTCAGAAAGCAGAGTATCTCAATGATGTCTCAGCAGAGTGGCGCCAGCTGGCCACAGATTGTGCCTATGTGTGTCCCCCTTACACGGTTTTACACAGGTAATCCCCAGGCACTACACCGTACACCAGTATGCCAAAAGTGAGTAAAAGATTGTGGCTTACAAGTATGTGTGTGTGAGTCATGGAAGAATTCCACGGGCTCTAATGTGAAAAACCTGTCACCCTGAATACACTACTTAGCAATAAAAACTAACAAGTCCCAGGGCACCCAAGCACTTCCAAAAAACAAATGGACAGTGCTAGGCTTCCGTTTTTGAGTGGCTTCCATGATTGAAAAAATCCCTTTCAGATAAAACAATTATGAAGTGTGGAGAACCCATCTTGGTCAAGACAGGAAGCTGAATGGGGGACAGTCTATGCAGATGCATCTGGGCCAGCTCTGGACCAGTTTAAACCAGTTTAAACAGTTGGCTGTGTCACCTCTGAACAAAGGTGACTGTTAGATGTTCACTTATGGAGCCATGCTAAAGGAAGGCCAATTCTGAGACTGTTTGAACAGTGGACAGCTGGATGGTCACCTCTGGAGCTATGTGGACAGTCAGATGGGTCACCTCTGGAGCTAGGAAGAGAGTTGAATGACCACCTCCAGAGCTGTGTGGACAGTCAGATGGGTCACTTCCGGAGCTATGAAGAGAGTCAGATCGTCACCCCTGTATATGTGCAGACATTCAGATGGCATTATTAGCCACCTGATAGGAGGGCCATCACAAACAGATAGCCCAAGAATTAGTATCATCTTAGAACAGGATTTGTTTCTACTTTTCTCCTGCCTGCTCCTCATCGATATTGTGGCAGCTTTAGGATGTTGTAGTATAGGCTAACTTAAATAAGGAACTTGACCATGGATTGAATAGCTTCTGGTCCTAATCACAGGAGACTCACAGTGCAGTCATGCAGTTAGGTGATAAAAACTAAGCCTGGCAGAGGTTATTCTCAGCTCACATGGGGACATCTGGGTCAGGTTAGCTGTAAAGATGGGAGCTCCTCTCACATCACCGCTCTATTCCTGGAATGCCTGATTGTTCCTTCCTACCATCACCTGCCTAGCTCAGAAAAAAAGAGGCTTGGTCAAGTCCAAAGATGATCACACAATCCATGGCTGAGCCCCTACCATGGACAGGGTGTCTCCAAACTCCTCTACTCATAGCATGTCCCAGAGTCAGACCCAAGACAGGGAAGAGTCCAAAGAAACAGTCCCTCTGTCCACAGGAAGACAGAGCAAACCAACAGCAGATACCTGCATCTCAAAGGACAGCTCCAAGGGATAGAGTCTATGCACGCCACTGACTCTTCTAGCTCCGTGGTACCAGTCATGCATGCGGTACACAAAGGCAAAACATCCATATGCATAAAAAATAAGTCAATTAAAATTTAGAAACAGCTATGTCTGTAGATCTATCTCTCCACGTGTGATGGATAATCTTGATGGTCAACTTGAATGCATTTAGAATCATCATGGAAACATGTCTTGTGTGTGTTGTGAAGGTGTTTCCAGAAAGGTTTCTCTGTACAGGGAAGATCCATCTGGATGCGGCTGGGACCATCTGTGGACTTAGGTTCAAATCTAAACAGAAAGGAAGAAGTGAGATAAGCACCAGAGCTCACCTCAGTCTTCTTTCTGAAAGTAGACGTGATTGCCCAGCTGCCTCATGCCTCTGCCACCAGCTACGCTTCCCAATCATGTGGACCATGTCCCAAGAATCTATCAATCTACTTAGTCACTTCTTGCCAGGATCTTTAGTCATAGAAACAAGAAAAGTAATAATATACCATGTATCTACATATCTAGCTTATACATAGACACATATACTGCTCTTCAACCTACCAAAATGTTACATTCTGATAAAGCATCTGTGTTGTGTAATCTCAGTTGTCAACCTGGCATACCTGGGGAGAGCAAAACCCCAACTGAGGAATTTCCTCCATCAGGTTGGCTTTTGAGCACATTTATGGGGGATATTTTCTTGATTGTTAATTGATATAGGAAGTACCAGACCACTGTTTGAAGTACCATTCATAGGTAACTGAGCCTGAGATATATAAGAAAGAGCATGGTAACAAGCCAATAAGCAGCTCTCCTCCAGGGTTCTTGCTCTAACTTCCTTTAACAATCCAGACAAGTATGACTGGGGCATGAGCCAATTAAACCCTCTCCTCCCAAGTTTCTTTTTTTGTTGTTGTTTTGTTTGTTTGTTTGTTTTTGTTCATGGTGTTGGTCAAGGAATAGGAAGCAAACCAGAAATCTTTGTTTTTCAGTGAAGATATCCGAACTTTCTGCACACCTATGGCCTACAGCTCTGTTTTTCATCGACTGCAATCCAATCAGATACCTCAGGAACCACCCATGGTTCAAATTTAAGAACTCTATGATGGTAGTAGTTTCATAACTTACTGTTACCTTCTGACTATTGTAAAGGCAATGCAGTGTGAGTTTCCTCTGAGAATGTCTCCTTATGCGTTCCCCTCACCACACACTTTTCTCTTAACCTCTGTACTGTGTGTTTACTGTGTGTTTCAAGGACTTTTATACCAACTCTACCTTATATTGACTGGCACTGTGTTGGAGGAGACTCCTGTGATCTGCGTATTCAGATGCTAATTTCTGTGCCCCAAGATCTAGTTACAGTCTAGACATGAGCATTGTCATGAACACTGAAGAATCTCCTGTATCAATGTGGGGTAGAGAATGTTCCCAATTGTCTCTGATTGGTTAATAAAACACAGAGCAGCCAATGACTGGGCAGAGGAGATAAAAGGCTGAACTTCCAATCCCAGCCATGGGTCTTTGGCAGAAGAGCCACAGAGGAGTTCAACAGAGGCAGGTGAGGTTCCAGGAGAAGGGCCACAAAAAGAAGGAGGAGGAGAAGGAAGAGGAGGAGGAGGAGGAGGAAGAGGAGAAGAGGAGGAGGAGGAGGAGGAGGAGGAGGAGAGGAGAAAAGGAAGAAGAGGAAGAGAGAAGAAGAAGGAGAGAAGAGAAGGGGGGCTAACATGAAGTCAAGAAGCATGAGGAAGATCACTGAGGGAGCTGTCATGAAACAGATGAGAAGCAGAACTAACGTAACTCCAAAGTGTATGGCTGGGAAGTAGCTAAGATAGCATAGAGAGTCAGGAATATCTGTTCAGTTGTTGTGCTTAAATCTCATTGAATAAATCCTTAGCTCTGTCTCCATTATTTGGGAGCTAGCCAGGTTAGAAAAACCTGCACTTTAAAATTTCGTCCTATAGTCCTGGAATTCTTTTCTGGGGGCAAAGTTAAGGATCTGACTTCTCCTGAGTTGGGGGAAACCAAAGGCTAAGGGAATTCAGACTGTTGGTGAAAGCTGAGCTGTCTTCTTGATACAACACAGTTGAAGCTGCCATGTATAGATGGAGCAAAGTGTGCACAGCACAGCTTGACAGCCAGGTGTACACAGCACAGTTGACAGTCAGATGTGCACAGCAAGCTTGACGGCCAGTGTACACAGCACAACATGAAAGCCAGTGTGCAGAGCACAGCTTGAAGCCAGGTGTGCAGAGCACAGCTTGACAGGCAGTGTTCAGAGCATAGTTGATGGCCAGGTTGTAGAGATAGCTTGACAGCAGATGTTCAGAGCATAGTTTGATGGTCAGGTGGTGTCACAAGCACAGACTTGATGGTTCAGTGTGCAGAGCACAGCATGAAGGCCAGGTGTGCACAGCACAGCTTGGAGGTCAGGTGTAGCAGAGCACAGCTTGAAGGCCAGGATTAGAGCATAGCTTGACAGCCAGATGTTCAGAGCATAGCTTGATGGCCAGGTGTGCACAGCATAACTTCCATGAGAGAAACCAAACCAGGATGAGCAGGAAGGAACCTGAATCCTACATACTTGGGCATAATCCTCTCATTTAAAGTGTGTGTCATTTCATCCCTCTGACCCCATTTCTTTGCAACTATCCAAGCTAGCTCCACTGCTCCCATCCACTTACCACACACTTGCTGCCAACCACCATCCCTGATTCAGCCAAGATTCATTCCTGCCTTCCAGACAAGCTACTCACCCCAAGACTCCAACAATCACATAGCCCAAAGCAAAGGATGCCTGTCAGTGCTTGGCTTGGGCTGTCTCCCAGAGCCTTTAGCAATGCAACTTGTGCTCATCTTACATCTGGGAAGACCTCCTCTGATCTTCCTTATAGTGTCTCCCGGAGCTTAGCCACACCATGGAAGAGTCCATGTTAAACCACAGGCTTGTCACTTTGAGATCTATCTGCCCCCATCTACTCCCACCCCGGTCTACCCTTTGAAACAAAGAACTGAGAAATCCTTTGCTACCCTGGTTGTCACCCTCTAAGATATAACAGGAATTTGTAATACAATTGCTTCTTTATCTCTGCTGGAAACTGGCTTTGAGCTTTGTCCAGGTTTCTAACCCTAGAGAAATGTTGTCAATCTAGGGGATTTCTGGCTTACGCTATCACTTGCTTGTTCCTTCTCTCTCTCCTCCTCCCTCTCCCTGAATGACATACCCTCATCTCCACTCCCATGTACTCCACCTTTCAACCCATAGAGGATTGTTGTCTATTCTATTGCCTTAAGCTAACTTTGTCTACAATGTTCTTCCATCCTATGGTCCCACCATGCTGCTGCATGCTGTAGCATGATGGCCATACCACAGTACTCCTCTCTAGACTTTTGGCCCAACCATAACCTCCATGATTGTGTTCATCTTACCTCCCTTCTAATAAACTTCATTGTCTAAAAGATAGTTTCATTCAGCTCCTTTCTGGAAACAAATGGCCATTTTCCTCCATCTTCCCTTCAACAGTTCTGGAGATTTACCCAGTCTCTCAGTTCCACAACCATCACTCTCCTGGCATCCTCCATGGCTACCTAGCCATCTCCTTCTGCATCTGAGCATGTATACCTAGAATGGCCCAGGAGGTTGTCCTGGGACCTCTTCTTGTCACACTTCAGAGCCTTGTTGCATTTGGTTTTGGTTAGGGTTTAAGTGTGCTTGGTAAGCACTCTACAATGTGTTTACTCCTCATTGGCCTGCTGCTTATGGAGACATTGAAATACAGACAGAAGTGTAAATACAACGCAGAGTTCTCAGATGACACTAATGCCATGTCCCACAGGCCTTGCATCTTATTTTAGTATCACACGTCTGTCAAAACAAAGAGGCTTCTGCTAGGTCAAGCACATGCTCTGAACTCACCATATAAAACCACCACACTTTCCATACATTTCCTTAGCATCCAGCTACGCTGTAGTCTCCATTTATCCCTAGTCTTTTCTCAGGGTTTTGCAGCTTTCCTTATTTCCATGTTTGACAGTCTCAAGGCAACCAACCTTACAGAACATGCCCAAATGTGGTTTTTGCCTTTTTCTTTTTCATGATTAGAACAGGACTACACATAAATCTAGAGAAAGAAGAAATCAAAGATGAAGGACCTTTTTGGCATGTCCTACTGAGGCTGAATAAAAAACAAGGAAGACAATGGGAAAGAAAAAGGTGGCTCTCCCCAGGGAGTCATCCCTCACCAGATAAGAACCAAGACTTCCAACACAGTTAATAAAATTTGCTTAAGGCCTGTCTGCCGTCTGCCTTCCCAGTTCTTTCAACAGAGACCCATTTTATTTCCTGTTGGTGACTGTCAACTGGTAGGTCACCCACGATTATAGACAGCATTAACTGGACTTAGTGGGTTATATTTTTTGAGGAAAATGTTAACTTTGGAAGGAGAGGGTTTAGGAGCAAATATTGCAAGAGTTGGAAAGGAGTTGGGGTAGATACAATCAAGCAATATGGATGAGCTTGTCAAATAACAAAACAATACTTAGAAAAATCTCATTTATAACAAAAGATATCTGATAAAACTCCTTGTGCAACCCTGATGGCTCCCAGTTTCCTCTTATTAGATAATAATCCTATCCAAGTCACCTCAGAGCCACCCTATAGTTTCATATATGTAAAAGAGGGTAGAAAAAGAAAAACAAAAAAAACACATTTTGGTAACCCTTTGTGCTGTGAGTTGACAGAAACTAGAATAGCGTAGATAGCCGACGCTAAGACACTCAGCTTGGGTCTCTCTGCAAAAGCCCACACCTCTGTTCTCTGTGCAACTTTACTTTCTAAACTTTTTTTTCCTTTTTAACTCGTGTGCTTAAAATAGATGTTTAAAATGTCTTCTAAATAAATTCAACTATGCTTCATATTGGCTCATCCTGAAATTCTTTTCTGCAAATTGACAAATTTTTGGTAAAATTGAGAATCCGGTTTTGCCTGAGCTGAGGTCCCTAAGACATTAAGTGATTCTCCAGGGTGCTGTGGACAGTAACATGGAGCTGTGCCTACTCACCCTGCTGCCACTGACACTATCAAAGACACGTGATCTCTCGTGATCTCTCTCTGGTGCTGTTGACCTTAGCCATTTAACTACGGTAGTGTCTGCCATTTTTATTCTAGCTTATGAATACTGTTTCTCCCTGTCAGTACTTTTTTACATCAAAGAAAGTCAGTACACCTAGTCTTAAGGGAGAGGTGCTGTGAATTCAGTAATGCTTCACATCTTTCGTATTTTGGATGGATATATTTTATGTGTATGAGTATTTTGCCTGCAAGTATGCCTGCTGCCAGTGAGGGTCCGGAGAGGGTGCTGGATCCCCTCTGGAGTTAGAGTTATGGATGGTTGTGAGACATTTGAGTACTGGGACCAAAACTCAGATCCTCTGCAAAAGCAACGAGTGTTCTTAACCACTGATTTATCTTTCCAGCCCACTTTTGATTCTTTTGAGACAGAATCAGGTTGACTCTGAATTCATTGTGAAACCAAAGAGTACCTTGATTTCCTGACTCTTCTGCCTCTATCTCCCAAGTGCTAGGGCTGTGTGCCGTCAAGACCAGCTCCAATAATTATCTTTCTTATTTGAGAATATCCACTTGTTTCTTTCACAAATTGGCTGGCCAGTTTTGACTGGCTCATGTCTCATGTTTCCACAGTCCCATATTATGTCCTTCCACACAGAGACAGTTTTATTTTTTGTCTCATATCTGGAAGCCCAGCATGGGAAAGGTTTTCACATATGACTCTATGGCACAGCCACAGCTACCGGAAACTGCCAGAGTCATGAAACCAGCACAACTGTCTGACACAGGTCCAGTGAAGCTGAGCCGAACGCTGCAATTGCTGTCACTCTGTCTCTCACTTTCAGGTTTTGGTCTCTGCATGCTACATTTTTGGGGACCTTCTGCATTATAGCCGATTGCATGTCTTTTCCTGAGAAAATTATGTCTGAGTCTTTTGAGGAAAGTCCTAAGCTTACTATCCCTTCTGCTTTTAGGGAAATTGCTTTATCTGGTCCCGTTTGGAAGTGTTCCTGATGTCCTGGAGACAGTGATAAGCACAGATAAACACTAAGCTAGAAATTTCTAAATGAGGTCATGACCCCAGGAATCTTCTTGGGATATTTGCTGCTAAACTCAAAACAGTGTAATTAGAACAGGATAAATTGATGAGACAGTTGACAAACTCCAACAGGCCAGGAGATTTGGTAACAGTTTCAAGACCTCTTTTTATAGTATGCTCAGAGCTCTCTGAAACTATAGTTTGAAGATGAGGGATCATACAGGATACACCTCTGGAATAGAATTCAATAAATAAGATGGATTGACTAACATAACTTTTCCTACTTTATAGCATAGATGATGAAAAGACATAGTAAAAGGAGTTTGGTGTTGGTACCTGATATTCATAAAAAGACTGGTTCAGATATTTTCTGTTTGGAGTGCTTTAAAACTACAAATACTGCCAGCCTAAAAGCAGGCTGCCATATAATAAATGTGTTTGTTTTGACAAAGACATTCTTTAGATTCTTTGGATCAGAGTTATAGGGCTAATAATAAAAAGAAATCTGTTTATTTGTACTTTCTAATTGTGGCTGACCTTGAAACCCTGGACATGTAATGAAAAATCAAGCACATGTCCCAAGACAAAATGATATAATCTGTACTTCTTAGATGATCGTTAGTCTTCTTTGTTCTGTGGAATCTGTATAAATAAAGAAGCAACCTGATTGCTAGTCAGAGCTACAAGTTTCCCCTGACCACCGAGCCTGACTTAATCCTCCCTTGAAGACTTCTTATCTCCTCTCAGGGCCTCACAGACACCCAGCAATCCTACCATTGTTTCTGAGAACTCATACATGATTTAATGACCTACAGATTGAACTCCAGTTCCTCAGAACTTTACCTCAGAGAATTCCTTAAGGACAATGTTTAAAACTCACCCCCCCCGTCACCCCCAGAGGCAACCTCAGCTTAGTTCTGACAATATCCAGGTGTTCTACCAATTCACACGAATGTAGCTTGAGGTTCCTAAGTCTGTAAGACTCATCTGATGTCTCCTGGTCATACATTGCAACAGGCAGGACTCCTTGGTGGAAAATCATTTTGCATTCTGTCATGTTTCCCTCTTATCCGTGGACTGTCTCCACCTCACACCATCTGCAGTATCATTTTCTTGCCAAATCATTAATGCCTATCCCTGGATCAAGATGAGTGAGGGACAGGTGAGCAGCATCGATTTGAAAGAAAGGAAGAATAAGATAGAGAAGTAAAAGCTAGGAAGTCTGTCCGGTGATTGAAACCACAGCAGAGCCTCACTCCTCAACTTCTGAGACTCCTAATCCCCCATGACATATCCCTGTGTTTGTTTTGTGGTTTTCATAGGAATTAAAACATACATGTTGCATTTTTTTTCTCAGAGTCTCACACTGTGTTGCTCCTTCAAATAAAACTTAGATGACTTACAATCAGCCACAAGGGTCTCTTCAGCCTTTTCCTCATTGGCTTAGAACTGTTATATAATTTATATTTACACATATCAAATCTCCCTGTTATTATGATTCTCGGTCTCCACATCATACCATCATACAGAGAGCTTACATAGATATGCTACTTGCTCTATTCACCATTACTATTCTCTTTTCATTTACACACACACACACACACACACACACACACACATATACACGTGAATGGTGTCTTAGTTAGGGTTCCCATTGCTGTGAAGGGACAACATGACCAAGACAACTCTTGTAAAAGAAAACATTTAACTGAGGCTGGCTTACAGTTTCAGAGGTTCAGTTATTCAACATCATGGCAGGAAGCATTGAAGCATGCAGCCAAACATGGTGCTAGAGAAGGAGCTGAGAGTTCTACATCTTGCTCCAAAAGTAGCCAAAAGGAGACTCTCTTCCACTCTGGGTGGAGCCTGAACATAGGACACTTCAAAGCTCACCTACACAGTGACACACTTTCTCTAGCAAGGCCGCACCTCTTCCAATAAGGCCACATCTCCTAGTAGTGCCATTCCCTATGACCAAGAATTCAAACATAAAACTCCGGAGGCCATACCTGTTCAAACCACCATGCATGATACATACTCTGTATGTGCATGTTTGCACATATGTAAGTGTGTATGTGAGGAAGGGCATGCATATTTATGTGCACATGTGTGAGGAGGCCCAATGCTAATGTCAGGTCTCTATTTTGGTCATTCATTATTTATTGATGAGGATCTCCCATTGAACTTGGAGCTTGCTGATTCTAGATTTTCTAGCTAGCCAACTTGCCTTGGGGATGTCCTCTCTTTGTCTCCCAAATGCTGGGATTACCAGGTAGCCACCATGTCAACCCAAAACAAGGGTTTTGAAGATCTAACCTCCAATCATCACACCTGCGAGCACTTTATCCAGGGAGCCATCATCCCAGGCCCTGTTCACTTATTAAGTTCTAATTTTTCCTGTTTCCTTGAAGATGTTTCTTTAGCCTCCATTTTAGAGCAGGTCCACTGGCTGATGAATCCTTAGTTTTCTTTCAGCCAAGAATGTTTTTGTTTTGCATGGATTCCTGCTGGGTATCTTCTGGATTTGTAATTATATTCATTCTTTGGGGACCTTAAACACACCATTCCTGTTTCCATGAAAAATTTACATTCTGATAAATAATAGTTCCCCTGCAGTGTTATGTGGGATTTCTTTATTCCAAATGCATTAATGATCTTTGATTTTTACCAGCTTGAGTGTAATGTGTCTGAGAATAATATTTTTTTAACAGTTTTAATGAGATATAAACTGATACCAAACAATTCACACAGTTATTAATGCATTCCAACAAATTCTCATGTATTCACAGTAATACAGTCATCATCACTGTAAGAACAATTTTATTCCTCCAGAAACAAGCCCTTCTCTTCTTGGCTACTAACTACCTTCCCACTCACAGAGACACAAAATTTCCTCCCTCACCCACTATGGATAATGATGAACATTGTCCTCTCTATACATTTGCTATTCCCAAAATTTCATATAAATAAAATTATACAATGGAATTATTGGCTGGGAAATAGACAGAATAGTACCTGTTCTTCGTTGTAGAAATATTTAACCTCAATCCAGGGTTTCTACCCCACCTTTGACCATTTAGTTCTTGGATAAGAGATACACATAACCTTTATATTTATAATAAGCCTTGTTCAGCACAAGAGCTGGGCAGATATCTGTCCTCTATGCTATTGTGTCTATTTCCCAGCCAATAATCCCATTATATGATTTGTCATATTTCATCTGGACTGCTCTTAACTCCAACCCACATGGCCATTATTTTATGAGTCAACTAACCCATGGCAGCTTTCTCCTCTCTCCACCTTCTTCTTCCATCATGATTCTCCTCCGACCCCAAGTCTAGGAACCCTAAACCCTTCCTGTGGGGGCAAGGTCACATAGCATCCCTTGGGTCTACGTGCAGACTCTCTCAGCTCTGGGGCAACCAGATCTTGGGGCTTCCACATAGCATTACAATACATAGCAGCAGACCAAACCTTAACACCCACCTGTCTCCAGCACCAATGCATGCCACCACCCTCGACTCATATCCTCACCCTTGTGTGGTAGGCGCTTTGCCTGGTGAGCCATCTCACAGGCCACCTCCCCATCACTTCACACCTTACTTTCACCTGGAATCATTCCTCTTCCAGTTTTCAAGTTTGCTTAACTCCTGTTCAATTTGAACCTTGGGCTCCATCCATTCAGCTAAATGAACCTAGCACATTTGCCAGCTTCAGATGTTACATATTCCAGTCCTAAAACTCAAATTGGGTCTGCCTGAGTTTCCTTTCCTGATGCTTTGACAGAACCTCCTCCAAACTCGAAAGGGAAGAGACAGTTTACTCTGGTTCACAGTCCCTCATGACAGTTCAAGTCACAGGCCTTGGAAACTTGAAACAGTCACATCCACTGTAAAGTTCAGATTAAAAACAAATGCATCTGTGCTTGCCAGTACGTAGCTCACTTTCTCCTCTTTTCATGCAATTCAGAAACAAAAGCCAGGGAACAGAGCTTCCTTCTATTGGGCTGGGACTTCCTACCTCAATTAATGTAATCAAGACAATCCCTCACAGACATGTCCACAGGCCTAATCTAGACAGTAAGTCCCCCAGATTGTGCCACATTGATAACACTAAACATCACAGGTTCTGTCTTTGTGATTTCCATTTTGCAACTGAGAATTCCTCTAACTTCAAGTGTTTTAGAAATGCCCTGCCCCCTTGTTTCATGTGTCATTGTCACAATGGTGTCTTTATGGTCAATCTGAGATTTCCAACCTTCCTCATTATACCAAGCTTGGCCTTTGTTGATTTCATTGATTGCCCTTGGTTGATTGCCCTTGAGAATCAGTCCCATTTGTTGAAAGTTCACAATTTCAGATGATTCCAAATGTTGAACACCTGAGTCTTGTTATAATTCTCTGAAGAATCCCGGTTTTCTGCTAGCTTGAGTAGGTGAGTCATTAGTTAAGGGTTGTGTAGGCAGCCGTGTTTACAGTTACAAAGTCGTATGACCAGCACCTGACAATGTAAGCAGCTGGCTTCCAGAGTGGCCAGCTCAGAAACTGGTAAACGAAACAAGTCCTTTGAGCATGCGTCGGCCTCGTGCCCCTTCGGAGCGGGCTTATGCTAATAAGGTATTGGCAGCTTAACCTATCCTGGGAGGACACATCACCCAGCCTGCCTAGGGCAGTTATATAAGCAGCTCCTTTCTGCTGCTTGGGGTCCAGGCCCTTCCCTTCCCTTCCTGGTCCAGGTCCCCCGTCCAGTTCCCCATCCCTATGTCAAGAGTCGTTCCTGGAATAAAGCCGACTGAGAAGGATCCTACCGTGTCGCGTCTTACTTGCCGGCCAAGGCGGACGCGACAGGGTTGGATTGTAAGGCTTGTCTTATTCCTTCCCTGGGTGGTCATCCCAGTACCAGGTCAGTTTCCACAGCCTTGCTGTGCTGCCTGGGCTACATTCCACTGATACCCTTCAGGCTTTGCTTTAGGGACTTTAGGTAAGTCTGTGTGGAGTCCATCTTGTTCAGCATAAAAATAGTTTTGCTCTCCCAAGGAGTTTACCTCCTCAGTCATCTTCCTGGTTCCTCTGCTCAGAGGCATTCCAGTCTCAGACTTTTAACCTCAGAGTATAAACTTCATTATATTGAGTATAAACCTCACATGGGGCTTGGAGGCTCAGAGAAATGTGAATCCATGGAGCTCACTGGTCAGCCATTGTAGCCAAATCAGTGAACTCCAGGCTCAGTGAGAGACCCTTTCTCAAATAAGATAGGGAGTAACTGAGGAAGATGCCTAATGATGGCCTCTAGCCTACAAATGCATATGTGCGCGCGCATACGCACACGAGTACACACACACACACACATTCAAGTATTCATATACATATACACAGACATACACACACATTCACACACACACTTACAAGAACAAAATATACTACTTGTACATACAGAATTCATCTGGGATGCTTCCCACAGATTTAATTATTATAAAACGTTTTTCCTATTGAGGCCTTGTGTACTCACGCCGACTCCACAGCACTCCATTAACCAATGGCACTGATGCTTAATCAAGACCACAAGAGAAAGCAGTAGAGCAATGTTCATGCCTTCTGCCCATATGATGTTTTCTTCTCTATCTTTTATCCCAAAAGGTAGACTTCTTTCAGAATTTTATTGTTTGTTATTTAGTTCTAGGGTGTGTGTGTGTGTGTGTGTGTGTTCTCCAGTAGAGCCCCAAGGTCAAAGATTTATGTTTCCCTCAATAGATCTCCATTCTATTTTTGAGATAGGGTCTCTCATTGAACTGAGGCTCTTCAACTGGTTAGACTCGCCTGACTAGTGAGCCCAGTGATCCTCCTGTATCCTGGTCTCCAGCAGGAGGGTTACTGGTGTACACAGCCCTACAGAATTCTTGCAAGGAAGGAGCTTTCCTGACACATCTAGCTCCCCAGCCCATCCCGTCAGAATTTCTGTGGCTGTGCTCGTTCTCTGGTTTGTTCTGTTCTTGGATAAAAGTTGGGAATGAAAAGGTAGGAAGATTTAGACTCCGGCAGTTGTCATATTGTTTTTCTGCTTCTCCTCAATCTGGTAGCTTGGGCACATACCAGGGTGCACATGTCACCCTGGTCACACGTTACATGTCAAAGGATAACTTATGGAAGTAGTTCTCTCCTTCCACCCAGAAATCAACCTCAAAGCATCAGGCTTGGCAGTGAAGACCTTTACCTACTGAGCTGTCTTGACACCCATCTTCTGGCTCTTTGTATAACCTTCCCAGGGCTCTAGCCTTGGATCTCCATCTCCAGCTTGAAGTAACACTTGTCCAGAAGGATTTTGTCCCTAATTTGATGCTAAATTTTCAGTATTTAGAAAAACATCAGGTACGGCAGTGAGCCCTTAATAAATATGTATTGAGTAAATGAATTTTCACACATCATGCTTTTTCTGCATTTTAGATTTTACTTAGGATAATTTTCTAGAAGTTAAATTATAGGCCAAAAGATATAATTATCCTTTAGGCTGTATTCATGTTGTCAAATTCTTTCCACACCTGTTCCACTCCACACTAATGTACAGGAGTGCCTGTCTCATCAAAATAAAGTGGAATTAAAAACATTTTCTAATTTATCGGTGAAAATTAGAGGTCTTACTATTTTTAATCTGTCTCTAATTCTCAAAAATTATTTTGACGTTTATAAACAGAGCCCATGTGGAAGTCAGAGGACAACTGAAGTAGTCAATTCTCTTCTTTCACCATGGAAGTCCTGGGGATTGAACTCTTGTCTTCAGGGTTGGCAGAGGGTACCTTTCCCTGCTGAGCCTTCTCACTATACCCGATTTTAAACCCCTAAATCTCTAGAATCTTCTACCAAAATCTTTATGACCAGATTGAGTGTTCAGGGCATTTGAGGCTCTCCATACAAATGCAGATCTCGTGCGACTGGAGAGCATGAAGCTAAATCATGAGTAACCCTTCTAAAATGTAAGTTCAGTTCTCCCACACTCTTAACGTCTCCCATCCAGATGTGGTAGATCCTCTTTGGAAACGATCAGCCCTGGTGCTACCTTTTCACTTGGAAAGTTTTGTGTAGCAGTTCTCCCACGGGCGTAAAGCTAAATCATATGGATCATCTTTTAAAAGATAGCTCAGTGGTTGCAAGCATTCGCTCATCAGCTGTCAGCACTCATATCAGGCGTGACCACTGTAACTCCAGTTCAGGGGATCCAATGCGCAGGCGCTTGAACTGTGCAGGCACTGGACACATGGTACACATTCAAATAAACAGGTCTATAAGCATAAATAAAAGTAACTTTTAAAATTTTTTAAATGATACATAGAAAAATCATGTAAAGGTCAAAAGTCAAAGCTCTTAGATCACCTTTTAAGTTGAAGCCATTACGTTTTAGTGTTATTACTTCTTTACAGTCTCCTTTGTATTATGCTCACATTTTTATCTAGCCAGTTATATTGCATGTGGGGGCTGTTCATGCACACATGTACAAGTGTGCATGATTTACTAGAAATTGAATAATGGCTTCATATGTGCTAAGTACATTCTATAAAATTGGGCTCTCTACTCCTAGTCCTGTTACTTTAAAGCCTTCCACAGAGGGAGAAAATCCAACATCAGAGGTCCTGTGTCCTATGTGACTTGGCCAATACCACACACTCAGACTTAGACTCAATGGTTCAGAGCACCCTGGATCCAGAACACTGGAGAAGTTACATTTTAAGCCTACTCCCTTGGCAAAGCTCACTCCCCTCCCTAAATTTGTATCCACTCACGGAAGAAGTACAGAGAAGGCTGTCTCCATAAGGAAGGCATAGCATAACCTCCAAAGAAAGCATGAAAAGTGGCACTGGGGAGCTAGGGACCCTTGTCAGCACAACCTAAACACCTGAGTTCAGTCCTCAGAAGCCCGGGTGAGAAGGCACACAAGGTAAATTGAAGAAGGAGCATGCTGACCAACTGTACTATCGAAATCAGTGAATCCAGCCAGTGTCTCAAAAAAAATAAATGTTATTTTTTAAAAAGTGGAAGAAACCTGAGGAATAGCATTGAAATTAACCTCTGGCTTACAGACATGCACACTCACACACACACATGTACATGAACACTCGGACACATGAACACAAACACACAATGATACACAGAGACACATACCTGCGCAGACACATACACACAGACACAGACATACATGTGCACAAAGACATACAACAGCACAGACATAAATGTGCACACACATACTTATATACTTACTTTTGCGCGCGCACACACACAAACACACAAAGAGAGAGAGAGAGAGAGAGAGAGAGAGAGAGAGAGAGAGAGAGAGAGAGAAGAGAACCAGGAAAAGTACCAAAAAGTTCTGACCTTTACATACCTCTGGAAGGCTTACTTGGTCGACCTAACAGATTCCAGGGTTACTCAGCCATTTTCTTGGTCTGAGTGGTTCCATGTGGTGCCGGCTCCGGGCCGGTCCCACGATGGTCTCCGAAGGCGGTGCGAATAGCGACTGCCTCTGCCCACGAGCGGTCCAGAGAGATAGAGTGCTGGCAGGTGAAGCCTGGCCCCTGCCTGCTGCGGCTCTGCGGACAGCGGTGGCGGAGAGGGAAGTGTTACAGCTCCAAAGTGTTACAGCTCTGCTCTTTGAGACGCACCGGCTGGCCAGCGAAGAGGGGGGAAACCCGCTCTCAGACACTGGGGTGAATCTTGTGCGTACTTTACTTGAGTCAGGCCCAAATATATACAGTTTGAGGTGGGTTAAGGTCGGGGGCAGGTAGGCAGCAGGTAACCCTTGGACTGAGGGCTTGGGAATGCCTCATCTGCATGATGGTGCTATTCCTACTGGTGGCCACAAACCACTCTGTGGGAGGGAATGTGGAGGGCTGAAGCGGGGGCAGCCAGGCCTGGGAAGAACTCAACCGCCTTCCGTCCCAGTGGATATATCCAGGGTGCTGGGGTTCTGAAAGTTCTTTCAACCAGGCGCCTGACTTTCCACAGCTCACTACCCCACAGTTCCACCTGTGCTACATACAAGATTTGGAAATAACAAACACAATACTTTCATATATGTGTGTGTGTGTGTGTGTGTGTGTGTGTGTGTGTGTGTGTGTGTGTATGTATATGTATACATGTATATATATATATATATATATATATATATATATATATATATATGTATGTGTGTATATAGAACATGTTCCATCTTTGTCCTTAAAGGAGCCCCTCCAATGCTTCTCAAGTTGAGCACATATCAGACAGAAGCATTCTCCATGATCACTAGGGACCACCTCAATCAGTTCTGAGGTGGTACAATACAAATATACAACAAGCCTACAGTGTCATCAAAGCAACCAACAACAGACACCCCTAGCTTTACCTCCTGCCTCCCTTCACCTGTTGGCTCCTCATAGTGACTCATATATCTAACTGGAAGCCAGACACGAGATGGGAGGGGGGAACTCTCTGCTTAGTCTGCTGCCTCAGACTAGAGGATCATACAAGGTAGAGAGCATGGTGAGATGTTTGTTGAAAGTAGAAAGGACATGCTGGCTGTCTACAGAGTACAGAATACACTTAGAAAAGTCACCAAGGTATTGCTTTGCTATGGTGCAAGTTACCATAGAGGCTACAATTGATCCATCTCTATTATCTGTATATCTGTCTATCTACATATCCATCCATGTATGTATGTATGTGTGTATGTACATATCTATCTATCTATGCATGCATAGATAGATACATGTATGCATGTATACATTTATGCATACATGTATGTATGTATGTATCTATCTATCTACCCATTCATGCATCATCTAGGTACCTATCACTTAACCTGTTTATCTATAAACCATCTATCATCTCTATCTAGCTGTCCTAGGATGTTTGCAGACTTTGGAGCACACACCCAATGGTTCAGAATAATTTGACATTGATTACAACTGTTCATGCCTTTCATCCACATTTTAAGAAATATTTGTCATTAGGATAAATTTCATGTCATGGAATAAATTTCACTAACACTCCAAAAAAGGAAAAGGTCATGACTCTTCCTCGGGTCCTCCCCAGTCTTTGATAAAATTAAGAAGACAATGAGGAAAGAAGCTAGATTCTTTGCAGAGTATATATAGTACTAAATAAGCTCACCATACTTTAAACCACACACAAGTGGCTGTAACTTCCAGTATTTCTGACATTAACGACCCCCAAACTGAACAGAGTGTCTTGCTTCAGCAAAAACATCACAGGAGTCTGCATCACATGACACATGCAGAAATTTCCACTTCACAGAGTGATTTGAGGTTCTCAAAGGTTCATGTGATTGAGGCTAGGGTCCTACCAATGTTGAACATGAAGCTTAATGTTTTCACCAGGATGGAACGATATTGTCTAGTGGTGATGAGATGTGCTTGGTTGTTGCCTGTGTTATAGAACCCAATGACTGGCTTAATGAGCAAATGACTCCACATTTCCTGAAGCAGCAAGAGGAACTCACTTGTTTGTGGAACAGAACAGAGAACACTGGGAGAAGGGACTGTGGGCTCAAGTCAGGGTACAGAGCAAGTCAGCAGCTCAGGGCTGGCATGGTACACTTGCTGTGCCAGGAGCATCCCAGTTAATGGATGCCTTCTTGCCAGCTCTCCACATGCTCCCTACCTAGAATGGTACTCTGAAGATAGGCAATTCCTCTGTTCAGGGTAGTAAGAGACAAGTCTCTTATTGTGACAGTGAACTTTATATTTGTTGCAGAATACCTGAACTAAGCAACTTAAAAGAAATTAAGGTTTACTTTGGCTCATGGTATCAGGGTTGTGGTGGTTTGAATATTCTTGGCCCAGGGAGTGGCACTATGAGGAGGTGTGGCCTGTTGGAGTGGGTGTGGCCTTGTTAGAGTAGATATGGTCTTGTTGAAGTAGATGTAGCCTTGTTGGAGTAGGTGTGTCACTGTGGGTGTGGGTTTAAGACCCTCATCCTAGCTGCCTGGACGTCAGTATTCTATGAGAAGCCTTCAGATGAAGATGTGGAACTCTCAGCTCCTCCTGCACCATGTCTGCCTGGACGCTGCCATATCCCTTCCTTGAGGATAATGGACTGAACCTCTGAACCTGTAAGCCAGCCTCATTTAAATCTTGTTATTTATAAGACTTGCCTTGGTCATGGTGTCTGTTCACAGCAGTAAAACTCTAACAAAACAGTGGGGTGAATGGGCACGGGGGAACTGGATGATTCTTGTGGTCCAGAGCCTAGGAAGGTAGGGCACATGGGAAGTAGGGTATGGGCTTCTGAGGGATATCTCTGTGGTGACCTTCCTCAAATAGTTGCCCTTCATCTGGTGGCTATTCTCCCAGCAGCCTCCACTCAATGGATACTTGTTTCTCACTTTTGGCAAGTGTAGAGGAAATGAGGAGATTGGCATGCAGCTGGAATTTGGATTTTATACCTTTGTGCTGTGTCTCAATTAATCAGAGATTCACCATAAAAGTTAAGCATCGGAGATCCACTCCAAGTCTAGTCATAAAATGTGTGCTGATTAATTTCCTCCTAATTTGTATGATAATTAAAATTCTAGCTTTTAAATCTACGCATTGTCCTCCCACAAGGAGTCTGATCAGGCTTTCCTAACATGCTCCATGACAGTCCTCTTCCCATGGGGGGATTGGAGATGGGTCTTGTTGCCTTTACAGCACAACCCTGCCCTGTCATTCATTAAGGCCAGGAGATAAATGTGTGCTTATCACTCTAGCCCATGCTGACAGGAGCCAGCCAGGAGCTGAGCCTGCACCTATAAATCAGACTCAGAGAGTCATTTGGTATGCTGTCAGAATGTCAGGCGAGGGTCTGTGAATGTCCCAGACCCTTAATGAACAATTAACTTGCTAAATGCACTCAGGACTCAAAACACATCTGAGTCATACAGGGCATGGCTGAGCAGGTCCTAGATGAACTAGAGGCAGCTTCGTGTCGGTACTGAGGATGTCCGTATCCGTGGTGTACAGAGAATGTCCAGGCTTGTGAATCTGCACATGAAGAAACTGTCTCTGGTTGAAAGAAAAGCATCTGAGGAAGACACCAAGGAGTGCTGTCTGCTGACCCAAGGCTGCTACAGAGTCTCCCCTACACACATACACAGAGCCACACACACAAAGGAAAGTGTAACATTTAAATGGACAGTTTAGGAAGAAGCACCATGCTAGACACACAGATGCAAAGGGCCAGACTCAAAGGTCTGGAGAGCTAGAGAACTAAACCTGAGCTGAAGTGAGAAGGGACGAGCTCAGCTCTAAGAGAGCTTGTAGCAGAACTGGCATGGAGGATCTTGACAGGATTTGGAAGGACACAAGAAGATGCTAAAAAGTACACAAAAGACATTGGTATGCAGGACATTCATATGTATGCTGACAAACACTGAGGGACAGTCAGTGCATACTGAGCACTTAACATGTGAAACACCTCAGATAAACTATAAATACATAATCTCTCATACACTTGGGAGATCTAAGGCCCTGGGGGTGATGGGAATGTTCTACTAGGCCCCAAGCCTTGCTCATCCCATTACCTTCTGCTAATGGCAAAGGGGGAAGTTCTCGAGACACATGGATACATTAAATGATGGTGTTAAAGGGTTAATGACCTAAATCAAAGAGGCTGCCTCAGTATACTGGTGAGAACATCTGGCTGGCAAGAAAGACAGCCTAGTAACTAAAACATCTGCAGGTAGGCAGGAGCCGGAGACACCTGACAAGAAGGGCAACATATGGTAAAAGATATGATAAAGATAAAAAAGATTTTTTTTAAAAAAAATGATAGACCGCTGTCATGTCTCGGCCCTGAGACTGGAAAGAACAAATCTACAGATAGAAGTTTCTGCCCCAAAAGTTCCCTATTCTGTTCCATAAAACTCCAAGCCTGCTGTACCTCATCACAGTCCCCAGACATTGACTGACACCTTTCATTGATCTAGGGCGGGGCTATTTGCTTCTGAAGAGGTAAATCTCATCTTTTTCATTTCCTTCATCTGTACTGATCTAAAATTTGGTGCTGGAATCCAGGAGGGTTTTGAAGTCCGATAACCCAGCCAACCTGACTCTAAGTGGCCTTTTCTCTCTCTCTTTTTCCTTCTTCTGACACCTACCCCATTGGAGAGTATGGCCTCTTTCCAGGCTTCCTATGAACTTAACAGCCTCCACTTATGATATGAAACCTCTAGGGTTTGCAGCCTTTGTCCTTGCAGGGTTTGCTTGTTGCTCCACGTAAACTCAGCCTGAGTTATTCTTCTGATCTGCACCCGCTTCTGTCAACCGCCAACCTACAGAAGAGATGCCCTTTTCTCTTCCCAAGACCAGAGAGCCCTTGCCATTTGTCTTCAAGACCACACCACCACCACAAACTCACCAAGAAGGCAAGACTTGACCAATGTGTGGAGGCACCCCAGACCTAGACACCCCCACTCCAAAACTCCAGGAGTTCCTTGAATTTTGCTCCCTGACTTCCACAAGTAGAACACACTACTTCTACAAATCAGATCGTTCCTTTGACTGTTGTCTGATCCTGAGTGACAGGTTGGAAAACTACTGTAGCTTTCCTCTCCCTTGCCTTCCAAGATGGGTTCCAATTGTGTATTCCCAAAGATGCCCCTTTGGTGTGCCTAAAATCAAACCTCAAACTTTTAGGTCTTGTGAGCCATAGACCAGCAACTCTAATGCAATTCTCCATTAAGATCCAGCTCCAATATCAGTTAGAGGACAACCATACCCGGGCCTGAATTCATTACTTTTAATTCCCTCAGGGACTGAGATAACATCATCAAACTAGACAGCGAATGGTCTGGAGCTCCCTGCCAAAGTCTCCGCTCCTGTTCTTCTCACTGCTCCCTCATTTCTACACATCAGGTTTTTCTAGCTCAGACTTCTTAATTCTCCAAACTCTTGCTCCAGTGCTAATCTGATGGGCTCCCTCCCTGTCAAACATTTCTCCTAATCGTCCTCTCTGTTGGGACAGGGACAGGATGCTGACAAACATCAGCAGATAGCTTTGACACAAAAGGTCCACTTGAGATTTGGCATCTCTTCCCTCCTTGACAGACCCCCTACATCCTTCCCAGAAACAAAGGTAAGAAAGAAAGTTCTGGTTCATGTGGTAGAGGAAGGTTTTAAACCATCCCAGACATCCCGCCATAGAATTCATCTGCTTTGACCTTAAAGGGGAGTGGCTAAGGTAAAACCCATGACACCTTATGTGTGGGAACTGTTCTGTGCTGTCTAACCTCACTGAGGAACTGGCTCTGGAGAAAGACTTTGGACTCCCCACTTCGGAATCAGGTATTTTTTTTTATCCCAAAATGGCTGAAAATCCCCTCTCTTGGTCAGGCTGGCCTCCTAACTCCATCACACACACACACACACACATACGAGACTGAAATAGCTCAAAAATGTAAAAACATGTACCTCTAAGATCAGCTAATGGATAGAATATTTCTAATATAGGTTACTATTATTTATCTCATAATATAGAGATGTCTATGGTCAAAACAACTACTGTAAAGAACATAAAATATAAAAGCTAGCCCCAAACTCTGACAGGGAGGAGGCTTCTGGTGACTGTTGAGCTTCTCATATCCTTCTCCCATCCGGAACTAGACTGTAACAGATTTGGGGAGTTATCATCTACCTGGAAACAAAGCCATCGTTTGGGTTTTTTTTTTTTTTTTTTATGTTTTTTAATTTTTCTGTTTTGATTTTTTAATTTTGACCTAGTTTTCACATAATACACCTATCAGCATCTAATGAGGACCTATCAAAGGGAACAAACACTTTGAGATTTAAGGAAGCCTAGAGCTAAATATGATAAGACACAAATTCCCCACAAGGACTCAGAGAATAGATTGCCAAGTCTTAGACAAGCTGCCGCCAGTGAGGAGCTTTAATGACAGGCTCTGCTGGGTCTTAACGCCTGTTTTCTCCAGGCCCAGCTTCCTCTAATTAGGGTAGAATCTCTTCCCTGGGCCCTAAGAGACTCCTTCGCTCCACACTGCTCTGCTTCTGTTGCTGCCCAGTCTAACATGTCTCCTAAAAAGCTCTACATTGTTTCCTTTTCACAATGAAGACGATTAAAAACATAGTTCTGACAAACAGTAGCATTCAAAATCTTGGCTTATTAAAGTATATATTATGTATGATTATGTGTATATAAACTGTCGATCTACATATGACTATTGTTTGTTTGTTTTTATGTTATGGATTTAGTGATCGTATGAGTAAGTGCTCATAGAACTAAAGTTGACAACTTAGTCCACTTTCATTTTGGCCGTAATGAAACTAAACTTTTAAGGAGCAGAATAATGATAAAAGGTAAGAGTCATATGTAATCCATGTGGCCATCGAGGTAAAACATGAGATTTTACATTTTAAAAAAAAACTTAAGTCTGCTTGTCAGGACAAGATAAATATAATTATAAAAGTTCTGGTCAAGGTGTTAGGTCCTTATCCCAATTCTGGGATGGTCCTGTCACTTGAAGGTATAAATTAACTTCAAGCTTCTCTTCAGGACCCATTTTTCCTATTGGACAATTGTCTTCCCTTTAGATAAGAATAACTTATGTCTATGCTTTCCATTATGTTTCACATATAAATGAATGGTATATTAAGAGACCTTTTAAGAATTTTATGGATTTTTTTTAACACTATGGCCTCTTTAAAAACAAACAAATAAGCAAATGTGTTTTTCAAGATCTTTACTTTTGCCAGGCCTATTTTAAGAAAAGAAAGAATGTTAGTGTTTGTGTCTTAGATTACAGGACTTCTGTCCCAGCTTCTACATTAAACAACCACCATCTTCACACTTGGAACTGTGCCAGCTCAAAGCAATCACAATGGACTTCTTAAATGTTAATACTACTTCACAAAAAGAGGAGATGAACAGGCACCCCAACCAATTTTATATAGACAAAGAAAAAAATATCTATTTATGTAGCAATTAAAACCAGCAACAACAAATAACACAAACAAACAAAAAAAGAAACAAAAATGCCTTCATACATACTGGTCAAGGACTTCTCAGTGTGATTATTCCTGGGTCCACTATATTTTCTAGCCAGCACCAACACTCCATCAGCAGGACCAGTGAACTCGTTGATTCCCCAGGGTGAACCTTGATGAAATTGAAGTTTGGTTTGTCACTGAGACCTTATAAAGAGGGGATAAAAATTGCTTAGTCTCCCCTTTCCCAAGAAAACAATTGTCATGACAATAGTAAATTAATTTAGTAATAACATCATATCTCATGGTATTAAGAATAAAAGATAATATTAGAAGGATTTAAAGATGGAAATGATCTTAATAAAGAGGGATTTATAGATATGAAGATTAACATGATGGATGTTTCCCAAAAAATTGAAAAGACCAGAAAGTTTATGCAAGTTTTGAAGATCTGAGTTAGTTATTTAAGGACATAAAGGATAAGACTTAGTAATGACATGTACGATATTAAAGTTTTCTAAGTCAAAGATCAACAACTTAAAAAACTGACCAAAATGCATGTCTAATCAAAGTTTATTTTAAAATATCTGGCTTTTAAAATATTGTACAGTAGCTAAAAGTACCAGACTGGTATAGTGAACCTTCTGCGTGACCAATAACTACATTTGGAAGCTTATATTAATGTAGTCAGAGGGATTAAGGGGAGAATATTCCCACCTTACCCTCCAGAGTCAACTATGTCCAGAGAATGATGGACTATTCCTTAAAATATTCTGTAACTATGGAGAATATCTGTGATCTTGTTCAGAGAGGCCATGGAGACTCCATCTGATGATTTTTTAACTAGTGTCCAGCCTACAAAGAAAACGGTCAACATCAAAGAACACTTTCTTCCACAGTTACTGTAAACAATGGTCAAGCAAGGCCTCTGACTTACCTTCACATAGATGGATTATCTGGTAAAAGAAAGACTAGAGGAGCCAGAGGTTATTCCCACACCCAAGGTCACCCTGATGACCCGTCTTTGACTGGCCTGAACAGAAAAGCAAAGATTAATTTTGGCTATCTATGTGTTCTTAAATACCCATAGTACAATATAACCAGGATTAAAATGAACCATATGTTTCTTTACCAGTTCAAAAGACTGTAATCCTCAGACATTAAACTTAACCTTATGTAATGCTATTTGGATAAATATTTCTCACTGACTCTCCTCCTTCTCTCTCTCTTTCCTTCTCTGTCTCTCTCTCTCTCCCTCCCTCCCCCTCTTTCTTTGTGTGTTGTGTGTGTGTGTGGTGTGTGTGTGAGAGATATGCTCAAATATAGGACAAGGCCTTGGTTTTATCAGGACTGCTGTCTCTGTCTACAGATGAGAACAGCAACCTCATCTTCTAAATACTGATGCCAAATCTAACAGCTATAGTTAACAACTTGGAGACTTTCTTTCAGAAAGAGCACTTCTCACATCTGTAAGGGCCCTTTTGCATCCAAAGCAT
Source organism: Mastomys natalensis (assembly GCA_021653895.1). NCBI lineage: Eukaryota > Metazoa > Chordata > Mammalia > Rodentia > Muridae > Mastomys > Mastomys natalensis. Next base: position 1,622,114 of record JAJTUV010000404.1, on the reverse strand, counting down.
CCATGGTCCCTGACTAAAGGAGGCTGCCAGGTACTGTGTCATCAAACTCCAAGTTTGGAAAATTACTCAGACTTCAAATTGCTGTCCTTGGATATCGCTAGACAATCCTACAAAAGGGCCCAATGGTATTCTATTTCTCTTTTAAATTGCCAATTAGATGCTGACTTGAACTGTCTTCTTTTAAAAAAAGCTTCCAGGTGCTTGTTCCTCACGCAGAAGTCTGACGTAACAAACAGCTAATTATAGTTACCTTCTCTTCCTACAGGACTCTGGCACATTGTTCAGCCAAGTTGTACAATAACTTCACTTTACTAAACAAAAATTATGTTAATCATGATATTAATTTTTTCATTAACTTCATTTCTTAATGTTTTCCACAAAAAAAAAAATATATATAAAAAAAATACCCAATGGCCAACTCTGAATTTATGCTGACCAATGAGAAAGGTCTAAAGCGCTTCCACCAAGCTGATGCCCTTACATCTTGTAATGGACAACCGTGAAAGGGAGCATCAGTCTTGCTAACATCTATGACAGAGCCTGCCAAGAGTCCCATTCTTCAAATCATTTTTTCTTGCCTGTTATCTTCCTCTAATAAGGTGAAAACTGCCTCAACTGTTTTCTTAATTACGCCCTCAGTAAGAATTATAAAATTATAACGGTCTCCCATTTTACATATCATGAATGCTATCTCACACCGTAACACACTCCAAAACGGGGCATAATGTCATCATATGGCCGTCTTATTTTCTGGATCTTTGCCATCTGTTCAGTTTTATCACAGCCCCTTAGATTGACCCTTCTATAAGGCAGTCTAAGTGCTGCCCTTCTACATCTGCCTTTCTGCCAAGTACAAAGTCGTTTAGCAGTTTGAGGCCCCAAATCCCTCGGGTGACCCCTGAAAAGGGCCATCCAGTTCATCCTCTTCTTGCCCTCAGGGCACTTCCCCACCCCCGGACTCGTAACTAAAGCAGCCGCACTGAGGGCTTCTTTGCATCAGACAACCTCTCTGTCCTAGCAATGCTCAGAACACCTAAAGGAACTTTCAGATCTGCTTAACATTCATCAGGACCAACTCAATTCTTTGGTGGCTGCAGTCCTCCAAAATTAGAACTAGATCTCCTGATTCATGCTAATGGCGGGATTTGTGTCCTTCTCCGGGAACGGTGAGCTTCCGCACCCATAAATCCAAATTGTTTTGAGATGAGGTCCAAAGACTTAAGAGCCAGCCTCTAACTCCTCTCACAAAAAATCAACAAGCCTCATCTTGTGGATAGGCTTCTGGTTCCCTCCCACTCTGACTCCTCCCACCCTTGTTCCTCCCACTCTTACTCCTCCTACTCTGGCCCCGCCTACCATAGCCCCGCCCACTCTGGCTACTCTTTAGTCACTCCTTTATTCCTTATTATCCTCATCCTTATGTTTTTGTCCTATCTTAAACTTTTTACAGATGATCCTTCTGGATGAAATCACTATCACCACCAGGCAGCACATTAAGACATTGGATACTCCCCGCTGGGTCCCCTAACCTTTGATCTTGTCTTACTCCATGTAACCCTTGCCTGGTGAAACTGTTTTTGAGGTTTCTTCAGGAGCACATGACAGAGTCAGACAATACACCTACACAACAGCCAATCAAATTAAAACACTCACCTGCTATGTGAAGTGAACTGACTTTTGTCCCCTTAGATCCTGAGGACAGACCTTAAAACCTCCCAGCTTTACCCCAACTCAGCAGAAAGCAGTCAGATGAATACACCTCTCACTTCCGTTTGATGCTGTCAGGGTCTGCAATGAAGAATTCATGACTTAATACAGAGCCTCAAATGAACTTAGAAACTTCTGACTCTGTATACTGATGAGAACATCTGTCTGACAAGAAAGTCAACATAGTAACTAAAATATCTGTAGGCAGTTAGGAGTGGAGACACTTGACAAGAAGGGCAATATATGGTTATATATATATAAATATATATATATTATATTTATTAATATATATAATTACATGTCTCATCCCCAAGACTACAAAGAACAAGTTGTCACAAAAAAAATGTCACCCTGCACCTTGGCACACAGTCTCCACTCGTACGTACTGAGCGCTATGCTCATTGTTCTAGTAAAGGGTGATTACTTCTAAGGTTTGTTGGTTTGTTTTGTTTTTGTTTTTTCATTTGACTTCAATCAATCCCAACCTAACAGCAACGTTATTGGGTAATAAAGATGTCTGGTTCCCTTTCAGTCTACTTTCTTGTTTATAATGCAATAGTGGATTATTATGACATCATTAGATGGTGCTGGTAGTCTGGTGATAATAACAATGAAGGCTCCCCCCATACCTCTGCCCTCCCAAGTCCGCTTAGAACCACTGTCCCTCTATTAAATATGTCTCTGTGGCTGCAATAAAATACCCTGGGGAAAATGGCTGAAGGGACAGGGAGTCTACCTTGGTTCACAGCTCAAGGATACATTGTAGGGAAGGCTCTGGGACAGAAGCGTGAGGCCAGCCTGCCGCATGGCCTACTCAGTCTCAAGAGCAGGAAGAGCACAGGAAACTCAAAGCCCGCTTGCAGTGACATGCTTCCTCATTTAGAGCTCTTCCTCTAAAGATTCCACAACCTCCCCGAGCAGCACCACCAGCCTAGGGACCAAGTGTTCAAACCCATGAGCCCATGGAAGACAGGTCACACTCACACACGAACACTCCCCTTTACAATAGCAAGCGCTTCCTCCTCCCTTCCTCGCGACAACTCTGTAGTGGGAATTTTGATAAGACACGATATGAACCACAGTGATGGTCACTGCTCCAAAAACATATTGATCCCCCCCACCCTGTAAAATAGAATTACATTGCCAAGTTGAGCATTCTGAGCTGTGGCATTTCCATAGAGTTCCTCCCCTCCAGCTTCAACATTTCTGTCCTTCCATGCACCATAGTTATGGCTTCCACCTGGGAATTCTAGACAGAATTAGAAAGCAGAGTGTGGTGTGCAAATCATTGCTGAACTGGAAGGCTGAGTCATGCTTTCCCACCCCCACCCCCCACCTCAGAGCATAGTCACCCATCTTAGGATCTGTCCGCTGAGTTAGCTTTTCAAACACAAAACTACATACATACATAAAAACATACATACATACATACATATATATACATACATACATACATGGTTCAAGGAGACATACATATATGGTCTCCTTGAAACTACTATGCATACATGCATATATGTCAAGGAGACCATTCAGAAAGAAGAGCTAGAAGGAGCCAAAAATCAGTAAGCTAGAAGGAAAAAAGGAGTAAAAGAGATCTTGAGATCACTGACATCTCGTAACCTGGATCCTTTCTTTCATGGTCCCTGACGATGGGGAAAGCTACAGCAGATGCAAGCTACATCTGAACAGGTGCTGGGGCCACAGATGATCCTACTATGATCCAGGGGGAAGCAGGTGCCTGTCTTGGGAATCTAGGACAGGTTTTTGCTTCACTGCACTGACTTTTGAGAGACAAGTGATTGATAGAGCTGAAACCACCTATTGTTCTTAGCTCACTTCTCCATAGCCAAGTGCACAGTTCTTGTTCATTAAAAGGGAATCATTAAAACCAGCAACGAGTCATCAATCGTGGCTAAAATTTAGAAGCCAAATATGTGGATATGAAAGCTTTGAGATTAAACATACCTGGGTCTAAATCTCAGATCCGCTCTGCAGAACCTGTGTGATTGCCACTGATTTTTCTTCTTTATCCATTTATTTAATTTTTTTTTTTTACTTCTTTCCCCATTTAGCTTTTCTGATCCTCACCATTCTTACTGATAAAATGGAAGTGACACTGTAACAGGCTCCCAGACCTTAGCACAACTGACTCTGAGACAGAAGTACCATTCAAGCCATAAAACTTAGCACTCAGGCAGCGCCACCTGCCAAAATGAGAACAAAGACTAATCCATCAAAGTCCATCGCTCTGGGAAAGTCTGTACATGCGCTAACCTTGCTTTTTGGCTTCTGTAGTTCTGCTTCTGGCTTACTGTTCTTGCTAACTGAGGTGTGTCAACCCAGGATGTGGTTTCATGCTTAAAAGCTCACCCTGAGAAAGGCTCAGAGCTAAACCGGAGCCCCAAACACCCGGTGTAGTTGCCAGTTGGCAAATAAAGACTTTCTATTGGCTTAAATCCATGTCTAAGTAGTCTCTGGGTACCCCACAACAACAGTTGCTTCTATTATTTATTATAAAACGTGAAATACACGCTGCTTTCCTTATTGATCAAGAAATTGTTAAATGAGCCAGGGAAGGGTGCGCAGCTGGTGGGGTGCTTGCTAGCAGGCGCGATGCCTTTAATGTGATTCACAGCAGCTGATAAACGTGATGTGATAGGACATGTCTGTAATCTGCACACCTATAATCAGCATGAGGAGGTGCGGGCAGGAAAATCAGAAGTTCAAGACATACTTGGCTACACAGTGATACATGAAGCTCTTGCCTCAAAGCAAAACAGTAACAGATCATGGAGGTCATCAAGAATAACTATTAAATAGTTAAATACAAATACACAATAGTGAAAATACAAGAAAAGGGATCACACGGAAACTGGTAATAGAAACAGACGAATCCCGATGTCCAAGAGCCACAATGTAGATTTCATAAGATAGAGCCTGAGTTTATGAACATCTCTACCAAAATATATTTTTTATGTATTGCCTAAGACATCAGCTAGCTTTTGATTAGGAAGGACTAACATGTTATCAAATTATGAGCTTTCATCAAAGAGAACATTCGTATTAGTTTTTTAAAAGAGAAATTGCACATGATTGTAATAGCCCTAATGAAACTCATGGCTCACTAAAAGAAAAGGAGATGAAAGCAGAAGTGGACTAATTGGGCAGAGAAAGGAAATCACTGAAAGTGGGAGGGGTCATGAGAGTGGGAGGGGCCAATGAGAGTGGGAGGAGCCAGTATGAGTGGAAGGAACCAGTATGAGTGGGAGGAGTCAATGAGCATGGGAGGGGTCAATGAGAGTGGGAGTAGGAGGGACCATGGAGAGTGGGATGGGTCAGTGAGAGTGGGAGGGGCCAATGGGAGTGGGAGGGACCAGTGAGGGTGGGAGGGGTCAAGAGAGAATAGTAGGGAGTGACTGTAATCAAAATGCATTATATACATGTATAACAATATTATAATGAAGCCCATTGTTATCTGCAATTAGTATATGCTAATATAATTATATATAAATGTAAGAAAGAAAAAAAAGCCAGCACAAATACATTATACTCTAGTTATCTTAGTGAAGTTTTAGTGCATGTCAGTGTTAATCCCAACACAAATTCTGGATAGTTGATGAGCTCCCAGGCACTGGGTTTTCTGCTCTCTGCCTTTAGTTAAGAGGCCTACAGCAGGTCATGTGAAGGACTTTGAAGTAAGCACCAACCATTTTAAGAACAAATAAACCAAACAGGCTAGGTAGCCAGAAGAAGACTTTCTGAAAAAAATAGACCTGAAAGACGAGCGATTTTTCTTGGAAAGCACAGGGAACACAATTCCATGCCCACATGAGACTAAGTGAACCCAGTTCAGGCTCCCAGAAGGAGGACCTGAAGATCCATGGCAGACGAGCAGTGAGTCCAGGTGTCTCCAAAGAGGAGTATCCTGCCCCTTCCATCTGCTGAGGGAGAGGTAGGTCCTGCAAACCTTAACAGTATGGGTGTCTCAATTGGGATTTTATTACTGTAAAGAGACAACAGACTAAGGTGACTCTTATAAAGGACAACATTTAATTGGGGCTGGCTTACAGTTTCAGAGCTTCAGTCCATTATCATCATGGTGGGAAGCAAAGCAGCATCCAAGCAGACATGGTGCTGGAGAAGGAGCTGAAAGTTTACATTTTGATCCAAAGGCAGGCATTATAGTAGCTCACACCCACTCCAACAAGACCACACCTCCTGATAGTGCTACTTCCCATGGTCCAAGCATATTCAAACCACCACAATGGGGTAAGGCTCACAGTGCCTAGCATTTACATTATCGTGCTTCTGGGCTCCAGTGTTGCTCAATTTTGAGCATTTGCCTAGCATGTCTGAGGCAAGGTTTCAACATTCTCCACTCTCCCAATATTTGCATGCTTTCTCAGATTTCCTCTTGTGATTGTTAGGTCACCAGGGAAACTGTACACATCATAGAGTGTTCACCGGAGCCTGGACACACGAGAGACGAGGCAAGGGAAGATAGATATGAAAAAAAAAAAAAGAGTTTATAACTTTGAGAAATTAGTATCAGATTGTAGGAAATGCACCTGCACATGTCCCCTGAAGGTAAGGAAGGGTCTAATGGCAAAGCTCTCGGATCTGCATATCCGTCCTCCAGAATTGGGCAGGTGCAGTGTTGGTTTATCCCTAAATTGCAAGAATCATAGCTGCTGAGAAAGTAATGGACGAGGGTGCCAGTCCATGGCAACACCCAGCCCTGTCTGTAGGACCCAAAAATGGAGGGCTCTCTCTTATTTATATGGAGATAAAATGTACCACAAAATACACAAGTGCATAGGCAGAATGAGTTCAGTCTGCATTCCAGTACTTAAGTTACAGACCCAGTGAAGAACAATGAAAAGGTTTTCTTCTCCCTGCCTTCTTTCTTCTGTTTTTTAGTTTTGTACCGGTGTTTGTGTGTGTGTGTGTGTGTGTGTGTGGGGGGCACATATAACACATACATGTTTGTATGTATGCTTTTGGGGCACACATGTGAGTACACACATGTGGAGACCTGAGGTTAATGTAGGCATTATCCTTGAACATTCTTCCAATTTTTTTGAGGCATTGGGTCTTAGTTAGGGTTTTATTCCTGCGATAAAGCACCATAACCAGAAGCAACTTGTAGAAGAAAGTATTTATTTCAGTTTACAATGAAGTCAGGGCAGGAACTTGGAGGGAGGAACTGAAGCAGAGGTATTGGAGGAATGTTTATTACTGGCTTGCTCCTCAACACTTCCTCAGGCTATATCTATATCTATGCCTATGCCTATGCCTATACTATATATATTATATCTACATCCCAAGAACTACATGCCCAGGTGTGACACCACCACAATGGATTGAAGCCTCCCGCATCAATTATTAATTAATAAAATTCACCACAGGCTTGCCTACAGTTCATCTGGTAGAAGCATTCTCTGAATCACAGTTCCCTCTTCTCAGATTACTCTATCCTGTGTCAAGCTAGCCTAAAATTTCTCAGCATACACAGTCTCTCTACCAAGCCCAGAGCTCACCCATATAGCAAGTGTATTAGTCTAGATTCCAGCAATTAGGCATTCACCATGGCAGTACTCTGCATTGGCCAGCAAATTAGTGGGAGTTGTGTTTCTGTCTGCACCTTTTACTTGGGAAAAGGAATGTTTAGTTTTCAGAATTTTATTTGGGCTGATTGTTTTCTTGTTGTTGAGCTTGAGATGTCTTTGTAAATCTTCGTACAAGGTTCTTATCAGGTGTGAGCAAATATTTCCTCCCAGACCCTTTCTTAACGTCACGCTGCTCTCCTCAAGAGGATACACTTTTCAGTTGAATGAGATTTCATTATCAGTTGGCTGGTTTTCATTAAGCAATTCCTTTACTGTCACTTTGTCACAAAACAAGAAGACCAGAGCCTGGGCCCTGGCAGTTTAATAAGCCAGGTTCACCCATACATTCCTAATAAGCCAATTAAAGAGAAAAATTAATAGTGACAAGCAGCAAAAGAGGTTTATTCAATGTGTCACATTGGAAATAGGAACCAAGAGCCCAGTGACCTGGAAGTCCATCTTCAGAGTCCTGGCATGAGGTTTAGGTTTAGGTGGAGGCTAAGGTATGTGTAGCTAGCAGTCCTGGTCAAGGCATGTCCTGCCCAACGCTGATCATCATTGTCTTTGCTTTAAGATCTCTTGCAAAGTCATCTGGCAAGTTATAAAGCTCTTTCTGGGAGACAAGCTTCCATCTGCGACCCACTCTTTTTACCAGCATGGAATCCCTAGGGAAATAGTTTCAATAATCTGATCACAAAGGGATATAAATGTCTTCATTGCTACCAGGTTGGTTACTATAGGTAATCAATTATCTCCCAATATAAGGTTGCAAAGACTTCCCTGAGTCTTTGAAAAAAAAAGACTTATAGTTTAAGTTTTGCATTTCAGTTCACAGGATAAATCAAAATGATCTTATACAAATAGATATTGAATTGTTGCAGCTGTATTTATTGGAAATACTATCTTTTCTGTACTCATTGAATTTGTACTTTGTCAGAAGAAAATCAGCTGTAATTGTACAAATGGGCCTGTGTCTGGACTAAACTGTTCTATTGATCTAGATGTCTAACTTTATGACAAATATGATGTTCCCTTGACTAGAACAAGGTTTTTAAACATCTTAAATACAAATGGGTTCTTTATCTTTAAAAGTAGTTTTAATTGTTAACTGTGCTAAGCCTTTGAATATCCAAGTGAACATTAGAAGTGGTTAATCACTCAAATGAGAGCTGTGGAGCAATAGTGGATGGTTATCATGGGCACAAACAACAGCTTTAGAACTGTGTTTAAGACCTGATGTACAGAGGGACTTTATGATTGATACTTAAGTCAAAAGAAAACTACGGCTAGGAGTTTGTTTGCCCACGTAGAGAAGCCACTGCTGTCGTTCTGTTAAATTGGTATGATGTGCCTGTCAGATGGACTTCTAAACAGTATTCCAGTGCCACAGATCACTGTTGATCTCAACTTCAGTCATACAAAGAAACTTCTTTTTGTTAAATTGGTATGATGTGCCTGTCAGATGGACTTCTAAACAGTATTCCAGTGCCCACAGATCACTGTTGATCTCAACTTCAGTCATACAAGAGAAACTTCTTTTTGCAATGTATAGTAGATAGTAGAGACTCATAACCAGCAGTAAAGCTCCTGACTGAAGATGTGACTGTTGCTTCCCCATGCTAGGATTACCAGTGCATGCTGCTGTGTTTTATATGGGTGCTGAGGATCTGAACTCAGATGCATAGGCTTGTGTAGCATGCACCTCACTGGCTGTCACCCCAGTCACCTAAATATCCTTTATTTCACTCTTCATTATCACCAAATGTTTCTTTCCCAGATATCGGGTTGACTGTGTGGATTTATTCCCTTCCCACTGCTGAGTACTCAATAATGTTGGTTTAGTTATTTTATGTTTCACTGCTGATATTGGGAATTGAACTCAGACACTTTGTTGCATTAGCTTTTTCTAGATATACACAGCAAATATTCAGTTACTCTGGTAGGCACCCCCAGCACAACAGAATAGAATTTCATCAAAGTCCAACTTGATGAGACCAGTGAGTTTCCTGGGCTTCCTTACAGAGCATCTACTTTCCGAAGAGACTATAGACACATCTCAGCTACATCATGGAGTCCTACTTTCAATTAACCTCTCAATTCTGATATACTGTAACATCTCCCGAATATCATTTGCAACTGGAGATGGTAGTAACAGCTGGAATCCCAGGAAAGAGTCTCCTGACCCTCCTTCAGGGATTTTAATAGCTCCTGTACAATTACCAGGGACTTCGGCCACTAGATTCATTTTGTTCTAGTTGTCATGGCTACTAGGGCAAAGTGCAAGGTGGCATCTTGTTCTACAGTGAAGAAAAAGCTCCCGTGTAACTGTTTCAGTGTGTCTTGACCTTGGACTTTTGCTGCTGTGCTCATCCAACAGCCATTAATATTTTCTGATGTTAAGTCAACTTGGTCAGGAAGCACTTTAGGTTAGACAATGTTTTGTTTGGCAATTTTCAGTTAGTTTGATGGTCTAATATTAGCTTGTCGTTTTATCTTTTCCTTAGCTTTTATCAATGAATTCAACCTCATTAGTTGAGTCAAAAGTATTATTTTAGAAAAATGGCTCAGCAGTTAAGCCCTAGTGTGCTTGCTAGCTCTTTTCGTAAAAAGAGAGAGGGGGAGGAGAGAGAGACAAAGACAGAGACAGAGACAGAGACAGAGAGACAGAAAAAGAGAGAGGGGAGAGAGAGAGGAGGAGAAGAGAGGGAGGAGAGCAGGGAGAGGGGGAGGGGAGGGGAGGGGAGGGGAGGGAGGGACGAGATGTTTTCCTGGCTCACTACTTTGTTTTTTGGGGTGTCTCTTTACATAACACTAAATATTCTTTTCTAAAAAAAAGTTTTATAGAGAAGGTAATTCCTATTAAAAATATTTCTAGAGATCAAAAACCCAAAACTGTTTTAAAGTTATTTTATTTTGTTTGTATGAGTGTTTGTTTGCATGCATTCTGTATACTACCTATGTGTCTGGTGCTCACAGAGGCAGGAGAAGGCATTGGATCCCTGGAAATGGAGTTACAGCTGTTGTGAACCACCATATGGAGCTGGGAATGTGAACTTCTGAAAGAACAGCCAGTGAGTGTTCTTAGTTGCTGAGCCATCTCTCCAGCCCTGATTCCATAGTTTTCAGTTTATGAATCTTTACATGTTGCATCAGCTAATATCCCATGCCTTTTGTGCTGAGACAGGCTAGGCTGACTCCTTGATAGACTTCAAATTGGCAGTGCAGGAGACTAGGCCTAGTTCTAGTTCCAAGAACTGGGCACATCCAGGCAACTCTAGGCAAGTCAGTTACTACTAAAAATCACCCTAGCATCAGTGAGTCAGAAACTGCTCTGCCATCAAGAACTTTCCCACTACCTGGCCTAAGGCAAGGGCAATGGGTCAGCAACAGTTTCCAGACCCCCAAACCCCAGCAATGGTTCTGGAATGTCCCTAGAGATAGAGGCAACAAATTAACATAGAGGTCACCTACCCCTTCCCAAAATTCCCCTAATGTGCTTTACATTGGACCTATAGATCTCTAGAAATATTTTTAATAGGAATTACCTTCTCTATAAAGCTTTTTTAAGAAAAGAATATTTAGTGTTATATAAAGAGACACCCCCCAAAAACAAAGTAGCTCACTGGAGTGCCTCCATCTTGGAAGATGGTAGACTGCAGCATGCTGTAATTCTGCAGAATAAAATGCTCTTTGCTTTTACTTGCTAGTTGAGCAGGCATCTGTGGAAGGGGATTTCAAGTGCCTTGGGCATTTGTTTAGTGGTGTAGCTTGGTGATGTGGTTGATCTGTTTTTATCTTTGTAAGAATTTTTCATACTGATCTCTGTCTGCAGTGGCTGCACCAGTTTACAATCCCACCAAAGTAAAGAAAATTCTTTCTCTGCACGTTTGCCAGCATCTGTTGTTGGCTGTCTACTTGACCTGTCATTCTGACCAGGGTGAGAGGAAATCTCAAAGTAGGCTAGTTTAGCCTTGCCTAATTTCTAAAGATGTTGGGCATTTTTTTAGACATTTCTTAACCATTTTTAATTCTTATTTTGAGAATTCCTTACTCAGATCCAAAGCCCATCTTTTTTTTTTTTAATTGGCCATTATTTCTTGACTTGTTTTTGAGTTCGTTATTTATTCTAGATATTAATACTATATCAGATGGTTAGCCAATATTATCTCCTACTGTGGGAAACTCAATGTTTCCTTCATTGTCCAGGCCCTTCCTAGTTTTACGAGGTCCCATTTGTCAGTAGTTGGCCTTAATTCTTAGCCAAATGATTCTTATTTGGAAAGTCCTTTCATACCTCTATATCCTGCAGGGGGATGCCTAAGTTTTTTTCTAGCCATTCTAGAATTTCTGTCTTGACAATGAGATCATTGATCCATTTGGAGTGGTTTTTTTGTGCAGAATGAAAATATGTGTCTCATTTAATTCTGCTAACACGTGGACATCTATTTTTTTCCAGCACCATTTGTTGAAGAGGCTGTACTTTCTCTGGTGTGTATCTGTATTTTGGCATCGTTGTCAAATATCAGATGGCTGTAGTTACGTGTATTCACGTTTCCGTCATATGTTTTGTTCCATTGATCTACATGTCTGTTTTACCACCATGCCGTCTTTGTTACTATGTATCTGTAGTAAACATGAAATCCTGTCCATCCCTCCAACGTTGTTCTTTTTGCTCAATATTTTTTTGGCCCTCTGACATCTTTTATGATTCCATATGAATCTTAAGGGAGTTCTATTTCTATTCAAAAAAAAAAAAAAAACACTGTGAGAATTTTGATTGGGATTTCATAAAATCTATAGGTTGTTTTTGCCACAATTGTTAATTTCAAAATATTAATTCTACCAACTATGAGCATGGGAGTTTTTTCTACCTTCTAGTGTCTTATCATATCTTTCTTTAGACATTTATAGTTTCTATTGTTGAGGCTTTCTGCCTCCTTAGTTAGGTTTATGTCCAGATACTTTTTTAAGCTATAGGGGATGGGACTATTTCTGTTATTCCTTTCTCAAAGTGTCTGTCATTGTTTTATAGACTGGCTACTGATTTTCGTAAGTCAATTTAATATTCTGCCACTTTGCTGAAATTGTTGTTCATTTCTAGAAGTTTTCTGGAGGAATTTTGGGATCTCTATGTATAATAAAAAATCATTTGTGCCAGGCAGTGGTGGCGCACGCCTTTAATCCCAGCACTTGGAGGCGAGGCAGGCGGATTTCTGAGTTCGAGGCCAGCCTGGTCTACAGAGTAAGTTCCGGAACAGCCAGGGCTACACAGAGAAACCCTGTCTTGAAAAACCTAAAAAAAAAAAAAAAAAAAAAAATTTGCAAATATGGATAACTGTACTTCATTTTTTCTTATTCATAACCTTATAATTTTGTAGACTTATTGCTCTAGCTAGTGTTTTGCACACTATATTGAAAATTAGTATGGATAGTGGTTTGAATAGGATTGTTTCAAGTTATCCTCCATTTAGGATGATGTTGACAATGAGTTTCTTTTATATAGTTTTTATGATGTTGAGGTATGATCCCTCCAGCCCTCCTGTCTCTAGGATTTTTATCATGAAGCCATGTTGGACTTTGTCAAAGACCTTTTTTGTTGTTGTTGTCTATTTAGATGATCATACAAATTTTTCTTGTAGTCCATTATATGATTCATTACATTTATTAACTTTGTATGTTAAACTACCCTTGCATCTCTGGAATAAGGCCAACTTGATCACAGTGAAGGTTTTTGTTGTTGTTGTTTATTTGTTTGTTTGTTTTTTTTTTAATATGTGCCTGAATAGCAAACTGAATAGTTTGGAAGTAGCTTATTGGAGAGTTTTAAATCAATGCTCTTCAGGAGAATTGGTCTTTATTTTTTGTTTTTTGTTATGTCTTATCTTAGGGTTTTACTGCTGTGAACAGACACCATGACCAAGGCAGGTCTTATAAAGGATAACATTTAATTGGGACTGGCTTACAGGTTCAGAAGTTCAGTCCATTATCATCAAGGCAGGAACATAGCCAGCATCCAGGCAGATTTGAGACTGGAGGAGCTGAGTGTTCTACATCTTTTTCTGAAGGCAGCTAGGAGAAGATTGACTTCCAGGCAGCTAGGATGAGGGTTTTAAAGCCCAACCCCACAGTGACACACCTACTCCAACAAGGCCACACCTCCAAATAGCACCACTCCCTGAGCTAGACATACTCAAACCTCCACAAGTCTCTGCCTGGTTTTGGTACTAGAGTAATACTGACTTTGTAGAAGGATTTTGGAAGTACTCTTTCTGTTTCATTTTTTAAAAATAATTTAAGAAGTTTTGGCTGTCACACTCCTTTGAAAATCCTAGTAGAATGCTGCAAATCCAACTGGGTCTTGGCTTCCTTTCATCAGGATCTTTTTATTACTGTTTCAGTCTCCTTGTTACAGGTCTTTTAACATTAATGTCTTCTTGGTTATGGCTTCAGTGATTTGGATGAATCTAGAAGCTTGTCCATGTATTCTATAATTCCAACTTTATGACGTATAGCATTTTATGTATTCTGAATTTCTTTGGTGTGTATTGTGATGTTTCCCTATACATTTCTTATTCTGTGAGTGTAAGTTATCTCCTTTCTTTTGCTTAGGTGGGCAAAGGGTCTCAAAGCAGCTCTTGGGTTCTTTGTATTGCTCTCTTCGTTTCTACTCCTTTAATTATTTTTTGTTTAATTTTTATTACTCATTGTCGTCTACTGGATTTGGGTTTGTTTGTTGTTTTGTTTCTTCCAAATTCCTGACTTGCACAATTAAGTCATTTATTCATTCTCTTTCTGACTTTTTAATGGAGATATTTAAAATATAAATGTCTCCCTTAAGACTGCTTTTAATGTGTGCCAGAGAGTTCACTGTGGTTTTTGTTTTGTTTTTTGTTTTTGTTTTTTTTACTTCTAGGAATTTTATTTATTTATTTATTTTTACAATTTCCTCTTTAACTCATTAATCACTCAATAAAATGTTGTTTCAGAAGCTTCCATGGGCTACTAAGTGGAATACATATTCTCAGTATTTTTCATATTCTTTGCTTGAGTAGAATGTTATGTAGATAATCTGTTAGATCCATGTGATGTCTATGTCAGTTAATTCTGATGTTTTTTCCATCTGACCTGTCTATTGGAGAAAGTAGAGTATTGAAATTACTCAGTGCTACTGGGTTTCAGTTATTCTGTCCCCTTAAATGCATGATTACACTTTTTAATGAAATTAGTTGTGCCAGAGTTCTAATTTTCCCCTTGATTGGAATAAAGTGTCCTTTTCTTTTTATCTCTTCTGATTTGTTCTGATTAGCTTGAAGCCTATCTTGTCAAATAGTAGGATAGCATCACCCATTTGCTTTTGGGTCTCATTTGTTGGAATACATTCCCCTATCCTTTCTCTTTGAGCTGGCTTCTATCTCGAGGGTAAAATGAATTTTTTGTAGTGAACAGAAAAATGAATTTTGTTTCTTAATCCATTTTACTTACCCATATCTTTTGACTGGTGAGTTGAGGCCATTAATTTTAAAGTTATCATTGAAAGGTGTGTTAAGTGTTTTTTTTTTTCTTCTTTTTTTTTTCTTTTTTAGTCATATTTTGTGTTTCAGTGATTATAGATTTCTTCAGTAATTATAGATACATTTTTTTCTATTGACTCTTGTCTATGTGTATTCCTCTCTTCAGTCTGAAATATGGCCTCCAGTTGTCTCTGTAGGGCTGATTTAAGGGATATGAATTCTTTTATCTTATTTAGACCATGGAAAGCTTTTCTTTTTCCTTGGCTATGAAAGAATTTTGCTGGATATAATAATCTAGCTGCTCTTTTAAAAAGTCAATGGCATCATTCAAGGCTCTTCTGCCTTTAAAGTTTTGATTGAGAAATCAATGAGTGTCCTCATGGCCTTTCTTTATTTGTGATTAGTGGGTTTTCTCCTGCTACCTTAGCACTTTCTCTTTCTTCTGTATATTTAATATTTTAACTATAATATACCATGGAGAGTTTCTTTGACCCTCCCATCTATGTGCTTCTTGTGTGTGCATGGGTGTGTCTTTTCTTAATCTGGAGATTTTTCTTCTACTATCATCTTCTGGAAAATCTGGTCAGAGACATTTAACTTGGACTTTCTTCCTTCAGTTCTGCCTAACATTTGTTTCAATTAGTAATAATTGCACCTGAGATAAACCTCATTGGCTCTGATACTGCCACTACGCAAAGCTTATGCCTAACATTTTGAAATTGGTCTTTTCATGGTATTCCACTGTTCTTGCATGGTTTTTTTTCATGTTTTTTTTTTTTTAAGTTTTTCATATTCTTTGGTTGAGTGGCCCACTTGCTCTCCTTTACCTTCAATTCCTGATATTTTCCCTTTCACTTCATTTCTTCTACACTGCAGCTGTGATGGTTTACATATGCTCTGCCCAGAGAGTGGCACTATTAGAAGGTGTGGCCTTGTTGGAGTAGGTGTGGCCTTATTGAAGTAGGTGTGGCCTCGTTGGAGTAGGTGTGGCCTTGTTGGAGTAGGTGTGCCACTGTGGGGTTGGTCTTTAAGACCCTCACCCTTGCTCCCTGGAAATTAGTATTCTGCTAGCAGCATTCAGTTGAAGATGTAGAACTCTTAGGTCCTCTTGCACCATGCCTGCCTGGACGATGCCATGCATCCACCTTGATGACAATGGACTGAACCTCTGAACCTATAAGCCAGCTCTCATTAAATGTGGCCCTTATAAGAGTCACCTTGGTCATGGTGTCTGACCAAACTTTCACAGCAGTAAAACTCTAACTAAGACAACAGGCTTTCACCTCAGTTTTCTAATTGCATTTTTTACTTTTTCAATTCCATCTTAATTTCTGCTTAACCTCTCTTTAATATTTTTATGTTTACTGAATTTTACTTTTAAATCCTGAACTGTCTTTGTCATTTCACCCAGCCATATATTTGTATTTTCTTGAACAGCACTCAAGCAATTATACCCATCCTCTTTAGATTCATCAAGCTGTGCTCGTTTGTGTGCGCGCGTGTGTGTGTGCATGTCTGTACATGTGTGTATGCATGTATGTGCATCTGTGTGCATGTATGTGCATGTGTTCCTTAAATTCCTTGAGTTCTTTGATAAATTTTACGATTTTCTTTCACATTCTGAGTCTTTGGGTTTATCTGGGTAGCATTCAGTGCAGAACACATTTTTAGAGGACTAGTAGTTTTAAGGACACACATATTGCCCTGGCCTTCCATGTTATATGTATTTTGCACTTGTGAACTGGGCACACACATGTCTTTCTTTTGTTGTGACTCAGATGTGAGGTTCTAGCCTACCTGAGGTTGGGGCAGTAAACATTTTGCATGATGAGAGGTAGAACAAGAACAGCACAAGGTTCATAAACTGCACGATGAGAGCTAGGCCTGAGAGTATGGCGCTAGCATGGGCACAGATGTGAGTCAAAGGAACTCAGCATGTAAAGGTAGTTAGTGAGATGTGCTGTCATGTTCCTTTCATGGGCATGAGTGTGTGTGCATGTGTGTTTGAGTGTCTGTGAGTATGTGTACACATATGTGTGTGCAGTGTGTACATGTGAGCAAGTGCCTGTGCATGTGTGTATGTGTGTGCATGTGCACGTGTGAAGTCTGTGCATGGTGCAGGGACTGGTAGAGGTCAGAAACTAGTCAGGTAAAGGCAAGCTTAGAACTTATTGAAGAGACAGCTCAGCATTTATGTGCTTTGTTGGTGGGTTTTATTTTGGTTTTGTTCATGGTGATAGTTTGTTTGTTCGTTGTCAAGTTGACACCAGCTAGGGAATGTCTGTATGTTGTTTTTCTTCATTAATAATTAATATGGGGGGGGACATATCTCACTGTGTCGGCTGCCAACCCTGGGTAGTTAGTCCTGGGTTGTATAAAGATGCAAGTTGATAAGCCATGGAAAACAAGCCAATAAGCAGCCTTCTTCCATGGTTCCTGCCCTGCATCTTGAGTTTATATACTAAAATCTGTCAATGATGGACTACAGTTTAGGACATGTAAGCCAAATAAATTCTTTTCTCCCAAAGACCATGCTTTGGGTTATGGTCTTCATCACAGCAATAAAAAGCAAACTAGAGCAGAGATCGGTACCCTACACATAAGATGTTGTTGTCTCAGACCTGACCGTGTTGTTTTGGGGGTGACTTTGGAAGGATCCTGAAACTTTAGTTATAAAACTCACTGAGCACTTAGAGCTTAGTGGGCTGTTTTGTGGGAGCTCAGAAAATGGGGTGCTGAGAGAAATGCAGACAGTAGCTTGAGAAGGTTCAAGGGAAAGCAAAGACTCTCTGGAAGCCATCTGTGTATCAGTTTGAATTAAGAATCTGTGGCTTCTCGTCAGCTGGGCCAAAGAATTAGCTGTGATTTAAGAAGAAAACAACACTCCCTACAACAAGGCCACACCTCCCAGTTCTTCCCAAACAGTTCCACTAACTGAAAACTAAGTTATTCACACACAGGAGCCTAAGGAGGCCATTCTCATTCAAACCACCACACACTCATACACATACTATAGATGAAAATAAATGTTAAAATTTTTAAAAGAGAACTTATTGAACTGCATTAGAGTTCTGTTTATGCACAGTATAATTTGCCTCTGTGTGCATGTGCATAGCTATTTGTTTATTTTTAATTAACTCCCAAATACCTTGATTACTAAGAGCCTCAAAACATAAAGCATTTTGCTTAGACACTGCCCCCACATTAATTTCACAGGAGCCTGAACAATGACTGCTCTCGAGTTTATGATCTCAGCAGTCAAACATTGCCATGGAAATCCATAATGATCCCCAAAGCTGAGGCAACTACAAACACTCATTAAATCACAAAATGCAAGTCAGCCATTTGCAGGTTGGCCTTTGGATTTATCACATAATTAGCATTTTATGGGGACTGTTTGTTAAGGGTGAGGAGCCTGCCACTGGAATGGCCTTCTTTCCCTTCTGATTTCATGAAGGGGTTAGAAGAAGTGAAGCCTTTGATTAGCATATCAGAATTAGTTTTAAAATGTTGCGATGAGTGGTCCCAGGGAGTCCAGGAGTGCTTAAAAGTGTTGCAGGAAGTAGGCTGCATATCACCAGAAGACAAGGCTGGAAAATCCATAAGTACTTGGAATTCAACGTTACCTGTATGTACACTATGTATCCTCCCTCCCCAATTCCCTAAATAATAAATTGGAACAAAATGACTTTTAAACTTAAGAAAACATAGATGGGTCTAGGAAGACAGTTCAGCTAATAAAGTGCTCACTGTATAAGCATGAGGTCCTTAGTCCCATCTCCAGAACCACATAGGAGGCCATTGTGCCACATATAATCCCAGTGCTAAAAGATAGACACAGGCACACAGGCAGATCCCCAGGGTTCACAGTGTCCTGAGAATAATTCCTAAGGTTGTCCTCTGACTGTGTGCACACACACACACACACACACACACACACTTCATACTTTCACTTTAAAAAAGAGAAATAAAGCATATTAGGTTAGAAGCATGCTTTTCTTCTCCATACATTCACTTTGTCCATCTACTTGACCAATCACTAAGTTTCCACTGCCATGTGCCAGGCACTGGAACTGACAGATGTGTTCAGCCGTGACCAAAGCAGCTGAGTAGTGAGTGTCCTTGTTTCCAATGCCATGGACGACTCTAGAGTTAACCAAGCAATCCCATGGATGAGTGCTGGCCCATCAGAGGACATGTAGAGACTCACATGGCCTTAGCATCAGGAAGAGGTAGTGTCAAAGGGCAGCAGGACTCTGAACACAGTAGGATTTCCCTAGGGAAGCAGATGCTACACAGAAGTAACAATGCAACTGTTAGACTGAGATATTCTCTCAGTCTATTGTCTGTCACTAAAACACAGTTGCAGAAGCTGGAAAATTAATAAAGGCAAGAAAGGTTATTTGGTTCATAGTTCAGGAGTCTAGGAATTTGCTCCGCTTCTAGTGAGAGCTTTATGCTGCTTCATTGACATAGTGATGAGCCAAAGGAGATAATACAAAGGAGATCCTACACGAAGCCTGGAGTCGATTTCTAACATTCTGCTTTCATGGTTTTTAAGAGAGCGTTGAAGATAGGTTCCTCATGACCCAAACACCTCTCAACACTGTTACACCAGGGATCAAGACTCATCATGAGTTTTACTCGGAACAACCTATGTTCAAACGAAAGCAGACGTAGTGTTCAAAAGCTATGAAGGGGAGATGGTGGGGAAAGCTGTGGTCACAGCTGGATCCCATCCTGAGGTCAAACACAGAGGAGTTAAGATCTCAAACTGAGACTCACTCTGAGAAAACTCAGGCCAGTTGCCCCTGCAAGAATCATGGTCTGATGATAATAAGAAGCCACTGAATAGAACTCAGACATTAGACGGTATAATGAGGAACACTGTAAACTCAGCACATAGGTTCCAATTGCCTTGAAGTCATCAAACTGGAGGCACTTCTTACAGCAAATACAACTGAAGGGAGGCTCAGCAGTCACGGCCAAATGATCGTGTACACTAATATGTTGCTCACTACTGTGATTACTTTCACAAAATAACTGAGGCAGGCTAACTTAATAAGGAAAAGAGGCCTTGTGAGGGAGATGGGTCAATGAGTAAAGGACCCGAGGTCTGTTTCCTAGTGCCACTTAAAAACCTGAGCTCAGAGGTTTGTACCTGGTATTTCAATACCAGGGCAGCAAAGACAGGCAGTTCTCTGGAGCCCACTGTCCAGACAATCTAGCTAATTATTGGGCTCCAGGGTTTTAGTAAGATACCCTGTATCAAAAAAATAAGATAGAGATCCATTGAGGAAACACCTGCCATTGTTGTCGGTTCTCTACTCCAAACACACACACCAGAACATGCTAGAGGAAGCCAGGCCCATGTGGGTTCAGGATCAGAATTTCACAACTCCCTTCCCTGAGAATTCACCAAAGTCTCACAGGAAATGTGTGTCCTTTAAGGACACATTCCCAATGACCTACAGACATCCACTAAATTCTATCTCTTTTACAGGGCCACATTAAGGACCAACATCCAATAGTAACACCTCAGAAGACAACCCACATCCAACCATACCTTTGGCAAGAGTTTCTTTCCTGAGGAAAAGTAAACAATGTCTACCTTCTCCTCATAAGAACCCAGACAGAGTAAAGCAGATTTCAGCCAAGTTCACCCTAGGGAACAATGAATTCATTGGACTTGCAGGTCATGGGAGAGAAGATATGAGTGAGAGGTCATGGGTGAGAGGTCATGGGTGAGAGGTTACTGACAAGGGCATGAGTGAAGGCAAGCAAAGCAGCCATATTGAAATGTCTCCATCCAGCATGGATGATAGCTGGAAACAGAGACAGTAGATGTCAAATAGACTGCCAACAGAGTCTATGAGATTTCCAGGCTAGCAACAATTGTCTGGATGGGCTTTCTTTCTCCTGTGACTCTGGAATCTCATCAAAAGATAAACATCTAAGAAAGTGCTTCGAGAACAAAGCTGCATTTTGCTAAGGAGGGCTTAAGGAGCTTGACCAACTGTCTTCCCCTCCCCCTCCCCTCCCCCTCCCCTCCCCCTTCCCTTTCCCCTTCCCCTTCCCTCCCCCTTTCCCTTCCCTCTCCCTTCCCTCCCCTCCCCCTCCTCACAGCAGGACTCCCATTCTTATTGATTGCTTTTCTCCTTTGGTAGGCTGCACAACACACACTGATTCTATGAAAGATAAATGTCCCTGTGGAGGAGACTTCCAGGTAGGTTCCTGTTTCATTCTTCTAGTTCCTGTGTCCACATGCATGGTGTCCACAGGAATAGGGTCTTATATTCAAATTCTGTGAAACAACCAAGGGCAATGGCAATAGCCTGTGTTGTTTTGGAGTTCCTTGGACAATGACTTGAATGACTCAAAAGGAGATTTCTCATTTCTTGTTAGACACACTATGGCCATAGAGGGGACATTATAACCCTAGTAGGGTCAGACAGACTGACAGATGGACAGGCGGACAACAGACAGGATGGATGGCTGTAGATAGTAGAGTAACTTTAGGAAAACATAATCTAATATGATTCCCTGTGGCTTTGTCAAACATCATTAATTTGATTTATCCCTCATCCCTTCCTTTCTGTCTGTGTATCTCTCTCTTCCCCCTCTGTAATTAAGTCCCCTTTCCCATCCTGATTTCTGCCATCTCTCTTATTTGATGTCTGAATCTAGATAAACTTAAGTGCTCCAGTAAATCAAGAGATGGAGACAGCTCTGGAGCTCATGTCCTGAAGGAACCCTCCAAACACCCAGGAGAAGCACCAAGGGCCACAAGGCAGCGATGCAGCAGCCCCTTTGTTTCCACAGTGCCTTCTTGGGACTCCTTTAGATTCCTCTGCCCCAAGGCTACAATTCTTCAGTATTAATTCAGGCACATTCAAGCTCTCCAACAGTGGGATTGCTCAGCAACATGTGCACCAGGCAGCACCAGGCAGAAGCAGCTAGAGGCACACTTGGTAGGTCAGAGAAAATGTTCATAGAGCATTGCAGTATCAGGAGAAAAGGAAAAATATTTGAAAGAAATATCCCAAAATATCTCAACTAAAAAGTATCCCAGGTTAGCAAGAGGGCTCAAAGAATAAAGAAAACACAGGTTACAAAGCTGTAAGAACAAAGCTGGACTCCCCAGCACCTTGTAAAACCTGGTGGCAGACTGTAGCCCCAGGCCTCAAGAGGTAGAGACAGAGACTAGCCAAACCCCCAAGTTCCACATTCACAGAGAGACCCGACCTCAAGACCCCAAATGTAGCAAGATCAATAAAAACACCAGTATCAACCTTTGACCTCCACATAGCATGCACACACTTGTGTACCTGTACCTGTACACACAGGCACTCTCACACAATCATACAATATAAACATGTAAAAGAGAAGTCTCCCTTTTGAACATTAAAATAATTAATAATAATAAATAATAATAGAAAAATAACAGGAAAGCAAAGAAGACATATTTGCTTGGTTAGCCTTGCCTTGTAAAGCTATTTGGCAGTATCTGGTAACTGCAGTTTCTAATTTTGTTTACCTGTCTACATGGGTGCTTTGGTTTGTTTACAAAGGAACTTAAAGAGCCAGATCCACTATTGTCAACAGCAATCCAATAATAGACCAGAAATACCAAAGGAACTGGGAGCCAGAATAAACAGAAATAAACATCTTTGTGTTCTTCCAGGGCCTCCCATGACAGTTCTAGGGTCCCCAGGCACACTGCATGGCAGTCCTGTGCTGAGAAACCATAAAGTACTAGAATCAGGTCTGCCAGCCTTGTATCCAGATCCTGCTTGCCCGTTTTACACCAGCTTACATGCCATCATCAACGCTCTCTCACAGCGAGCATCAACCTCAGCCCCAACCCCACTATGACATGCTGTTCTTCTCTCGGGGATCTGCTCACCAGGCCACTTATTTCCACAGATGGGACTTGCTTGCCTGTGCAGTATTCTTAACATGTACATCCATCTATCATAGATAATAGGGCTAGCATCCAGACATCATAAAAGCATTTGCTACAGGAAAGACGAGTATTTCAAACCCACAGGTACTGTACCTGCTGTGAGAGCAGATGAGCCTGATGGATGTGTGTTGTTGACTAAGCATGGCCAGTTAGAGATCCCAGTGCCTCAGACCCACTGAACGATGAGGCTTTCCCCTGGTCAGGCTTAGAAGTGAGCAAGGCCTGATCTGGGAACAGATGATGATAGTTATGTAGACTATCAACAACAGCTTTCTCTTCCTGGATGACTGCAGCCTGAGACTGCTCCCCTACAAACACACCCACCCAAGATTAGCTAAAAGACCTCCTTGTTCAGCTGTATCTAATAAATTCACCTCCTTATTCATTTGTCTACAATAAGCACGCTGAGTTTCTGGGCCATTGGTGCATCTCCAACAAGCCCACACAATCCAGATTTTCTATCTATCTATCTATTGTTTCTTCATTCCCTGATGACCCAGTCCAGTCAATCCCAACATTGTGAGCCTTCCTCCTCTGTGGGAGACAGGAAGTCACAATGCTAGAGCTCGGACCACAGAATGAATGGAAAACACACAGTAGGACACCTTATATTTTACAACCAGTAGAAGGAGATGACTCAGACACTTACCTTAGCAAGGAAGGCACCCTGGTGGGCTCATTCACCAGATCAAGCCAGAATCACCTCAGCCACACCAGGAAAGCCAGATACATTATTACAAACTGAAAGAAGTGTAAGTTCTCTACTTCTCTGGGGGTTAGACCCATTTTCTATGGGCAGAGTTGACAAAGGAGCTTCAAAATGGCTTGATCTGGAACATCTTTGTGCCCTTGGGGGTTCTGTAACCCACAATTCCCACGGAGGAGCCCCAGGTAAAAGGGTCTAGGTAGGAGACCCTCAAAGAGATTCCCACAAAGATACCCAGCAGTTCAGTTAGTAGAAGTTCATATCCAGCCAGCACCATCTTGGGGCAGAGAATGAAAGAATCAAATACTGTAACATGAGAGAACCTCAGAAACCAGGTACATTTTTCCAACCCACTTGTGTCTAAAAATGTTTAAAGACTTCTTTAAAACATATTTGGTCTCCACATACACACAAATGTCAAAGACAATAACAAAAAAATAGTTTTGTATCCTACTAAATCTAAGAAAATCATGATTCAAACAATTTGGAACAATCAATGCATACAAATACCAAATGAATGGACTGTTAGAATAATCTACCAAAGTTCTGAAAGTGGTCATAGAAATGTTTTAACATCTAACTACAAATTCTCTTAAAACCAATGACAAATTCAGAAAGAAAGATGTCATGAAAAGGAACCCAGGGTAAATTTATGGGATTGCAAACCAAAAAATCAATAACAGAAATGAATGGGCTCAATAGTAAAGACAATGACGGAGGTGAGAACCAGCAAACTTGAAGACAAATCAATGGTCCTCAGTCAGTCTGAACAGCAGAAGAAAGAGACTTCAAAACAAACAAAGTGAGCAAGCCTTTGGGAACCTGTGAGAAAAGAGCAAGAATTCAAATGTACTGTCAAGACCTGGTGAGAGAAAATGAGGGCCTGAAAAAAAAATATTGGAAGAAATATTGACTGACCACATCCTAGATCTGATGAAAAACACAGACCTAGAGCTTCGGAGATGACTCAGTCAGGACAGTGTTTGCCATGCAAGCATAGGGACCTGAGTTCGATCCCCAGAGCTCACATAAAAATGAAGTCCTAGCAGACACTTGGAACGACAGAGACAGATGGATCGGTGGGGCTCAGTGGCCAGTCCCCCTTATCAAACTGATGAGTTCCAGGTTCAGTGAGAGACTCAATATCAAAAAATAAGAGGGGAACAACTGAGGATGACATCGATGTTGACCCCTGGCCTTCACACATATGTGCACATGCACATGTGTATAATAAGTCCTGACACAATGGCTAACATGTAGACACACATACAAACCAACTCTCTTCAAGCCTAGAGTGCTGATAACCGGCTAAGACATCACACAAGACATGAACAAAAGAATTTATTCTGAAACATAATGGAATTATATTTTGCAACCTGAAGTCAGAAGAAAGATCTTGAAAGCTGCCAGACAGATGTGCTACACCATGAGTGTGAGAAACCATTTTTGAGGAAGGCATAATTCTCTAATGCAATCATGGAGGACTGCAGGAAGTAGCTCTGTGTTTTCCAGATGTGGACCTAAAAGCCCTCAGCCACAAATTCTAGATCTGAGGAGATTATACTTCTGGAAGAAAGAAGAAATTAAAATGTCATCAGACTGAATAAAACTGAAATCGCTTGCTTTTGATGAACTATGTAAGTTCCTCTTCTATTGCTATGACAAACTACTGGCAAAAGTAATATAAAGAGAGTTTACTTGGGCTCACAGTTTGAAGAGCACGGTCAGTCTATCTTGGTGGGAAAAGCATGGCAACTGATCATGTTGTGTCTACAATTTAGAAGCAAAGTGATAGATGCTACAGCTCTGTTCATTTCTGCCTTTCTAGTTAAGTGCAGAGCCCCAGCTCACAGAAGACACAGCCACAGTTTAAATATATTCTCTCAAATCACTTCACCTAATCTAGATAATCCCTCACAAACATGCCTAGAGTCTTCTGTCCCGTGTAATTCCAGATACCATAAAGTTGAAAATATTAACCATAACTTATGCCTTTCAAGAGTGGCAAAAATGGAGAGCTTCAGACAAAAAGAATTACAAAGGAGTTTTGGAGCAGAACCAACATTGGAAAGGATAGACGCTCAGATCAATAGATATGGCATATTTCTGTCCATGAGTTGTAGGAAGAAAGCTTGATGGTTAAAGCAAAATTACCTGATACCAAAGATAGTGATCACAAAGAAAAATAAAATTCCAGAGAAGCAGAATTGTCATGATTCACCCAAAGGGTAAATGCTATCACTGCACATATGGATGACAGATAGATAGATACATAGAAGATAGATAGATAGATAGATAGATAGATAGATAGATAGATACATACATACATACATACATACATATATACATAGATGATAGATAATAGGTGATTGATAGATGGATAGATAGATACATACATACATACATACATACATAGATGATAGATAATAGATGATGATAGATAGATAGATAGATAGATAGATAGATAGATAGATAGATAGATAGATAGATTAGATACATAGATACATAGATGAATGGATAGATACATAGATACATAAATGGGTAGGTAGATGATAGATTCAAACACCAACCAGAAAGAAAATTACACAAAGGAATATGAAAGAAGAACATGTTTGAGACCTCTCATTTCACATCAAGAACACAATCCACAAAAGAAACATGACAGATTTACATCATCAAATTAAAGATATTTGCCCAGATGACAGAATCTTTGGCTGGAGAGATGGCTCACTTGATGAAGTGTTTGCCTTGAGATTATGAGGGCTTGAGTTTAGATTCTTGGTACCCATATAGAAAACCAGACTAGACCACAGGCATCTGTAATTTCAGTACTAGCAAGATGGAAGGCAGAGACATGTAGAGCCCTGGAAACTCTTGTGCCAGATAGTTTAGTCTATTTGATATAGTTCTAAGTTAATCAGAGACCCTGTCTCAAATAATAGGGAGTGCCAGGCACCAACACCACAGGTTGTCTTCCAACCTCTACTTATGCACCATGAGTACTCACACTGGTACCACAAATGAAGAGAAGGAGGGAGGGGGGAAGTGGGGAGAGAGAGATCCACAAAATTGAATACATGAGGACCACATACCTGACAAAGGACTAGCATCCAGAATACACAATAAGCATTCAATGTAAATAATAAAGTTCTAAACAGTCCCACCACAACATGAGTTGAATCAAGAGGTAAATAAACCTAGGAAAAACTTTTAGAAATGGAGGAAAGATTGGAGGTCATCAAGGTAGGTAAAAGAAGAGGAGAGGGCTTGTCTAGAGGACGGCTTGCTCCTCTCTCTAGAGGGACACACACACCATTCATATAATCAAGATAATGCCCTCAGACATGCTCATAGGCTAGCCTGACCTATGTAATTCTTCACTGAGACTTTCCAAATAATTTTAGAGTCTGTCAAGTTGTCAGTTAAAATTAACCATCACAGTTGACCTTGACCTTGGCATTACTGGGTTTCCCTCACATTCTGTTACTACACATACAGTTTAGCTGGAGCCAAGGAAATAGATTCTCTGGGTTCCCAGGAGGAAGAGCTCAAGATCTCTGTGCTCTTCTGAATGGGCTCTGGAGAGAACTTGGTAACAGAACATGCAAGGCAGACAGGTTGTTACCTGGATTGTTGGAGCTGCACCTCTGAGCCAATGCTTTGTCCTTTACTAACTCAGCCAGGTCTGCCATTCTACCTTCTGTGATATGAAACAGGAAGTCTTGCAGGCCTCAAGTCTCCTTGGGTTCCCTCCTCAGATAATGTCTTCTTAGACTCCCGTCTCAGAGAGACACCAGAAAGGCCACAAAGTCTAAAGATGGGAAGGAGACTGTGTATATATGCAAATATACTCCAGAAACATGAGGATGTCATGCACAGATGACAAGACACCACACACTCTGCCTTTCTGAACAGATCTCAGGTTCCTCCCCCTGAGTTACACACCCTCTGTTGTCTCAGGACAGCTCTAGTTACCATGCCCTCATTTCTTTTGAATGCCTTCTTCTGTTGCCCCAGCCATACTCACGGTGACTGCATCCTGCACTTCCTGACTCCTAAGTTAATGCAGCCCACACTTCCTGTTTTGTCTGTTTCCCTATAACTTGTGTTAAACCCCTCCGACTGAAATATCTTGTATGTGAAGTGTGCTAGTTACTTGTTGTTGCTGTAAGATAACTGAGGAAAGCACTGAAGGAGAGAAGGGTTTGTTCGGCTGGCAGTTCAAGGGCACAGTCCACCATGGTGGGGAGGATTTTCTCCTTTTCATTTGGTCTAAGACCACAACCCATGGAAGAGTGTCTCTGACATTTAGGGTGAGTCTCCTCATTTATTTAAGATAACCTCTCACAGATGTGCCCAGAGGCTTGATTTCTAGGTAAATCTAGATCTCGTTAGGTTCACAATCAATACACACCTATTTTCTTTCTTGATTCTAACCAACGGCCATGGAATACATACATGTTACCATATAGTACCAGAGAATGAGTACTCGAAAAGGCATTAAGTGAAGTAGGCCGTCCTTCAATCTACAAACAGCAAAGACAGTAAGGATCCTTGGAGGTCATTTATCTAAAACTGACATTTCACCTTAGCAGACCACTTAGCCCTCCTTACTGCACCAAACATCATGTTCAGCTTTTCACAGCTCTTCTGAGAACTCTGAATATTCTCACCATGTGGACACTAGAACAAGAGAAACTGGAGAAATTCCAGCAAATCCCTAGATATAGCAAAGCATGGCAGGCTGTTGCCCATCCCTGTTGGAGTTAGACATCTTTTTCTGTCCATGCTGTGTTCTTCCTATGCAATTGCAACCAAAAGAGAATCACCTCATCGGTCGTCCCTGCAGTGCCTGTGTAGGAAGCAAAGCTGAGAACCGGAGTGATGTGGGAGTTGAAGCTACATGAATTCTAGTCTGAATGGAGGGTTCCTGTGCGGCCTCAGAGATGTCATTTATTCTCTGCCTGTCCTTTGAGGACATCGAGGAGAGTGAGTTCATTTTAGTAAATGCAAGCAGGGATTTAAAGAGGACTGTCAGCGCTCACAGGGCCTCTTAGGATCAGAAGCAAGAAGCCAGACTCCTGGTTCTTGGATTGGAGAAGGGAAAGCTGAGATCAAGTTTGGGGCCAGGAGTGAAGTTCCTGAAGGCCACACAGAGATAACAGGCTATGAGGTAGCTAGAGGGAAAATGTGACTGCCTCACACTGTGGTGTGGAATGCTAACCGCCACAACAGACACGCAGGCGAAGAGCCTCAAGCCATCTGGAGATACTGCACTAACTGCTGAGATGGCCATTGCTCTTCAGAGACAGTGGACCTGTCTTGAGTGAGGCTGTAGGAGGGCCCTGCTCATCCTGCTGAGCGCCCAGTGTCTTCTCCACTCTTCCACTTCTATATGGCCATCTGTCATTCCTGTGAACCCTTCTGAGGACCCTCATTTGCACTGAGCAATAGCCACCCCACAAAGAGACTATGGAGAAGGTGACAGGAGGCAACAAGTACTGGTGTAAGACTGTCTAGCAGGTCTCCCAGAGTCTCCCAGCCCAGCCAGCCCCAATACTACATCTCCCCTCATTGTCCTCAAAATTTTCTTGGTAAATAGATACCACTAGCCATCACACATGAAGCAGCCATGCCCTACAGTCTACTAGAAGTTTGAGCATCCAATAACTTTCTCATAAATTGGTGGGTCATTCACATACCCACTGTGTGCCATGAATGCATATGTGCATATGAGAGGCTGGAGGAATAGGCTGTGTGACATGAATGTACATGTGTATATAACAAGCTTGGGGCTAGGCTGAGTGATGTTCTGTCAGCTAGCGAGGCTGTAATTCCCAGCTATTTGATCAAACGCAGTCTAGCTATTTCCAGGAGGGCACTTTCAAAATGTGATGAGTATTTAAACAAATGGACTTTGAGTTACAGCACAGTCCTCTTCACCAAACAAGTGAACCTCATCTAATCAGCTGAAAAAAAAAAAAAAAAGATTGAAGCTAGATGCGGTGACACTTGTTTGTTAACTGGTAGTTGGGAGCTTGAAACATAAGGACCATTTGTTCAAGATCAGCTCAGCAGTTAATAATGATAGTTAGAACGGTCAGAGTGCAGAGAGGAAGTACCACAGGGTACTCAGCCGTAAGTGGGACATCTATAACATACCTCGCCCCCGAGGCTCAGGAACCATAGCTGAAGAGGGAGCAGAAAGATTGTAAGAGCCAGAGTCAGTGTTGTGTTTTATAAAAAGAAAGAGAAGCAGGGATGTGTTTGGTGGAAGCACAATTGCAGTACAGTGGGAGGGGGAGGGGTGCCGCTGTGGGCCCATGCTGAGGCATTCCTTCCCCTGAGCTACCAGTATAGTACAGAGTAGAGTTTATTTAGGGGCATGGAGAGGGGAGGAGAGAGAGGGAGAAGGAGGAGAGAGAGGAAGTAGAGGAATAGAGGCTGGCCATGAGCATGTAGAGAGAGGGGGGAGGGGAGTGTAGAGAGAGGGGACAAGGAGCAGGAGCAAGAGAAGAAAGCAAGAACAAGAGGGTAAGAGAGAGAGGAGGGGGGCAAGTATCCCCTTTTATAGTGAGTCAGGCATACCTGCTGTTGCCAGGTAACTGTGGGGCAGAGCCTAGACTAAATGCCAACAGTCAGAGAGAAAAACAGTGTCTTCTAGGCATGCAAGGAAGATGCCTTCCTGACCTTAGAGCAGCTGTGGTTGCCTGCACATGACTTGCATAAGGTCAAGCCAGCCAACATGGTAGCTGATGAGGTATCAACAGCTAACAGTTTCCAGGAGAGGGAGAGTCAGTTTTCTTTAAGGGTGAGGTCCTATATAGGCCCCATAAATTAGAATCAATAAGCTGCATTTAAAAAGAGAACACAAAGTTGGGAAGGGTTTGGGGTAGGGGTGGATCTAGATGGAGATAAGGGTAGACCTGGAAGGGAATATAATCAGAATATACCATCTGCATGTGTGAAATTCTCAGAAAAAAACTAAAGATATTATATTTTAAAAAAATGATGTAGTTCCCAGAAAAAGAAATGTCAAATTACTTTACATGTTATGGTATATAAGAAAGGTGTCACGATATAACTACAGATATGCTGGGATTGAGAAAAAGAAAAAAACACACAGCTTAGGCTACATAGCAAGACCCTGTTTCAAAACGCAATGAACAAGAACTGAAGATTCCCTCCCCAAAAGAATTTGGACTAAAGATACAACACCAACTTTTATGTGAGCCTGCTGTAAAGACTTAGAACTGGCCATCCCCCAACAAGAACCATTTTTAAAAACTGTTTGTAACAATCTCAGGACTAGACACACGGTTTAGTTCAGTGTGTTTGTTGCACAAGCATGAAGACCTGCTATCAATCCCCTTGGCCCACCCAAATAAAAAGTCAGTCACAATGGTCCATTTCTATAACCACAGCACAGGGAGGCAGAGATGATCCCTGGGGCTCGCTGGTCTAATTGGCAAGGTCCACGTTCAGGGAGAAACCCTATCTCAAAAAATAAGAAGAGTGATAGATGAAGGTATACAGCACCCACCTCTGACCTACACACACACACACGCACACACACACACACGCATCACACACACCCCTGTGTACACAATCTCTCCTACCTTTTCTTCCCATTTCAGTGGTAAAGCAACTCTGACTCACAAAAGTGCCTTCAGGGAATTCACTGATGGGCAAATCCTTCCAGTGCCTCAGGAAAGATGCTGTCCTGAATTTTATGCAAATTGTATCCGCTTAGGTCCAGTAGTGTAACTGTAGAGGCAGTAGCAGCAGTAACTGAGTGCTGTGTGCTTCCCATGTGTACGGGCTGTATTTATGTTTCTTATTTATTCCTCATCAAACTGTGTCAGGTAGGGCATTCTTTTCCCCATTTCTGGAAGCTGGAAAAAACAAGGAGCTCTATTCATCCAGACGCAAGAAGCAGTGTATTGGTTACTTTTCTTATTGGTGTGGCAAACTACTTCAGGGAAGCAATTTAAGGAAAGAAAGGTTTATTTTGGTTCACAGTCCTGGGCCATAGTCATAGAGAGGAAGGCACGGTGGGCAGGAGAAGTGCGGGACAGCTGGTAGTGTTACATCCACTGTCAGGAAGCAGGAAGAGATGAGTAGCAATGTTCAGCTCACATTCCCCTTATCCAGTCCAGGAGACCAGCCTCTGGGCTGCTGCTTCCCACATGGACGGGGTGGGGTGTCTTCTTCTCTTTCTCATAGAAACTCCCTCTTAGACATGCCAGGCCCTTGTTTTGTAGTTGATTCTCGGTCCTGTCAATTTGGCAACCAGTATAACCACCTTGCCAGCCTTGTGGAGCATACACAGCTGCACCTGGAATTGATGGACATTTTTCAGTGTGGAAAACTGGCTCAGGACCAAGCTCAATCACTAAGCACATCTCTTAGCCGTGCGTCCTGATTTCAATCCTGACGCTCTCTGCATCCTTTTACAGGCCTGGTGGAGATGATCCAGCGTAATTACTGCTCCTGCTGACACCTTTCCCTAGGCTTCCTAAAGCACTCAGTGGTTGTTTTGCAAGATAGCCTCTCATGTCATTCCTTCAGTGACAAACTTGAATGTCACGACCATCAAAAATACACCCTTTGTTGTCTGAACTCCTGCCTTTGCATGGACTTTTTTCATTACCTTATAGTAATATTTCCTCTAGAAAGGTGCTCTCAGTAGCTATTAAATCCAATAGATGGAGTATCCCAAAATGAGCATCCTACAACCTAGGTGACATTATTGATAGTTATGGATAAGGAGATAAACAACGTATCACCCCACTGTAGCACATCTGAAAATGAAAGTGGAGTTATTCATAGCTGACACAATATAATGACTGAAATATAAGCCAGGACTATCCAGGCAAAGATGAACATTGGGACACTTTTTAACCAACTTCATCCATATGCAAGCGACAGCAACGTGACACAGTTGTCACCTGCGGGCACCGTGGCATGATGTATCGTGTCTGATTATAGAGGTGTGAACATGGAGAAATAGAGCATGCCTTAGTAACATCCTTGGGGAGTTGGAGAGAAGAAAGAGGTGATTGAAGGACCCGGAGTCCATGCAGACTCTGGGGAGCTGCAGGACACTGGGGAGCAGAAGCAGAGAACAGCGCTGCCTTCAGGCGTTACACTTTCAATCTGTAGACATGTGAGTTCGTATGAGTGAGCTTTGACCTCAGTCACTGAAAGTGCAGCTAGCTGTTCTTCAGCAAAGTAATGAAGAACTAATAAGAGACAGGAAGTATGACTATAGCTGAGAAGGGCTGTGAGGAATCTAAGAGAGGAATGAGGAAGGCAGCAACAAGGGAGTGTCTTAAAACTCAAGATAAATCTGAATTCTATCTATGAACAAAGACAGATGCAAAATAGCAAAGCATTCCCTTAGAGGAGAAGAGCTGAGAAAACACAAGAGCAACTGATGGATACCTTGGTAAAGTGAATTTGGTTTGGGCATGTGACAAATTCCATCATCAGTCTCACTGTGTGCATGTGTGTGTGCACTCGAGAACGTGTGCGTGTCTGTGTGTGTGTGTGTGTGTGTGTGTGTGTGTGTGTGTGTACTTAACTGATGGAAAAATCTACCCGACTGTGGATGGCACCACCAAGATTTTGGATCGTCAACTGAATAAACAGGAGTAATTCATCTCTCTGTTTCCTGGCTGTGGACAACTTCCCTCCTCACGTGCCTGCTGTTGTGCCTTTCCCTCTGTGACAGACTGCATCCTGTCATATCAGAAGCTGAAACAAACTGTCTCTCCTTAATTTGCCCTCGTCAGGTATTTGGTTGCATCAAAATAGATCGAATGTAGTATAACACAAACCAGAAGAGAAGGAACCATGAGATGCTAATGCAAAGCCAGAGAAGGCTGAGAAGATGCTGTCAGTGGCAATGAAATCCAATAAATGCAGTATCCCAAACCAACATCATACAATCAAGGTGATATTATTAATAGTTACAAATAAGGAGATAAGCAACTTATCACCCTGCCATAACACCTCTGAGCATGCAAATGGAGTTTTTTATAATTGATCCGTAGATGAGTTTCATAATCTCAGAGTGGGGGGTGTTCTCCAAATGCGATTCTAAAGACAAAACCACCATAATATTCAAAGGATGGATTCGACTGTCTTTAAGAATAAAATGTATGAAGATGAAAGACAAGCATCATCTGGGGAAATGCTTTCTGTTTATCAAAATGTTATTATTTCAATTTATAGACTTTTGCAAAGTTGAAGGAAAACAGAAAGAAGAAACTTAAACATGCATCAGAAAATAAGAGGGGCTGAGGGACGTCTCAGCAGGAAAACCTCTTGCTGTGCTAATCATGAGGGCCTGAGTTTGAACCCACAGTTCCCATGAACTATTCCACATAATGCCATATGTGTAACCCTAGTACTGTGGTGGGTGAAGACAGGAGGAGTCCTGGGGCTTGCTCCATGACAGCCTAGCTCTAGGTCCAGCGAAAGACCCTGTGTAAAGGAAGTGATGTGAAGAAAACTAGGACCAGACATCCTTGCATGTGAGTATATGAGTGTACACATATATGTGTGTGTATGCATATATATGCACATATGTATGTATATATGTATGTATATATGTATGTATATGCACATACACCACACATGCAGAAAGTGCATACACACACATACAAGAGAGAGGGAGCGAGGGAGGGAGGGAGGGAGGGAGGAGGAGGGAGGGAGGGAGGGAGGGAGGAGAGAGAGAGAGAGAGAGAGAGAGAGAAGAGAGAGAGAAGTCCAAAGCTCCTAAGGTCGAGGAGATGGTCATTACAAAGGCGGTGATCTTGGTCTCCAAATCATGTGCACTTTTAGTTGCTGATCTAGGTTACGGTTTTTGTTCTAGTATTGTCTGTATTTCCCAATTACCTGTGATTTGAAACATCACCTTTTTCCTAAACAAACACGTTTTGAATGATTCCAAAGAGCAAGAACTCACTCTTCCCAGGCCGAGTATGAGTTCGGCGTCCCGAGAGGTTTTTACTGTAGGCACATGCATGATGTCTGTGGCTCTGTGAGGCATGCTGAAGTGTGACAGGGATGCTCTCAATATGGCGCCTGGGAACTGGTGCTGCTCTGAGTAGTGGTGCCGGGGAGCTTCCCGTGCCCGGCCAGATGTTCTCTCCGCAGACTCTTCCCTCCTCTGTCAGGGTTGGCTGCGCTCTGCGCCGAATGTTTGTATCTCAGAGCAGGGCTGCTCACTGACTGTGAATCCCTCGTGCCTTGTTGCTCTTGGCTCACGCCCCACATCACATTCAGATTTCCCTCATCTAGTGCTTCTCAGCTGTTCCCAGGCCGCAAGCGTTCACCCCACCTCCCTCCACCTTCACCCCGGACAATGCCATTATCCTTCCTGGCCAGACCAACTTTCTTCACGCCTGTGTTTCAGAATCTAACACTGAGCAGGTCCTCGGCTACCAGGAGAGGGAGGGACAGAAGAAGAAAGGAAGGGAAAGAGAGAGGGAGGAAGGGAGGAAGGAAGGAAGGAAGGAAGGAAGGAAGGAAGGAAGGAAGGAAGGAAGGAAGGAAGGAAGGAAAAGGCTTAAAATGGACAAACAATTCTCAAAAGACAGATATAGATGTCCAATATACTGGTCAGCCATCTGTGAAACATTGTAACCTCATCAGCCATCAGGAACTAGAAACTAAAATTACATTGAATTCCATCTCATGTGTCAGAACAGCAGTTCTTAAGAAAACAACAAAGACGTAAACCAAAGAGAATCCGTATGCTAGTGGTGGGGCTGTAACTAGTCTAGCATCTAAAGGTCTTAGTATGCAGAATCCACAAGGCAACATGGATCCATATGGCCCAGTCACACCCCTATGGTTATTTAGCCAAAGGACTCCAAGTCCACATATAGAGACAACTGCACGTCAGTGTTTACTGCACCACTGCTCACAAGAGCTGAGCTATAAGAGCAACCTGGATGCATGCCTGACAATAGAGAAATGAGAAGGAAATATGATATTATTATATATATATAATATATATATATATATATGGTTTTTTTCAGCCATGAAGGCAATTACGTCATTTTGGGGGGAAAGTAGGTATAATTGGAGATAATTAAATTAAAGCGAATGAAGCCAGTCTCAAAAAGGCAAGCATCAGATATTTCTTCTCATTTGTGATTCCTAGATTTTATATAGATGCATAAGACTGTGTGTGTGTGTGGTGTGTGTGTGTGGCGTGTGTGTTATGCATAAATAAATGACATGACTTGAATTTAGACAGCAAATTGTCTCTTTAAACAGTGTGAGGTGGCTAAGGGAGGAAGTGAAGGGTAGGAGGATATGGGAGAATACTTTTAATACACACTGTATATGTGTATGAAAGTGGCCTTACATACCTCAGTGCTGTGAGCCGTGTACAATGCATAGATTCCAATGAAAACGTAAGCGGTCAGAGTAGAACAAAGTACTAACTATAGCCGGGGTAGCTAAGAAAACTGAGACTGCCCATTGTGCGGTGGTAGGTAGCTCCCACAGCAGCTACTGCCTGAGATGGTCTAGAGTAAGGACAGGTTCTCAGAGTGGAGGGAGATGCGGCACCATAAAGTCAGGCAGAAGGATTCATATGGAGGTTTCTGCTCGCAGTCCAAGCGACCAGGTCAACCTGATCCCAGCCTGAGAAGAAGTGTGCTGGGCTCTGAGGACCCTCCCTAGACCAGACGCTACTGCTACAAGCGACCTGCTGTCTCCAAGATGCTTTTGACAAGCAAGCCTCTTTTGAGACCTGGCTGTGCTTTTTTTTTAGAGCCTGTTAGTGGAGCATCCTCCTCCTCTGTGGAGATGTGTGTCCTTGTGGCATCGAAGGGGCCAGTTCTGCAAGACAAGGTCATCAGCTGCTGCAGAGGTGCAATCTTAATTAACTGAGTGAGCAGAAATGCTGAGCGTCAGGGCAGAGAGGGTACTCACGAGAATACATGTGCTGCTCCTGGTGCCTGCAGATACCCAGGGGAGCTAACCATCTCCTCCAGCAAACGATTGATTGCTGGGCCCTCACTAGGCAGGCCACCCAACACATTTCGAAAAACGAGGTATCGTGTTAGAGTTGTTCGTGCACATCTACAAGATCAGAAGGCATTTTTGCAAAGGTCCTTCTGAAGTTACACTTAAAGTAGATTCGGGGAGCTGAGTGCAGTGCTCCCAGGAGCTGTGTCTGTGCTCCCTGTAGCATGGCCGGCATGGAGTGAACAGATGTGTCTTATCAGGAAGGAGCCATGGGTCTAGCCAGGCAGGGTGCTGTGACTTTTGAAGAAAGAGTCCCAGTGATGATTCCAAAGCCCGGGGGAATAGCAGTGCCTTGCTATTAAAATCCTTATTTTAAATCCTGGCAAAAAACCCGCAGGTCCAGAGAAGGTAGACTAGCAGGTCTACTCTTTGATAAGTTAGTAATGACAGGACTCCCAGGTGAAGAAGTTCCTTTTCTTTCTGATTCCTAAGCGTGGATGCTATGTGACCAGCCTGCCTCCTGCCCCTGCCATTTTGTCTTCCCTCCCTGCTGCCACGCCTTCCAGCCCCCTGCCACGCCCCCTGCCTACTGCCACGCCTTCCCTGCCTGTTGCCACGCCTCCTCGTCTTGCTGCCTTGCCTTCACTGCCTACTGCCACACCTTCCCAGACATGATGGTCTATAATTCTCTGGAATAAATCCCTCTCCCTTAAGTTGCTTTTGTCAGTGTATCTTAACATAGCAACGGGAAAGTATCTAAGGCGGGGCTGAGCGCACACACCTTGTGAAGTAGAGCACTGGTAGATATGCACGGACCTCCTTGGCCACTCACGTGTTAATTCGCTTGCTTTGTTCTTCATCCCCACTCATAAATAAGCTCTCAAGACTCTGAGCCTCGGGAAGTGGGGGATTCTGAGAATAAGTGGCTGTGAATGCTCAGCCATAAAAGAGACAAATGGGTTTTTAAAAACCATATATTTATGCAATGGAATATCATCTCAGTTTCACGTATTTTATGTCTGTTTACCAAGTGGCTTCCATGCACAGGTGCAGCTCTTGGCTCTGGGAGTAATCACTGAACACACAGACTTCACAGATAGCCCCCCCCCCAGGCTTTCCCGATAATACAACACAGACTTAAGAAGCACCTACATGCAGGTAAAGACTTCTGTGTAATTACAGCGTGCCAAGGTGCTGGGGAGGCAAGATGGCTAGCCCATAGAGGCACTTATGCACATGCTGAATGACCTGAGTTCAATTCTCAGATCCCACAAGGTGGCAGGAGAGAACTGACTCTGGAGACATGTCTTTGACCTCCAGTTGCACTATGGCATATGCATGCCTACCCTCACATGCACTTATACACACAGACACACATGCACATGCACACAGTAAAGTTAACTGATTGATTGATTAAAAATAATCAAAACTGCTGAGACGAATAGGACTTGTTTCCATTCTTAGGGGCAGGACAGCTTTACTGGGAAGTGACTTATCTGTACCCTTAGTTCTTGATTCACTCACATCTTATTGAAAGCATTTCCATAGTTGGAGTTCTCTGTGCTGATGTTTGCATGTGTGCATGCGTGCCCACTAGAGAACAACCTCTCAGAAGATGAGCACCTTTTGTTGTTGTTTTTAATAAGACATCTCTCTAGCCTAGAACTCACAAATAGGCCAGGCTCACAGAGCATAGCGTCCAGGCTCTGCTGGTTTCCACGTCCCCAGCACTTGGGTTACAAACACACGCCATCATGCTACCTTCTTTTCATACACAGGCTTTCAGGACTGAACTCAATCCTCTTGATTATAAGGATGGCTCTTTATTGACTGCGCTGTCACCTCGGCCTTGGGTGTTTCTTACACCCATAGCATCCATGTCTGCAGAATGCACATCTGGACTGTTTCATGCCAACACCTGAAAAATGCCTTTGACTTTTCTTGACCAGTTCCAGATAAAATGAAAACTGAATAAAAAATAAATAAATAAATAAATAAATAAATAAATAAGAAGAAGCCTTTCTATGAGGGCTAATGGCCTTTCATGTGTATCAGCAAAATGCTTTCCAGAGAAAGTATAGCTTTCTATTCCAAGCACACCAGCAACACACTTTCACAGCATAAAGTGGAAGTTTCTCCTCTTCTGTCCATGAGGACCAAGGGCTGCCCAGTCCTCATGTTCCTGTGACACAGACAGAAGGAGTCACTCCCAAGAGCAAAAGAGGATGTGCCTAACAGTGCCTTTCTACATCTCAGTTCTACAGTTCTGAAAGTCGGAGCTCAGAATTGGATTTCAATGACCCAGCAATGCACAACCTGCCCCTTGACCCCTGACCCCTGACCCCTGACCTACCTGCCTTGTCTACACTTGGTTTTTGCTGCTATTTATTTATTGGCCTTACTATGAGTCAGACAATGATCATTCCATATTTTAAAGCATTAGATTTGATCAAATTCTGCTAGAATGGTAGTTGATCTAGACAAATTTGGCACATAGGTAATTTGATTCCAGAGCAGGCTAACTTCGATATACTACCCATAAAAAATGAAATCAAGCTGATGGACTTCAAAGTCCAGACCCTCTGTCCAATTAGAGCCTTAGGATGTTCACACATGAGCCAGGCCCACAACTCAGCTCAGTTCTTCTTCACCTTCCTGAGCTAACACATTGACAGCTCCTACTTATATAAGGCAGGAAGTGTGAGTTATATCATATATATGTGCATTGCTTGGACCTAGGCTTCCCATGTGCTTTGGGACTCAAAAGATGGGACACCCAAGTGTCTTTTGCAGAGACACTGCACCCTTCCCTTGAGACTTGAATTTCATACTGAGAGTAGTTGTGATCCTATCAGCTGCTACACACCATAGAGTTCTTCCTGGGGCAGAGTCCTTTGATCCCTCATGATGGATCTATCCTTCAGGAGTTCTGTCTCCTGGACCTAAGTGGATGTGGACAAGGCCTCTTGAAGAAGAAGCCTAAAAGATCTTCAGCTGAGAAAGAATGACAGTGTCCCAGACTTTGAAGGACATTGGGATTGCAGAAGGCCAATGGGATCCAGAGATCATGGTGAAGACCTTTTCTCACATATAGCTTTATTTGTCCTTGAGATTACCAGAAGACAGAGCACATACTACTTCCTCTCTGTTTCCTGCTCCTCCTCACTAGATGCTAAGAAACTTCAACCTGACACTTCAGTTTTTCCTCTCTGGACGACTCAGACAGCCATGGGAAAGAACCAATGCATTCGTGTTTTTAGAAAGGAGTTGGGGGTGTGTCCGAATCAAAAGAGGCACCAGCCCTTCAGAAGGCTCAGAACCTCCCGTGCTGATGGTTGCTGGAAGAGCCTCAGCTGACCACCAAGCCTCACCACCTCCCCCCACAGATGAGGAACCAGGCTCACAACTCTGTGAGGTCATTCCCAGAGAGTGCTTCCTGGGAAGGGCCAACTGCTGTCTTCCAGAAACAAGTCTAGCACAGTAACTGAAGTGCTTGTGTATCGGAGTTCCCTCAAGATGCCAGAGGTATTTTTGTATTGGGGGCTCAGATGAAGAAAAAGTTAATGTACCCTGAATGTCAGAGGCAGACTTTAGAGAAAAATTCTAACTGTTGTTTCTAGATACACCATTTGTATTCATAGCTTAATGTTTTCTTTTTCCTTCCATTTACATTCTGCATGGTCAAGTTAGCTTTTATGAAATTATGTTTATAAAACAGTTGGGTTCTGTGATGGTTTGTAAACTGATTGTCAACTTGACAGGACCGAGAATTCTCTAGGAGAGGATCCTTTAAGCAAGTCTCTGATGGATTATCTAGATTATATTAGTCTTTGAGCATAACTGTGGTTAGGTTACCTGAGGTAGGAAAATGCACCTTGAATGTAGGCAGTGCCATCCCACAAGTTGAAGTCTTGGACTGAGCACCAAGGAAAAAGAGAGCTGAGTAGCAGTATCCATCTCTGTCTGCTTCCTGTCTGCTGATGATGCAATACAGTCAGCTACCTAATGACGAAATGGACAGTATCCCTAGAATTGTGAGCCCAAATACATACTTGTTGTGGATAGCCCCAGCCTTGTATTTTGATCCTAGTTCCACCCTCCTGGGAAGGGCCGCAGAGAAGATTGAATCTGTACACAGGTGACGTCTTGTGAACCTTCTGTCCAATCAAATTTGTAAAATAAAGGCTAGAGCCAGTGATTGGGCAGTAGAAGGGGAGGCGGAGAAAAAGGCTTAGGGGAGGAGAGAAGAGGAATTTGATATAAAAGAGAAGAAGAAAGATGTCAACGGCAGAAGGAAGTCGTCAGAGGAAGGAGTAGGAAGCCGACAACAGAGGAGCCAAAGCTGGAAGGACAAGCACACGGCCTGGATAAACCACAAGTTATAAGGGATCCCATAGCTAGGGATTAGAGTAGTGTAGTG
This sequence comes from Mastomys natalensis, assembly GCA_021653895.1. Taxonomy (NCBI): domain Eukaryota; kingdom Metazoa; phylum Chordata; class Mammalia; order Rodentia; family Muridae; genus Mastomys; species Mastomys natalensis. The sequence continues at coordinate 1,581,202 of JAJTUV010000404.1, read as the reverse complement.
GTAAATCTGCCCAATCTAGGCGTGCTATTTATACCATAATTATTGAGTTGTGTTTTCCTTTACTGGTCTCCTTCAGGTAGGAGATTTTACAGCAACAAATTTGCCGGTTTAAATAATTACCGCTACACATACTTCTCACCTAAAGTTTGCTTTCTACTGTGTATTCATCATGGCAATGAGGCAAGTGACTAATGAGGTCCCAGATCCTTGTGAATGATCAACAGTAATTGTGGGTGTTGGTCATGACGGTGATGGTGACATTGCTACTATTATCTGCTGTCTGTTCCAGGTAAGTTTCTAATGCCCTTAAGATGGACCCTGTGTGCAGACCAGAGCAAGGTCTGTATTCTAGCTTGAGATGTTCTGAGGCATCTCATCCTATATCTTCCGTTTGATTTCAAACCACATAGAAAAAGAGGACCCTGTTTATTTTTTTCCTCCTCATAGAGGGGCCTTTGGTTCTGCTTGGAGTTTTGATGAAACACTTTAGATATAGTGAATTAAACAATTTACCTGAGTGAGGAACAATTTACAGATTATACATCCCTCAGTATCAGATTGAGTTCAGAGCAGCTCTGAGGCTTCTATGCAGCTGCATACCATTTAGAGCCAGCAAGGGGCAAACGATGCACAGAAACCTGAAGTGAGCACGCAGGGACCAACGTGCCCAGTGTGGGTGCTGCATCATTTGATGGTAGCTTAAATAGATGACTGCCCGCAAACCGAGGCATGACTGTGGAGATTTGTTGTAAGGATAATTTTCAGTCTATTTACTCTCCAAATTAGACTACAGTTTAGTAGTTCAAGATAAACAACTTTTTTGGCCAATTATGAAATACCAATAGAGACAACTATGAGTCAGGCTTCATTCCATTTCACAAGATCTGGAAGTCCATGCTCTCTCCTTTCCACCTCCAGGTTAGCCTAGGATGGAGTAGGAGACCTGTGCTGGATGAGGTGCCAGGCAGGAAGGTCACACTTCTGTTGCATTTCCACATGATCAAAGGGACTTCATTACCTCTCTTCCCTGTGTGTAATTTAATTTTTTAACTCTGTGCGTGTGTGTGGGGGGGAGTGCACTCTTGTGCATGGAAACATGTAAAGATGTATATATGTGTGGGTCTGAGTATATGTGTGTTTCGTCCACAGGAAGGTCAGAGGACAACCTTAGGTGTCATTCCTCAGATGCCATCTACCTTGACTTCTGAGTCTCTCACCTTTGCTTAAAACTTGCTAAGTAGGTTCCGTTGCCTAGCAAAGTCTCCCAAGCATCTGCATGTCACTGCTTCTCTAGCCTTGGTATTACTAGTGTGTGACACCAGGTTCAGTGTGTTTTATGTGGTTCTAGGAGGGAAACTTGGATCCCTGTGTGTGCAAAGCAAGTGCTTCACCAACTAAGAGTCTCCCCAAAGCCGTAACTGTGATTTTATGCAGCACACAATAAGGATGCTGTATGTCTCTGATCTTGAAAGTGAGAGAAAACTCACACTCCTCATCCATGCAAGAGTATGGCTCCAATAAATATGCCAATTATGGTGGTTTGAATAGGAATGGCCCGATAGACTCATGTGTTTGAATACTTGGCTCATAGGGAGTGGCACTATTAGGATATGTGGCCTTATTGGAGTAGGTGTGGCCTTGTTATAGGAAGTTTGTCACTGTAGGGGCAGGCTTCTTCGAGGTCTCCTATGTTCAACTACATCCAGACGCTGTCCCCTTCTGCTGCCTGCCAGTTGAGCGTTGGCTGAATGGGCATGAGATTCTGAGTTTGATCCCTAGAATCTGCCTTTAAAAACAGACTAGAGTGGCAGCTCGTAACTGTAATCTCAGAGCTGAGCAGGTAGAGAAGGGTGGATTGCTGGGGCTTACTGGCCAGCCAGCCTAGCCTTCTCAAATTCCTGAGCAAATTAGAGGCCAGGGAGAAACCATCTGAAAAAAAAACAAGATAGCTAGTGAAAGGAGGTTTCAACTAGCCTAGAATGGTAGGAGCAGTGAGACTCTCTAAGAATAGAGACATAAGCCTTAAAATTGCAAGCCAGCCCTGGGCCTCAAGAACAAAGAGCTACTGAGTGTCTCAGGGACAGGCTGGCTACAAGACAAGGACACATTCCTAAGAGAAATGTGGGCTAGATAAGAGTAGATGAGTAAGTGTTGATGGGCAGCCAAGAAACCCCCTTGTCCTGTCTAATCTGTTTGCTTCACTCCCCAAGGCCCTGCTGCAGTGGCTTCAAAGACTCGTAATCTAACCAGATGGTCTACCAAAACTGCTGATGTTCAAAATGTTTATAACCAATCATGTGCAGCCGCACCAAAGCTCCCCACACTCCCCGATCCCTTCCTATAAAAACTCTATGCTTTTGAGATCCTGGGTCGACTTCCCTACCTCCTGCGTGAGGTGGAGTCAGCCCAGAGCTCTGCCATATTACACTGCCTCGTGTGTTTTGCAACAAGACGGTCTCTTGTGAGTTCTTGGGTGCGCTCTCCCGGGACTTGAGTGAGGGACTCCCTACGGGGGACCTTTCACTAGTTCTTGAGGAATGATACTCAAGTTTCATCTCTTGCACACACACAGAGAGAGAGAGAGAGAGAGAGAGAGAGAGAGAGAGAGAGAGACAGAGAGAGATCCCATGTGAAAGAAAGCTCAAAGGATTCACACTCAGGAAGCCTTTCCTTCCTCTGCCACTTTGACCTTGAACAGAGAAGAGCAAGGGAAATTTTCCCTTAAGCATTCTCTTGATGTTCCAAAATTTGATGGTTGTACTGTGGTTTTCTGTCAACTTGACACAAGCTGGAGTCGTTAGAGAAGGGGGAACCTTGGTTGAGGAACTGCCTCCATTAGATCCAGCTGTAGAGCATTTTCTCAATTAGTGAACAATTGGGGGAGGCCCCAGCCCACTAAAAGGGGTGCCAACTTTGGGCTGTGGTCCTGGGTTCAATAAGAAAGAAGTCTGAGCAAGCCATGATGACAAAGCCAGTAAGCAGCACTCCTCCGTGGCCTCTGCATCAGCTCCCCTCCAGACTCATACCCCTTGTGAATGCCTGTCCTGACTTCCTTCAATAACAGACAGTGCTGTGGAAGCGTGAGCCAAATAAACACTCCCATCCCCAACTTGCTCTTCGGTCACGGTGTTTCATTGCAACAAAAGAAACCCTGACAAGATAGCGATTATGGAATAAGCAAACCACCACATAAAAACCGAAGATGAATCTAGACAGGATATTGACTATCAACTTAAGACCTAGGAGACAGAGCCAGGCACGTCTGTAAGAGACTTTCTAGGTTAGGTTATCTGAGGTGGGAAGATGTACCCTAGGGTGAGTACAGCCAGCCTGTGGGCTCACTGCCTTAATAAAGGAGAAAACTAAGCACCAGCCCTCACCACTCTTCTTCCTGACAGGGGACACAGTGTGGTGATCATTGCCTCAACCTCCTGCTGCTGGAACCTCCATAAGGAGCCTCACACTGTGCACAGAAATAAACCCGTTATTCTTTAAGTTGATTCTGTCAGGTATTTTATTGCATCAATGAGACAAGTAACTAAAAGAAAAGAGGATAAAGCCCACCCAGCTCTCAGAGAGGCAGGAGGAAGTCCAGAGCTCACTCTCAGGGAAGGCTTCCCACTGCCTAACCCAAGGATATTCAACCCTGAGAAACAAGGTCATTCTAGGGTCAGTGTGCAGCCCTCGGTGGTAATTGAGGGGAAGGCAATTAGTATCAGAAAAGCCGGAAAGAGTGTGGAAGTAAACCCGCCCATGGATATCACAGACAATGTAACAGATGGGATTGTTACAGTAACTAGACAAACCTACATCAGGAGAAGAAATCAGGCCAAAGGAAACTACAATTACAACAGGTGAATTTCCCGGGAGTCCTTTACACTGGAGAGAAATTGAGTTAAAATGTGAGTCCCAAGATGAAGATTGGGGAATTAGTTCAAAAGAGAATTAAAAACAAAAGCAAAACAACAAAACAAAAACAAAAAATGCCAGAGGCAGCAAAGCAATGCAGCTAACCATACAAGTCCAATAATAAGAACATCAAGGAATAAAGAGTACAAAGACAGGCAGAGAAAGAAAAGATGAGGAAAGGGAGGAGGGGGAGGGGGAGGGAAGGGGCATGGGAAAGCCAAGATATATCAGTTGGTGTCCTTGAATGGAAATCCCACAAAGAAAGAAAGAATATATTTAGAGAGAAAATTGAAGGAAATGTTCATGAATGAAAGAATCCAAATTGAAACAGATCTAAAAGGTGCCCTTTCTTCTGGAAAATTCTACACAGAGCCGTTGCCATTGAGCTATTTCTTGGCTAAGTTAATAAGCAGTACGGATTAAAAGGGCTGTCGTGGAGACTTGGGGGCAAAAGAATAGATCAGACGCCGCCTCTGTGTGGCGTAACGAATGAGAAGACTCAGGACAACAAAGAAGAGCTGGTCTCAGAGAGAGAGAGAAAGGGTGGAGGCGCATATGAAACTCTGCAGGGGGTGCCAGGGACAGATGAAATGTGCAGAGAGACAGACTGAGGTTGTAACCTGAAAAGAGACGGGCAGCTTCTGGCTGCAGCTGTGGAGCGCCCTGGTTGGGGAGGGGAGCAGAAGCCCCGTCTACAAGGTGTGCCTTCTTAAGAGAAACTGCTGTCCTACCTGTGGGACAAGCCAGCAGGTGTGGCTCCCTGAGCTGGATCTAGCAGGGGAAATGGATGAAATAGTAACTCCTGTGTCATGAGGGGTCAGCGGTGAAGAGTGAATCCACTCTTTCACCGGCATTATGGCATTAGAGCCTTCTTTCTTTGGGATTCCACTGTATACTGAAGACCAGCTGAGAGATCCAGCCTCATGGAATGAACAACTACTGGATTCTTGAACTTTCTGTTCATTGGCAGCCATTTTGGATTGGCTAGACCACAGCCTGCAAGTCATTTTAATAAATACTCTTAGATAGATAGATAGATAGATAGATAGATAGATAGATAGATAGATACATGCTATAAGTTCTAAAGAACCCTAACTACAACAGATATCTTTGTATTATGATATACAAACTAAGGAGAGGCTTGGCCAAGGGAGAGGACAGATCATGCAAACCAGCCTCAGACTCCTGCACAACCACATTTAATGTAAAAAGACAATGGCACTGGGAGAAATTTTGATAACAATAAAATGGTACCAAAGAACATTATAGCTAAGCAAACTGCTATCCAGGAATAATAGTAGTAAACACATCAAAAAATAAGCCTATAATGGCAGAGGACAGGGTGAGGTGGTAAACACTTGGAAGTGTAGGGACCTGAGTTTGAGTCTCTAGAACCCAAGTTGAGTACAGTAACACACATCTTTAAGTCAGCACTTCAATGGTGAGATGGGAGGCTTGCACAGGAGAACCATCACAAGCTTGTGAGACAGTTAGCCTGGTGAGTGCTGTGGTGAGCAACAGAGAGGTGAGGAAGACAGACAGACAGACAGAAAGATGTCTCAAGCAAGCTAAAAGCTAAAGGCTGACACCTCAGACCTCCACTTATATGTATCCCATGGTATAGTTGCACCAGTACACAAACACGTTACACACACATATACACACATATACACACAATCATATATACATGCACACACATATATATACACATACACACATACACATAAACACACAACCAAATACACGTACACATACACATATACACACATATACAAATATGCCACACACACATACACTTGTACACATATACACACATATACAAATATACAGACACACACATACACTTGTACACATATACACACATATACAAATATACAGACACACACATACACACATACATATAAACACACAACATACACACATGCACACATACGCACACAATCATACCACAAATGCACACATACACAGATACACATAAACACATACACATAAACACCCAACCATACACACACATACACAGAGAGGGGCTAGTGAGAAAGCCTATAACCATAAGAGATTGTAGAAGAACAATATCTTCCCATGAACACAGAGCCTGAATAGCACTAAAACCAAAACCAAGGGTAAATGTTGAAATTGTAAGTTTGTATTGTGTGCATTTGGTGCCATGATAAAGAACACAGTTCAAGGGCTACCCCGTGGAGGACGGTGGAGTATGAACTAAAAAACAAGAAAGGAAAAAAAAAAGAAAGAAAGAAAAAGAAAAAAAAATACCCTGCCATTAACCCAGTTAGAGTCCACTCTAATTACAGGGACAGCAGACAGTGCTGTTGGCAGGAACTTATGGAAAGAACAGCCATGGGGGCTTTCGAGGTGGGAGGGGGATGGGGGAGAAACACTTGGTAATAAAAAGACATCAAACGAGAGAATAGAGCAAAAGCCAAAAGAGTCAGAGCTGCAAGGAAAAGAGCTCATAAGCATTGAGTCCACTTAAAGACAGGAAAAGGATGAAAGCAAGAATAATTATTGCATAATAGAATCCAAAAGCTATTAACTCTGATGAAGTAAACACTATAAATATCACCCACAAAAGTCATGAGAGACTGGAAGCGGGACTGTCAGAACGCTGATCTCCTCATCTTTGATAATGTTGTGTCGTTAAGAGTTCCTGAAATCGAGCCACACAGTTAAGGACAGAAAGACTCTGGGTCCTTAATGTCTTTCCCATTCTTTTCAACCTCACAGGATTCTTTCAGAAAAATTACATCTTTTTTTTTTTTTGTGGCGAGGCAACTTGTACTTAAAGATCAGCCATCTCCCTCCCTTTAAATACTGCTTCATTTTCTTCTCTTAACTTGAAATAAAATTTAATGAAATACTTTGCTATTGAAAGCAGTAGGTGCCAGTAATCCCGCTCACACTGAAGAGAATGTCTTTGTTCAGCTCAGCTTGCACCCTGGCTTGGTTTCTGTTTCTGAGGGGAAGGCACCCATGGTTAGGATTCTATCTGAAAGCAGAGCATCCTGGGGATTTTCAAAAGATGCTTCCTTCATTTTCTGCATTGTCTCCTCCTTTATCGTGTACAGGTTTCCCGCTGTCATCATCAAACACGACTTTTGTCAGTCCAGATCCACCCCAGGTTCTGTTGTGTCCGCCTGCCTTTCTCAGTAAAAGCATAATGTGTCTTTTTTCCTTTGCTTCTGTCTCTTTCTTTCAGATGCTGGCCAGAGCCCAAGTATATGCTTTCTCTAGTACTTTGGGCTTTTTCACTCTTTCCCTAAAGCTCCCCTCCCCTGTGGCCACTTGTCCACCCTGTGGTTGACTTCCATGACTAACTCAAATGACACACTTTTCTTTTTCTTCTGTGTCTTCCTCCTCTAGGCAGCTGCTCAGACTTATCGCCTTCCACCCTTGGGTTTTTCTTTTAGATGCTAATAAAATTTTTCTCAAGCTTAAACAGACACACACACACACACACACACACACACACACACCAATGCAAAACACCGTTCTCATCTAAAAGGAAATGATAGATACTTTATTCTGGAGTCATTTTGAGGGACTCTGGCTCTGGAACACAGATTTAAGCTATCCCAAATTCCATGTTCCAATGTGGAAGCAGTTTCATGAAGCTTTTATAGTTTTACAGAACAGAAATAGCCATAGATTAAAAGTGCTTCAAAATACATTGGTGGATACCGCAGACAGGCTGGTGTAGTGAGATAGGAGAAGCCCAAGATGCTTATACAATGATGATACTCTTAGCTTTTTGGTTGGTGGAAGCTGGTTGTCTGCTATGCTCATATTCCAAAAGGTTTCTGTTAGTCACAAGATGTTAGTTCTGACACAGAAGTGAGCAAGGAATGGGTGTTCTAGAGGGCTAAAACTAGTTCAGGATAAGATAAATAGCCTCTAGACCTGCAAAATTCCAACCTCACCATCATATTGCAATTTGAATCAGTCTCTGCAGACACCGCTTCTTTTCAGGAATTCTCTCTCTCTCTCTCTCTCTCTCTCTCTCTCTCTCTCTCACACACACACACACACACACACACACACACTCACGCACACACACACTCACACATCTCTTACTGCAAAGAAGAGGATAGAAGATAGTTTATTCTGGAGTCAAATATGAATGACCTATGGTCCAAGAACACAGATTAAAGTTACCAAAAATTCCATATTCAGTGTGGTGACAGTTTGATAACATTTTTATAGTAAAGTAAGTTATAAATTAAGGGATATTGCAAAGACAATTGATAGAAACATTTAGTAGACAGATTATGGCAAATTGGGGAAATGTCAGCTACGAGCGCCATATTCAATCAGATGCCACCTTTGTCTTTTAGTTGGTGGAAGCTAGTGTTGAGTTAATGAAATGCATTCCAAAAGGATTTACCTGTTCCTCAAAGGATGTGAAGCCAAACATAGAAGTGAGCAAGGAATAACTGGTTATTAAGGGGCTAAAGATAGCCCAAGATTGTATAGTTGTAATTAAGCTCTGAACCTGCAACATTCCAGCATCTGAACCACGACTAACGTTCTAATCAGACCATCAGCCTTGCAGACAGTTCAGGGAAAGGTGCTATTCTTTTTACACTATTAACCAAATCAATAAAATCTAAGAACAACAGAAGGTTAGAAGAAAAAGGAGCAAAATGCCTAAAACTTGGGCTGAGAAGACAGTTCCATCGGAAAGTGCTGGCATACAGGCATGAGATTGTGGGAGCGTTTGCATTCACAGCACTGGGAAGATTGGACACAGGTGAGTCCCTGGGATCCGCTGGGCCACGAGCCTAGCTCAACTGCAAGCTCCAGGAACACGAGAGGCTCTGTCTCAATAAATAAACAAACAAACAAACAAAAGATAGGCCCAACATACAAATGCACACATATGCACATACGCCCATGTACATACAAGCTCACACACACTGAGCACTTAAAAAAAAATAAGACTTAGGCAATTTCCTAAAACAGTGTGCCTTTTCTCTGATTTCATCAAGATGGTTTTCCTGCTTCCCCAGGGAGACAAAGATCTGCTGCTTTGACCCCACTATCACTATTAAGATTCCTTTATGGGGCTGGGAGATGGCTCAGTGGTTAAGAGCATGATTGCTTTTCCAGAGGACGTGGGTTCAACTCCCAGCACCCACATGGCAGTTCCTAACTGTCTGTAACTCCATTTCCAGAGCTTCTGACACCCTCACGCTGACATACATGCAGACAAAACACCAAAGTACATTTAAAAAGCATTAAAAAAAAATTCCTTATCTCCTGTGAGGTGCTTGTCCCTACACGGCATGTATATATCACACAGCTCACCCAAAGGTGCATCTTCATGAATGAGGAAGCAAAGAAATCATAACCAGAAGTATAAGATGACTTCAGAACACAGTGTTTTCCAGAGACAGCAGAGCATTTGTACATAGGAACTCACAGTGGTTGTGACAATATACAGAACACTTGGGCAAGCTCAAGCCAGACAAACTCCCAGGATGGAAGAGGGGTAGGTAAAATCCACCACTGGCTAAGAAGGTATTGGCATTTGATAGTTGCTAGGAGAAAGAAAGTAGTCAACTCTCTTCAATGATATGACCCCTGGTAGGTCAACCACACGCCAGGGAAGACCCCAGTCCCATGAGCAACACAGACTGTGTGTGGGTAAAGACTCAAAGTTGTCCTTGGTTGTATGGGTAGAGAGGTGAGTATGGAAATGGTAGATTGGGGAGAAGTTGGGGCAGGGTGTGCAATATTAAAATACATTGAATGAAACTTTCAAAGAACAAATAAAAGTTTTGAAAAAAAGATAATCCCATCTCTCAAGACACACAGCACATTCTTTGTATTATATTTGAATTCCAATAGCAAAATGACCATAGACCCACAGCTAGAGATAGCTGCTAAAATTCAAACTCATTACCTCCCATGGATATACCCCAACAACTACTGAACCCTCAGAAAGTAATTCTTTCCCTCATATGTCAGAAGTGATCAGGCAAGGGTTACCAGGGCCCTGGGATAGCTCAGCCTGGACTCAACTGGCCTGGCAGGCTATCTGGAGACCCTGCCTATCAGAGTGTCAGAGGCACTCCCAACAGCAGCAGGGGAAAGAAGGCCTAGTCACACAGGGCTTTCGCGCTTCTGTTTCTATCATCTCTAGACTGCTCTGTTGATCAAAAGAGGCGAAGGAAGCAGAGTTCAGAGTCCAGCAATCCTGTCCCTTTCTGGTTGTGTCTGGGAAAGCCCTATGCTACAGGGTAGGTGGTAGCTGGTGTCAGCACAGGACTTACAGTCTAATTTGTGCTGCTGTTCCTAACCAGTGTCACAAACTGGCTAATTTGTCAGGGATGGAAATTTACTGGGGGGGCTGGAGAGATAGTTCGGTTGGCTAATAAGTTCTGTATTTTGTCAGGCAACACAAATGTCAGGGCCTGAGTTCAATATTTTAAAAACAAAACAAACAAACAAAAAACAAAAAGACAGGCAAGACAGGCATAGTAATCCCACCACTGAAAAGGCAGAGCTATACAGATACCTGCTATTCTAGGCCAAATAACGAGCTCCAGGTTCAGAGAGACTCTGTCACAAAGAACAAGGTGAAGAGTAATTGAAGAAGACGCTCAAAGTTGGCCTCTGCCTTCACATACATATGTGCATATATGTGGACATGTGTGAGGGAGAGGGGAGAGAGACAGACAAAGATAGACACAAACTGATTTGGCTCTTGGTCTGGACACTGGAAACCCGTGGCCAGTAAGAACTTCACAAGGTACTATTGCGAGGAAGACTGGCCTGAGGGCAAGTACCTCCAGCACCACTGTACAGGGCGCATGTTCAAACCACCGTAGCGTGCAAGTTCCTGTAAGCAGCTGCTGTTTGCAGCAGCCCTCCTTTACCAGAGGTGCCGTGTTCCCTTCCCATGTTTTCAGTTGCCACAGGCAACCATGGTGCAAACACCAGTACAAAGGAAAACTGTGAAAAGAACAAGTCCTTCGCTTTAAACAGGGTGACGGACTAGGTGGTACTGGAGAAACTCACACTGCTCCACGCCATCCTGCCTGGGTGCAAGGCTTTGCTTTGTCCCTGGATCTGTTGGCAGCTGTCAGTCATTTGGTGCCTGTCTGGGTATCAGATTGGCTGGCTGAAGTCACAGGGTTTTTTGTTGTTGTTTTTTGTTTTGCTTTGCTTTGTTTTGTTTTGTTTTATTCAAGTATCTCTGTGGCCACAGAGTAGGGACATGAAAAGAGAAAGGCATGGAGATTAATGTACAAAGCAATTGGCAGAGAAAGACTGAAAGGTTTTTCACTTGAACCACACGCAGCAGACAGAGCATGTGCGAGCAGCGCTGGCTATACACAGATGCCCATGCTATGTTGATAAGCAGAAAGGATTGGAACTCACGTGGCACGGAGGTTTTTTTTGAGGACCTCTTTTAAGCTCCCCAGCCTACTTCCACCCTCTGGGTTGCCTTTCTCCTGTTTTAATAAACCATCTTCACTTTTCTTATTAAGCATGTGTCCCTGGTCCAATTTGTTGTTCCAGGACACAAGAACCTGGGTACCTCAGAGGATGTTCTCAGAGTAACCTGTGCGGGCTGGTTGTGTATCAACTTGACACAAGCTAGAGTCATCAGAGAGGAAAGAGGCTCAGTTGAGGAAATGCCTCCATGAGATCCAGCTGTAAGGCATTTTCTCAATTAGTGATCAATGGGAGAGGGCCTAGCCTACTCTGGGGGAGCCATCCCTGGGCTGGTGATCCTGGCTTCTATAAGAAAGCAGGCTGAACAAGCCATGGGGGAAAAACCCAGTAAGTAACATCTCTCCATGACCTCCATCAGCTCCTGCCTCCAGGTTCCTGCTCTGTTTGAGTTCCTGTCCTGACTCCCTGCAGTGATGAACAGTGCTGTGGAAGTGTAACCCTAAATAAACCCTTTCTTCTTCAACTTCCTTTTTGGTCCTGGTGATTCATCAGCAATAGAAACCCTAACTAAGACCAGCACCTATAATGGCCTTGTGCTTACCGAGGCTCCAAAGCACAGGTGGCTCTGTACTGTGTCAGACCAATCTTGTAAACTAGCTGTACATGTGATGGAGAATCTACAGAAAAGAGGGGGCTGCTCATCCTGCATTGGTGAACTCACAAGGCTTGGCAGTGTCAGTCTCTTCCTCTTTAATACTGACGAGGTGTTGGGATTCAGTCTACAAGCTAACTAAGCCATGTTCACCTGCAACGGGCTCTTAATTACAGCTGTTGGGAAGGAACTGGCAAGACTCCTACCCAGAGCCAGTCTGTCAAGCTGAAACTCTCTGATTCCTGAGGTACCTGGACTCCAGAAGAATGGCCAGTGTCTTCTTAGTCAGGGTTTTACTGCTGTGAACAGACACCATGACCAAGGCAACTCTTATAAGGACAACATTTAATTGGGGCTGGCTTACAGATTCAGAGGTTCAGTCCATTATCATCAAGGTGGGAACATGGCAGCATCCAGGCAGCCATGGCCAGGCAGAGCTGAGAGTTCTACATCTTCATCAGAAGGCTGCTAGCAGAATACTGACTTCCAGGCAGCTAGAATGAGGGTCTTAAAGCCCACACTCACAATGACACACCTACTCTAACAGGGCCACACCTTCTAATAGTTCCATTCCCTGGGCTAAGAATATACAAACCATAACAGCTAGCGTCCTGATTCTTCTCAATTGGAATAGGCTTTGGGTTGCCAGACTTGTGGGTAGCCAATGCTTGTGCAATGGGTACACCTTAAATATATGTCACTCATCACCCTCCCCCATCTTTAGAGTCATGTATGCCTTTCTTAGGATGCAGAACCCTGCCCTTAGTCAATGTTCTATTGCTGTAAAGAGACACCATGACCATGACAACTCTTATGGAAGAAAGCATTTCACTGAGGCTTCCTTACAGTTTCAGAGGCTTCCTCCACGATAATGGCAGGGAGTGGGGCAGCACACAGGCAGACCTGGGGCTGGAGAAGGAGCTGGGATATCTATATCTGGATCTACAGTGGCCAGAGAGAGAGAGAGAGAGAGAGAGAGAGAGAGAGAGAGTCTCTGCTTGGAATGGGAATTTTTGAAACTTTAGAGCCCATCCTAGTGACATACTTTCTCCAAAAATATCATACTTCCTAATCCTTTCAAATGGTGTCACTCTCTGGTGACCAAATGTTCAAATCTGTGAGCTTCTAGGGGCCATTGTTAGTCATCCACCACACTCCCCTGCCTCCTACTGGGAAGCAGAGACCTACAATAAGAGACCTATAACCTCCTTTGTAAGCCTGGACTCTCTTCAGAGGTCCTGCCATGTGGGATGTCCACCTATAGTATTGGGGCCTAAACCATTCTCAGGGTCTCAACCAGGCTGCTGCTTTATGTCTATCTGTCAATTAATAACTTTTCTAATATATCTTCTATTCCAAAGGACAGCCTTCCTCACTGTCCCTTTTGGGTCACAAGCCTGAGACCCTTTAGATAGAGGTGCATCACCAGGGATTCATTTCTCAAGAGAAGAGTATGAAATATTTAGCAAGAAGGAAACAGTTTCTTGGAGCAGGGAAGAAGATAGAGGTATGGGTCCACTGGCAGAGCCTCAGACCTGTCCAAGGAGCAATCAGAAGGTTTCAGAGGATCCAAGCATCAAATAAAGGAAGCTAGAGGAAGCCCTGAGAAAGATAAGGGGACAAAGCTCTCAGTGGTTGGACAAGAACAGCAAGCATTAGAGAGCTCACCATGAGACAGGCACAAGGCTCCAGCCAGGACTCCATTCTGCCCCCAGAGCAACCTGGAGGCTGCTCTGAAGTCTGTGTCAGGATACCAAGGGAAGCTAGGTACAAGCCTGAATGCCAATAGACTGTGGGACTTCGGCAGATGGAGGAAGTTTTTCATGGCTGTAATTGTCAGAGAGAACAAGCTTCACACACATACACACTAACACACACTCAAACACATACGAATTTGCACACACATTCTCACATACACATTCACACACACATACATACACACACACACAGCTTCCAAAATAATAGATAGCATCTCGAGCATAGGGCAAAATTTTGACATCTTCTCCAACATACACATGTATGTTTGTATGAATATGTGGTGGTTTGAATATGCTTGGCCCAGGGAGTGGCACTATTAGGAGGTATAACCTTCTTGGGTAGGTGTGGCCTTGTTGGAGTAGGTGTATCACTATGAGTTCGGGCCTTAAGACCCTCATCCTAGCCGGGCGGTGGTGGCGCACGCCTTTAATCCCAGCACTTGGGAGGCAGAGGCAGGCAGATTCTGAGTTCGAGGCAGCCTGGTCTACAGAGTGAGTTCCAGGACAGCCCGGACTACACAGAGAAACCCTGTCTCGAAAAAACCAAAAAAAAAAAAAAAAAAAGACCCTCATCCTAGCTGCCTGAAGCCAGTCTTCTAGAGGCCTTCAGGTAAAGATGTAGAACTCTCAGCTCCTCCTGTACCGTGCCTGCCTGGATGCTGCCATGCTCCTGCCTTGATGGTACTGAACGGAACCTCTGAACCTATATGTCAGCCCCAATTAAATGTTGTTCTTTATAAAAGCTGCCTTGGTCATGGTGTCTGTTCACAGCAGTAAAACCTAAGACAGTATACCCAAAAAAGACACATCCCTCAAGGTACAGGAATAATTTTTTAACACCTTCCCTAATACACACATGCATACTGTGGTGGATTGGATGGCAATGGTCTCATAGGCTTATATATTGGAATACTTGGTCCCCAGTTGGTGGAACTGTTTGGAAGAATTAGAAGGTGTGACCTTGTTGGAGGAGGTGTGTCATTGGAGATAGGCTTTGAGGTTTCAAAAGACTCATGACATTAGCAGTCAACTCTCTCTCTCTCTGCTTCGTGTTTATGCACCAAGATGTAAGCTCTCAGCTGTTCCTGACATCCTGTCTTCACCCACCATCATAGACTGACAGACTGAAACCATAAACCCAATGCAATGCTTTTATAAGACACCTTAGTCTTGGCGTTTTATCACAGCAATAGAAAAGTAACTTCTGCACACACACCACACACACACAAGAAAAAAAAAGAGGAAGAAGAAGAAGAAGAGAGAGAGACAGAGAGACAGAGAGAGACAGAGAGACAGAGAGAGAGAGAGAGAGAGAAAGAACAGAGAGAGAGAGTTCTAGCCCATGCTTCATAGTGAAGGCCTTTGGCTTTACCTGTCATGGAATCTTGTTCTGTTGTTCTTGCTTTTCTGAGACCCAGTTATATCACCCAGAAAGTGGACATAACATACTAGCTATTCACTGGGTAACCACATAATCCTAGGACCCACTGACTCACAGACTATAACTGTCTGGTATATAGTTAGCCAAATGATGGAAGTTCCTGAATCATTTTCTGCTTGAAAAATCTGAAATGATTATCATTACATATGAATCCTCATAACATGGGCAAGTTGATTTTCAAAGTATATGCCCATGTATGTGGATGTGTGTGTGTTATACATATGCATACAGAAGCCAGAAAGCAACCTCAGTATCATTACTATCTACCTTGTTCATTGAAAAAGAGTTTCTCACTGGCCTTGACCTCACAGATTTGGCTTTATAAGGTAGCCTACCAGTGATCCCCAAGGATCAACTTTTGCTGCCTCCCCAGGGATTATAAGCATGTGCTACCACCTTTGTTCTCAAAGTCGATGTTTTGTTTTGTTTTTATTTTAACTACAAGACTAATATCCCAAAAGTAAATTTTCTTCATCAAAGTGCATGCTGGTTTTGTGTGTGTCAGCAGCTCATACCCACCAGGGCTTCCCCCAGCTGCTCTTTTGGGTGCTTCCTGCAGAAAAGCCTGCTTGCCTGTAATGTTTGCCACTGGAGGGTAGAATTAATGTTTTTAATTTTGAATCCCCAAACAAATCATTATGGCTAAAATTCACTTACCCTAGACATTAAGCACCTTCTCATATGTTGCCCTTAATCTGTGAATTCCTTACAAATATTTTCCCAATTCTCTTTTCAATAACATGTTTTCTTTGTTAATTCTTAGATTCTTTGTGCATGTGTGATACATAATAAACTCTAACTATATATTGTTTCCCAGAATTTACCATTTGTTAACTCATCAAAATAGTGTTTTCCTCTGTCACAGTCTGTTTTACTTTTTTAAAGTCTAGATTATATGTTTCTCCTCAAAATATTTTGTATATATTGCCTCAAATTTCTTCTCATTCATATACTTTGAAATTCCTCATTCTTGAATACTTATCACGAATTTGGCATCTTCTTTAATTTTTCTGAATCTGAATTGCTCCAACACTGTTTCCTAGAGCACTGTATTTCCCACAGTCTTGATATGCTCTTTGATCAAAGATAACTATACACATTATAGTTATCCCACTTTATAGTTTATGATTCCATTCTGTTGATCAACCCACTGAAGTTTGCACAAGTCACAAAATGTTCAGTTATTTCTTTGCAAAATGGAACTGTTATGATTGAATGGGAAATACGTCCCCCACCCCCACATGGGTGTGTGTTTGAACACTTAGTTCCCAGCAGGGGGTGCTACTTGAGAAGATTATAGAACCAATAGAAGTTGGGATGTCTGGAGGAAGTCCATCTCTGTCCTGCAGTGTAACTAGCTGGCCTCATGAACCTGCAGTCATGCCTTCCTGCCATGGTGGACCATGTCCCTTGGAACTCTAAGCCAGAAAATACCTTTGTTCTTCCTAAAGTTGCCTTGGTCAGGTATTGTGTCACAGTCACATGCAAATTAAGCAAGACACATATCTCTACACCAGTCTCCTATAACCACCCAATGATTTCTTATTTTTTTTTTCATTATACATTTGCTTCTCCATCTCAATGTTCATGAAAAAAATCTGAGAGATTTTGCTGAGACTCTCTAAAGAAGGTACACATGTCTCTATTAATGTGTTTCACTTATTTGTTAAAACTTTGTAATTTTAAAATAGAATTTACATATTTCTTATCAGGTTTGAATCTAAATATTTTGTGTTTGATTTGCTGAATTCAGAGGAGGGTTGAGTTTTCTTGTTCATTTTCTTCTTTTTTTTTTTCATTTTCATTTTATAATTTGGTAACTGCTGATATGTAGGGAGGTATTTCATTTATACCTTATTTAAATTTGGGTCATTTGCCAAGTTACTTTTGTTTATTTTCTTGGACAATATTAATATATAGATATGTGCACATGCCTCTATTTTTTCCAAATACTGTAATTCTTTTTAAATCTTTGATTGCTCCATTGCCACCCTCAACATAATAATGAGCGTAAGATTCTTGACCCTGTCTGCCCTGAAGAATGATGCTGCACCAAACAAGAACTGCAGGGACTTCCAGTTCCTCTCAGTTTCTCAGACAATAAGTAGAATCACAATACTTGATGGGACATAGACTCTTAAGTAGGGTTTATTGCTGTGAAGAGACATCATGACCATGGCATCTCTTATAGAGGAAAACATTTAATTGGGGCTGGCTTATAGTTTCAGAGGTTTACTGCATTGTTGTCATGGCAGGAAACATGGCAGAGTGCAGGCAGACATGGTGCTGGAGGAGCTGAGAGTTCTACATCTTGATCCACAGGCATCAATGAAAGACTGTGCCACACTGGGCATAGCTTGAGCATATAAGATCTCAAAGCCCACCCCCACAGTGACACACTTCCTTTAACAAGGCCACACATACTCCAACAAGGCCATAGCTCCTAATAGTGCCACTAGCTAAGGCCAAGCATTCAAACACATGAGTCTATGGGGTCATACCTATTCAAACCACCACACACAGAAAGTCTTGATGGACTAGCTGTGTGTTCCCTGCAGGTGCAAACCCAGGTTGGCTTTGAACTTTCCCAGCTGTTGATAAACTTATTTAGATTATTGCCCAAATACTAAATAATGAATGATTATATTGCTAAACACAGACAAGCTCACCCAGCCAAGTTCTTCAAATTCTCTAGTAAGCTCCATACTCAACTCCCTCTTTGCAAATACACCAATAAAGTTCTCTTTGACTGCCTTCTTGCAAGGACACAGAGGTACACTGTACTTCCCCCAATCTCCAAATAAGCACTTTGAACTAATTAACCAGCATGGTGTTTAGTGTAATGTTTCTTTGGAATCCAAACGTTGTGGAAAAACGTATAGAAGATCAAGTGATTTGTTTCTCCATAAATGATCAGCATGGTAAATTATCTAGAAATTATTCCTGAAATAGAACCACCCATTTATTTTTTAAATTTATTTTACTTTTTATTTGTGTCTGTGTGTGCAGGTGCTCTCAATGGCCAGTAGAAACCATCAAATCCTAACTTAGAGTTTCATTACTGTGAAGAGATCCATGACCAAGACAACTCCTATAAAGGAAAATAGTTAATTGGGATTGGCTTACACTTTCAGAGGTTTTAGTCCATTATCATCATGGCAGGAAGCATGGCAGCTCCAGGAAGACATGGTGCTAGAGAAGAAGCCAAGAGAGGGTTATCTTGTTCTGCGGGAAGTAAGCAGAAGACTGTCTGCCACACTGAGCAATATATAAGAAACCTCAAAGCCCACCTACACAGTGATATACTTCCTCTGACAAGGACACACCTACTCCAACAAGGACACACCTTTTAATAGTGCCATTCCCTATGGGTCAAGCATTCAAGCACATGTGTCTATGGGGTCAGACCTACTCAAAACCATTGCATTCCACTCCTTAATCTCCATAAGCTTTTAGCCATAGCAGAATGCAAAATGCATTTATTCTAACTTCATAGTCTATTGCAGCCTCAACAATGTTTAAAAGTCCAAAGTTCATGTAATCTCTTAACTGTTCTAAGTCCAAAGTTCAAAGTCTCTTCTGAGATCTATGCAATCTCTTAACTATAAAATCAAAAAAAACAAACAAACAAACAAACAGATCACATACCCCTAACATACAGTGGCACAGAATATACATTACCAGTTCAAAACATGGTAAAAGGAGCATAGTGAGGAAATACTGGACCAGAGCAAAGCTGAAAACCAGCAGTACAACTCCAAGATGTCAGAACTTTCTTCATCTCTCCAACTCCTTCAGCTTTGTTGACTGCAATACACTTCTTTCTCTCTGGCTAGTTTCACTCCCTGTTAGCAGCTCTCTTTGGCAGCTTTCCCAGGGCTCTGGCATCTCTAACCTCCTTCTTTACAACTTCACACAATGGCCTCTCGGGGCCTCCATGCAGGTTCACCTCTGCCACATACCTGGTCTCAGTGGCCTTTCTTAGTCACAAGGGAGATTTCCATAACCCCTTTCTTCTATCCTTGACTCAAAAGCCAAAACATATGGCTGAAGCTATAACTACTACTGTTTGCTGGGCTGAAACCTGGACCCTCATTCAGTTGCATTTCTTCACCAGCTTTCTGTTTTCAGTGGTTTCCTTCACTGCTTAAGCTTGGCTGTCCTGGAACTTGTTCTGTAGACCAGGCTGACTTGTACTCAGAGTCTGCATGCCTCTGTATCTGAAGTGGATTAAGGCTATACACCATGCCTGACCTAAGCTATTATTTAGTTCCTTTTCACAGGATAGAGCTTAGCTGGATGGGTCTTCTCCTGAGGTCACCACTCTCTATTCCATTTCTATGGAGGCATACTACTCAAATCACCACAGATCCCCAGGAGCTGGAGTTATAGACAGTTGTAAGTTGCTATTCTGGGTGCTAGGAACTCAGCTTGGTCCTCTGCAAAAGCAGCAAGAGCTCTTAGTTACTGAGCTCTCAGAAGCCTCCAGAACTACCTTCCATAACGAAGTGCTCAGACTTCAACATACTTGTGCGAGGCACTAGTCATTCTACTTATTTCCTGGGAGGGCCATATTACACTTGGAAGACATTGATGGGTCTGATAATTACATCACTGAAAAGTTCTTTATCTTAGAAAGTAGAGATTACTTCATATTTATAATCCCGGATTCTCCGCCTCAACATCTCCACACAGTAAAATGTCTATCTCTGTTATAGAAATATTTGCTCTGGTTTAAAAGTTTCTTTATGCCGGCGGTGTTGGCGCACGCCTTTAATCCACACTTGGGAGGCAGAGGCAGGCGGATTTTCTGAGTTCGAGCCAGCCTGGTCTACAAATGAGTTCCCAGGACAGCCCGGGCTACACAGAGAAACCCTGTCTACGAAAAACCAAGAAAAAAAAAAACTTTCTTTATTTCCTTCCTTCCTTCTTTCTTTCTTTTTCTTTCTTGTTAATTTATTTATTCCCTTTAAATCCTGATTGTAGCTCCCTCCCTCTTCTCCTCCCAGTCCTACCCCCACATGTCCCTCTCCCAATTGACCTCTCCCCTTCTTCTCAGAGAAGGGGAAGCCTTCCACAGATACCAACCCAGTCTGGCACATCAATTGTAGCAGGACTAAGCACATCCTCTTCCACTGAGGCCAGTCAAGGCAACCCAGATGGTGGAAGTGGATCCAAAGGCAAACAACAGAGTCAGAGATTGCCCCCACTCCAATTGTTAAGGAACCCACATGAAGACCAAGCTGCACATCTGCTACAAATATGTAGGGAGCCTAGGTCCAGTACACATATACTCTTTGGTTGGTGGTTCAGTCTCTGTAAGTCCCCATGGATCCCATTTAGTTGACTCCATTGGTGGTTCTTCTCTGTAGTCCCCTTGATCCTGTTAGTTGACTCCGTAGGCTTCTTGAGTGTCTTGACCCCTCACTCCCTTGATCCTTTCCCCTATCCCCATCCCCACCCCAAACTCTTCCACAAGACTACCTGAGCTCCACCCGATGTTTGGCTGTGTGTCTCTACCTCTGTTTCCATTGGCTTCTGGATGAAGCCTCCCAGAAGACAGTTATACAAGATGTACAGGGATAGAGATAGAACAGAGATTGAGGGAATAGCCAACCAATGACCAATATAACTTGAGACCCATCCCATGGGAGAGAGCCAACCCCTGACACTATTAATGAAAGTTCCTTTCTTAATATATATCCTCATGTAGAAAATCTCTCAGCCTCACAGAGTAAACTGAGCATCCTATAGCCATTTTCTATGCTGCATAGACTGAAATTTTTTATTAATACACTGCTGGATTTTATTTTTATTGAAGATTAGGTTTCTCAATCTCTCATAAAACTGTCTAGACCTATTGACAATTTAGGGTTAGACATTTTACTGCTTTCAAAATTTCATAGATGTGCTTTCAATAGTTTCAAAATCAGTTTTAGATTTTTACATATTCCTGATAAACCATTTATTTTATATAATGTTTTCAAGTTAATATAAAGATTTATGTATTTGAAGGCTTAATACTCTCTTTCATGTCCAAAGTCAGCTATGGACATTGTTATTTATAAGGGAAAATATTTGTACTTAGAAACTCACATTTTATTATAATCAGATGCAAGATGACCGATTTTTATTGGTCTTTTAGATGTCATCTGTAGCATTATGTTTTAATAATTCATGGTAGAAATTTTATCTGGCTCTATTACATTAATTTCTATCCTTTAATTTATTTTTCCTGATAAAGCTGTTTACATTTGTGTTTATTTCGTTCAATTGGCTATACATGTATTTTCAGTATTTTTATATTCTAATAAATACAACTAAGACTCTGACTTTTCCTCTACATTTCCATTTTTGTTAGATTCCAGATGTTTTTTTTATCAGATCCAATTCACATTTGGTTTGTAATTTTAGTTTTATATCTTCCTTAACACTAGATGATAAATATTTTTTGTACATTATCTTCGGCTTATTTCTAATCATACGAAATTTTAGTAAAAAGTCAAATGGTCTGTAGTTCTGAGTTTTTAAAAATGGTTGAGTTGCTTTGTTTTTTTTTTTTTTTTAAGTGTTCAGTGACACAGATGTTCAAGTGTGTGAACATTTTGTGATTCATGACTTTAAAACACAGTGTGGATTTTCTCTCAGATTCAAATACATATTTTTACATAGCCTGTCACAGAAACTCCAACTCCAACAAATCATCTTTCAAATCTTTAACAGACATCGTTGTATCATTTCATTTCTGGTTGAAATATGCTAAAGCATGCATGATAGCTTTAGACTGTAGTCTGTAATTCCATCTGGTTCTGTTGCCTGCATCTACCAAACTGATTTTACTGCCCGAATGGCTGATGTACACTTCTTTCCAAATAATTCTAATTCTTGACCTGCAATGTCCTGGAGCAGGGGATGATGGGAGCTGCATCTCTCAGTGGCTTCTGTGAGTTCCAATATATATTACCCCCGCAGAATGACTGCTGCCTGGCTTCACCCCAGAAATAACAGGAAGACTATTCCAGACCTAAGAATCTAAACTATACTTTGTCCGGTATTACTACAACACCTCTGTTTTCGTGGCTATGCTGCCTTGCTATGGTTTCTCAAGTTGATTAGTCACAACTTTCATGGTGGTTTTATGGTTGTTGTGTTGTTGTTGTAGTTCCTGGTAAGTACCTTGTAGATTTCCAACTAAGAGTATTTTTGGTTGGGGATTTATCTTATATTAATATTGAAGAATCTCGACGTGTGGAATTGTTCTTGTCATCTTGTTTTATGTTTTTATTTGACAAATTCCTCTAGCCGTTCCTTTTGATCTACTTCTTGCCATCGCTAAACTGATTCTCTCTCTCTCTCCTCTCTCTCTCTTCTCTCTGTCTCCTCTGTCTCTCCTCTGTCTCTCTCTCTCTCTCTCTCTCTCTCTCTCTCTCTCTCTCTCTCTCTCTCTCTCTCTCTCACCGTTGTTCCTGCTCCTGGGACTCATACTGTTTACTCAATCTCCTTTCTCTGTGTGGTCACTTTCAAATCTTATTGATGTCATTCTAGTCCTGCATAGAGAAAACCAGTTCCTTGAAATGGCAATGAGTACGGAATTATTTTATAATGTGTGTGTGTGTGTCCAAACATCTGCGTGCATATGGTATAGAAGTGTGCATATACCCATGTGAGTTCTTGCTCGATCTTGATTTCAGACAGGGTCTTTTGTGCTTTTACTACTAAATATGCCAGACAAGCTGGCTCAGGACCTTCTACAGATTCTGAGACTCAACTCTCTGTGGGAGCACTTGGATTACTGATGCTCACTACTGTGTCTGGTTTTTACATGGGTTGGGGGATCAAACTCAGTCTCCATGCTTATACAGTAAGAGCGTAAAGCAATGAAGTCATCTCCCCAACCTCGAGAAAATCCTTGTTCTCAGCTCTAAGCACCGATGGTTTATTTCCTCAACCTCCTTTCTTAATTGTCAGGGCTTTTAACCAGATAATAAAATCTGGCAGTTCTAACCCACTACAGAATGGTGGGCTTCTATTTAGTCTGGAATCCAAGGGTCCAGATTTTCCCTTTGGGTTAGTATGAGTTTAGACAAGGGTAGAACTCTCATGTCAGATTAGAAGTTTCCTTACATCCATAGTGGGATCTAATGTATGAGAGAAGAGTGAAAAAAAATTAAAAACTGTTTCTTTATAACTCTGAATGTAATCTTCCCATTGTCTTCTTTCATTCTGTGTTTCCGACTTCTTTCCTTACTCCTTACTTACTTTTCCTTACTTGTCTCCTCATGGTGACATTGCCTGGGCATTGTGTCTGGGGTAGGAAGAGCTATAGGGTATGCGTGTGTAGGTCAGGGAACAAACTCAGGAGTCCAGGAGTCATTCGAGAGGGCTTAGGTAACCATCGGCATCTAAGGAGCCTCCTATCCTCTCACTGCTTCTCATCTCCCTCTTCTCATCACTGCTGGGATAACAAGAAGGAGCCCTCACTAGGATTTTGACATGGGTTCGGGGAGTCTAAACTCCGCTCCTCACACTGTACAGTGACTGCTTGGTCAGCTGAGCTGCTCCACAGCCCCCTCAGGTATTTTGTGAAGGTTTCCTTTTACTCTTGAGATGCCTCACTGACCTCTGCAGTGTGGGTTGCCCTGTCTCACTGGTCACTTTGACACACCCTGTCACCCACAGAGTGTATGTCTCACTACTTGTTTTTTCTCCTTTGTGTTTCATTTTGCACAGGGGGTGGGATTTTTGTCTGTTCACTGTCTTAACCTTCCAAGGTTGAGTGTTTATCTTTACCTGTCTCCATTCTACTGCTCAACCCATGAACCAAGGTTTCCACTTCCAAAATTATCGGTTCATCTTTGTTCTCTATTACCTGTACCTGCTTGGTGGAGGTAGGATCATTACATATTTCTAGGGCGATATATATATATATATATATATATATATATATATATATGCTCTCCTGGGCCAGGTTCCCACTTCTTGGGTATGACAGCCTTCTAGAGAAGGCCCTGCCAGTCAAGGGCAGATGAGCTGTGGTGAAAATCAGCAAGAAAAGGAGTATCCCCCAAGTAGGAGTATCTCCTCAGGCAGGAGTATCCCCGCAGGCAGGAGTATCCCCCCAGATTCTATCATACTTTCTTCTGTCACTCCTCAAAAACGTTTACTCCAGACTCTCCAGCTGGCTGTACTTGTTATCCTTAAAACTGGAAGATTTCTCATCATTTTCCCTTTAACTTGAGATGGTGAAGGTATCAATGTGTGATTATAGTGTTCCTCTTCAGTCTGACTCTACCTATATTTATGTTATACAAATTTCCTCCCAGATACTTACACTACAGATGACTTCTTTCTGGTTCCCCAGAATGATAATAAGGGAACTCTCTTAATTTAATGTCTGGTCCCCTAGTTCAGGCCCAGAAATGTCCTTATTTTCTGAATGCCTTGGTTGTCACCTACCACCTCAAATGCAGTTCTACCAAACTTCTCCAAGTAGCTCAGCTGCGTGTTCCTCCTCAAGGCTTTGGGACCACCCACTAAGGCCCACCTATTGTGTACCTGATTCCCTGCAATCATCATAGGGTAAAAGGCCTTAATATTGAGAGCTGGCGTCATGCCTCTGGAGATTAAGTGCTTATTGTACAAGCATGAAGACCTGGATTCAAACCCCAAGACATGTAAAATAAAGCACTATGCATCCCAGTGTTGGGGAGCCAGAGACTGGATGGTACTAGGGACTTGCTGGCAGCCAGTCTGGCTGAATGGGTAAGTTCCTGGTTTGGCAAGAGATCAACTCTCAAAAAATAAGATGGCTAGTAATTGAGGAAGACATCCAACATCTTCCTCCACTCTCCACATGCATATACACATGCACACATGTGTGTGTATGTATGCCTGAGTGATGGGTGTGTTCACTTGAATGTGAGTGCCGGTGGTGGCCAGAAGTGTCTGCTGGCCCAGGCTCAGACACACTTTCATTTCAGTATGCCTTGGAGTCATCTCCCACCTCACACACAGCTGCCCCGAGCTTTGCCAGCTAGCTCAGTGGCATGCCCCTCCACAAGAAGTTGGAACTTACAAGCAGTTGTGACCTCCCCTAATTGGAGGCTGGGCAGTGAACACTGTAAGAGCAATATAACACTTAACCACTGAGCCATCTCTCTAGCTCTCAGACTTGGCTACATTCGACTCTGGAATAAGGGACACCCAATCAATACCAGCAACTTGTGCAAATCCATAAGTTTAGAAGTTGTGGTGCTAATGCCAAATAAGATGTCAAGGATATATTCCAATCGTAGATTCAGATTCAGAAGGTACATGAGTCTAGATAAATGTTGATCTCCTAGTCAAAGGTAGAAGCTGAAGAAAAATCTGAATATTCTTTATCACATCTCCTCATAAGCCCAAGACCATGCTTAGGAACCTCACAACAGTGTTACTGGTATTGCTCCTGGCAAGATGTGAACAGATGTCTCCTCATGCCAGTCTGGGAACTAACGGCAAAGCACAGTAAAGATACCCCCAAAGTCCATCTTGATGAACCAATGGATTTTATTGGTGCTATTTATAGGAACAGACATGACCCAAAGGAAGCTCTATCACCAAAGTCCACACCAACATGTGTGATAGTTCATGGGATCTGGAACCCCGAAACACATTACACTGCTTATAGGCAGTGCTATAAGCTAGAGTCCAGGCAGTTCAGCTGGTCTGAGACATCTCTCAGTACTTCTTACTCCTTATATATGTTGCGGGGTGGGAGGAGGGCAGTGCTGATAAATGTGGTCAGTTTCAGGGACTTCCTGAATCTCTTGAGAGTTTTCTACTTCCTGAACTTAACTTCTCTACAGAACGTAATAGTTCACTTCCCTTTAGACCAATAGTTCTCAATCCCCCTAATTCTGTAACCCTTTAATACAGTTTCTCATGCTGTGCTGATGCCCAACCATAAAATTATTTTTCATTGCTACCTCATAACTGAAATTTTGCTAGTGCTATGAATTATAACAAAAATGTCTGTGTTGTCCAATAGTCTTTGGTGACCCCTGTGAAAGGGTCAATCAACCCCAAAGGGGGTCATGATTCACAGGTTGAGAACCACCGCCTTAGAATACCCTGATTTACCTCCCTGGTAATAGCACGTGTCTCAACGAGTTCCCCTGTTGTTTTATCTCCCTATAGACAAACTGTCTTAAAATACCCTCTTTCACTTCCCTGTTCACATCCTGTATCTAAATGAGCTTCGCTCCTAGATGGAAGAATTTACTCTCAGAGGAAACCATGACACAGCACAAAGAACCTTGAACCTCTGCAGTACTCTGGCTGCTACTTCCACCTTCCCATTCCATTTGGTTTAGCCCTGAATTTACAATATTGAATATTGTGACCTGTTCTCCAACCCCAGCCCCGATAAGTCTGAAATTGGCTTAACAGTTGCATGTGGCTGGTGTGTAGCCTTGGGTATTACAGCTTCATCCAAACTGGACAGGTTCCAGATGGAAGCAACACCCACAGCATGCTAAATGTGAGCTGCCCAATGCTGATCACATTGCTGCCTTCTCTGGTAAACAGAAAAAGGGATCAGGCAACTGTGTCTCTCCATCTTTGCCCCCCAAGTCACAGCATGCACAGATGTCAAAAGGCGGAGACGGCACCTGGTCTGTTGATTGTGAGATAGACTCTGGTATAAAAGTCATTCTCAAGAGTAAATTTTGAATTATCTTGCCCATTTTTGTGTCCAGAACGCTCATGAAACAAACCCTGTATTTTCAACTTCCCAGCACTGATTGCTAGATTGTCTTTTCCCTACCTCCAGGCTCTCTTGCCCAGACTGATATCAGGTCATAGGAAAAGCAGTCAACCAAAGACAGCAAGGAGAGGAGAATCTGGGAACAGAGGAGCCAAGGAGAGCATGGCTAGTGCTTGGGAGGAGAGAACTGCTTTAAAAAGAGATAACGATCACTCCAGTGTAAAAGGATGAAGAAATGCTAAAGAGAAATGACTGCTATCCTTTTAACAGAGGATTGGGGGAGCACTGAGTGGGTGGCTAAATCAATAAAGTGACTGTTGAACAAGCATGAGGACCCAAGTTTGATTCCCAACACCTACATAAAAAGTCAGATGTAGAGTGTGTGCGCACAAGCCTGGATATGGGAAGGCAGGAGGATCCCTGAACCTCACTGGCCAGCCTGGCCAGCAGAGTTGGTTAACTCCAGATTCAAGGAGAGACCTTGACTCAAAATCTAAGGTAAAAAGAGCCTCTGGCCTCCTCATACATGCAGGTAAACCCACACTACACACACAAGCACAGAGAGATAAGGAAAGGGGGATGTAGCTTTACCAACTAGACTACCTCTCTAGTACCTAAAATGTGTTAGCCTTTTAGTAAGAAAAGAAATCGTGTTGGGAACAGGCCTCACTAGTCTCTACTATATCACCATGTCTTAGTTTACATTTCCTGACCAACCTGCAAGACAGATGTGCTTCTGGCCTTAAGAGGTGCTTGAGTTTAGAGTCACTGAAATGAAGAGCCTACCTGGGAGAGACAGAACACCTATCTTCAACAACCAGATGTCCAGTGGTTCTGCAATAGGTAGCTGAGGACTGGATTTCAGAAAGCTGGCCTTACAAGCTTCTATGGCCTCTCACATTGCCAACTTCCATTCTTCTTTCTGATGAACATGGCTTCATGATTGCGAGGGTTATTGAGTGCTCACCTAGCCTTGACTATCTGATGCGAGGAGCTGGGCAGTATCTCCAGATGAAAGAAGTGGCTCTTATTTGACCATAGTCAGGGCTAAGCGTGTTTGACAGCAGCCTTGTCCTTGGCATGCAATTGATATGCAGCCCAGATTCTATGGGCAGAGCGTGAACACCTGCAGAGTGAATGCATACACAGCAGTAGATATGCACATTCCTGCATATGTGCACACACCACATATACACATATTCTGCATATGGCACACCCTATATACACATGCGCACAGAACCCGGGAACAATAACACAAGCATTAGATCAAATGTTTAGAAACCATCTAACTGGGGAACAAATTTCTAGAATGGATTCTGGAGTTAATGGGACAATCAAGGCGTGTCCTGCAGTATGTGTCTGCTACACTTGGTGGTCCTAAGGCCTCCAGGTCTTTGGGCTCTAGCTAATAAGCTACAAAATACGGCACATCCCAGTTAGAGTAGAAGAGTCAGGCAGAGTAAAGATGCAAGAAGGAAGGCAGGGCGCCCCATCCATCATCATAGCCTCTCTTTGGGAACTCTTTCCTCATAAGGTGACTGATAAGACTGAAGCCTGAGGCTCTAAGTTCATCTCGTCCACCCCAGTCCTAAGAGGAACAGAAGCAGGGACAAGAGGACCCCGACTCTCCATGTGCCCCCCTGGGAGCAGCCTACTGGTTGTCTTAGCCCAGAGGGGTGCAAATCCAGGTGGCATACTCTCTACCAGCAAAAAGGCACACAGAAGTAGGCTATGTGGGTCTCAGAAGCCTCCAGTTACAAATCAAGCTCTGATTTAATGGAAGACTGTTAGGGAAATCTTGACTTTCAACAGTGAAGTGAAAGTCTATGAAAGCAAGGCAGCTGATTGTCCCTGTAATGAATCATAATCTACGTGTAATTACAAAGGAGGTGTTTGGCTTGGAGCAGCACCAATTAAGCTCCACGCGTTCCCCATACTGTATCTCAGAACCATGCAGCCCTAGGCACTGCAGAAGACGTTCATACGAGACATACTCCCTGTTTCAGTCAGTGAGTAAGGACTTACTTACTGTATTTGGATCCCAAGAAAGCATACAAGGCATTTGGCTCAATGCTTCTGGAAGTCTCTTGATTTCTGGATGGAAAGTGAAGACAGAAATATGTTTGTTGCCGAGTCCTTATGTGTGCCATGACAAATGAATAATTGGAGCGGGGCGGGGGGGGGGGGCAGTGGGAAGCATCAGCTGGAATCTTTAAAGGGACTCAGAGGAGTTTGGGACTTTAAGTTAACAATAGACCTACAACCCCTGTCTGCCCCCCAAACAAAGATTGTTTATTTATCAACCTCCATCCCAGTGAGAGACTCTTACTCAAAAGAAGTGTATGGTGCCTGAGAAAAGACACCACCCGTGCACAGGGGATGCAGGGATAGTTACATTGGCTAGTTACCTGCCATGCTAGTGTGATGACCTGAATTCAGATACTCAGGACTCGTGTTAAAATGCTGGAAATGGAGGTAAATGCATCCTGTATCTTACACTGAGGACGTGAGAGAGAAAGGCTGCCTGGGGCTCAGTGGCCAGTCAAGTTAACTTACACTAAGAAAACTTGTCTCAAAGGAAGTAGACAATATTACTGACGAGGACACACACACACAACACATTTTTTTTTAAAGACTCCCTTTACTTGGCATCTTGCAGCAGCACCTCACAGCCAGCTGTCCAGCTTGCTCAGCGCTGCAGCCAGGGTCTATGGGACACCATGCATGGGACGTACCCAGGAATCTTTACCTGACAATACAGGAACTATACAGACACTTGGGATGGATTCTGACTCAACCACTCAGTATCTTTCCTCCTCAGTTTCCAAACCTCAGTTGGGAGTGGAGACCACCCCTGCCTCCCAAGCACCCTGAGTCCCTGACTTTCTCACACTCAGAAAAATGGCAGCTATCATCCTGTAGGTCAAGGCCTCGGCAAACATTGCCGCCGCCAAAAGTCGGTAGTCACTGCCACCTAATGGGGCCATCCCAAGGCTGCCAGGGACTGAGGACTATGACTTCCTGGTTTACCCCTGACCCCCCATTCCAACCCCCACCTACCCCCACTCCCATTCACCTCCTTCCCACCCTTGTTCTTGTCTCTCTTGCTCAGTTCCATTTTGCTCCCTTCTGCCTGGCGCCATCTTGTGGAGAGGATGGGAAGTACAGGTGACTGGCTCAGTTTTTGTTTTTTTGTTTTTAATTATTTATTTTATGTGTTGTGTACCTTGGTGCTTTTCTGCATGTACGGATATGCATTATATACATCCTGGTGCCTTTAGTGGTCATAAGAGGGTCTCAGATTCCCTGGAACTAGCCTTACGAGGGCTGTTAGCTGCCATGTGGGTGCTGTGAACTAAACCAAAGTCCTCATCAAAAGCAGCCTCTTACACACTGAGCTATCTCTTTAGCCTCAGAGATTGTTTTTATAGTGCTAAGTAGTGACATGGGGTGGCTCTGTCCAGCAGCTGTTTCTACAAGAACAAGTGCTCTGTCAAGCAAATCTAGCCTTTCAAAACACCCGTGTAATACACCATCTACAAAGTTCACCCTCAAGAGCCACACAAATTAAAAATGTCTTCAAAAAAATTTTAAGCAATGTTTTAGGTAAATTTATGATTTTGTGCTGGGCTCCATTCATAACTGCCCTTGGCCACATGAAGACTATGAATATCTACAAAGTAATTGTTCATGCATGTTAATGATGGTTATAGGCTTCCAAAGATACAAAAGCCAAAATATTGACTTTATCCAAATAGGCCATGTGCCTGAAGCCTTGGCTCCTGGAATTCTGGGAAGCCTTTTGTCTCCCTGAAGACTGAGGCTCCAGGCAGGAAGGGCTGCCAGTGTTCTAGGATCAATCCAACCAAGAAAGACAGCCATCTTCCTTACAGGCTTCTTCCCATGGGTCCAAATCAACCACCATGTGAATAAGATGCACTGTGCTTTGGTGGCATGCTGTTTAAGCTCTGTAGTGCCTGTGGGATGGGTTTGCCAATCTAGACTTGTGATCTGAGCCTGCAGATCATCCACAAGACAGAAAAAGAGGCAGTGAGGGAATAGACACAGCATAGTGCTGAGTCTTAGCATTGCATCCCTGAGGGCCTCGCAGCCATATTCTGAACTGGGTCTCTAGGTCTCAGCAGACCTAGGCTCCTCTAGGGCCCTAGCATGGGCAAGCACCTCTGTAGACTTGAGATCCCTGGGATTTGCCTCTGGTCACACAGAATGCTGTCTGGTTTTTTTTCCTTAGCTCATGAACTCTGAGCTGGTTCAAGCTGACAATATGCCCAGGCAAGGATCTGTGTTTGGGACCTCTGAGATGGATCAGCAGGAAAAGCATCTGGCACCAAACCTTATGACCCCAGTTCCATCCACAGAGCCCAACTGGTGGAAGGAGAGAAATTACTTCTGAAAATAGTCCTCTATATCATGTACATCACACACACACCATACAACACAAACACACACAGAGATATCACACACAAAGAGACACCACACACACACACAGAGATACTACACAGAGACACCATACACACACACAAACACACACAGAGATATCACACACCATACACACATATACAGAGAGAGAGAGAGAGAGAGAGAAAGAGATACTACACAGAGACACCATACACACACACAAACACACACAGAGATACCACACACAGACACCACACACACAGAGATACCACACACATACAAAGAGAGCCCACACAGAGAGACACACACACCACCACACACACACACACACACAGACACCACATACATACATACACACATACATACATACATAGACACATACACACACATACACAGACAGCATACAACAAAACACACAGAGACACTACACACATACACAGAGAAAGAGAGAGAGAGATCTCATACAGAGAGACAACACACACACACACAGATACCACACAAATACACACAGACCTCACACACATAGAGACACCACACTCACACATAAAACACACCACATACCACACAACACACAGATACCATACACAGAGATACCACATACATACATACACAAACACACACAAAAGAAAAAAAAAAACAGACAAAATGTCATTCAAATTATTGTGGAACTTTCATGGATGGACCTGCCTGAGGTATAAATAAGGCATGGAGACCTCTATATAATGTAAAGCTTATTAGGCCTGTTACTGGGGCAGTCTCCCAGCTACTGTTTAAACTTAACTAGAGTATTCTAGTCTGCAACCTGCCATGTGGCTAGTTCTTTTCCTCCTTGTTCCACTCTGATCTGTGTCTATTTCCTTCCATGTCCTCTTCGATTCTCTCAATCCAGCTTGCCCCTCCCTGCCCGGAAGTTCTGCCCTCTCACTTTCTGTCCCAGTTATTGGCTGCCAGATCTTTATTACAACCAATCAGTAAGAGACAACACCTGATAACTGTCTTAGATTGCCTTTAGGAACAGAGGGCTGCCGGATCTTCATCTTTTTGGTCAGGTGTGGAAGGACAAACATTTACAAATCTGAAGCCAGTGATGGGCCATAGAAATGAGAATACCAAAATCCTGCTGGCACCATCATACAAAGTAAGGAAGATCAACCAACACAAATAAAAAGATTTGTGTTTGCTCAGACACCTGGCAATAACGGTGGGTTACGGGACGGAGTACGGAGTATGCTAAGTGTTGCTCATTCCTTCTAGAAGAAAAGGAACAGCCCTCGTGGAGGCTTCTTCCTGTTCCACATGTCACATCCTCCACGCTCAAGATCTTTTAAACAAAGGATCAACCTCCGCTTCAGTACAGCTATGAAGGCCACAGAAGTGGAAAAATGGAAGAGACAGCCCGTGGGGTCTGGCTAAACCTGAAAGACTCATAGGAGGAAGCATGCGCACTGTGCCTGTGCAAGTTTGGGCTTGACACTGCGGTGGACTGAAGCTAACCTCTGCTCACAGAGCACTGCCTCCCTATCTGTATTCTGTCCTAATTGCTACCTCTGCCTCCACATCTTCCAGTTCAAGGTCATGTCCAGCTACATATGAGAAGTCAGCCTATGATAAATGGTGCTCTGTACTTAAAAAAAAAATAAAAATAAAAGGACCAGCCAGTAATTCCTGTCCTGAGAGGGCAGAAGCAGGAAAATTGTTGGGATGCAGTGACGAGCCTATCTGAATTGACACCGGTTCTGTGACGGTCTTAGTGTTTTCATTGTTAAAATAAAAAACAAAACCCAGGGAGAAAAGGGATTATTTCATCTTATACACCCCAGATCACACTCCACCACTGAGGGAGTCAGAGAAGGAACTCAAGGAAGGAACCTGGAGGCAGGAACTGAAGCAGACGTCACTGAGGAGTGCTGCTTACTGGCTTGCTTCTCCTGGTTTATTCAGCTGGCTTTCTTACAGCATCAAGGATTATCAGCCCCGGGGTGGGGGGTGGGGGATGGGAGTGGGGTGGGGGGGGGGGCTCTGCCCACTGTGAGCTGGAACCTCCTTCATCAAGCATGAATCAAGAAAATGCCCACGGTTAGTAGAGGCATTTTCTCAATTAAGCTTTTCTCTTCCCAAATGACTGTAACCTGTGTTGAGCTGGAAAAACTAACAAGAACAGTGACAAAGTATGACTCAAAAAACAACATGTGAAGAAAACACCTGACATTGAATTTATTCTCCACACAAATGTGGACACACACACACCCCAAATAAATAAATAAATTTATTATACCAGTAGATAAACACATACACACAACACAAACACCACACACACACACACACAAGCAAATAAATAAATTCATAGCTGTCACAAACAATATAAAATATCTTGGAGTGACTCTAACCAAACAAGTGAAAGATGTGTATGACAAGTGGATTGGCAGGATTAATATAGCAAAAATGGTCATCTTGCCAAAAGCAATCTACAGATTCAATGCAATCCCCATCAAAATTCCAACTCAATTCTTTGTAGAGTTAGAAAGAGCAATTCTCAAATTCATTTGAAATAACCAAAAACCCAGGATAGTGAACACTGTTCTCAATCATAAAAGAACCTCTGAGGGAATCACCATCCCTGACCTCAAGCTGTACTACAGAGCAATAGTGATAAAATCTGCATGGTATTGGTACAGAAACAGGCAGGTAGATCAATGGAATAGAATTGAAGACCCAGAAATGAACCCATATACCTATGGTCACGTGACTTTTGACAAAGGAGCTAAAACTGTCCAGTGGAAAAAAAGACAGCATTTTCAACAAATGGTGCTGGTTCAACTGGCAGTCAGCATGTAGAAGAATTCAAATTGATCCATTCTCCCTGTACAAAGCTCAAGTCCAAGTGGATCGAGGACCTCCACATAAAACCAGATACACTGAATCTAATAGAAGAGAAAGTAGGGGAAAAGCTTCGAATTGTGGGCACAGGGGAAATTTTCCTGAACAGAACCAATGGCTTGTGCTCTAAGATCAAGAATGGACAAATGGGACCTGATAAAATTGCAAAGTTTCTGTAAGGCAAAGGACACTGTCAATAGGACAAAATACAACCAACAGATTGGGAAAGATCTTTACCAATCCTACATCCAATAGAGGGCTAATATCCAATATATTCAAAGAACTCAAGAAGTTCAAGAACTCAAGAACTCCAGAGAACCAAATAACCTTATTTAAAAAATGAAACATCTAAATCTTAGTCTAGAACAAGGAAGTAGGATTCAGACTTGAAAATGACTTTGGGCTAGGACAGGGAAGTTGGCTCAGATAGTTTGGTCATCCTGATAAGCCCTTAGAAACAGTGATCCCAGAATGTTTGGAGTGTTCTGGGAATTTTGTTTATTGCCTTGCTTGTTCTTTGACTACCTTGTTTATTGTCTTGCTTGTTCCTTGACTATTTGCATCTATTATATTGCTAATTCCTAGAACTGACCTTAATACTTGCATGTAATTAAAATGGTATAAAAGCAAAAAGGAGAGGGGAATGGATAGGGGTTTCTAGAAAGAGGAAGTGGGGAAAGGGGATGGCATCTGAAATGTAAATAAATAAAATATCCAATAAAAAAGCAATGGGGTACAGAGCTAAACAGAGAATTTTCAACTGAGGAAACTCGAATGGCCAGAGCACCTAAAGAAATGTTCAACATCCCTAGTCATCAGGGAAATGCAAATCAAAACAACCCTGAGATTCTACCTCACACCAGTCAGAATGGCTAAGATCAAAAACTCAGGTGACAGCAGATGCTGGCAAGGATGTGGAGAAAGAGGAACACTCCTCAGTTGCTAGTGGAACTGCAAGGTGGCACAACCACTCTGGAAATCAATCTGGCAGTTCCTCAGAAAATGGGACATAGTACTACCTAAGGAACCAGCTCTACCACTCCTAGGCATATACCCAGAAGATGCTCCAACATGTAATTAGGACACACGCTCCACTATGTTCATATGGATATAGAAAATGTAGTACATTTACACAATGGAATACTACTCAGCTATTAAAAACAATGACTTCATGAAATTTGCAGACAAATGGATGGATTTAGAAAATATCCTGAATGAGGTAACTCAGTCAGAAAAGAAAACACATGGTATATACTCACTGACAAGTGGATATTAGGCAAAGAACGTGGAATACCCAAGATGTAACTCTTGGACGACATGAAGCTCAAGAGAAAGGAAGACCAAAGAGTGGATGCTTCAGTCCTACTTAGAAGGGGGAACAAAATAATCAAGGGAAGTAGAGGGTGGATGGGACTTGGGAAGAAGAGAAGGAGGAAAGAGGGAAGAATCAGGCATGGGAGGAGATGGAGGAGATGTACAGAGGGTCAGGAAATTGAACAGAGCTGTGTAGCAATGGGGGATGGGGAACTGGAGGTAGCAACCAGAAACTCCAGATGCCAGGAAAGCAAGAGCCTCCCAGGACCCCACAGGGATGACATTAACTGAAATACCCCACAAAGGTGAAGGAAAACCAGAGGTTAGGCATGGCTCTCCTGGTTGAGGGATGGGGCCACCTACCTATCTCCAAAATTGTAACCCAGAATTGCTCCTATCTAAAGGAAATACAAGGACAAAGAGTGGAGCAGACACTGAAGGAAAGGCCATCGAGAGACTGCCCCACCTGGGGATCCATCCTGTATGCAGACACCAAACCCAGACACTATTGGGGATGCCAAGAAGTGCTTGCTGACAGGAGCCTGATACAGCTGTCTCCTGAGAGGCTCTGTCAGATCCTGACCAATACAGATGCGGATGCTTGCAGCCAACCACTGGACTGAGCACAGGGACCCCTCCTACTAATGGAGGAGTTAGGGGAAGGACTGAAGGAGCTACAGGGGCCTTATCTGTCATCAATGGGAAGGGAGGCCCTTGGTCCTGTGAAGGCTTGATGCCCCAGTGTAGAGGAATGCTAGGGTGGTAAGGAGGGAGTGGGTAAGTGGGTAGGGGGCTCCCTCATAAAAGCAGGTAAGGGGGATGGGATAGGGGATTTGCAGAGGGGAAACTGGGAAAAGAGATAATATTTGAAATGTAAATAAATAAAATATCCAATTTTTAAAAACAGAAAGTTAGAGGGACTGTTGATCTACATGCCAGGGGATGCTGTCTGTCCCTAAACTGAGAGAAGATAAGCTACGGTCTGTGTGTGGACATTGCCACACAGGCTACAGAATCTGAGAGGGCAGTGCCCATGTATAAGGGAGGGCTGGGCTATGCGGATACATGTGTGGGGAAGTCTGGCCAGTTTAAACCATGGCAGGATACCACTGGTGAGTGTGTTCTTCATATTGGTTCCGTTATGCCCACAAAGACACAAATTAAGCAGATATTCCCATTCTCCATCGCATGAATCGGTTATAAACAAACTAGTGATGCTTCCTTTCGGAAGTCTGCCTTTTAGTTCAGACCTTCTGAATAGACTTGATCCCTGGTGGCATGCATGTTTTTATCTCTCTCACATGGCAGCATTGCCTTGGCTCCTGCCAGCAGGACTGCAGGAAGCTGTGGTGACTGATACTGATTGTCTGACAGGGTCTACGAGACAAATGGATGCTCAGCACTGACCGTCAACTTGACAAAATCCACAGTTACCTAAGAGACAAAGATCTGACTGAGCACGTGTGAGGGCTTTCTAGATTGGGGTGGGAAGCGGGTAGCCCCATTCCATGGGCTGGAGTTCTAGACTAAATAAAAAGGGAGAATACGTGCTAAGTGCCACCATTCATCTTTGACTGTCTCCTCACATGCAGTGTGACCAGCTGCCTCGCACTCCTGTCTCCATGCCTGCCCACCATGAGAGACTGTCTCCTCAAGCCGTGAGCTCCTTCCTTAAGCAGCTTCTTCTCAGGGGTCTGATCACAGCAGCAAGAACGTGTGAGATCTTTAACCTGGTTTTCATATTCTCAAGTATTTCACATTGTACAGAATAAAAATTTCACAAGCCAAGCATGTATTTGGAACCATCAGACTTTGGGTATATAGATGTTCGTGTGCATGTATGCACATACATGTATATGAGGACACATGTATGTAAGCGTGGAAGCCAGGGTATCTTTCTCAGTCTCCTTCCATCTTTGATTTTTTTTAAACTTTTATTCTTTATGAATTTCATATCATGCACCCAATCCTACTCATCTCCCGTTCCTTTCTATCCACCTTGCAACTTCCCTGTCAAAAGAAAATAAAAATAAATAAATAAATTCATAGCGATAAACACATACACACACATGAACAAATAAATTTATCCCAATAGATAAATGCATACATACACCTAAACAAATTCATACCAATAAATAAACACATACACACACAAATAAATAAATCCATACTAATAAGTACACAAATAAATTCATACCAATAGGTAAACACATGCACACACATAAACAAATAAATTCACACCAATAACTATATATACACACATACACACACAAATAAATTCATACTAATAAACACACACATAAACAAATAAATTTATACCAATAGACTCAAACACACACACACACACACACACACACACACACACACTCATGTGGACAAAAGCCAGAGCTGTTCACTTAAAGAACACCATAGTGATACACTGACTGCAAGAGAGTTCTAGAAGCTTAGGAAGTACCAGTCCTCAAGGGCCTGCTTCAGTAAATCAGGAAGACCTATTTTCAATTAGCTCTGCATTTGTATAACAGCAATTAATTTCTGCAGAGCCCCCAGACTAACAGTGCTGTGTTGATTAGGTTAGCTGCTCTTCTGCAGGCTTAATTGTGCTTGGCAAATGCTTTTTGTCACACACCAGGCCACCGTATCATTCAGGCACATTCTGGGTTCAAATCAACTTCTGCAACAGATGTCTTGCTGAAGGCTTGAAGCATGCCAGGTCTCGTAAAGTGAAGATGATAAAACCTTGTGTTTTGTGTGACTTCCCTGAGACAACCTATCTATGGATGTATTAGTCAGGCATCTCAAAAGGAACAGAATTGATAGAATCAATATTTCTTATTATTGTTATTATTATTATTACTGGATTTGTTGTTCCGTCCATGGGACTGGATGTGTTGTCTCAGTAATCCTAATCTGGTGTTGGAGTCCAGGAGGTTGTCTAGGTCGATGCTGGTCTTCAGTCTATGTTGGAATCCCAGAAGTGGGTTGTAATACCAATGAAGGAGTGTCTCCGTAACAGAGTAGATGAACTTGCCAGCCAAAGTGAGAGCAAGCAGGCAAAAAAGCAAAAGCTTCCTTCTTCTGTGTCCTTTTATGTGGTCTGCTGCTGGAAGATGTGGCCCAGATTTAGGGTGGGTCTTTTAACTTCACATGACCCAATCAAGAACCTCCCTCACAATCGGTACTCAACTATTTCGTTTTATTTGATTCCAGATGTGATCAAGTTGACGAACCAAGATCAGCTCTCATAAAGGGACAGCAATGGCTGTACTTTGCCATACCTGGTTGATACTTTCTGCCAACATATAACTATAACACACTCAGTGGAAAAGAATGCACAGTCCACTAAGTCTCCTCTAAACAGTAGCTCTGTCAGTACAAACAGAGCCTCCCTAATGTCAAAATCAGACATCAAGAATGCTCCAAGACCCAAAACATTTTGAGCAACAAACAAGGCATAATTACAAACTTCAGTACCACAGAGCTTTGCTTCCTGTGCAAAATTATTAAAATTCTCATATAAAATGACCTCAGGTTGTGTGTATAAGCTGTATAGGAAGCATAAATACTTTTCATGTTTAAATTTATGCCTCCTTCCCAAGATAGCTCATATGCATATGCAGATATTCCAAAATATGTATTAAAAAATATCTGGAATCCTAAGTTGTCTTAGTTAGGGTTTTACTTCTGTGAACAGACACCATGACCAAGGCAACTCTTATAAAGGACAATATTTAATTGGGGATGGCTTACAGGTTCAGAGATTCAGTCCTAGAAGGCTAGAAGCATGGAAGTGTCCAGGAAGTAGACATGGTACTGGAGAAGGAGCTGAGAGTTCTGCATCTTGATCAGAGGCAGCAGAAAAGACTGTCTCACAAGCAGCTAGGAGAAGGATCTCTTCCACACAGGCAGAACCTGAGCATACGACCTCAAAGCCTGCCTACACAGTGACACACTCCAACAAGGCCCACACCAAAATCCTAATAGTACCACTTCCCATGACCCACACTTATTCAAACCACCACAAAAATATTTCAGACAGACTCACAATTTAGTCCTGATGCCAGAGAGCTTACACATCTCTGGTATTCAGTCACCTACAAGCCAGAGATCAGGTGGACCAAAGGCAGACTCTAGGGAGGATATTGCAAATGCTTTCCAGAGACATTGTTTCTTTCTAACCCTGTCAGCCACAGACTTCCAATTAGTCATCAGGGAAAACTGTGGGGCATGTTACTGTGTATGGGATGCAAGTCACAGTATAATCATCCATGTCAGGGTCAGAGTCTGGGCTTTAGAGCCAAACAAGCTAGTCTTGGCCACCAGTCCTCCAATTAAATGGACAAGAGATAGTGAAAGGCAGAGAAAGGTTTAGTCAATGTGGTCATATTGGGAAAAGAAACAAGGAGGTCCAGCAGCATCCCTGCCAAAGTCTGTCTTCTAGGTGCTGACGTGAGATGGAGAGCAAGAGGAGGGTCTAGTTTTGCGCAATTTTGACCACGGTGTGATCCTGCCTGTGAAGAATTAAACAGAGGACATACTGTCCGCATAGTTAAGCAATCTTGGTGTTGTGTGGTTACCCATCACCATTGTCTGGGCATTGTCAAAGTCTTTTCTGCATGGTATTCTGACAAGCGTCAGAACTGTGTGAAGTCTCTTCCTAGAAGGTAAGTTCCTCCCTCTGGCACCAGTGTTCAAAGATTCTCCTCCAGCGGACTACTGGTCTACTTGAAATATCTTGGCATCCATTGCTTCAGTTGTCTGATAGCCAAAAAAGAGGGTAAAGGTGTCTTGTTAGAAATCTTTATTCCTGCCCAGAAGATTACAGCTACCTGGGTGTTTTTCCTTAAAGGAGTAAGCTTGCCATTCATCGTGTGTGAGAATTCCTAGAAATAAGCGGTGTCTGTGAAGACTGTGTGACTGATTTTAATTATAGTGAGGTGGACAAATTGGAATGTTGCCGGCCAGGAGCTTAATTATCTCTTACCTTGGGTTAGCTGTAGCCCCTAAATAGCCATTTGCTTATGCACCTCTCTGTTGAACCTAACATTCGGTGACTAACAGATAAAACCTTTGTTTACATTTATTAAGAAATACTAGCTTCCACCAACCCAAAAGCTAAGAATGCCACCAGATAGTATTTGAGACCTAGAGGAGCGATCCCCTCTTCTTGTTGTCACTGCCTCTCTGATGCACCCTCTGGTGTACTTTTAAATTGCCTTAATTAATGACTCTGTTTGCTACTATAAAAGGTCATGAAGCTGCTGCCACGTTAGAGCCTGAGGTAATGTCGCCCAGTATTCCCCAGGCATTGATCACCAAAATTTGGCTCCAGAATAAACTATCTTTTCTGCTCTTATTTGAGGTAAGAGGTGATTGTGTGTCAACATAGTAAACCTACGTTTCCCTCTTTTATTAGACAGGATTGGAGACTTGGTATCTGCAAAGAAGGAGCAGCTTAGACCACAAGGATGAAGACAGGCTCTAAGGCACTGGCAGATGGGTGACCTAGGGTGGGGTGGCTACCCCCCCACACCAGTTTTCACTTATAGGAGAAAGTACAGCCCTTCTTCTTGCTAAGGCCCTTGTCACTGGGGTCTGTCACAGCTTCAGAATGAATGTGCACACTGGAACTTTGAATCTTGCTGAAGAACAAAGATTTTCATACGAGAATGCCCAGTTGTGTTGGCTTTCTTCCCTTTTGCCACCTGGACCAACATTCAGCCTCCCTTGGATCTGGTCCCTAGCAAGGTGATTCTTAGCATTTCAGAGCAGATGCTGCTCAAGTTAAATTCACCTGCAGCCCTGCTATCCCCATCCTCATGGTTGATTCTAGGATCCCAATAACTACAGAGACCTACAGATGATAGCCTGTGAGTCCATCAGCAGACTCCCCAGGTGGCCGCATTCCAGGCGAATGGTGTCTATGTGATAAGCACCATTCTCACCTGCCCCAAGGAAGTTTCTAGACCACATTGCCAGCCTGTGGCTACCAGAAAGCTACTGATAGCAATACATCTCCCACCTTGCAATGAGGATATGCCACCCCCTTCCTCGGAGACACATCTTCCTTCCCTTGAATTCCTCCCACTTCCCTCCCCCACTACCTAAGAATCAGAGACAGCCTGGCGGTGACTGCTCCCCCTTTCTCTGAGACCCATAAGAAGGGATGCCAGCTTGGCCTCATGGTCACGAATTCATCAAGGCACCTGCCACCTTATTTGGTCTATCTAAGACAGTGGGCATAAACTCTCTTTAGAGACCCCATAATGCTGTCTTTCTGTCTGTCCGTGGCATTAATAACTCCTCTGTAAAATCCCTTACCAAAAGAACAGTGCACATCAGTGTCGCAGCTTGGACTCTGTACTTGAGAACTTTCAATAACCAGTATAGACTGGCTTCCGCTTGGACCCTAAGGTAAGAGGCTCCAGCAGAAGATCTCAAAGGGAAGGACAACAAAGGGAAGCTCCCAGCCTAAAAGCTGAAATGCCTTAATGTGTTCCTTTCCCAAAGTGACAGCTTCCAGAGGCCTTACAGCAGTCCTTAGACCTAAAGCAAGGTTAACAGTCCCTTCTGCTCTCATATGACACCTGTGTGGGGACCACTCTACTTTGCCTCAATAGCTGCTTTACAGTCCCCTCATTCTATTGTTGTCTGCTTCCTGAGGCACCCAGAAACAGTGCCAAGTTAGAAATCTGTGTACCCTTACTCTTTGGACCAGTTAAAAGCCCACTGCTAGTCAGCCTTGTTGGTGGTGTTATTTGGGGTCAGAACTTGGTCATGGGTGACCAGTAGCTTGGTCACGCATCCAAATTACACAGACAAGTATTGGTGAAAACAAAGAAAGATGACTTATCCAGTATGTCCACATTGAGAAGATGAAGAAATAAAGAAATGCCACAACCCCACCAAGTTCATCATTGAGATATTTATATGAGGTCATGTTTAAATACAGGGCAAGAGGTATGC
The DNA here is from genome assembly GCA_021653895.1 of Mastomys natalensis. Taxonomy (NCBI): domain Eukaryota; kingdom Metazoa; phylum Chordata; class Mammalia; order Rodentia; family Muridae; genus Mastomys; species Mastomys natalensis. The sequence continues at coordinate 1,538,702 of JAJTUV010000404.1, read as the reverse complement.
ATAGCTAAACAACTGGGTGAAGCTGTGGTCCCTCCCATCAGCCTAGGTATCGGTGTCTCCTGCAAGGTGGTCTGATAAGCAGTCAGAACTATGGGAAATCCCTTTCCTGGAGACAAGTTCTCTCTACAGCAGGTACCAGGACCCAGCCTCTTCTTTCTCCTAAGGTGAGATTCTGAAAGAAATTGCAGACCTTGGGGTTCATTGTTTCAACAGTCTGTTAAATAAACAAGGGACACTCAGGTCTCTCTTTAGAGCGGCCTCATTCCTCTTGAAACAGTTCTCAGTTGTTCTCACCAAGAGCTGGGTAAATCACTAACCATTTAAAGCCAGAAGATCTTAAGTCCAAAAGATGGGGTCAATGACTTTCCTCCTTCATTAGCTTCTATGGCTACCATTACTCTAAGTTTCTCGGTACTCTGGGTGATTGATTGGCTCTCCCAGAGAAAGTCAAATGGTCATGCCCATTGGCTTGCACACTCCTGGTCTTCCACCTGAGCTTGGATACAGAGATATCACACCTGACAGGGTAGTATAACAGTTCTTCATATCCGTTGGTGATACCTTCCAAGACCCCCAGTGGATCTGGAAATATGGGGTGCATCAGAGCCTACAAATCCTGTTCTTTGCATACACAACCTAAAGTAAAGTTTGACTTGTAAACTAGGCAAGTGAGGGATGAACAACTCTAAATAGAACAATTACAGCATGTGCCATAATGACGTTATGTGACTCTGACACCTCCTCTCCCTTCTCGCTCTCTCTCTCACCTTACCTCAAAATGACTTAACGCATTTTGTTTATGCACTTAAATGAAGCACTATGGAAGCAGTCGGTCTCATAACTGCACCTCTGGTGTTCAGTGACCCTTCTTGTGCTTAACAATAGCCCAAAGCACAATAGCAGGCCACTGTCGATTTTCATATTGCAAAAGAAACCCTAAGGGAAGGTGGGGCCACAGCGAGAAAGGCAGGTCCACCTTCAGCCATGCTAAAGAGACTGGTGGAACACGTAATCCTTTAATGGGATACTGGACCTTTTCTTCCCAGAACCGCAAGTCCCTGGTGAAGTCCCGATAAGGCTGAGCAGTTCAGGGCTTCAGCTGGGTCTGCTCACTTTTCTGACTTCTAACTTGGAAAGTTCCAACTTTTCCTTTTTTAACTCTTCCAGATGCTGGCAAAAACTTAAATAACATTTTTCTGGTACTTTGGGTTTCCTTTCTCTTTCTCTAAAGCTCTTCTCCCATCTATGTGGTGGACATCCATGCTGGTTACAATTGGAATGTTGACGTACTTTTGGAGGCTACTTTATTGGGCTCTATTATCCACCATCCTTCCAACCCTTATCATCCCAGTCCCTTCCAACTCCTCAGATCTAGGTGGGAGAGAAAGAAGTTAGCAGGGAAAGTGGTCATAGACCTCTTAGACTACTTCCTGATGATTAGGGGTATTCGGGTTCCTCGGGGCAAGTCCAATCTTAGTTGACAGGATATCTCTAACTGGCAGCCCAGCAATCCAGCAACAAGCTTTCCAGCAATAGCAAAAGCAGCAACCGGGACCAGCAGCCACATGGCTTCATTTGCCAAATCCTCACGTTCTTACCGGGATGGTGATGTTGGGTGACCCCAAAATTCCACTAGGGCTGTGGCCTCAGCAGTCAGCCTGACATCTAACAGATGCCACTCTGGACCTCAGTTTTCACTCAAGGTCTGTGAGGACATCTCTTTCTCTGGGAGGAAAGAGACATGAGCCCATTCGTATCTGAAAAAGTCTTGTCTGCTATTTGGTCTCTGCATTTGTCCTTCTTGTAAGAGAAGAAAGGATGCCTGGAAGACTTGTCCTTGCTATAACTGAAGGTCCCCTTCAGAAGTCACGTGCAGAGGCCTTAACCCCAAGGGTACTTAGATTTGGGATCTTGGAATATGACTAGGTCATAGGGATAGATCTCTCATGATTTTGTTTATTATAATAGTTACAGAGCACTCTCAGGTGTCTTTGAATATGACAGGGCCTTTTTTAGTTCTGTTGTGTTTAGGTCCCGAGGCTGGCATCCTGGAAGCTCAATGGCCATCAAAGCCACCTAAAACTAGAGGCTTTGGAGTCTTATTTCACAAACTCAAAGAATGAAATTCACAGAAGGTGAGTCTTAGAAAGAAGTGTTTTATTATTTGTAGGGCCCTCAAGAGAGAGCAGGAAGCAGAGCTCCTGTAGCACAGAAGGGGTCCCCAGGAGCGAGAAACCATTGGAACACACTACCTTAAAGTTAATAAGGCTTTGGTGCAGTCGGTTCTCCACCTGTGGGCTGTTACCCTTTCAGCAAACCTCTATCTCCAAAAATATTGACATTATGATTCATAACAGAAGAAAAATTGTAGTTATGAAGTAACAGCAAAAATAATTTCATGGCTGGAGGTCACCACAACATGAAGAACTGCATTAAAGGGTTGTGACATCAGAAAGGTTGAGAACCGCTGCTGTAGTGAGTGGAGGAAGGGGCACAGGGGATAAACTGGTCAGTCCAGTTTCCATTACAATGACAAGGCCCCTTGCAGCTTTGGTCAGTATTGTTCCAAGAAAAGGGCACTCTGCAAAAAGCAAGCAAAGTTCTGAGTGAATGTGTATTGCTGTCATCCATGACCAAGTCAAGGATACAATGCCTCAGTTCCATGAGACTGACAAGGCCTTCCTCAGATGAGGCTCAGAGGGACAGCAAAGTCTTCCTTGTAGATCCAAGTGTGGATGTTGATGATGTGTGCAGAAATGTCCACTATTGCTTTGTCTCCCTGGATGTTTACAGTTTAAAGACCACGCCCCTGCAGAGGCAGCTCCTACTGAGACTAGTTACACCTGTAATATCTGTTAGAGGAAGTGGGACTCTGCAGGCATTGTGGCCAGAGCAGCAGCTGGACGGTCACATTGCATTCTTATAGGTGGGGGTGTGTTTTAAACAGAAAATCTAGCCTTAATAAGATGAATTCACTCAGCTTGGTGAGCAGAGTGACCCAGTGATGCACACTATTTCCTCATGCCCTTTTTTGAAACCGGGTCTCCTATAATGTTGTGTAGCTGGGAATGATCTTGAACTCACAATCCCTCCAAAGTACTGGGGTTACAAGACTGTGCCACCACACCAGGTTTATATGGTGCTAGGGTTTTGTGTATACTGGGCAAACGCTCTATCAACTCAATTACATCTCTAACTCACTCTCCTTGTGGTTTTCTAGGCAAGGTCCACACTAGACACAGAAGTTTCAAGGATCTTGGTCAGAATTTCCAACCTCAAGACTGTGGCGAGTGAGCCGGCTCTTGCATAACCCATCTGCTCTGTGGCGTTATGGCAACAGTATGAGTAAACCAATATCGTTATGGCTTCCGTAGTCACCTCTGGTTTTCATCGATCCTGCAGCCACAGATCCTATGCCAGGAGGAATATAGGGTCCTTGCTTTCCTTTCAACGATAGCAGATTGGCTGGGTGCTCTCTCATTTCCTCACTGCAATGTTAGAACATTCTGTTCCAATGAGACAAACATCACCAAATCAAATCCTCCCTTTGGGGAATTGGATTCAGCTTCTTCGTCTGCTAACACAGATCATTTGAAAATGTGTTATGCTTCTTGCTCTTGATTCCAGTCTCACACTCTGCCCTTGCTTCCCGTCCAGCACCATCAGTCAGCTCCCTATACAGAATGCCACACTAGCTTCTCCCTCTGCCTAGAGTGTTCCGGGGAGACACAGAATCAGATCGCTCTTCTCATAAGAGAATTTTTTTAAGTCATTAATACTATAAATACAATGGAGACTTCAAAGACAATTCAGGCCCACATGACAAAGTGGAGGTCCTGTCTCATAGGTCTCAGTTGAGGGAAGGTCCCATACCACATAGCATCCCATAGTTTGTTTGCTGGCACAAGCAAGTGGCCTCTGATTCGCAGGTACCCAGCCTTCTGCCAACACTACACCCTCTCCTTGCTTTCTTTGACTTCCTTTCAATTAGCACCCCTCAATATGTTACTCACCAATTTATTATTCATTCTTGGCTTCTCCTACAAACACAGCAGGATCAAAGAGACACAAAAGTAAGGTTCTCTTTTCACTGCTGGAGTCCTTGTGCTGACTCTATTAGATGTTACACAGAAACCCTTGAGACGTTCTTGTTAAATTAATTAACATCCTTGGCATCTTAAGCGTACTAAACAGTATGTAATTTAGCAGGTCTTCTGTCTCCTCTATCAAAATTTAAGGAAGCGTCATATGCTGGTTAAAAGCTTGAATTTAGGGTTGAATCTCAGTTTCCAGGCTTGCCTCAGGCACTTAGCAGCCTTGTGACTCGGGCATGGACATTCAACTGTAAAACAAGAGCAGCCAAACCACAAGCACAATGTCTAATATATTGCAAGCTATCAAAAATGTTTTTTTAAAAGATTTATTTATTTATGTGTATGTGAGTACACTGTTGCTGTCTTCAGACACACCAGAAGAGGGCATTGGATCCCATTACAGATGGTTGTGAGCCACCATGTGGTTGCTGGGACTTGAACTCAGGACCTCTGGCAAAGCAGTCAGTGCTCTTAACCGTTGAGCCATCTCTCCAGCATTATCAAAAATGTTTTAACTTCATGATTGTAATGGTCATTTGGCCTTAACATTGTACCTCTCTTTGTGTAGCATGCTGTCACCAGTTTTTGGCATATCTAGTTTATAGATAACAAATATCGCAACAGGAGCTGTATTTTAATTAAGTCCTGGCACATTGTTTTGTCAACAAGTTTTTTTGGTCATTAAATTTAACAGAAATATTAACATGCATGATTATATTTTCCTTATGAATACTCCAATAATTCTGGTTTGCTTTCTCTTCCTGGGGGAAAATAAAAATACTCAATTCCCTGTCCTCTGAATTCATGCATTGGTCCTCCATGTCATTGGTGTATTGGTTTATACAGCACAGTTTTCATCTCCTGGGGGGTGGGGGAACTGTATCACTTATTGTCTACTTCATCTAAGTTTACATACTTACTTGATCATGTTGCACCCAAAATATTCTTAATTTTTTCACTTATGAACTACTTCTGATCTTTTGCCTTACATCAGATTCTGTTGCAGACGGTGGTGGCGTTACCATTCTGATTCCATTTACCACACACATCCATATCCTTGTAACTCTCTTCCTCTCAGTCTGAACTCATGGCTTCTCTTCATTAACCAAACCTTGAATCATATGTGTCCATTTTCTTACCATTGCTTCCTATAAGTGCTCATATCTAGTCCTATGGCTTTTAAAAATTATATTCACTTTACATGTTTGACCGCATGCATGTCTGTGAACTGTGTATGTGCCTGGTGCCTGCTGAGGTCAGAAAAGTGTTTCAAGTTCCCTGGAACTGGAATTACAACTGGCTATGAACATCCCTGTAGATGCTGTGAACCAAACCTGGGCCATGCCCAACAGCAGCAAGCTCTCTCTTACCCACTGAGGTACCTGTCTAGCCTCCCTTGTCCTATGACTTTTAACAACAGATCTACTCTGAGTCCACAGTTGTCCAACTGGAAACATCTCATCCTGGGGTGGGTACCAGGAACAGGAAGGCTCCTGAGACTCACGAAGTAAACAAAGGTCACATGTCTGAGAAAGCTCTCAAGGTTTCACAAGTCTCCTTCCCACAGTTATAGAAGAAGCAAACAAGTCTTTGAGGAAGAAGACTGAAAAGCCCAGGTGTCAACCGTCACGCAGAGAATTTCAGGGCCACAGATTGATGAATTGTCACCCATGTTGGTGACAACTTTGGTGACATAGATCCTATCCTGCTCCCATAAGCAGTCCATCACCCACACCACTAGACGTAACCCCAATAAAGACTCACCGGTTCAACAAGCTGAACTTTTGCATGACTGTTTCTTTTGTTGCTCATTGATTCCCTATTCGGGGTAAATAGTCACTGTGCTATGTTTCCCAGGAAGAGTCTCATTCAACAGTCTAATTCTGTTTATCTGTTCATTTTCTCACTTTTTAACACTGTATTGGCTAGGTTTTTTTTTGGCCTAACTTGACATAAACTAGACTCATCTGGAAAGAGGGAAACTCAAGAGAGAAAATGCCTCTATCGGATTGTCTGTAGGCAAGCTTATGAAAAGTTTTCTTGATTAACAGTTGATGTGAGACATCACAGCAAGCCAAGGGGACTCCAACCCCTGGACAAGTGGTCCATGGGTTGTATAAAAAACCAAGCTGAGCAAGCCATGGGAAACATACCAGTAAGCGGAATCTCTTCGTGGTCTCTACTTCAGTTTCTGCCTCCTGGTTCCTGCTTGGAGTGTCTGTCCTATTTCTCTTCAGGGATGGGTTGTGATCTGTAAACCCAATAAACCCTTTCCTCCACAGGCTGTTTTTGGTTGATGTTTAATCACAGCAAAAGGAAGCAAATTAGGACAGAAGTTGATACCAGAAAGTAGATTCTTGCTATGATGGATCTGATTGTGCTGCTTTTGGGGATAGTTGTGGAAGAATTTGAGAACTTTCGGTTAGAAAAGAAAGGCTGTTGAGTGCTTAGAGATTAATGAACTCTTAGGAGAGTTTGGAAGATAAGAAAATTGAGAATGATCCAGACAATGAAGGCCTGGCTTGAGGAGTTTCAGATGGAAACAAAGACATTATTAGGGCTATTAATGTTACATTTTGGATTATGAACCCATGGAAGTGAAGCCTTCATCTTGTTGGGACAATGGATTCTGGCTATCTGGGGTTGAAAAATCAGTAATGGTTAATAAGACACCAATACCAAAGAGGGAAAATCCGGGAAGTATTAGCTCAGGATTAGCACACAGAGCTGTGATTCAGAGGGGGACAAAATTGCATCTCGAAGATGACCTTTGTAATATAAGAGTCTCTCACATAATATTCAGTTTGGTGGCATGGAAATTGCTCATGAAAACCACTGAGGCTTTGAACCATGAAAGTCCAGGAGAGGCTATTCGTGAAGGGGAGGCCTCAGTTGTGGTGGAGACCCCAGAATTGAAGAGGTCATGGAGAAAAGCTAAGGCTTAGTTCCTCTGATGGGCTTGGTGTTCCTAAAGCGAGCCCAGGAGGTCACTGGTGAAAGCACAGTCGCAGCTTCAGTAGAGACCCCAACACTATTGCAGATGCCACGAACATGGTAACCACCGAGGACAGCAGCAGGCATGGAGGAAGCTGTCCTGAGCCAGTGATATAGTTCATTTCGCTGCACCTAGAAAAGCAAGATAGTTGGGCATGCCCAAGCCCTTTGAGGAGCAAAAGATCATGAGTGAATCCCAGATACCAGACACTGAGCTGTTTATACTTTTGAGTTTTGTTTTTGCTGTGATCTGATTGTAGTCACCTTGCTTCTTACTTCCTGGAATAAGAAATATGCAGCTTGTTGTTAACAGGTGACCACAGTCCAGAGACTTTGGATTTTTAAGGAGATATTGGATATTTTTTAAAAGACTTTGAAGATTTTAAAGATTTTTAAAATTTTTTCAAGACTGTGGGACTTTTAAAGCTATACTGTTTCTTATTATTATAGTAACATGAGATCTTGGGGCTACAAAGGAAAAGAAATGTTATGAGTTAATAGTGATGTGTCAATATGTCAAGTTAATAGTGGGTCAGTTGTGTTTGTTAGGTTTTTTTCCAACTTGACCAGCATAAGTGACCCCTGTCCACTTTCCCATTTCACTGCAGGGGATTCCTTTTGTCCCCTTAAACAGCTTTCTATTGTGAAACATACCAGGTATCTCCAGTCTCAAGACCTTTTATGTGTCACCACGGTGTCTGGAATGCTTTGCAACACATTTGCCATAAACCTCTCTTCAATAGAATTCAGTCCAAAAGTCCTCTCCTCTAAGACAGCTAAAGCCCACAACCTTGTCAGTGTACACAGCCTTACGATCTTCTTTTCATATATTTTCAACACTGTATCATACAATTTCACCAAACCTCATTTGTTTACTTATTCATGTAAAGAGAGTAGCTGCTTGGGATAATGACCTCAGCACTTCCAGGCCTTCAATATATTCCAAGATCTTAAAACCAAAACCTACATATAGCGAACCTTCTGTAAATGTCCGTTAGCTTGTCTTTTTCTATGCCATGATGATGCCAACACACCACCCAAGTCTGTAGAATTTCAAGAGTTAGAAACACAGAGGAAGAAAGGGAACATTAATGAGGAGGCCAGTGAATATTTAAATTCACACTGAGTTGCTATCTTCCATATTGGAGAAAAGATTTTAATATTCAAGATGTGTCAAGGGAGGTGAAACATTAACATCCTTCAGGTTCACTAAGCCTCATATAGTTCTAAAGGGAATTTTGTTAAGATTCAGGAAGTAAACAACTCAAAAGCTCCCAGAAGTCCCTGAAACTGACTAGATACATTATATAAGCAACAAGCTTATATAAGCAGTATGGACTTCTGGGAGACACACTCAGACAAACTGAGCTGCTTGGAAAAGATGTTCTCCAATCCATTGAGCCTGCAGGTTGTGCAGTGTGCTACAGAAATCGAGCTTTCAGGAGTTGCTTCCCTCCCCCGCCCCCATGCTATAGTGGTATTTTGATGATGCAGCCTCTTCAAGTCTGTCTGAGTTAGGGTTTTATTGCTGTGAAGAGACACCAGGACCATGGCAACTCTTATAAAGGAAAAATTTAACTGGAACTAGCTTATAGTTTCAGAGGTTCAATCCACTATTATCATGTCAGGAAACATGGCAGCATCCAGCCTGGGGAAAGAGCTAAGTGTTCTACATCATGGTCCACAGACAGACAAAGAGAATGTGAGCCATACTGAGGCGTAGCTTGAACATAGAAGCCCTCAAGACCCACCCCCACAGTGACACACTTTCTCTAACAAGGCCACATCTACTCCAACAAGGCCACATGCCATAATAGTGCCACTACCTATGGACTAAGCATTCAACATCATGATCCACAGGCAGCACATGAGTCTGTAGGAGCCATACCTATTTAAACCACCACAAAGGGCATTTCAAAATGCCTCTGTAAGGAACCTCTCTTCACAACAATCACATCACAAGAGCTCAAGGAACATGGATATCCAACATAGTAAGTATTAAAAACAAAGCACAAACTGAAAAACTAGTCTGGTAACTTTACTACTTGGGACAAGGACATGTCCAGCTTGGCTCAAGAAATGCCCTAAGCAATACCATGAACTTAGAACATCATTGAGAAAATACAATGTCCAAAACCATTAGTGTTACCAGTTATAGCTTCTCCAAGAAGCTTGTCAATCCCTGATGTTATGGGTATAAAGGTTATGAGCACCTATTGAGATTTCTAAGTTCTTATGCTCTGGAACAAAGAAATAAACCAGAAACATGGATAGTGACCAAATAAAGGAGGTTTATTAAGAAAGAGAACATTCTCAAGTGTAGAAGTAGGTCAGAGAGCTAAGAATGAATAGAAGCTCTAATAGGGTGTGGGAATAACTTTAGAAATCATGTGCATAACATCTACCCTCTCTAGGATATCCCAGGTCATGCTTTGTTTGTTGCAGGTAGTCCTAATGGGGAATGGTTTCAGTCTTCCTCTGCCCACAGACTTCTTTCATATCTTGATTCCTCTCTCCCATCTTACCACATTGGTCAGTAGACCCCACCTGAAGGAAGCCTGGTTTAATCTCTAGATAACACCTCTTCAAGAGTCATAAAATAACTGACCAGAAAACCAGCCTCACCCTCTTTGCTTGCTACTATCCACCCTTCCCCCTGTGCTGACCTGGAATTTCTTGGAGCCTCAGCCCAGAGTTCCAACCAGAGCTTCAGATAAGGATTTGGAGAGCCAGGCTTCCCACCTCCTCCATTCCATTTCCAGCTGCCCAGCAACTGTTGGGCTCTGAGACCAGAACACCTGGACCGACCCTGAACTCTCTTAGAGACTCCCAAAGTCAGTCCTCTCCTTCAGTCTGCTTACCGCCACCAGCATCTCCCAACATGCTGCTGTAGGAACTGCTTTGAATCTGAACCAAGAGTTCCAAGCAGAACTTCAGCTACCCATTTAATAGCACTGATCTGGTCTAATTATAGTATGAATTCTGAAATCCAGAATCTCCCCAAGGCTGAAAGCCAAGCATAATTCAGCTGGTCCATAACCTGACAGACTGTGATAACAGCAAAGACCTGAACACCCACCCAACAAAGGCAAGACCAGTTATCCACACAAAAAAAAAAGCCACAAATGTCATCACTTCAGATGCCTAAATGCCATTAAAAAATATAAACATGAACAACCAATATATGCTTCCTCCAGAAACCAGCACACCCCCAATTGTAAAATTCCCCAAGGAAAGCAATTAACTTAAGCACAAGACAAAGACATCAAATTAGCGTTGGCTGATACATTCAAGGGCATTAAAGAAGAGATGAATAAATTCCAATGAATACTGTGGAAACAGTGTTGAATGAATTAATGAGAACAGATTGGGCATGGTGACAAACACCTAGTCCTAGTATTCAAAAGGCAGAGGCAGGGGGATTTCCGAATTCGAGGCCAGCCTGGTCTACAGAGTAAGTTCAGAGATAGCCAGGGCACAAAAAAACCCTATCATGAAAATTAAAAGCAGGAAGAGGAGGAAGAAGAGGAGGAGGACAATGACAACAAAAAATAGAAAGAATGAGAACAACTCAAGATGTAAAAATAGAGTTAATTTTTTAAAAATTCAAACCAACATGAAACACAAAATGAAAAATTCAGAAAGTGAAATAAAGAGCTCACAGGAAGGCTCCAAACAGACTAGATGAAGTAGAAGAGAGACTTTCAGACGTTGAAGATGAGGTAGACAATATGGAATCAGTCAAAGAAAATGCTAAATTGAAAAAAGCTCAGTCATAAATATCCAAGAACTCTTCAACATCATGAAAAGCCAAACCCACAAATAATGGGTTTACAGAGTAAGGAGAAATTAAAGTCAAAGATACAGTGAATATTTTTTTTTTAAATTAGGGCAGAAAATTTCCCATCCAAAGAAAGAGATACCTATCAAGGTTCAAGAGGCATGAAGAAAACCAAATAGACAGGACCAGAAAAGAAACTCCTCCTGACATATAATAATCAAAATACTAAATATGCAGAATCAAGAAAAGCTATTAAAATCTGCAACAGAAAACAAAAAACCCACAAAGTCACATTTAAAGGTAGGCCCATTAGAGTAATACTTGAGTTTTCAACAGAGACTCTGAAAGCCAGAAGTTCCCAGACAGATGTTCTACAAGCTCTAAAAATTCTATTGATACTGTACCAGATCACTATACTAGCAAAACTATCACAATTGAAGGAGAAAAGTATTTATGATATAAAAAAATTTAAACAATTTATGTCTACATATCTAGCTCTACAGAGGACACTAGAAGGAAAACCTCAGCCTAGAGAGACAGCATCTACACTCAAGAGGACACAAAGAATAAATAATCTCAGAACACATATTCAAAGGGGGAGGAAAACACACAACATAGCAAAATAACAGGAATTAATAAACACTAATTAATAATAACTCTTAATATCAATGGTTTCAATTCCCCCAATAAAGACACAAACTAAGAGGGTGGATTATAAAACAGGAGTCATATTTCTGCAGCCTCCAGGAAAAATACTTCACAATCAAGGACAGACACTACTTCAGGATATAAAGATAAAAAAAAGTATTCCAGGAAAATAGAACCAAGAGTCAAGCAGGTATAGCCATTTTAGTTGACAAAGTAGAGTTCAAATCAAAACTAATCATAAGAGATGTGGAAGAATAATACATGCTCATTAAAGGAAAAATCCACTAAAGAATATTTCAATTTTAAATATCCATGCACCAAATGCTGGCAACCAATTTCATAAAAGAAATAATATTATAAATAAAAATCACACAATGGTCCTAATACAGTGATAGTGGCGACTTTAGTGTCCTGCTGTCTCCAACAGAAAGGTCTTCTAAACAAAAACTAAACTCTAGAGTTAAATAATGTCATTAAATCATATGAACCTAACAGACATTTACAGAGAATTCTACTCAAACACAGGAGAATACATTTTTCTCAGACCATAAAACATTCTACAAAATTGATCATACAGTAGGACACAAAGAAAGTCTTAACAAATATAGGAAAATTAGAATAACATCCTGCATCTTATCTGACCACCATGGATTAAGGCTAAACATCAACAATAATAGAAGTGACCAAACATGCAGAAGCTTCATGGAAACTAAATGACTCATGATAGAATGAAAATTGAGTCAAGCCCAAAATCAACAAGGAAACTAAAAACTTTTTAGAATCAAATGCAAATGAAATATTCCATACCAAATAGGACACAATGAAGGCCATTCTAAGAGAAAAGTTCATAACATTAAGTGTCTGCATCAAAAAACTTGGAGATCCTGTGTTAATGACATTATGATGCACTTGAAAACTTTAGAAAAAGAAGACTCAACAACCACACAGAGTAGATAAGTTAGAGAATCTTGAATATACAAATTGTGTAGATATTGTAGGTTCAAAAGAAAAAAAAAAGAGTAGATGGAAAGAAAATTCAGGGATAAAATTAATAAAATATAAACAAAAAATTAACACAAAGAATTAATGAAACATAAAGTTGGTTCTTTGAAAAAGAATAGTAAGATTAACAAGACTTTAGCCATATTAACCAAAAGAAAGAAAGGCTACAAGTTTATAAAACTAGAATTAAGAAAAAGGATACACTGAGAAAATTCAAAGATCATAAGGACACAATTTATAATATTCTATCAGCTGTAAAATATGTATCATCTGAAAATACATGTTTTCTATTAGCAAGGGGAATATATTTCAAAGAGTTTTATGGGAATAATTTATATTTATGTCTTAAGAAAATAAATCTTCCAATGGATATATACCAATAGAATAACTTTTAAAATCTATACTCCACCAAATTGGAAAAGCTAAAACAAATGGATGAATTTCTCAATATATACAACTTACCAAAGTTAAATCAAGATGGAATAACAATTAAAAAGATATATAACTCTTGGTGGGAAAAAAAGCAGCAACTTAAAACTCACCCAACTAAAAAAAGCCCAGGACAGAGGGATTCAGTGCAGAATTCCACCAGACCTTTGAAGTAGAACTAACCAACACCAATACTCCTTAAATCAGCCTACAGAATAAAAACTAAAGAAAAACTCCTAAATTCTTTTGGTGAAGCCAACATGACCTTGATAGCAAAACCACATAAAGACTCAATAAAAAAAATAATGAAATTATGAGACTAATATGTCTCATGAGCACAAATACAAAAATTCTGGTGATGTTGATGAGGTGGAGAGAGGGGAACATTTATTATTGCTGGTGAAAGTACAAACATGGACAGCCTCTATGGAAATCAGCGTGGAGGTTCCTCAAAAGGCTGAAAATAGATCAACCACAAGACTCAGCTGTATCACCTTTGGTGGTCTGAGTAAGATATCCTTTGTAGATCTCGGGCATTTGAATATTTGGTCTCCAGTTGGTGCCTACTTGGGTAGGATTAGGAGGTGTGGCCTCGCAGGAGGAAGTATGTCACTGGGGGTGGGCTGAAAGGTTTCAAAAGGCTTGCACCAATTTGAGTTGGTGTTGTCTTTCTGTTTGTAGGCTGAGATGTATCCAGAGCTGTAGGGACAATCCCCTGTGCACTATGTGAAAGATTCACCTGTCAATAAAAAGCAGATTGGCCAATCGGCTGAAGCGAGATTAGAAGGTGGGACATCGGACATAGGATTCTAGGAGAAATGGGTGCAGGAAGGAAGGAGATTTGGCCCAGACACAGAGGGAGACAGTCGAATGAAACTGAAGATCATGTGACAGAACTTAGAATAGAATAGTGAGATGATTAAGTTATGAGCTAGTCATGGAATGATCCAAGGCTTTTAGCCTGGGCATTTATTCATATATAAGAAGTCTCAGAGTTGTTATTTCAGGGCACGAAGAGACGAGAGGCAAAGCCCACGGTTACACGGAGCTGTGCCTACCTGCCTGCTGTCTTGCTGTCTGCCCGGATGGTGATGGATTTTTATCCTTCTGGAACTGTAAGCCCAAAATAAACCCTTCGCTTTTATAAGTTACCTTGGCTGTAATGTTTTGTCACCACAATAGAAAAGCAACTAAGAAACCATTATTGAACATATACTCAAAAGATACCACATCCTACTGCAGAAATACCTGCCCATCCATGTACCCTGCTAGTCTATACATAATGTCCAGAAACTGGAAACAGCTAACATACCCACTAACTGACAAATGAATAATGGAAATATGGTACAGTTACATGATGGGATAGTATTCGGCTATCAAGAGAAATAAAATTATGAAATTTGTAGGTAAATGGAAGCAACTAGAAAGAAGTCACCCCGAGAGAGATAACCCAGATTCAGAAAGATAAATATTGTATGTTTTCTCTTATCTATGAATGCTGGCTTTTAAGCTTTAGCTAGGCATGTTTCGTTTAGAAGATCCACAGAGGTTAGGTATCTCATAAGGGACTAGGAAGGAGGATGGGAAAGAAGGGGAAATAGAATATCACATTATAAAAGGATAAAGTGGGAATTAAAACGGGGAATTAAATGAGGAAAAGCATAGGAGGCCAGGGCCAGAGGAGGGAATGTGGAGACAGACAACGAACACTGAAGACCTTTTGCAAAAGCATATGGAGATTTTAGAAACACACACACACACACACACACACACACACACACACATACCCCTAACTGGTATTTTCTTTCACAAAATGCACTAAAAACTGAAAACGCATTAGCAGTCCAAGATAACAGGTCTACATGTCACACAACAACCAGAGCTTTGCAAATGCCAGAAGCCTGGGCCATTTCAATTATGGAAATTATATTTAACAAGTCTCCAAAGCACCACCCAGCTTCTGCTCTATGAAGGGCTGGGGCCAGAGATGTCCCCATACCTGTTCAATAATGCAGGAGAAAAGCCATCTCTTTGAAAAGTCACCGGGTACAGTAGTCAAGCCAAATATGCAGGTGTACTGAGGGCAAAACCTACTTCAGCCTCTCTTTCATAGTCTGAGGGAGGAGAGAGGCTCCTCCCTCTCTCTCCCATATGTGTATATGCATGTATACATGTGTGCAAATGTACACATGTGTTCAGATTCGAGTGCTCATGGGTGGATGTGTAAAAGCCCAAGGTTAGCTATTGTAGTTTATCACTCTCCACCTTGTTTTCTGAGACAAAGTTTCTCACCTGAACCTGGAGCTCACCAGTACAGCTACACTGGCTAGCCAGAAAGCTCCCCGGATCCTGCCTTTATCTCCCAGAACTAAAATTACAGCACATTCCCTCAAGCCTGCTTTGTTTGTTTGTTTGTGGGGTTTGGGGACAGGGGTCTTAGGAATTTGAACTCATGAGTGCACATCAAACACTCTACCAACTAAATTATTTCCTTAGTAGCCCCTGCCCCACGTACCTTTTTTCTATTTGCTATGCTTTAGTGCACTGCAGTCACTTTTGCTGTCCCAGATTCAGTCACGAGTTCTTCAAGCTGGCTTACATCCTTTTGATATATCCTCAATGTTAGGTTCCAAACAACCAAACCCCCAATAGCATTGCCACCGACAGTGTCCCAAAATGACAGTCTGGGCTCAGCTCAGGCTGGACTCTGAGACAGAATGCTTTCAGGTGACACTCAGCATTTCTCAGACATTGATGAAATCCGTCTCTTCTTATCTCCCCATAGCCAAGTGGGGCAACTAGCTCCCTATTAGCGGTTGCATATAACATGTATCAAAGTTCCACACTAACATCTAGACTCCTTAGGTCCCTATTAATAGGGACCTGTACCACATATCAAAGTACCCAGGCTCTTCTGGCCCTCAGACCACCTCCTCCACTACCCTAAACTTCCAGCCCGGGCTGTTCCAGTTGGCAGGTTTCTTTCCTGTCACAGTCTGTTTCCTTTATAACTGGCTATTTTCTCTGCCTCCCAAGAGATAGCCATGGCAGCTTTGAACTCCTCTAAATGCCTCTGGCTATTCTGTCTACCACTGGAGAGACAGCCACAGAGCAATGTCATATTTCCAATAAACCTTTCTTCCACCCATGGAGTGCTCTGGTTCAGCGGTTTCACTGTGCTCTCATTTATACCCACTAGTCCTGAGTTCCATCCATGCCTTCCGATATAGTAAGTCCTGGGTTCATCTTATAAATCCCCCTGAGACGTTTCTCAATGGAGCTTTGGGACTTTTAGTGGAAATGGTACCAGAATCCTGGAGCAAAGTAGACACACCACTACTGGCATGCCATTACCTCTGGAACTTTTCAAGAATAATATATATATATATATATATTATATATATTATATATATATCCATCCATATCCAGACTGGCATTCCCAATGTTATTTTAATGCCACAGAATTTTGAGTCTTTGGTTTTATTTTATATTTCTCCTATATTAAAATCTTAGTTCTTAAATACACTCACATATGTAGCTGCTTGCTTTTCACGCAAGATTCTTATAATAGTGTTAGGAACTGACTTGTATCCTCTCTTCCCAAATATACATTATGTTTCCTATATTACTCAGAACTTCCTAAAGGAACAGAAGCAACCCTGAATTATATGGTTTGGATTGCATAATTTGGGTCCAGCAATGGCTATCTTTTATCAACTTCGATTATATGATCTAGGTAGTCCAACAATGGCTGTCTCACACTGAAGAAGCATATTGCAATAACTGTTCAGGCCATGAAGCTCAGTTCAATCTAGTGCTGATGGTGCCCTAGAGCATTCCTGAAGAGCCACTGGCCTTTACTTCCCTTTGGAATTTCAAAGAAGCTGAATTCTGATACCAGTGAAGGAATGTAGTCATAGGAATAGCAGCAACATAGTAGATGAGCATGTCTTCCAGAGTGAAGGCAAGCAGGTGAAAACAAAGCTTTCTTCCACCTCTTTTGAGTCAAGCTGCCACCTGAAGGTGTCTCCAACACTTAGGATAGTTAAGTCTTCCACTTCAAAAAACTTGACCCAAAAGCACCCTCACAAGTGCTTCCAGTGGCTTGCTCTTAAATATTCCAATGCAGTCTAGATGGCAACCAAGATCAATCATTCAGACCCTAAACCCCAAAGGACTATACTTATAGATGTTCTAGTACCTAGACCCTTCAGACCCTAAGCAGAAAACCCTATAAATAAGACTAATTACCCACCCCTGCTGCTGCTGCAAGCAGCAGCAAGGCTAGAAAACAAACCTAGCTCCTGTGCTGCTCAGAGTTGAGGCAGCTTGAATTATAGCCTTACACTGGTTAGCTCTACTTCCCTATGCAGCTCCCCCATGATCTTAGCACATAGGCTATGTCCTACATCTCCTATAGAATAGGCTACACAGTAACTAAGTAGCAGGGCCTCCCTCTCAGAAACCTTTAGTAGGGAGAGCCCCACTTTGTCTCATTCCACTGAAGGATGTCTTTGTCTTCAGATCCTTGCCATCGCACCAGCCTGATACAGTCCAGTGCATTGGCACTTTTATATTGTGGGAGCCTAGTCTAAAGTGCATGGCACCGTGTAAGGAAAGAAAGAGACACCAAGAATGGACATGCACAGAAAAGGACACAGCAAGAAGGTGGCCATCCACAAGGCCAGGAGAGAAGCTTTGGGGAAGTTGAACCCGAACACACATCGATCTTGGCCTTCTAGTCTCCAGATGATGAGAAAGTGATGCCTATGTTTAAAGACTTACCCCTGGTATTCCACTACGACAGCCTGGGCTCATCCAAAAGTGATCAACCATAATAGACCAAGAACAACCAGTCTTATAAGCTACTTCCAACACTTCCCTTATAATCACCATATGCTCCACCCACTAAGGTCACTTTTTGTGTGTGTGGTGGGTGGGTAAATAGTTGTGGTGATGTCTTTCCTGTATACCCTCTAAGCCATGTCTCTAGCCAGTTGCCAAGTTTCAACTTTATTTCCTTTCCAAATGGGAGGAGCACTCACCCCATCAGTGAGGTTTTGGCAGGGGACCTGGTGGTTTATCTGCTTCCTGGTTGGACAGCTTTCCACAGGTAAAGCTCCACAATAAGTGTTCTTTGGCCTCTTAGGATTCTCCTGTGTAGAGCGGGGTTCATTTCTGTCCCTAAAAAGTTTCTTTTTTTTTTTTCTCAGCTGAGCCACATCAGTGGTCGCTCACCATCTGTTCTATGGTTCTCTTGATTTCATTATATTTCTCTTGTGGGCTTATGCCTTTAAGAAACACGTCTTTTTGGAAATACACTGTGCAGACAGGAAGTTGTGTGTACCTGAAGAGAAGATCTCAATAAAGGTTCAAAACTAGAGTACAGTTCTATGCCACAAACTAGAACATGACCAGGACCCCCAAAGCCTTCTCTGAGGTCATTCTCAGCTGCCACTCCTCTCCTTACCATGGTTCCCATTAACCTAACTCTGAGCAGCACAGCTAAGATCCATTGTGGTTTAATGTCATATAGAAGGAACCACGTAAGTACTCATTGACTCCCAACATCTCTCATTCTACATTTGGTTTGTGACATGAATATCCAAAAATATTGCACACAGTGGGAGATATCTCATTTCTGTTACATGTGTTTTCCACTGTATGGCTATACCACACCTCATCCAATCAACTTCTGATGGATACTTGGTATTTTCCTATTGGAAGATATTGTGAATTGTGTGCATGCAAGCATTCTTGTGCATGTCCTTTGCTGAGTCAACGTGCATGTTCTCAGGGGCTTGCATATTCTTTGCTGTAGTATTCGTTGGCCTTAAAGTAAAACTCTTATTCCATAGAATGTAAGTACATTGAGGTAAAGCAGATGACATCATTGTTTTCTAAAGTAGTCTATCAATGGACTCTCTTCCCAGGATTGTATGAAAGTTCTGGTTAACACTGTGTTAACAATATTAGCAATATAATTTTCATTGTAGACAAGATGCCTGTCAAAAAAGGAAAGGAAGGAGAGAAGGGGAAATGGGAAAGAACAAAAGCAGAAAGAGAAAAGAAGAGAAAAAAGAAAAATTTTCAGTGGGAATATAAAGATTATTAGAACTCATTGTGTATATTTATGCCTCCTCTGTATTTGGCAGAACGTCAGCTGTGTTTGTCAGTTCTGTCACTGGAACATGGCTGAGATAAAGTCAAAGAACTAAGCAGCTTACTGTGACTCACAGTTGTAGAGGTAGCAGTCCCTCCTCCCCTACCAAGTGTCCATGGTTGCTTTGGGCCTCAGCTGAGACAGCTTGAGTCAGGAGAGCCTGGCCAA
Source organism: Mastomys natalensis (assembly GCA_021653895.1). Lineage (NCBI taxonomy): Eukaryota > Metazoa > Chordata > Mammalia > Rodentia > Muridae > Mastomys > Mastomys natalensis. Next base: position 1,519,423 of record JAJTUV010000404.1, on the reverse strand, counting down.
ACCAGGATCATCAAAGAGCAAAGGAGAAAGTGACTGGGATCCCAGCAATCCCCTTCAAGCCAAGGCCTCCGTTGACCTCGGTCTCCCACTGCGGGCTTCAAAGGTTCTTCCACCTCCCAGCAGATCTGAATCTGGTACAAGCCTTTAACATAGGGAACCTTTAAAAAAAAAACAGATCCAAACTAGAAGCCAGGGATTTTGCTTTTCTAAAACCGAGTCTATCTTGCCTCTTTCCCTGGTACCATGGCACATTTACTTGGTCCCTGCTTAGTGTTCATCCTGAGTTGCCTACGTAAGACCTCAGGTCTTGTCCATTCTGTTGCCACAACAGTACTGAACCCCTAGCCTGTTGCCCCCACCCCACCAACCTTCTCCAGCTGAGTCCTTACCACCTTCCAAAGGCACATCTTCCTCACTAAGTGCCCAGCGGCACTCCAGCACTCGGGGTACTCTGGAGGCTCACAGCTGATAGGATGAATACGTCTTAAAGGGGAACTTCATAGTTTGGCTTATATGACACGGTCAGGATAATACACGAGAGACAATTTGGGTAATGCTCGGTCGCTATGGCTGGGTACCTTAACTGTCCCAATCTGCACTGAAGGCTTGGGATGTTGTTAAAAAGCCACTGACCTGCATGCAGTCCAAGGGAGGATGGCAGAAGGGATCTGGTGTTAATGAAAGATGGAAGCAGCAATGGCAGCAGCCACAGGAGGAACAAGGCAGGTGAACTCGTACTGCTGAAGAGGACAGGCTTTCCCCTGGGACTTCTCTGTATCTAACTACACACAGGAAGTCCCTCTCAGATGTGTCCAGAGGCTTGTGTCTTAGTTGATTCCAACCCACTCAACTTGACAACTAAGACTAACCATCACCTCCCACCTAAACCACCCCCCAATCTCTCCAAAATTTACCATATCAATATCACAATGATTAGGGCTGGGGGAGGACTTGGTAGATAAAATTGCATACTGCTCTTACAGAGGACCTAGATTTATTCCCAGCACCCACAATGAGTGGCTCACAACCACCTGTAACTCTACCTCCAGAGGATCTAACACCCATTCTGGATTCCCTAAGTACCTGAAATATCACACACACACGCATACATGCACACACATAATTATAAATATAATTTTTTTAATTCACAGTGATGGTTCAGCAGTTAAAAGCACTCTTCCAGAGGACCAGGGTTCAATTCCCAGCACCCACATAGCACCTCGCTACTGTCTGCAACTCCTGTTCCAAGGAATCTGATACCCTCACACAGAAAAACATGCAAGCAAAAGACAAATGTACATAAAATAAAAATAAATAATTTTTTTTAATTCACAATGATTACCCAGCACCCTTTGCTATGCAGGTGCCTGGTTATGCCTGACTAGCCTCAAGATTTATTGTTATGTCTGACTAGAAAAACAGCTCAATGAACAACCAGAAGATGCCTCAACAGCTCAGCACCAGACTTCACAGACCACCACCTCACTGGAACCCCAAGGCCGGCAAAACAGCTGGGCCATTTGTCAACATCTGCCTGCCGCGTGCTCCTTGCCCTACAGTGTGCTAATAATAGCGGACACGTTTCCATATGAATCAGCAAATGGCATTTCCAACTGGGTCACTGTTTCCGGTGTGTCACCTCTTTCTGAGGATGGAAATTAGAAAATTCTTGTCCCTAAAACTCATTTGTGTCCATCTGCCTGCCAATGCCGAGACAGATAAACTTTATATAGAACGTGGCAGCAGATCGGGATGAAGGGAATGTCCTTACCGCTCCTGTCTTCCTTAGTTTTCCTTCCCATTTCTCTCTTTTTCTCCTATGCCTCCAGCTCCATCCTCCCCTTACTCTCCGCCCCGTGCCCCTCCCCCATCTCTCCACTACCTGCCACTTCATTGCCCTAGGAACCTGGCATGACGCACAGAGTACAGCAAGGACTTCAGCTGAGAGAGGCTTCTGAACTTAGAGTCACGGTGACAGGGCATCTCTACGTCCCACAGGCATCCCAAATTCCTCCGCTCTCCCCATAGAACTGGGGCCAGGGGAAAGGTCACATGCCAACAGGGAAGGACACTTTAATGCCCGTGCCGTGCTGCCATTTCTTTACTCCCCAGACATGTACACATCACTTCCCCACTTCCCAAGTACTAAATAGTTCACAGTGTACTTCACACACAGCATCTACTCAATACCCAACGCTATCCAAGGAAAGGTACAAAAGAAAAGCTGTGGGAAGGGAGAGGCTCAGCCCTTGGTTCAAGTTCCTCCACTGACAAGCAGTGGTACCCACTCTCTCGGCCATGATCCCACCAAGAGCGGCAAGCTCTGGGCAGTGAGCCTCCAGATGTTGCCTTGAAGAGGACACACATGAATCTATGACCAAGACGGGAGAGCACTGAGTGCTCACGGTTCCCACATCCCCATCCTTTCTCAGGTGTCCTGGGTTCTACTTCTGGTGTCAAAGTCACGATGGGTGTATTGGTCAGGGTTCTCTAGAGAAACAGGATGTAGAGAATGAACACGTACAAGGAGAGGCAGTTGGTTAGCTTGGCTTGCCCTGTAGGGGCTGAATGCCCAACTATAGCTGTCTGCTGAAGAGCCTGGGAACTTGGTAGCTGCTCTCTCAATAGAGCTGCATGCCTTAACAGTCATAACATGGCATTAAAGGCCTGAAGGATTCCTGGCCTCCAGCCTGCACAGAAGGCCAAGAAGGCTGAGTTCTAGTAGCAGTGGAGCATGCCAGGAGAAGCTGGATGGGTTCACTCAACCCAAGAAGTGAAGGCAAGTAAGAAGGCGCTAAGCTCACTATTGCTTTTCCTTGGACCTCTTTCTTTATATCTGGGCTGCTGGAGGGTGGAGCCATCCACTCTGATGGACAGTCAGCCATCCCCTCTACTAATCCTCCACAGAAATATCTTCACAGACCCACCCAGAGGTGTGTCTCCTAGTCGATGGCAGATACAATCAAGTTGATAATCAAAATGAACCCTCACACTGGGTCTGACCCTTGGCCCTCTACTAGCTGAGCTACACAAAGAAAACTCTGCCCCCCTTGCACATGACAAGCAGTTGAGGTTAATGCAAGATGCTGGCTGCTTTCCCCAGATCCATGCAGCCAGATGTCGAACATGAGGGCAAGTTATGGACTCAGAAATCCAGCGGCGGAGTGACAATGTCACCAGTACTCCAAGCAGTAATTGGCACTGAGAGACTTGGAACTGCAAACCGGTGATTTCCAATTGGTATTTTTTTTAAAAAGTAATTGACATTAAGTGCAGTCTGGAGCAGCAAACTAGTGATTTGCAAATGACACTCAATAGGAAAGCATTTATGTCAATTGATAGCAAATAGGAGGGAGCGCACAGTGAACACAAAGGGGCAGCTAACAGAGCTGGGAGGAAAGGGAGTCTCCGCTCAGCAGGGTGCCACAAGGCACAAGAACAGGCTGTATGCTAAGGGCTCCTCCCTCCTCCTCCTCCTCCTCCTCCTCCTCCCCCCTTCTTCTCCACCCTCCCTTCCTTTCTCTCCTTCCATCCCTCTGTCCCTTCTTCCCTCTTTCTCTCCCTCCTTCCCTCCCTCCCTTCCCTCCTTCCTTCTGTGCAAAGGAAGATTCTGGAGGAAGCAGGCTCCAAATACACATACTATAAATTGCTTTTGTAAGCTGCCTGGCTTCTTTCCACCCTTGCCAGCTATCCCAGGATCTACCTTGAGCTCCCCCGGCTCCCCCTTAGCTCCCTGGCCTTTGTGCTTCTAGGTGAATGAAGTCAGGTGAGACACACACAGGTCAGGGTCTAGAAGATAAAGAGCTCACTACAGAGCAATAAGAGAAGAAAGTGGCCAGTGGTGAGTGGGACCATCTCAGAGGAAAGCTAGCTTTATGCAGGATTTTAAAAGGACATGGAAAATTGTGAAGGCACGGGAGAGGAAAAGTTAAGTCTCTTATAGCTGAGATGTAAGAATTCTAATGTAACCAAAAACATTTGCTTAAGGGCATCCCATCTGTAAACCTCCCACTTCCTGGGAATTGCACCAGGTAAATTCACAGTGAAAAGATGTGCCCTAACCACTTCGTGCAACTGTAGTGGCTCCTATCAGAACAGCCTCATCCAAGGCCTCGTGGTTATCCAAAACCAAATGGTCAGCCCTGAGGCTATATACTTAAGGGTAACATTACAGAGACTGAACAGGTTGGATATAGGAATGTATGTGTGTGAATGAGTGTGAGTGTGTGTGTGTATGAATGAGTGTATAAGTGTGTGTGAATATGTGTGAGTGTGTGAGTGTGTGTGTGTGTGTGTTGTTATAGTGCTTTGTTGCTGTGAAGAGACACCATAAATATGGATCTCTTACAAAAGCAAGCATTTAATTGGGGCTTGCTTATCATTTCTCAGGGTTAGTCCATTATCATCATGGTGAGGAGCATGGTAGCAAGCAGACAGACATGTTGCTGGAAAAATAGCTGAGATTTCTACATCAGGATCTTCAGGCAGGAGGAAGACAGAGCCACTGAGCCTGGCTTGAGCTTGTGAAACCTCAAAGCCCACCCCAGTGACACACGTCCTGCAACAGTGCCACACCTCCTAATCCTTCTAATCCTTTCAAATAGTCTTCCTCCCTGGTGAGCAAGCACTCAAATATATGAGTCCGTGGGGCCATTCTCATTCAAACCATCATAGTGTGTTAAAAAAAAATACTTAAAGAAAAAAAAATGACCACACATTTTAGAAAGAGCAGGAGAGGGATATATAGAGGAGATTTGAGGGAGGAAAGGAATGAGGGAAATGATGCAATTATATTAATTTCAAGAAATAATATATGTAATATATTATATATAGTGTATATGATAAATTATATATAATATGCAGAATTATATATATGCATATATATATCAAAAGAGAAAAGAGAGAGAAAAATGAAACTTTTTAGCAACCCTTTGTGAAGAGACTTCAGAGCCACCAAATGTATATATGACTAATGCTAAGACAGTCAACTCTGACTCTGCTTTGAGAAGGCCACACACATGATTAGGTAAGGCATATTCTTTCCCTAAGAGTTATTCTTCCTCTTAATGCTCATGCTTAAAAATTCTATATTTTAAAACAATTTTACTAAGACCGAACTCATTCTCATACTTGCTCACTCTGAAATTCTGTACTGAAGTCAAGAGTCCAGGTTATCCTGAGAAGGGATTCAGGAAAGACACAGGGAACTCCTCATCAAGCTGCTGCTGGCAGGAGGCACAGCAGGTCACAGGGCGAGAGCAAGACAGATGAGAATCCCAGCTCTCTAGCTCTCACCTCAAAGACAGTAAAGTAATTTATTCTTCAGCCCCACGGGAGTGACTGGTCCTAGGAATACAGACACAGGATACCAAAGTTCCAGACTCCAACATGGTGACAGATTCATGACGTTTTTATCAAATCAAAAGAAATAAAGTCATAAGTTAGGGCATTTTGTTTTAAATATATTGAGGTAATATCAGGTAGGCAGCTTACAGCAAAGCAGAGGAATCTCTACTGTGAACCTCAGATGCTATCTAATTATACTCTTAGCCTTTGGGTTGGTGGGAACAAAGGGTAAGCTTCAGAAAAGATTTTACCTGATAGCCACAAAGACATAAGGTCAAACAGAATGGGCAACAAATAAACAATCGGGACAAAGACAGCCTAAGATAATCTCCTGTGGAGCTGCAGCATCCCAACTCTCTCCAGTCTGAGAGATCCTAATCAGTCATTACGTGTTGTGTTGTAGATGCTTGACATACATTTAGCTTTTCAAGGTCTGGGGAGTGACAGTGACAGTTAATTATTAACCATCTAATCTGGAAAAGCCTTATGCAATGGAGGCCCAACCATAGCGCTCGACACAGTACACATAGCCAGAGAGAGCAATTCTGGAGGAAGACACTCTCATGGAGTAAGAGTGAATGATGGCTTAGAATACACTGTACATACTACAGGCTTATGCAGGCTTTACACTACTGCATATGTGTAGTACATGATTACCTTGGGAGTTTCCTTGCCCAGATGATTGACAGGCCCCCTAAATTGACTCTTTGTTCTTAACAGAAAGCATTGATTCGATAGTTCCTGGCAGTTCAGGGAGTTGTGTTTCCACCCAAGACCACAGAGATAACTCAAATTCCATTATTTTCACCAAGGATCACTAACAGGGCAGATTGGAAAATAATTAAATAAAGAAAGAATAAGAATAAGCCTACAGCCAGGTATGGTGGTGCCTTTAACCCCAGCACTTGGGAGGCTGAGACAGGTAAATTTCTATGAAGTCAGCCTGGTTTACATAGCTGGTTCCAAGCCAGTAAGGGATACATAATGAGACGCTGTCTCAAATAAATAAATAAGTAAATAAATAAATAGCCATGTTTTACCAGTTGGAAATAGCCTTCATTTAATGAGCCCCAACAAAGCCCAGTCACCTCCTCTACTTCCTCCATTGCAGAAGGCCATCCATGATATCTTCCCTCTTTTTAAAGGTGTTTCAAAGTTCAAGAGGCAGCCATGACACATTGCCTTGCTTAAAATCAGCATGCTACCTAGGACACAAGAGGTGGGGGGCTGGAAGATCAGTGTGAAGGGTCTAAGCTCGGTGACCTTCAAGTCTGATAAATTTTAACTAACAGGAGGCTGGTCCAGAGAGCTCTCTTTCCCAGGCCCGTGCTCACACTAGTTTTTTATACACTCTGCTGGCTTGAGACACTCTTGCCTCTGCCAGCACTCAGCCTAGAAAGACTTTTGGCTCCAAGACCTAACTTATACCCCTCCATCATAGGCTGGACAATGACTCTCTAAGGCCAAGATGCAATTGGATGCCACAGACATCCCCAGGGATATGGAAAAATAACTAGAAGCTGAAATGCTGACATTTCAAACATTCCAGATGGCTTCATTTTAATGTTTTATTTCCATTTTTATAAAACCTTAAGGGCTTTTGGTATTCCTGTTTAAACAAGAGAGCATATGATTATTACCCATCTAGTCTGGAAAAGCCTTAGGCCACAGGGGTCCTACCATGGCCTTCTCCACTGCAGCAGATGATCTATCTGCTTTTGGTTGACAGGGACTCCACACCTACTGTAGCTCATTGACTTGTGTTGAGCTTCAGAATGTATGTACATTGTGACTTTGTTGCAGGACAATATGTAATGTATACAGGGTTGTTGTTGGTTCTGAATGCCTGCTCCCAAGTAGGGGCTATCCTAGACCAGGAACACTCTGATGGGTAGTGTTAGTTGCCAGCCAAACAGGTTTGAAAGTCACTTATGAGACAAGCTTGCAAGGCATGCCAGTGACGATTGTTTAGCCTATGTTGATAAGGTTGACATCTGGACTGATAAAGGAGGACACAAGCTGAGGGCAGTGTCATTCATTGCTCTGTATAGAGGGAATCTCTTGTATGCAGGATGGAAGCATCACCTGTCAATAAAAAGCTGATTGGCCAATGAGCTGAAGCAGGATTAGAAAGCGGGACATTGGAATTCTGGGATTGAGTCAGACACGGGAAAGATTTACTCTGAACTCTGAGGAAGACTGTCATGTGAAAACGAAGGAGTGGTAAATAGCCACATGATATGACTTAGACTAGTTTAAACAAGCTCATTGAGTTATAAGCTTGCAAAAATGAGCCAAAGCTATCGGCCTAGGCATTTATTCACACATAAGAAGTCTCAGGGTCATTATTTCAGGGAACTTGGGCACATATGGAAAAGCCCGCAGTTACAGCACTGTTGTCTGATTGGGGCTAACTGCTTCAAGCTCCTGCTGCCTGAACTTGCCCACCATGATGACACCCTTGACCTGTGAGCTGAAATAGTTTTTCTTCTCCCGCCAGTGCCTTTTGACAGTGAGCTTTATCACAGCAACAGGAAAAGAAACTGAGACAAACACATTTCCTAGAGACATTGGTAGCTCAAGAGAGGTATCCAGAGCAGACCCCAGGCTTGGGCAGCTCTGACCCACACAAGCAAGCAAGGGAAGGGTCATGCTAGGCAAGCATAGGAGACAGGTTAGGATCCCCGGAACCCACACATTTGGTTTGGCATTATGCACCCCCTAACTCTTGTAATAACTATATATTGGTACCCGGTTCCTTCAACACATAATAGATATTATAACCCTTCTCTAGATAATGCACTAGAAACCTCAGAACTTCCCTCACTCCTCCCCACCTATCCCCACCCGTCCCCTCCCTACCCTGCCTTACCCTCCCTGTACTGGGCTTCACATACTTCTATTTTTGAACAAAGGTATAAGCTTCCCTGGTAACAACCAAATTCAGACAGTTTCTGCTCCTGTATTCTCAGTGTATCATGTAATGAAGAAAAGAGACACCAGTCCTGCCTGAACTGATATTGGATGCCTGTATAGTAGTACAAAACTAGGTCCTCTTGTAATCTTTTAGGGAGAACCACCCCCCATTAACCAGCTTTACAAGTAGGCACCTGTATACTTAAAATTCGATGCTGTAGGGCAGTGGTTCTCAACCTGTGGGTCGCAAGTCCTTTGGGAATTGAATGACCCTTTCACGGCAGTCACCTAAGACCACTGGAAATATCAGATATTTACGTTACAATCCACAACAGTAGCAAAATTAGTTAGGAAGCAGCAATGAAATAATCTAATGGTTGGGGGATCACCACAACATGGGGAACTGTATTAAAAGAGCAAAGCATTAGGAAGGTTGAGAACCACTGTACTATGGGAAGGGGCTATGCTCTGTAGGAAACATGAATGTATGATCTAATCTATAAATCAGAGAACCCTTCAAACAACTTCCAATAGTAACCAGCTCCTCCTTCCCTTGAACCCCATAAAAAGAGACCCCAAGCTGCAGCCTGGGACCCTTACATAGCCTCACTAGTATGACCCACCGTCAATCTGGGCAATATCTTCCTCTACAATCCCCGCTATGGATTTGCTCCCATAAAGCCTTCTTGCTTCGTTTGCAAATCTGTATGGTGGTGATTTTCAGTTCCTTGGATAAGAGGCCAAGAACCTGAAACCATACAGCCAGATCCTGACCACAGGGACACTACTCCAAATGGTGCTTAAGTCTGTCCTCAGTTTCCGGCCACGTGCAATTATTTTCATATGTCAAGGAAGAACAAGAAAAGGTGAAAGATCCAGCTGTGCTTTCCCTGTGGAACACTCTGTGATGGGCCCTGGTAGTGTTAACCTTGAGAGACAGGGTAATGTTAACCAAAAGGAGCCAGCCTTTTACCCGAAGAGACACTTGTTCACCTTGTTCCCAAGATGGGAGGGGCCCCACCCCCACAAATGTTCTGAAGAGCATTTAGAGGAAAGAGCAGCACAGCTGTGGGCGGCAGCGCGGCTGTGGGCGGCAGCTGGATTGAATGTGTTCCTGGAAGAGCGCACCATATGTTTTACATTTCGCATCCAATCTATAAATGTCCCAATAACTGGAGTCCATAAATACTATGTTCAGAAAGCTTCATGAAAACATCTTGCTCACAGTCCTATCTGCTCTAGGGAGGACAGCTACTTATTATTAATTATCCCCATAGCTGGGTCATATCAGGAAACCGGTGGGGCCTAGGGAATCAGAATGGCCTGCTAACCTGGTCTACCCTGACCCGGCTCCCAGACAGTCACAAGGAAGAAGCCTACAGTCGATATCTCCCTACCAAAGGCTTGGATCAGGAAGCCAGAGGCTCTTTCCACACTACAAAGTTCTCCCTGCACACTGACACAGTGTGGGGTCCATGCTTTAATGCCAGAAAACAAGGAGAGTCATGGGAAGCTGGAAGGTTGAGAGGCAGAGTGTTCAACTCCAAGCAGATAAGACACATTTTATGCACCAGGACACAGACTACTAGACAGCAGGCCCTGTCAGGAACCCAGGTGCACACAGGCTATATATAACCATACACAGGCACACACTCAGACTGGCACACACACACACACACAGACAAACACATGGGCAGGCTGACGAAGGCTAAGACTCAAGCCTCCAACTTCAAGGCCATATTCTATAGACTCCTACAAAAGTAATGCTATGCCAAAAAAATAGCTACACAACAGATTACATCACCCTTCACTTTGGGAGTCCTTGAACATCCTGTGTCAGCCGTTTGGTGCTGACTCATAGTCCCCTGGATGTCCAGTGTCCATCATTTATAAGTGACTCATACTGGATATCCATATCAGCGCTATGATATCTAAATATAAATGAGCCCTCACAGCCTTCTATTCTTGACATTCGATGTACTCAGGCACAGAACCAACAAGCCTGTGTCTGACAGTCTGTAGGCTTGTGTGCCTACCTCTGTGTTTAGGTCTATCTGTGTGCCTGTGTCTGCATGTGTGCAGTCCATGTATGTAGCCATGTGGTGACTGGTTGCGTCAGTTTCTCCCTACATAGTGTGTAGTGATAAAAGCCTATCTTCTCAGGACTGGAGAGATGGCTCAGCACCGACTGCTTTTCCAGAAGCACTGAGTTCAACCCCCAGCAACCACAGGGCAGCTCACAACCATCTATAGTGGAATCTGCTTCTGTTGGGGAATGCCCTCTTCTGGTGTGTCTGAAGAGATCTGCAGTATAAATAAATACATAAATCTTCAAAAAGAATTAGTATATCTTCTCTGCCTGAGGCCCCTCAAATTCTCTTCAGCCTGCTTCCCACAACCCTCCTCCTTTCCTGGCATTGGAACATGGGTCTCACTGATCTTTAGTGTATGTGTGTGCTTGTGTGGTGAATGGACTGTCTGTGTGCACATGCATGTACGGACCTTGAGTCGGCCTGCTTCATCCTTCCCTTCCTTTATTACACTCCACCTTTATTTTTGAGACATGGCCTCTGGCTGAATTGAAGTTCATCGATTGGGCTACGCTGGCTGGCAAATGAACTTCAAGGATATACCAGTCTCTATCCAAAGCTAGAGGTATAGACACAGGCTGCCACGCCAGCAGCCGTATTGCTTTCCCCAGTCATGTGACATTCTGTTTACTACCTGAGTCTTGGGAGCTGCCCCCTCCCTTGGGGAGCAAATGTTTTCATCAGAGGCAACTGCTATAACAGGACATAGGCTGCTACTGTCTCCATCCTCTGACAAGGGTAAGCAGTTTGTTCAAAGTCCCTCAGTTAATAGAGAGTAGATTTAGGAGGTAGAACCTCAACTTTACAATTTCTAACTTTTTTTTTTTTATAGCACTGAGAATTGAACCTAAGGCCTCAGGCATGCTGGACAAACACTCCATCATTTAGTTCCTAGCCAATCCCTGTGTTCTAATTTCTGTATCAATGTCTTTCTTCTTCCTTACTTCACTGAGGTGATTTAGGAGGCTAAATGACTGAGCTGCAATCAGCTGGAAATGTATCTAGAAGTTAAGTCATGTCTCGGGACCTTATGTCAGGTCCCAAAGAAACCTGGGACAAACATCTAACTGAGATGCCTATTAGCAAACCAGAACACACACAGGCCACCAGGCTCACTCAGTGCCTAGCCTTCCTCTCTGCTCTTCTCACCCCGCCCCTACCCTTAACCCCTCCAGCAGGGGCTTTGCTTCCATCCCCCCAGCTTCTGATTCCTACAAAACCCTGCCATTCCTTCCACAGGCTTTCTTGTTTCCTCTCCCTTCTGTGGTCCCTTTCTTTGCTCCCTCTCTCTTCTCTTCCTCTCTCATTCCCCCTCCCTCCTTTCCTGACCTAGTTCAGTCTGCTGGCCATGGTCAGTCTGGACTCTTTCAGATGCCTCTGGCTGAACTCATATGTACAATAAAAACCTTCTCCTCAGCCGTTCTTAAGAGTGGCCATGTGCTCGCTTTGGCAGCACATATACTAAAACTGGAGCTGTACAGAGAAGATCAGCATGGCCCCTGCGCTAGGATGACATGCAAATTCCTGAAGCGTTCCATATCTTTCTGCAGTGAGTGGGATGTAAATTGAATAAGTAAAAGACAAACAAACTACAGAGTAAATATGAGCATAGTCATATATACAGCTTTATATTCATATTTATTGCTACATTCATCTATTTATTTAGGATCACTATATATTGAGATAAAAACAACCACAAAAAAAAAAAAAAAGAAAAAAAAAAAAATAGAGAGGTCCCCATTTCATTCATGTGGTGTTGAAACCCTGGAGGGGCATATGTGAGCTCCCTTCCAAGGGACTCTGTCTCTCTGAACCAAGCTGCTAGCTTGACTCTCCTACGGTATGTATGAACTGCCGACCCTAGGGACTAGGGGACAAAAGAATGAAAAGGACAAGAGACACAAAGAATGTGAGCAAGTCTGGAGTTCTGATCAAGCTCTGAAACTTTAATTTTGGAGGCAGGTTATAAAGACACAGCAAACCGGGAAGTTTGGGTAAGGGTCATTGCTTAGGGCTATCCTACTATTGAGTCATGCCTAAGACCAGTCCACTGTCATATCCTTATTGCCCTAGACCATCCTATTGTCATAACTAGCTCCCAAGAAATGCCAGACGGTCTTTAAGTTCCTGGGACCTAAGAACCGTGAACGTCCTTTCTTAACCTTATGACTAGTCTTCCAGAACGGTATTCGGTCTGGCAGCGTAGTTCGGTTGCCTGAGACATGTTTGTGGCTCCACCTTATTTGACTCATTAGATTGCCTTCATCACTTCCCTCTACCACCAACCACTCTCTTCTGACCAACCATTTATTCACTTTCGAGGCACACTAGCCCTGGTGCTGTGGGGTAACAACTGTGTAGGATACCTGGAACCCCACAGAAGGATTCAGGTAGGAAGATTCAAGTGGGAAAGATCAACATACTGTCTGTACCCTTAGCATCCTTCTTCTATCGGCAGACTGTCTTCATCACCTCCACCACTTGGCTGAGCCCATTGGCTGGACTCTAAGACCACACCCCGGGTCGGATAAGTTGCTATTTAAATCGCAAGATGCAAGACGGCGAATAATCACATTTCCATGCACCTCCTGACAGGCACTTGGCATATGCAAGGATCATCCAGAGGTCACAGCCAGGCCACCTGCAGCGGAGCAATGACAGACGGCAAGAGAGACAGAGTGGAGAGAAGGAGACGTGGAGACGGGAACGGTTTGAGATTTTGGAATGGAACTGGACACCAAGTGAGAGGAACGACCTCTTGTGGTAGCCAACCCTGCCACCTGAGGCTATGGTGAAGTCCCAGTCTGGGTCTATGGGATGCAGCGGCAGGGGTCAGTGTCCTGTCTATGTTCATATTACTACTAGAAACCATGGGGATGTCCCTGGTCTGGGCAGTCACCTGGGACCATGTAGATGTCCAAGGGCTGTGCAGAACTGGTCCCGCCCCTCAGTGGCTGTGGCACTCTGGAGCGCTGGCTCCACCTCTCATTGGTGGCAACATTTGAGAGAGGGGGCCCTGCACCTTGCCCCGTACAATGGAGTAACCCTCACGGCACGAGCATAGATGAGCCGCCCAAGGGTGCGAGCATGGGAGAGCTGACCCTGCCACTCATCTGCCACAAGGTGGCACAGGTGAAGAGGTGATGCCCTCCCCACCCTTGCCTCTCACCACCTACAAGCATCAGGAGACCGGGAGCTGGAGTCATGAGAATGGATGAGCTGGCCCTGCCTTTCACTGGCTACTACACTCGGATAGCAGGCCTGCACCTCACCTGGGCAGCACAGTAGAGCTGGCCCTAATGGAGAGAACATGGGTGAGCCAGCACGGAGGGTGTGTGAGAACAGCATAACCGACCCCGCCCCTTTCTGGCCCCACCCCTCGCTGGCCCCGCCCCTCATTAGCTACAGCACCTGGGAGAGTGGGCCCTGTGCCTCAACTAGGAAGCACAATAGAGCTAGTTCTGGAGGCATGGGTGTGGGTGAGCCAGCCTCAAGTGCACAAGTGCGGGAGAGCTGACCCTGCCTACTGCCAGTGGCCACATTGGGTGGGTTAGCCAGAGCAGGGTTAGCGAGCTCACCCTGGTGGTGCCGATGTGGAACAGCCAGCCAGCTGATCAACTCAGCCCAGATCCAGGGCTTTGATGGACCACCCTCAAAATCTACACCATCTGTGAACTGTTGGGATGCATGAAAGGGCCGGTGCTACTGGGTGCTACTGTTCAAAGCAGCGGGATTTCCATGACACAGGGCAACAGGATAACCTGGAGGAGTCACAGTGAGGATCCAATATCGATGGTGTCACAAAAGCCAGAAGAAACCTCAAACCAGACCTTGAAACCAGAGAACTCGTTGCAAAGAACATTTGCAAGTAAAGATGTATGGACAGAGGGACATGGACATACTATAGGACACACCGTGATACACTATAGCTTCCATGCTGAGATGTTTTCTATTTTTTGTTTGGTTTATTTTTTGTTTGTTTTATATTTTCATTTATGGGGGAGGTTGCAAGGGCAGAGGGCAATACAAGGTCACCGAAGATAAGTGGGACTGGGAGGCATGATGTGAAGTTCACATCGAATCAGTAAAAAGTTAACTAATAATATAATAATAATAATAATAAAAAGCAAGAAGCATGGCCTGTAAACTCTACCAGTCCACAGGCAAAGGCCAATTTTATTTGCCTTTATAAGGGCCTAGGCCTCTGGTTACATGGCAATGACTGTCAACTTGATTAGATCAGGAACCAACTGGGAGCCATGTCTCTGGACAAGTCTCTGGGGCTATCACTTAGAAGGATTAATAGAATGGAGAAGACCTTACCCTTGGCTGCCCAAACATAAAATGCTACAGAAAAAAAGCTGTTTTGTCTGTCTGCACTGCCCTTTTCTGGCAAGTGTGTCTGTCCTGTTGCTGAATTTCTACTGACATTAGAACTTATAATATTTCAGCCTTCCGAGATTGACCGAAAATCAGTGGCTGTCCAGCAGCTTCAGGCCTTCAACCGCATTAGGATTGCTGAGCTAGCCAGCTTCGTGGACTGAGCAGCCACAGTGTCTCTGATTCTCCAATGTGCCGGCAGCCATTGCTGAACTACCCAGTGTGTGCTGTACAGAACCCGTACGGTAATCAAGCATATCTCTTTTTAACATATATTTATTCTACTGGTGCTGTCTCTCTTGACATAATACACGACAAGAAACAGGAAACCAGAAAATCTATTTTCCATGGACCTACTGCATGAAGTAAAACAGAACAGGCGTTGGAAAGTATACATGTTTCCTTTCAGAAATGAACACACATAGATACAGAGTTTCTTGGGCTAGAAGCACAAGAAAACCCAACATGGTCCGAGTAGAAGAGGTGAGATGCCAAGATGGGCAGGACTGGGCTAGCTGTTCCGTACTTGGAGCAGAGCTGGGATTTTACTCTGTGTTAGGTGGGATACTCGGGAGGGAGGGACGCATCTCTTGAATTCTGCTGTCCTGAGATTATGTTGGCCTCTGTGGAGAAAGGGATCCAGCGAGCCCAGTGTGGACTGAGAAACCTTCAGCTTCCTTCACCCACTTGAAGTTTTAGAACAGGATTCGTGGTCCTCTGTAGCTCATTGCTATTCCCAAGTGTTGTTTTAAAAATGATTTATTTTTTTTATTTTTATGTGTGTGTGTGCCCATGTGCCCATGTGCCCATGGAGGGCATGGAAGACCCTAAAATTGTAATTAGAAGCAGTAATGAGCATCTTGTCACGGCGTTGCAGACATTCTGGTCAGAGATATAGAACACTTTACGGTCTCTGGGACTTTTTTCCTTATGGCAGAGAGAGAAATACAATACAGCAGAGTCTTTTACATATTTCTGCTCTTCTCATCTCCTTATAAGGAAACTTATATACTGGTGGGTATTTAAGCTACTGGCCAGTGAGGCTTAAAAAGCTGGAATGGAAGATGAAGAGAAAGAAAAGGAGTTCTAGGAAAGAGATACTGAAGTTGCACACATATCCAAAGACACTGACCAACTTGCGTGGCTGTCCTGTGTTTTGCTTCTCCTTAGCTCACAGGGGCTCCTAACCTGTAGGTGATGGAAACCAACCTTCAATCTTCTGAAGGCAGCATGTTATTTTGAATAAGAAATACTGTCTAGAGTCTCCTCCACTTGGTCCCCAGCTGGTAGCAATGTTTGGGGAGGTTATACAACTTTAAGAGCTCAGAGCCTTGCTGGAGGAAGTACATCACAAGGCACAGGCTTTGAGAGTTTATAACCTTGTCTCATTTCCAGTTTGCCCTTTCTGGTTTCTGAGTGGGCACAGTTGAGATGAGATCCCTAGGCTTCCTGTTCCTACCCCAGTCATCTGCTGGCTGCTATGCCTCCCCACTATGACAGACTCTCCGTTCTCCAGAACCATCCACCCAAATAATTGCTCTCATTTATATGTTGCTTTTTGACTGTGGTATTTTGTCATAGAAACAAAAAAGTGCTCTTCTCTCAAATCCCTCAGCTCCTCTTCAAGAATATCGATAGTCGTTCTGATCAAAAAGAGCCCAATTCTTGCCATACCCTAACTCAATGGCTTTTAAGATGCAGCTGAGAAGCCAGATGTATCCTGAGGCAGCAACAGCAGTCAAAAGTGTTGATGTGAACTTGTAAAATGACCCTGGTGGAAATGATAGTCTGTTACAGGCCTCGTGTGTTCCTTCATAGGCTTCTTGGATGTGGCAGACTGCATGATAGACTAGTTTCCAGAGTCTCAGTAAGATGAAGCACCTATGGAGGTCAAAAGGAGCACAATATGACCGCCAGTGACCACATACCTGCTGCCTGATGTGTGTTTGGTTCTTGTGTAAGATGTCATGGCCTGTGACCTGGGATACCCTGATATATCTAACATGGCTCAAGGGATTGACTCAACTGAGGCAGTAAGGGAATCACACACACACACACACACACACACACACACACACAGAGAGAGAGAGAGAGAGAGACAGAGAGACAGAGAGACAGAGACAGAGAGACAGAGACAGAGGCAGGGCGTGGGGGCTGGGATTGGATGGACTAGACTTTCTGATGTAGGAATTGCAGCTCCCAAAGCTCAGCATATATATATATATTTTTTTTTTATCAAAAGTTGAACAGGGAAGCAGGGTTACTGCATAAAGCTGATAAGAAGATGGGGTTTCTGGTATGCAGCTGAATCCAGGAAGCAGGCTTAGCTAGTCTCTGTAGGTAGGGGAGCAGTCTTCAGGCAGTGAACATCCCAGAAGAGAAAGCTACGCTAGACATTTTTTTTACACATACTATCTACATTCATACTCAAACCCCAAAGGAGACGTTGCCATCCCCCTGAACCTCACTTGGGGAAGGCATTGCCGTTCCCATGGGGCTGAGGCATTGGCATCCTTGACATAGCTGTACCTGTGTCAAAGACATTCACCTATGACTTTACTCACTTGGGGATTTCTGTGCTTCCCATAATACCCCAGCAGCACAAACCCTTTGCATGCATAGCCTATATCTCAACCCACTGCACTATGGTGGCCCTTGGAAAAGAAAAAAAAAAATCAATGCAATTAAGCAAGTGTTCTGGATACCACTTTCATTGTAAGAAATATAATCTTTCATCTGTTTATTTCTGTCAACTCCCATCAAATTAACTTCTTATCGTCTAACTAGGACAGAATTTCAGGCCTTGCTGGTCTTGACAGTGATCTCTCAGTTGTATCCTAATTATATCTTTTTTTTTTTTTTTTTTTTAAAAAAAGATCAGAAGATGTTCTTATCAATCTACACAAATTGGAGAAAGAAGTGTGAGAACTTTACAAGATGTATTGAGCCTGTTCTCTGCGAGATAGGATGCTGGTTGGAAGAGCTAATGCATACAGGTTGGAAGACACCTCTGATGTCGTACACACTCAAAAGGATTTCTTAAAGGAACCTTGACTGAGCCTCCAAATCAGAGTCATTACTTGCCATGAGAACCCCAGACATCTACAGACATCTAGCTCCCTCTGTGCCCATGGGCAGTTATCAAGTTGCTGCTCACCCACGAATGTCCCAGGACAGTTTTCTGTATGTATGTATGTATGTATGTATGTATGTATGTATGCCACCCTTCCTGCCACTCATCAGCTGCCAGGCTAGCTTCATACATCATTCACCTCAGAATACCCCTTTGCACCCTTGCCACCATGTTTCTGTAATGTCACTCTCAGACAAGGCCACGGGGCTCTGTAGTTTCTTACCAGGAAGTGGCTTGATTCATGCCAGCACTGACTCAGTGAGTTTATATCCGAAGTCTGAGCCCAGGGCATGGCAGGGCTTGTTTTTCAACCTGTGGGTCAAGAACCTTTGGGAGTCCAATGACCCTTTCAGAGGGGTCACCTAAGACCATCAGAAAACATTGATATTTAGTTTTGATTTATAACACTAGCAAAATTACAGTTATGAAGTAGCAATGAAAATAATTTTGTGGTTAGGGGGTCACCACAACAGGAGGAACTGTGTTAAAGGGTCACAGCACTATGACGGTTGAGAACCACTGCTCTAACATGATCACATATGTTATCACTGGGTATCTGTGCTACTTGAATGTCATAGGCTTGCTATAACACCATGACACTGAGGCCGCAGGAATGGGACAAGGCTGCAGGATGTGGACACTGATTAAGCTACATTGTTTCTCTTTTGTTCTAAGAAGGCTATTGCCAAAGTACCTGTTACTGTTGCAAAAGAAACCCTATCTGAAGAGACTCTAGCTAGCCCCACCATGGCAAACATGGCTCTGGCAGGCCTTGCCCTTCCCCATTCCCTCTGCCTTGCTAAAAAAGTTGTTAAACTACATTCCTAAAGCTAACTAGTCCCCAAGGCCTATTCCCTTATTTGTCTGCTTCCTCCTTCTGAGGCTGAAGGAAGTGCCAAGGACCAGCTGTCAAAGTATTGAAATCCAGCAATCAAAAGCCCCCTTTGGTTCACCTAATTAACATGCCCACTCAAGATACAACACCACATCCTAGCCCATTCTAACACTGGCTCCCCTTTTTTCTCTTCTTTTAAAGTTACACCTGCAAGGTCATTTGCTGTTGTTTTTCTCCCTGTCAGAAAGCAGCCATGTTAACTTGTCTTCCCTGCTTAGTAAATGATCTGTCTGGGAAAACAGGTGTTTGGGTGTGGTTTGTACCTAATCCAGGTTAGAAAGGGAATGTTCCACTGTGCAAGGGGTGGGGGATTCTCCTTCCACACTGTTCTAGTGAGAAATTAACATTTTAGAGTTGTTTGCAGTGGGCTAAGTCTTGGTTTTTCAAAACTGGGGCAAATGCTTTAGGTGGGGACAACACCAAGAGCATTAGATAGCCCTGCTCCGGTCCTTCATCCCTACCCACTAATCTAGACAGGAGAGATGCTCGGAGTTTTCACAAAGGCAAAGATACCCTCCAGGCTTTTAGAGAAGAAAAACTGTGGCCTCTTTCTCACTTTAGTCCTGGCCAAATGTGAAGCTTCTGAGAATCCTGTAGGAAACTGGGGTTGCTTGATTTCAGGGGTGATGCACCCCACCTGGATGAGCGCTGGGGATTCTGGGGTTCTGGGCCTCATTAGATGCTTAGGAGAATCTTCAGTCCTTAGGAAAGTGTGCATGTCAGTCCTGGATTGTGACGTTCCCAAGGGTGTCCTGGGTTAGTTGGACTGGACACTGTTAGAGTTTGGTGAGAGAGAACTAGGTGTTTTCTTGGCAAGACCAGTATACAATGGGTTCTGCATGGCTCTGCACTGCCTAAGCCACCATATCTACTGTTCTTTCCCAAGGAGGCTATCCCCTATGGTGAGAAGACCCTAGCTTCTCCAGTGTTCTCCCAAGCCCAGGAAGCACAGAAGGCCCAGGTACTACCCAGGAGTCCTGTGTTAGAACAAGGACACATTCTGACCAAGAGTTTTATCAGAGGGATTATTCCAGAAAACCCACCAAGTATCAAGCTCCTGGTCTCCTCTGCTCTTTGAAGGAGTCAAAATAGAAGGGGCAAGATTCAGGAAGATCTGAGAAATGGGATAGCCATCTGACTCTCTGCTGTGCCCATCCTCCACCCTCCAGTCCCACAGGCCACTCTGTAGAATGCCTATTTCAATTTAAGTTGGAGCCAATGTTTTTACTACTAAGCACTAGTGAGGCTGTGGTGGTGCCAGAGAGCTCTGGAAGAGAAGGCTGGTTTTTGGTTACTCTGAAGAATGTTCTGTGGTAGACTGACTAAAAACTAGAGGTGACCAGGGGGAGTGTCTGGAAGGTCAGGCAGCCATGACTACAGACCCATCAGGAGAATAAAGAAGGGCTGTTCATGCACCCAGACTCTCTCACACCCAACAGCCCTAACTCACTAACAGATCCTCCTATCCCCAACATCCCTTAGTCACCAACCTGAGTCTCAGCCAGGAAAGTCCTGGCTACCACCTTGGGCCGCTTATTCCACCTAGGCGTGGAACCAAACCATGTAAAAGAAATGGACTGTCCTTTCCATGAAAGGGTTAATAAGAAAAAGTTCATTTAAGAAATTGTAAAGCCGTCCGCTGGCAAAAATTTAAGTTCCTCCAGGGTCATCACTTAAAATCAAAATACGTGCTCAAGGTTGAACTCCGAGCTTGAAATTACATTCCACTTATCAACATTGTTGCTTTAAAGTAACCAACTGCATAAAAATGTGAGGCCAGGCTCTGATTGCTGCAGGTGAGGCACAGGACGTCTTTGTCTTAGGAATAAGACTGGAGGTTCTTGTCTGCTTGCTTTGGCAGGGCCACTCGCCTGTCTGCAGAGATAAAACTGTTTTGTATTCCTGAAATACTTTGGATTGTATATACATTTTCATGGGACCCCGGTCCTGTTTCCAACAGACAGAACATGGATCTGAGCAGCCAGCTCTCCATTTATATACCTGAGGAACTTCCTTCACGTTCAGCGTAAAACCCAAGTCAAAGGCACCTGAGGACTCCAGATAGTGTCCATGACCCTTTCTTCACAACTCTTCTGTCCCTCTGGGCCCCAGCCTGGCTAAACACCTTCATGAAGGACCGCAGCTCCAGGTGACCTTCAGATCTCTGTGTTCTATTCCTCTGCCATGAGGAGCCTTCCTCTACCCTCTTCACGGAGCCATGGCTTTTAAAAGAACAGAGAAATAGAATGTGAACTCACACCTCTGACCTCCACGTGGCACAGATGTTCCTACACGCACACAGAGTAAACACATAACACAACAACAACAACAACAACAATTTTCTTTTCAAAAAGGAAGACACAAATCCTGTTAACAGAGAATGACTGCACCCCAGACTTCCGCCAGCCAAGAGGCATCTTCCAGTATCGGAAGGGGCTCTAACCAGTGGCCAGGCCCCAGGATCTCTGCAGTGTGGCACAGCCCTCTGCTCTGTTCTCTCTCTTCTACCACCTCTCTTTCCCCTATACTGTGCCATCCAGGGCAGCAAGTCCTGTTGCACCTTGCCAGTCCCCCACAGGCCCACCCCGAGGTCCCTCAAAGAGGTGGACCGATGTCTTCTTCCTTTGCCTGAGTTGCTAAGAGAAAGACAGATGGAGCTAGAGGGTGCAGGGAAGGGTGGGCTGTGGGCAGGGAGGTCTTCTTTCAGGAGGAAGCGGTGTGGTATCGAGTACCATTTAACGCTGATTCTAACCACTTGCTCTTTCTCTAGCCCCTTCCCACACAGCTCCCACACACATGCACACATATACATTGTATCTTTATTCAGTCACTAAACTATTGCTAATTATAGCCAATGGGGGGAACCACATCCCATGGCTGGACACATTCTGTTCATAATTAATTAGAACTAATTGATTAGATACATTTACTAATGTGTGGTTTTATGGTCAGAATGATATGTAACCAAATCCTACCCAGCAAAACTGCTCACAGGGAGCCGATCAATGAGAGCTGCTGGGGGCAGCTTTCTCAGCAGCATCCAGGTCAGGTCTTTCCCTGGGCATCCTTCTCAGCACTCCTCAGCACTTGCAGAGAGTTATGAGCTGCCCTGGTCTATACTGGCCAACCTTCAGACTCCTGCCCTAGGTGTATGTCAGTATAGTGCAGACGGTGAGTGGGTGGGAAAGCCTTCAGGAGCTGTTCCCTCCCTGTACTGCCTTCCAGCCACAGCTAGGTAGGCTCTTTGACAGCTGTCCAAATCCTCCCCTAAAGCAGGTTTAGCATTTGGAGGTAAATATGGATCCAGCCTGTAGGCACCTGTCTGCTGAGCAGAGGTGGGTCTGCCAAGATCTGGCTCCAAACGCTGCTAGCTTGCAGGGGTTGATCTGGGCTGCTCTGCCTCGCATCCTTTCTCTCTTAAGTTCTTTTTTAACCTCTTGGCTTAAAAAAGAATTAGGGCACTGAAGCAGAGATCTAGAACTAATGGGCGTTATCATCAGCTCTGCAGTTCTGACTGAATATGTACCGGTTCATTCTCGTCAACTTGAGATAAGCTAGGGTCACCTGGGAAGAAGGAACTTTGGTTGAGAAATTGCCTCCATCAGATTGACCTGAGGGTATGTCTGGGTGGGGACATTTTCTTTATCGATGATTGATGTGGGCGATGCCACTGCTGGGTAGGTGGTACTGGTTACATAAAAAAAAAAAAAAAAGCAAGCCAGCAAGCATCTTTGCACCATGGTTCAGTTCCTCTCTCTGCCCCTGCCTTGGCTTCCCTCAATAGTGGACTGTGACTGATATCTGTCAGCCAAATAACCTTTCCTCCCAAAGTTGCTTTTGGTCATGGTGTTTTATCATGGCAATAGACAGGAGACTGAAACAAAAATTGGTACCAGAAAGTGGGCTATTGCTGTGACAGACCTAACCATGTTGTTTAGGGAAAGAATTGTGGAAGTATTTGGAACATTGGGCTGGAGGAAGCATTGAATGCTGGGAGACTTGGGGGCTGTCCTGTGGGAGCTTGGAAGATAAGAGTGTTGAGGGAAATGCAGAGAACGGAAGCCTGGCCTGTGAGATTTCAGAGGGAAGCAAAGATTCCATAGGGACCATTTGTGTGATGTATCTGAGCTAAGAAACTGTGAAAATGAAATAATTGCCTTGCTGGGACAATAGATGCTAGTTAGCTAGGACTGGAAACTCAGCTGTGATTAACAAGACACTGGCATCAATGAATAGAATCTTCTGACAAGTATGTCCTCAGGGCCGACACATGGAGCCTGTGGCCCTGAAGGGGCCAAGGCTGTGTAAAATGCTGGCAGCAGAACCTGGTGGCATGTAAGAGTCTCCCCGATGCTACTGGTTTTGAAGGCACAAAGGGATCGTGGAAAGCTGCTAGGAGGCCACTGTGATGGTGTAACCCCAGTTGCAGTAGAGACCCCAGAATTGAAGGGCTCTTGAAGAGAACTGAGGCGTTGCACCACGTGGCAGGGTTAGAGCCCCTAAAGAGAAGCCAGGAGGCCATTGGGGAAGATGTAGCCTCAGTTGTAGCAGAGACCCCAGCACACTGGAGACAACAGGTCCATGGGTTGTGTGAAACACGTAAACCCTTTCCTCCCCAAGCTGTTTTCGGTCATAGTGTTCATCTCAGCACTAGAAACCAAACTAGCCAAAATAATCAAAGAGTCAGTGTATTGTTTACTTTTCTCATTGTTGTGGTAAAATACCCAACAGAAACAACTTAGGAAAGGATTTACTGCCCCTCATAGTTTGAGGGCAGAATCCATAATGAACGAGGAAGACAGGACTGTAGGAGTTTGGCCAGCTAGTCACAAAGCAGATGAAGGCTGGACAGTTTGTTTTCTCATGATTACTCAACTCATAGCATGGTGCTTCCCACTTTTAGGGTTGGCTTTCCCACCCTAATCTAGAAACTTCCTGACAGACACACCCAGAGGCGTGTCTTCTCCATGATTCTAGTTCCTGTCAAATTTGCTATGATGACTGTCGCATCCAGTCTCTCGTCATGGAAAGGTCTTTACTGTAGGGAGGAACTGGGGCCATGAGTCTATTTTCTGCTTTCCCTACAATGCCCCTCTTTGTGGGAGCTGGGTCCTAGGATAGATCCTTTCCTGGCTTTCATAGAAGGATATCCAGAACACAGGGCCAAGAGAAGACCTCTCCCTCAGGCACCAAACCAAGGTTCTGAACTTAACCCTGATTGGTCAGATGTGAGAAATGGCAACTCTGTGTGAACTACTTAGGCTTGAGAAAAAGGAGACAGGAGAGAGCTTGAGTTGGTGTCTGCAGTGACTGCCCCCACACCCAGCATAACACTGTCTTCATAGATTTTGCATGACAGTGGTTACTATGGTCACACTAAATACACGAAGCATAAAGTAAGGTAGCCAACTCCTTATCAAGAGGTTTCCACCATAGATTATACAAAATAATTTCTGCATGGTTTTACATGTTCATTTGGTCTTTAGAATTCTTTCTTTTCCCAGTAGCCTCTATTTTCATATTTCTCTGTGTGTGTGTTGTGTGTCTCTCTGTGTGTCTTTCTCTGTCTCTCTCTGTCTCTATCTCTCTGTCTCTGTCTCTCCTGTGTGTGTGTGTGTGTTTGAGTACACATGCATACAAAGACCAAGGTCCACCTCAGATGTCTTTACTCAGGAACAATTCATCCACCAGAACCCAGATTTACCAATTGTGCTAGGATAATTGGCCAACACATCCAAGAAAACTGCCATCGTCTCCTTGCCCAGCATTGGAATTATTATGAGCACGTGCCATCACATCTGGATATCTACACAGGCAAACGATCAACCTTAGATCCTCGTGCTTGTACGACAAACATTTTATCAACCCAGCCAACTTTTAGATTCCCATTATGCATAGCCCATTTCTTTGATAGGACATCTCCAGGCTGAAGGAGAACTCATAGCCCAGGACTACAGCCTTGTAAGGCTTGGTAAGGGTGGCCATAAACTCTGTCTTTCCAAGAAGACAGCAGCATCTCACTCTCTGTGTTATGTGTGAATTCTAAGAGGAGCTTCTATCCTGTGTCAGAATCAAAACCCAACACTGACACTAAGAAGCTCTCCAGAGGGGTGTAGCCCTGGGCTCTGTCAGTGAGCTGTGGTGGAAGCCAGCAGGGATGGTTAAACTTGGTCCTCAAATTGACTGCACTTGGAATGAACTATAATCCAAATCTCTGGGCACTCCTCTGAGGGGTTTTCTTAGTCAGATTACTTGAAGCAGGAAGACTCATTGTAAATCTGGACCACACCCTCTGATGGTGGCAAATAAGAGGAAAAGACAGAAGAAGGGGACTTTATTTTTTCTTTAAATCAAAATATAATGACATCATTTCCTCCTTCTCCCATGTCCTTGTTCTTTCTCAATTTCTCGGCCTCTGGCCTTCCCACCCCTACCCCTCGCCCCCCGACACACATACACACAAACAGATGAGTATAGTTTCCAATCTTCAACAAAGAAACTTCTATTTGCAACATACAGAATCGTTACCTTCTGAGTGCTTGACCTCACTCTAGCTGGCAAGTTCTGAAGGAAGCTGAAGCATTTCTTCACAAGAATTAGAGACAACCTTTGGGGGCTTTTAACATAGACTGAAGACCAGCAGTTCTCTGGGAATCCTCTAGGACCCCAGTGCCAGGTTGGAGCTGCTGAGACATCCAGTCTCAGGGACTGAACATATACTGGATCCTCAGCCTTCCCATTGAACTGCCTAGACCAACACATATGTGTGGTTTATTATATATGATATCTGCATATATGTGTATATACATGATACATATATATATATTATATATATATATAGTATATATATCAGTTCTAAAGGAATAGAACTGAAAGAATAGATGGATGAATTGGATGAATATATGTGTACATATATGTATGTATATGTGTGTGCATGCATATGTATGAACATATGTACATATATGTGTATATATTCAGCCCATTCATCCATCCATTCTATCTAGAGAACCCTGACTAATATACCAGCTGACCCTCAGAAAGAACAGGATGGCGAGTCTTTGGCCTAAGCTAATTGGACCTAGTTTTTCTACCCTAGTGCACAAATCCTGATACTACTTTTTCCAACACATTTATAGTTTGGTCCTATGTTTTTTAATGTAGGTCTAACTCTGCATCGTAATTATTTCCTCAGGCTAAATTCTCAGGCACTGAACTACAAAGTCAAGGGTTTTATGTTGAAAGCTTAGGATGAGAATGTCAACCTGCCTCCAGAAATACTGGATCTCACAGCGTGAGAGCCCTCTCCTCACCTCACCACCACAGAATAGTTATGACATTTCTAAAGGTTTTCTAATGTGGTAGGGGAACTAATCCTGCATTCAAATATATGCAGTGTGTAGGCTTCATAACACTGAATTGGACCTGTACCCCACACTGTGCATGCCTGGTATCTCTCCTGCCCTGGCGCTTGGCAGTACACCACAAATAGGAAAGGTCCTGGAGCTTATTTGGATTTCAACTCCACCCAACCCCAAGTTAACCTGGACTGGAAATGGGATATTTGACAACAATGACTGCCTTAAAGTATCTTAACCTCCATATTTAGATCTCTGTGAAGCAAAAAATGAGATGAGAAAGCCATGCCCTCTGTGGCATATCTTGAAGAACACACATCCAGTTTGGAGGGAGGATTTTGATAGGCCACCAGAGGGCATGGATGTGTTCTAGGGGCTGCTGCAGCATTCACTATGCGGTAGCTATGTTTTTCTGGTGGAGTGTACAAGTTAGGGTCAAAGAGGAAATGCATGCTGGGACATCTGAAGTCATCCACTTGGCCCAACTGTGTACTCCTCTGCCCTAGTTCTTTAGTGCCCAGTCTGGACCCTAAATAAATACAAAGATAATCTACTGTCCTAAATGCCTCACATCCCAGCCCACTGCTGAGGTGGCATCCTTCCAGTAAATTGATGCCCTTGATATGGCTGTACCTCTGCAGACAGGAGACAGAGACCTGATTCATCTTGTGGCTGTGTCTCTGCGGGACTCAACTCATCTGCTGGTTCTGAAAGGCATGGGCTCCAGCCTTTCAGAATCCTCAGGAGCCAGTGACTACTTGTAATAGTGATTGTGGACTTGACAGGATCTACATCACCTAGGAAACCAGCCTCCTCCTTGGTCCTCTGATGATAAGATTTCCTGGTCCCCACACATCAAATAAATGCAAGATATGGTGAACAGGGAGAGTCCTCATAGATTGTAATACTCCCCTGCCTTGGGAGTGACTAGTGAGCCTCTTCTGCTGAGCCTTGCCCCCTCCCTGCTGTTCCTGGCTGCCCCTAGACACCTCTGCTCATCTACAAAAGCAAGCCTGGGCTGTGCTGATCTTGAAAGTGTGGGTCCTCCCTTCACTTCATCCTCCCCCTTTCCAATTTGCCTTTCCCTTTCCCAGTGTCTGAATACAGTTAATTAGGAGAAAACACCTGCTAATTGTGAGTTTCCTCTTCCTCTGACTTTCTCTCACCTCACAGTTCATGTCGGGCATTTCGCCACAGTAGCTTTACTCAGTCTTTGTGGATTTTTTTTTTTAAATGTTTTAAACCTTTGATGTTAAAATAATTACAGACTCACAGGAAGTCTCAAGAAAAACAGTGCGAGGAAGTCTTCTGCACCCTTCGCTCGGCAAAAGAACAGCTCTATTTTCTATAGGCTGATACAACATCAAAGGCAAGGAAGTGACATTACTCTAAAGTGAACAAACCGTTCACTCTATGCCCTCCTCACTCTTGGCTGGAGTCATAACACAACCATGACTGGGACTTGGGACTTTGGACCACAGCTACCAGCTTTTTTGCTGTAACAAAAACACCTGAGCAATCTAAGAAAGAGTTTATTGGGGTTACTAGTTTGTGGGTAAATCATGGTAGCAGGGATGTGAGGTGGCTGGTCACTTTGAATAGTGAAATAATCTATCAGTGGTTCTCAACCTTCCTAATGCGGCAACCTTGTAATACAGTGCCTCGTGTTGTACTGACCCCCAACCATGAAATTATTTTTGTTGCTACTTCATAGCTGTACTTCTGCTACTGTAATGAATTGTAACGTAAATATCTGTGGTTTTTCAGGTGGTCTCAGGCGACCCCTGTGAAAGACTTGTTTGACCCACAGAGGGGTCGCGACCCACAGGTTGAGAACCACTGATCTAGACAAGAGGGAGTATTTTGGCTCAATGTTTTGGAAAGTTCAGTCCATGGTTGCTCTTGGGTCTGTGGTTAGACAGCTCAGGATAATGGGGAGCATATGATGGAGAAAAACTCACTTCATTAGAACCAATGTATTGGTTTCCCTCCCCTTTTTTTCTTCAAATACCTAACAAGAAGCAACTTAAAGGAGGGATTTATTTAGTGCACAGTGTCATGGCAGGGGAGCATTGTAGCCAGGGCTGCTCACATCACAGTAGACAGAAGCAGAAAGAATAAATGCAGGTGCTCAGAAGGCTCCCCCCCAAACACACACACACACACACACACACACACACACTTAATTCAGTCTGGACTCCAAGTCAAAAAGATGGTGCCATCCTTCAGGGTAGGTCTTTCCTCTTTAAATAATCATCTCTGGAAACATTCTCAGAGATGTGGCCAGAGGTGTGGCTCCTCACTGATTCTAAATTAACAAAGATAATATGAAAATTAATCATCATGTTTAGGAGAGGTGTGGCAGGGAATACAGAGTTCTACAACTGTCTTTGAGTGTATGCCTCTGTGCCTTAGCCCCTATCAGCAGACCCTACTTCTTAAAGGTTCCAGCAGGCCTCAAGAGTGCTACCACAAAGCACAGGCTTTGGGGAACACATCAGATTCAAATGGCAACATCTCCACCACACAGTTACAGCTACCACCTGCCACAAAGTCTCTAGATCCTAGTAAAGCAACCTGGTCCTAGTCTCTTCACTTCTGATGCTCACAGAAGCAAAAGAGCAAGCCTGGAGATGGCGAGTTCACTTGGGTTTATACTAATGTGGGTGGCAACTCTGTCTTTTCACCATTGGCTGGAGACTGACCTCACCATCATTTGTGACTGGTTACTGTGATGGCTGTTCTTGGCTGTCAACTTGACGTGTCTGGAATTAACCAAAACTCAAGAGGCTGGGTAAACCTGTGAGGGATTTTCTTTTTAATCACATAATTTGAAATGGGAAGATCAGATCTTTTGAGGTAGGAAATTCACTTTAATTCAGGACACACTTTCTTGTGGCAGCCTAAATAAAGATATGGAAGAAGGAAGCTTGCTCTTTTTGCCTGCTTGCTCTCCCTCTGACTTGAAAATCTACTCCTTCAGTGGCATTAAAGCCTACTTCTTTGGAAAGTTTATATTCCACTATATACGAAGCTGCAATATCTGCTCCATGGACTGAACAACTAGTAGATTCCTGGACTGTATGTTGGTAGACACCCATTGTTGGACTAGCTGGACCACATACCATAGTCTGCAACCCATTCTAATAGTACATAAACACATGTGTGTGCACACACATGCATACACATATTATATATATTGTTATATACTGTATATATGTTATTATATATGGGTGTGTGTATATATATTACATTATATATGTGTGTGTAATTCCTCTAGAAAACCCTGACTAACACAGTTAGTTTTTTAATTAATGCTTGAATTTCCTTCTAATTTGATTTCTGACATTTTTCTATGTGATTACTCAGAGATAATAATGTTCTCACAATAACAGAGAATAGAAAATTCTGGTTTTGTGGTGCTATGACTATCTAGCTTTAAAATAGATGAAGGAAAGCAGGAAGAAGTTGGCTGATTATCTAAGTTCCAAAGATGCAGTCGGCTGCTGTGTAAACAAGAGTGTTGCCAGGCAAGAGGAGATCAAAACATTTGCGCAGAGGTTTGACAAGGTGGGGGATATAAAAGATTTGCATAAGAGTCTTATAGGATATGGGAGAGATTAAAAATGTAAATTCCTAGTCACAAACAAAAGCTTTATAGTGTTTTGCAGGAAAGACTAATATTTAGTGTTTCTTACAAAGACCAAAAGGCAGCTTGAGGAGGGGAGGGTTCATCTCACCTAATAACTTCAAGTAGCAATTCATCACCCAGTAAAAATCAGGATAAGAACGCAAGGCAGGAACCTAGAGGCAGGAACCACAGAGGAACATTACTTACCAGCCTGCTCCCACTAATCGACTCCCACCCTCTGAAGAGCTCTCTTAACAAACTCTCTATTTCTACCAAATTGTTGTTGTTTTTATTGTTGTTGTTACTGCTGTTGTGTTATCGTTCTGGTATACCAGAATTTGAACACCCCAGTGGATGCCCTCTGGTCTCTGACCCACATCTGTAACACTGGCCCTTGCTTACCCTGAGCAATTGGCCCTCCCAGAAACTATGGATTCCTTGAAGACAAGAGCAATATTGTGTTTGTCTTCACTGATGCCTCAGGACCCAGAACAGACACAACATCATTGCTCACTGGGTTTCAGTTGGTGGAGGTTTTGCTATCCCACCTAAGCTCTGGGAACAGACCACACTACCAGCCCTCACCCAGAGAATACTGAATCTGAGGATGAAAACCACAGAGACACACAGTTGTTCAATATCAACTTGCCTTATTGGCACAATTACTGGGCACCTCCAGTCTACCTAGGCTAGTGTGCCTTTCCCAGAATTCCCAGCTCAGTACCCTAAATCTGCATTCAATTTCAGTTGCTCACCCTACCTTCAGTATCAGCTCAATGCCCCCAAGATCCCACCTGTAGAAGCAGCCTGACTGTTCCACCCAAGACCTCACATGCTCCTGGCTTTTCTCCCTCCCAAGCATGCCAAGCTCCCTCTCTCCTCTCCTTGCATCTGCCAGCTTGCCTGTGGGGACCCAGAGGTCCTGCCTATTCCTTCTGCCTAGCAATTGGCCCATGCCATCTTTACAGATAGATCAAGAACCAATTGGGGAACAGGACCTTAACATTAGAACCACCCCTACAGGTATTTTTATGAAGCTCCTATCTTGGCTTATCGATTGCCTTCTGGATGTGGTAATGCTAGAAAGATAGGAGATCCACCTTCATTACAGTGTTCCATATGGCTTGGGCTTCTGAGACTCCTGAGAAGTTCTTATTCTCTAACTATGCTCTTTTTATTCTTTAACCAGCATCCCTAGGAGACTGGTGGGAACAAAAACAGCAAAAGAGGCCAACTGGCATAAGAAGTTGTACATTTCCCATAAGAAACGTGGGTCTTTCTGAGTGCTGGGAGCATCCCTAGAACCTAGGACAGTGCCTAGAAGGGGAAAGTGCCAGGGAATTGATATTGAAAGAATTAACAATCTAGGTGATGCTTCCCATGTGACACAAGTATAACAATTTGCCACTGCAAATGATGCCTCCTAAAGTAAGAGCTAAGTAGAGAGACCAAAGCCACTCATATTAGAACATAATGAAAATTCAGTGTATCAACACACACACACACAGACACACACACACACCACTCTATCAAACGTAACTTAACAGTTGTTGTAAGAAGCTATGAACACCATGAAGGGACACAAACAAAATATAGCAATAAGAAGTATGCATTGTAGCCGGGCGGTGGTGGTGCACGCCTTTAATCCCAGCACTTGGGAGGCAGAGGCAGGCGGATTTCTGAGTTCAAGGCCAGCCTGGTCTACAGAGTGAGTTCCAGGACATCCAGGACTACACAGAGAAACCCTGTCTCGAAAAACAAACAAAAAAAATGTAAAAAAAAAAAAAAAAAAAGAAATATGCGTTGTGAGGACTCTCTTTTCTATCAAAAGTAGCTAGCCCATGGGGGCAATATTTCACAAATCTTCCCCATCGTGTGATATGCCTATTGTCCAACTCCTAGACTTTCTACTATACCCTTTCTTTGTGTCATGTGCCATGTGACAATCATGTCAAATTGTAAGATTGAGCTTCCACCAATAAGATGAGACAGTGACACTGCCCATATTAGAATAAAAACTAAATTAACTTCCTGTTCCAGTATGGTGGTTGGAATGAGAATGGCCTCCATAGGCTCATACATTGGAATATTTGGTCATCAGTTGGTAGAATGGTTTGGGAAAGATTAGGTGTGGTCTTGTTGGAGGAGGGTCACTGGGGTGGCCTTTCAGGTTTCAAAAGACCACCATTGCCAGTTAGAGCTAACTATTTATCTATCTACTTATCTATCTGTCAATCTATCTGTCTACTTATCTATCTGTCAATCTATCTGTCTACTATCTATCTATCTATCTACTATCTGTCCATCTATCTATCATCTTATTGTCCTCTATCTATCTACTTATCTATCTATCTATTATCTATCTGTCATCTATCTATGAATCCATCCATCTACCCATCCATCCATCAATCCATCAGTCCTTTTGTCTGTCTAGCCATCCATCTCTGGCTTGGGCTAGTCGGTCAGATGTAAGCTCTCAACCATTGCTCTATAGCCATGCCCACCTGCCTTCTGCCATGCTTCCCACAATGATGGTCATGAACTCAAACCCTCTGGATCTGTGTGTCCCCAAATAAAACCCTTTCTTTTATAAGTTGCCTTGGTCATGGTGTTTTTGTCACAGCAATAAAATAGTAATTAAGACACCCAGTATGTTGCTAGCTTGGGTTTGGTCTTGGTGCACCCTTGCCAGGTTACTATCACTTTATCCCTGTGTTCCTTGGTACAACACAGAAAATATTCTTTTTCAACCAGCTGCAGCCCCTTTGTTGACTAAGAAAAGCTGTAGTTTAAGACACATTTTGCAACAATGTTTAAAAAAAAAAAAAAGCTGACCAGGACTATTTAAAGTATAAGTGTGATTGTTGCCTAGAGTAATGCAAGGTTCAGAAAGAATGAGGAGTGAAGATGGGGAGGGCATGGATGGACAATGGAGGAGACTGTGAAAGAAAGTGGAGAGGGAAGGGGGAGGAAGCATCATTGAGAGAAGCCAAGGCAGGAACTAAAACAGAGGCCATATAGGATACTGTTGCTGGTTTGCTCTCCATGACTTGTTCATCCTGCTTTCTTACACAACTCACAGTTGACACAACCATAGTGGGCTGGACAACCTCATGGCAGTCATTAAACAAGAAAACTCCGCCATGGACAAGTCCATAGGCCAATCCTGATGGAGGTAATTTCCTCAACTGAAGTTCCCTCTTACCAGGTGACTTTACCTCGTGTCAGGCTATCAAAAGTAAGCCACATAGCTTCCGTTACACTTCAGATATGAAATGTCCCATAGGCTCATCATGTATTTGAACACGCAGTCTCAGCTGGGGAAGCTGTTTGGGAAAGTTTGGGAGCCATTAGGAGACAGGGGTCCAGGAAGAGGTGGTGGATGTTTGAGGGGCAGGGTCTATTGTCTTGTCCTGTTTTTGCTCCCTGATCTGTCTTGAGACGGCTAACAGCCTCACACTCCTGCTCCCAAATCCAAAATGGCCTCCACCGCAATGTCTTCCACACCACTGTAGGTTGAATATTCAAACTCTGAGTTAAAATAAACCTTTCCTCTCTTCAGTTACTACTTGCCATGTATTTGGTCACATTGATGGGAAAGGTAACCGAGACAGTCTCCTGTGCTTCCTGATATCATTCTGATGTCATTCAGATGTATTTATAAACAGAAGTCTTCAAAGAGGCTGAATCTCCCACTGGGCCATCTGCAAGACTGATTACCTGACTAAAACTTTAATGATTGTATGGTCTGGAATGTCCTAAGTCCAGAACCATCCCTCTTCAGAGCCATCTGTAACCCTCATCTAGGTGTGTGCTAACATCTTTATGACTGTTACATGAATCCTTTGGAATGTACAAACAGACACCTAACTCCTTCCAACCAACAGGTGGTGTCATCAGACTGAGTCTGAGGTCACTTCCGGTTGCCATAGTTTGGCTACCTAATGTTTCCTCTGATGTATTTCAAAAGTACCTCAGTCTGTGACTTTGTTCTGTTGCTTGTAAACGCTTCAGGAAACTGCCTCCATGTTAGAACATAAAATTTGTGATAGCCTTAATTCCGGGCTATGGTCTCTCATATTTGATTCCAGAATAAATTCCATCTTATCACCTTTGAGGTAAGAGCTATTTATTTCACGAACATTCTCCTTTCTCCCCAAAGTGCTCTTCTCCCTGACTTGTCTTTTCAGTTGTTAATTCCTCAAGTCTCAAGAGTTCCTTGTCCATGCCTTTGAATATGACGCTTCCTCTGCCTGTCCCTTTTATGTTTACCATGTTGGGATGGAACCCAGGGCCATATGCAGGCTAGGCAATCCCCTTACCCATTGAGCTAGCTCAGCCCTAGCCTTTCTGCCCTTTCTGCCCAGGGGCTGCTGAATGCAGGTTCCTTGGTAATACCTGCTGCCTGAGAGTCCTTGTTCCTCCGTGAGCTCCATCAAATGTTCTGCTCGGCGTCTCTCCCTGCAGATATGCAGCACCTTGACTTAATGCCCCTGCTATGTCCCAGCATCAAGTATAATTCCTGGTATATAGCAGGTCGCTCAGTAAGTTACTGATGGCTAGTTTGGCCATTGTACATTATGAGGTATGAGGAAAAGACTCAGAGCTCTCTCCAGCTCTTACCACAACAGTGGTCACCACATCTATCAAGAAGAGTGCTACGGAATGCCATCTACCAAGCATGGCAAGCTCATTGCCCTCTTGAACCTTCAGCATCTGTGATTCCCTACACAAATGCAGAAGACTTAGTCCACTAACTTTCTAGAGATCACAAAGCCCCGCCTCTTCCTGAGGATTTATAGGCAGTTAACATGGCTGCTGGGAGAAAGATGTTTTCTTCAATGGTATATCCAACTGTAAATTCCCTTATGCTTCTGTAAATTAACTCTTCACCTGCATTTCTGTAAGCAATTCGTTAAGCTTATTGCTTCTTCTAGCTAGATTTGACCAGAACTGTTCCTTTGACATATTTTCTATGACTCTCTGGGGTAAACAGACAAGAATATTTCACACGACAAAGCTGGGCAGGCAGCACTAACACAAGTCTAGGTTTGGAGTTGGGCAGTGGACAGAGATTGTGCCAGAGCTACAGAGGACAGGCATTTGGGATGGATGAAGGAGGCAGAGCCAGGTCTGAGCATCCAACCAGCTGACTCCACACTCCAAAGGTTATGAAGAGAAGAGGACTCAGCAGAGCTGGTGTGGGACATAGCGGTTCCGTTTTCTCAAGCATTCTTTGGCTTCTGGGTGGGAAGTGCTTGAGGGCAGAGTAGGCACTGGGCCTGTAGTGTCCTCTGCAGGCCCCTGCAAGCAACTAGGGGTGTGACCAATCTCTGCCACCTGCTCTTTTCCAAAAATTGTCTCAGGTGAGATGATGAAGAAACGGAGCCAGGGAAAGCTGAGAACCAGCTAGGTAGCAGAGCTGTTGTGTGGCAAGGCCTGGATTGAAACATGACCTCATTGTGTCCAGCCTCAGGGAAGTCTCCATAGTCACGGCTGGGAAATGGCATAGGAAGAGGAAATGTTCCAGATGATCCCAACACAGGTCCCAGCAGAGAGAAATAGAGTGTTCTGAGCTGAAAGGAAAATGGACTCTTTTTGTCAGTGCTTCACGAAATCGAGGATCCATGTTAGGGTTTTCCATTTTGAAATGGTGCATGAGAGTGCACATGGTGCATACTCAGACCACAGTCACAGAGGTTACCACAGGTCTTTGTGTGCCAAGACTCTACATGGATTCCAGATGAGAGTGGCTGAGGAATGTGTGATATTGAGCACTGACAGATATGAAGTCCCAGGAATGACCAACCTTTGGCCCCTGGGCCACATATAACCTGTTAATTCATCCCAACACAAACATGTAACCTTACTGAAAACACTAGGATAGGTTTTGCAATTTTTATGGTAACTCTCTTTCAGGACTGTCTACCGTGAGCTTTGTAGATAGCAATGTGATGTTATAGTGTCCAAAACTTGGATATACCTGAGCCTCTAGGCTGTGATCTGGGAGTACAGAGGCCAGTATTTTTATGGAGACTGGAGTGCCTCCATTTTAAGAAACCAGACAGCAAAAGCTGGAGAGATGGCTCAGTGGTTAAGAGCATTAGCTATTCTCTCAGAGGACTTGGGTTCAATAACCAGCAACCACATAAGGCTCTTTAATCAACTATAACTCTATTCCCAAGAATTCCAACACCCTCTTCTAGCCTCTGAACATTGTCCACAGATCCATGTGCACACAAAACACCCATGCACATGAAAATAAAAATGATAAACGTAAACAAAAAGAAGCCAGATCCCTGTAGTGTCTGCCCTGACTTCTGTTTTCCATCTTCTCACTCCAAGGATCATTGTCTCAAAAGGCTTTCTGCTAGCCATCATCTCCTGCATTCTGATGGATTTGCTGCACAATTCCTCATCTAGGAAGATGCTGTAGTCTCATGGCTGAGTCCTCCTCCTGGAGTAAATGGCAGGATCTTGTCCCCATCTTCTGAGAGAGCACACTTCCTTGTTTTTTATTATAGGATATATCAAAGTTGGGCTGCAGAAAACACTGAAGTCCATCAAGTGTTTGTCTTGTAAGAATTAGGGCCTGGCTTTAATGCTGGAGCACACATTTTTAAAAGCTGGGCATGGTAGCATGGTTTTTTAATGAGAGCACTGGAGACAGAGGAGCTTTGGCACTCCCTGACTAAACAGACTATCTCTATTGATGAATACCAGACACATGAGAGACTCTATCTCAAAACAAAACTACAGGATAGGAGTTCTAAGATGACTCCACTGTAAGAGGCACTTGCACTAAAGCTTGAGGATGTGAATACACATAGCAGGGGGGAGAGAACTGACTCCTACAAGATGTCCTCTGACCTCCACACATGTGCCATGGAATTCACACACACACACACACACACACACACACACACACACACGACGCACACATGCACGCAGCACGAGGACTCGCTGTGACTGATAAATGAGAAGCTGTGTTAATGGCTCCCTAGCAGTCTTCCTCACATGCATCTCCCTACTCTAGCCCTCCATTGTGCTCAGTACCGTTTGTTCTGTCTATGCAGTGATGGCTAAGTACATTCGGGGCTCCCTCACATCCACAATGGCAGTTCTTAAACAGGAGTCAAGATTGTGTTGGCATCAGCTTTCACACTCCCAGAGCACTTAAGGCAGCTTAACAACGACGTCTGTCTGCACCACTTTAACCAGCCACACAGACCCTAAGGAGCTAACAACCAAGGCACTGATGCTCACTTTTAGAGACGTGTCTACCTGTGATGTTAATCTCATTTGCCAACAGGTAGAGTTTAGAGTCACCCTGAAACAAATCCCTTGGCATATCAATGAGAGAGTTTCTAGATTAGGTCTAAAAGGTGGGAAGACCCACCCAAAAGAATGCAGCACCATTCCATGGGTTATGCTTGGAATAGAGAGAGTTAGCATCCAAGGCTAAATAAATAAGAGAAAGAAAGCTAAATAGATCAGGGACTAAGTTACAAATGACCATGAATATAAGGTCAAATTAGCCAGTGACTGAGAGCAGGCTCCTGTCCCCAAAGAACTCTCAGCACCAAAGCTCAGGGTACAGCGATATAAAGGCAAACCCCACAAAACCCACAATGAGTCATTCTCAAGTATAGCTCCTAGGAACTTAGGAATGTTTGTTTTGGCTGTATACTCAGTGGATATTTTGGTTATACATCTGGCCATGGTCAGGGTCATAGAAAATTCCCAAAAAGGATGTGGCTGTTCAGAGGCTTAGGGCCTGAAAAGCACCTGAGTAGACACAAAATAGAGCCAAGGAATGATCAGGACAAGATGGCATTCCCTTGGTCACTCCACTAAATACCAGCCTTCATCACTCTCTGCCTCCTGACTGTACACAGCGTGAGCAATGAACAGTCCCTGTGGAGCTGCTGCCAACATGGTTCTCCACCACTCTCTCACTGTGAGGGGAAAAAAAACAACTTATTATCTAAAGTTGTTATTATCGGGTATGTTGTCAAAATGGTGATCAAAGTCACTGAAGCAAAATGTTCCCCAGCCTTCTGTCCCTCACCTTGCCCTCATCCATCTCAAACCCATTTCCTTCCTTGGCTCCAGATAGATTCTTGCTTTCATAATCTTTTTCTGCCGGGAAATAATCTTTCCCTCTGTTTATAAATATTTTTGCTTGTTTTGGTGATCAAACCCAGGATCTTGCCAAGTTACTCAAACTTCAAACTGGAAATCCCATCACCTCAGCCTCCACACTTGACATTATAGACATGTTCCTCCAGGGTTAGATCTTTAGAAAATGTTCCCATTAATTTATTCTGTTTCCAACTTTATTCTCTCTTGTTCAGATACAAGAGTGATCGGGAGATCAGAAGAGAGGGACAAAGAATTCCAACTAGCTGTTCAATAAACATGGCTCAGCTCTCAACTCTTTCTGGGATGTGCAGAAAGAGTTGGACGCACAGGGACTTTAGCCATGCAGAAGATCTTAAAGAACTTTAGAGAAGCTTTGGCCTGACATAGTATTGAGGCTGGAATGGTAGTTTCTAAAGAAAGCCTGGGGAAGTGTCTAATGGGGGACACTGGGTTCCCTCTTTCACTTGTAAGCCTATGACTGAGACTTCCAGGAACTAGTTTGGGTCCTTATCCTCTCTCTCCTGACCTGCTAAATTTCATGCTAACTTCTAAAGGTCACAGAGGACTTATAGGAAGTTGGGTCAAATTTGGATAAGGTAGGTTAACAACTAGGGCTGGAGCCTCTGCTGTATAAATATCCAAGGAGCAGAGCAGGATTTCAGATGAGAAAGAAGAGTCATAAAGTAAAAATTTGGATCTCTGGAGGCTGGATGAATTCAAGAGGACAGAAACTCAAAGGGGTAGAAGCCAAGGCAAGACACTG
This sequence comes from Mastomys natalensis, assembly GCA_021653895.1. NCBI lineage: Eukaryota > Metazoa > Chordata > Mammalia > Rodentia > Muridae > Mastomys > Mastomys natalensis. The sequence continues at coordinate 1,480,769 of JAJTUV010000404.1, read as the reverse complement.
ACGCCCCGTTCCACCATTCTCTGCCTTATTCTCTAGAGATAGGGGGTCCTACTGAATCGGGGCTCAGATGGTAGTCGGACAAGTTCTAGTGCACCCTCATCTCCCACAAAGCTGGGGTTACAGGTGCTAATGGCCACACCTGGGTTTCTATGTGCTGCTCAGGTCCTTGTCAGAGCATCAGGTACACTTGGCCACTGACTGCATCATCTCTGAAGGCCCAAAATAAGCATTTCTACTTGCCATTATCAATTAAGAAAATGTACCTTACAGAAGTTACAGTTAGCATAAGATTTAGCAGGTCAGGAGAGAGAGGGTAAGGACCCAAAGTAGTTCCTGAAAATCTCATCTTCTTGCTGGGTTGTAAACCCTGAGGCAGAAAAAAATTGCACTCACCTAACAATGAAACAATTCTGGATAATGTTTTAATTATAATTTTCATTAATATATAATAGCTCTGAGGCTGCAGAACAATCAATTAATCCAAACTCCGAAGAAAAGCAGGAACTCTCTGAGGAGAACTGGGACATGCCACTTACACAAACAGTGGGCACCATGCCACAAGGTAAGAAGAATTCGTCCAAAGGTTTCAGTAAACAGCTATGGTTGATATGTCCTAATAACCCTTAATAATCCTAAAGACAGGATGACGCTAGAAAAATGGAAAGCCCGGACTCTAGAAAACAACTAAAACAATATAAGAACCCAATACACCTCAACGTACTACTCTAAATACTCATACTAAAGCCTTACCTTTTAAAATGTGCAGGGGTAGGAAAGGGTATCCATTCCTAAAAATGAACACTAGCTACATGAATGGCCATCATCCTGGGATGCCTACACTTCTTTGTGCACCTGACTAGGTAGAGAATCACCTAGAAGATAGTGAGACACCTCTCTGGGTGTTTTTATGAAGGTGTTGTCAAAAAATTGACTAAAGAGAGAAAGCCACCTAGGATGGGGCAGTGCCATCCAGTGAGCCAGGTCTCTGAATGAAGTAAGGGAGGGAGGGGACCCAGCTGAGCTCTGCCAGTCGCTTCTCTGACTCCTAGACCACTGCACAAACTGCTTAAATCCAGTGCTTTCCTGTCACGATGGGTTGGACCCTCTGAAACCATGAGCAGAGATAAAAAGTGTTTTTCCTCAAGTTGCTTGTGTTGTCATGGAAATGAGAAATTGAAATGAAGGGTCTTTAAAGGATATCTAGACACACAAAGAAACAACAAAGAAAATCAAGACCAGAGCCCATCCAGTACGACACAGATTTGGACTCTATCGTCTATTGCCCATGCATAGGACAATTAAAATAACAACTGATGTGTTAAAAAAAAAAAAAAACCTCAAGAGAGAAAGGTGGACAGCCTCAGTGGTAGAGACTTCCTATCAAATTTGAGACCCTGAGTTTAAGTCCAGCATGACAGAAAACTAAATCCAGAACCCTCAAGAGAAAAGGTAAAAGAAAGCATATCATGTGAAGGACTTTAGCAGAGACGTGGAAATCAATATATTAATATATATATAAAAACTATATAAAACTAAGAGCTAATGACAAAGTAAAATATGTTAATAAAGTTGAAAGTGCTTTGGTGGTTTTGATAATGTAAGTAATATAGCTGAGTAAGGAATCAATATCTTCAAGACAGGTACATATAAATTATGCAAACTAGAACAGAAAAAAAGAAAGGAAAAAATGGGAACAGGTGGAACCGGGTACCCAAAGCTACAGAACAGTGTGTATCATACAATGTGGAGTTGGGGAGAACTATTTGAACACAAAATGCTCAAAAATTTCCCAAAGTTAGTAACAGATGTGAGTTAAAAGTCAGAATTCCCCAACACTAAACAGATAAATCCATCCAGTCCAGCCCACCTAAAAGTGCAAACATGTCAGATTTAAATGTTGAAGTATAAATACAGAAGGGGGGCATTTAGTCTAACCACAGTGGAATGTGCTATAAATATACAGAGAACGGATTAGATTCACAAAAGGCTTTTTGTAGAAACCTGCACAAGTCATAATATGATATATTTAAAGAGCTAAGACAAAGAAAAAATGGGAAGTCTTATACTAGAATTCTACAGACAATAAAATGCCTTTCAACGGTGAAGGAGGAATTAAGACATACATATTAAACAATACAAACAAAGATTGCTGATGCACTTGCCATAACAAATATACAAAGAAGATTTTTAGACTTAAGAAATATGATCCATGTACTCAGATCTAGACAGTCAAGGGTGCTGAAAAAGTTTAAACTGTTGTAAAATTATATTATGTTATATTGCTTTAAAAGCTAACATATATAGAGAGACAAACTTTTCTTCAAGGAAAAAGATATTTTTAGCTTTTGGTTTTTTTAAAGATTTGTGTGTGTATCTGTGTGTATGTGAGAGAGACAGACAGACAGAGAGCAGAGAGAGAGAGAGAGAGAGAGAGAGAGAGAGAGAGAGAGAGAGAGAGAGAGAGAGAGAGAGATATCTGCCTGTCTGCCTGTGCATGCAGAAACCAGAAGAGAGCATGAGAGCATCAGGGATCTCTACCACTCCTTGCCTATAGCCTTGAGATAGGATGCCTCTCTGAACCTTGGGCTCATCTTTTCCTCAGCTAGGCTGAAGGCCAGTGAGCCCCAGGTGTCTAGTATCATATGGCCTGTATACACTAGCTTTTATGTGAGTTCTGGGATCTGAATTTCTGGTCTGAATGATTGTGCAAGTGCTGTTAGTGATTAAGCCATCACTCTGACCTCTGCTCTAGGCTCTGTCCATGTGTTCTTGGTGGGTTGCAGGGTGGTTTGGCTTTGTCTTTTCTAAAATAGCTTTAAAATGTAAAAATTACTTCTAGGCTTCAGGCTCTACCATTTCTGGAGGGATGAATAGATGAAACTTTCTCCTGATCCTCATACCGAGCACACCTAGAGCTACTATACGTAAAACAGTATTAGAGGCATCTAAAGTTAGAGAGGAAACAAGGGTCTGTGGTCTTGGTACCTGAGAAAATGCATAATAGCACATACCATAGAGCTTCTTTTTGCTTTATATATTCCAGACTTGTAATAGGAAAAGCTGTGGGTTAGAAAAAAAGCATAAAGGCATTAAAGCCTTGCAACACACCCCTTCCCAAAACAATCAAGCTGCAGTCCACACAGAAACCCATACACCATGGAGAGCAAGTGTTCTCATTTCCACTGACACCAGCAAGTCCTGGCAGAGATCAGTGCAGCCAGAGAAAAATGCCCTAGCCTTATTATCCATGCAACATCAGAACAGGCTGAGCCAAAATCCAGGACTCTTGAGCACTGAGGAGGTCCCACCACTGTGCCAGTGGAGATCCTGTAGATGCCCAGAGCTCCATCTTCTGTTGACCAAACTGAGGTATCCTCATCTCTGAAGTGAAGCCCTTCTCCCCTCCCTACCAGATCCATCCTCCAATTACTAGTGGAGCATCCTCCCCTCCTCTCCTGGAGAGCATCTTCCCTTCCTCTCCTAGTAGAGCATCCTCCCCTCCTCTCCTGTAGAGTACCCTCCCCTCCTCTACTAGGAGAGCATCCTCCCACCCCCATGAGGCATTCTCCCTTCCTTTTCTATTAGAGAGTTCTCTCCTTCCACTTTCCAGCAGTAATGAGACCAACTCCCATATATACAGTAGCATTTCATAAGGATCAGGAACAGGCACTACTACTTCTTCTATCATGGGTGTTTATGGAAATGCATGGGAATAACCTACATGCCACATGTTCGTGAGTAATATTAAACTCAAACTTTCTATGAAGGCCTTCTGTAACCTCTGTATCCAAATTTGTATCAAAACCATCCAGATCTCAATTTAAAGCCACCTATCCCAGCAAGAATCACTAGAATCATGACTTGGATTTAAAAAAAAATAAAGACAAGTAGTAAATAGTAGATACCAATGATGGAGACGTTTGAATTATCTGGTGATGATTTTGAAATAGAGGTAGACAAGATAGCTCAGTACTGACTCTCCCAACCTAGGTTCAATATTTAAAATCTGCATGATGGAGAGAGAGAGAGAGAGAGAGAGAGAGAGAGAGAGAGAGAGAGAGAGAGAACTCTGTACCAGCACATGAGTCTTAACATAAGAATAAGCGGGGGGGAGCTTATCCAGCACAGCACGTGGCAATTACACTACAAGCAACACCTGCCGTCAAAAACACAATAATAGAATAAATAGATCAGAAACACATATAATTTTAAAAGATTTTAAAGCAGTCATTGCAAAGATAATTCAAAGATTATTATTATTCAATAAATTCAATAAATAATATATCAATGAATTCAATATTCATGAATTATTATTAATATTGTAAGCCCTCAAGGTTAGAGTGCCCAGGCCCCACCATGAGAACTCAACCACAGGCTCCACCACAGAACACTCACCCTTAATGGTCAGTGTAATTTGGTCAGTGCATGGTCGTAACCTAGCATTGAGCACAGAGGCAGACAGATTCTGAGACTGACTGAACAACAAATTAGCAAAAATGGCTGACAAGGTTAGGTGTCCAATGAGAGTACCTGTGTCAAAAACAGAAAAAGAAAAAAACATGGGACAGAGTATATAGTACAGCACCTAAAGTTGACCTCTAGTATTTTATCATGTACATGCACAGGTGAGTACAACTACACACAGATTTGAGTGCACACACACAATATATAAACACGAAGAAGGAAGAGGAAGCGAGCGTTGTGCGAGTAAAGAAGAGAGAAGGGGAAGAGTTGAGGCACCTAAAGTGACCAGGATGAGGTACAAGAAGACAGTGAAAAAACACAAAAAACAAAACAAAAAAAAAAAAACAAAAGAAGGAAGAAGGAGGTAGATGGGGAAGGAGAGGAGAATGAGAGGATGGGAGGAATAAAAAGGAGAGGAAGGAAGGAGGGGGAAGGAGGGAGGGAGGAAGAGGAAGAAAAGGGAGAAGAGAGGGGAAGGGAGGGAGGGGGGGAGAGGAGAGGAGAGGAGAGGAGAGGAGAGGAGAGGAGAGGAGAGGAGAGGAGAGGGAGAGGAGAGGAGAGGAGAGGAGAGGAGGAGGAGAGGAGAGGAGAATCTTGGCTTAAAACTTCCAAATTGCTCAATCGAAATGCAAGAATTTGAGAAAACTTTAAAAACGTTAAAAACCAAACAATCTATTCCCAAAGATATCTTTGTCAATTTTCTGAAAAGTGAAGACAAAGGGAAAGTCCTGAGAGCAGGGAAAGCAATTCTGCCAACCCAGGCTGAGAGCCCATCCAAATAGCAGCATTCCCCAACAAAGCCAGAGAGGAAATGCTACAACACTTTCCAAGTGATGTAGAACAAGCAACAGCAATGTGGAATCTTCTACCCAGACAAGGTATCTTTCAAGGATGAAGATGAAATTGAGAATCCCAAGATAAAGGGAAGAGTCATTCTGACACCATTAGTGCAGTCTGAAAGTAATGGCTGAGGTAAGTTTTCTACACATCCTGGAACTCTTCAAACATTGGGAAGGAATAAAGAAGAAGGTTAAAAAAAAATCAGAATGGGTGTTGAACAGATGGCTCACTGCTCACTGCTCTTCCAGAGAACCCAAGTCAGCTCCCAGCACCCACATCAAACAGCTCAGTTATCTGTAACTCCAGCCCCAGGAGATCTGATGCTTCTAGCCTCTGGGAACACTGTATTCACATTCACAGACAGACACACATACCCATCATCAAAAATTAATCATCTTTAAAATATAATACAATAAATGCTTTTGAAAATATCAGAATGGATAAATAGACAGATAAAAATCAGAGTGGGCTCTGGGAACAGTCGGGGTGGAGCTTGAAGAGTGCATTTGACCAAAATATACTGTATGCACATATGAAATTCTCGAGAATGATAAAAATGAAAACCCAAGATGATGTACAATAGAGTCTTCTCATTTTCATCATTTTAATAAAATTATAATACTGACTTGTATGATTCTACAGTGTGCAGAGGAAATAGTCAGACAATAATGCTGTAAACTTGGGAAAGTAAAAGAACCTACTGGAAGGAGTTGTCTACATTTTATTCAAACTGGTAAAATTTAGACAGTAAATAGGAGAGAGTGCTATGTTATGTATATATAATATACTACCATGTAACACCCACTACTAAAACTACCTAAAGATAGCCACTAAGATGATTATTTATAAAGCAATAACTCTTAAGGAACTACAGAGGCCTGAAGAGATACTGTGTTATCAAACCGTTTGCCTCACAAGTAGAAGGGCCTAAGTCCTATAACTAGAAATCATGTGAAAATTCCAGAAATTGTGGTACATACTTAAAACTCCAGGACTGGGTAGGCAGAGGCAAACAGATCCTTAGAGGTCACTGGTTAGCCAATCTAGCCTACTGGAAAGCTTTAGATTATGAAGAGACCCTGTCTCAAATAAAGTAGACTGGATTCCTAAGGATGACACCCAAGATTGTGTTCTTATCTACACACACACACACACACACACACACACACAGTTCATGTGTATCTGCACACACATATGCACATGCCTACATACATAAAAATAACTAGAGAAAGGAAAAAACAGATACAGGAAACAAAAATATAAATGTTTGACAAATTCATATGTACAATAATTATATAAAAGCACATATTATAAACTCAACAATTAAAAGACAATGATTGACAGAAGATATATATATATACTATTTAAAAGTAATTCACTTCAATTATAGCAGTACGAGGACAAAGGATAAACAATTTAAATATTAATCAAAACAAAGCATAAATGGCTATGTTAATCAGATTAAGTAAATCTCAGAGTAAAGCCTACCAGACAAAGGGAGGTTTGTTACACAATGAAACATTCAGTCCATGAATGATTCTGAATGCACCTTCATCAAACAACGAGCTGCAAAATTTAGGACAAAAACCAGAACTAGAAGACAGTGCACACAAATCCTTAAGTACAGCTGGAGAGTTTGACATCTATGTCTAGACAATTGCTATAACAACCAGACAGAAAAGAGTAAGAGATAAAACTCCAGAAGATCATCAGTCAAAACATGCAGAACTTCTTGGCAATAGCAGCAGAACATGTGTGCTCTCATACATACGCGAAGTGAATAGCAAGATAGACCAAATCTCCCATTGTAAAACAATCCTCAACAAAGTTTAATTGTTATAGCAGCACAACAGAGAGGAAAGGCTGAAGAGGCAGGGCCAAAGAAGACTGTGAGTTTGAGATCAGCCTGGGCTTCACCTTGTGTTTAGAAAATGGCACTATGGTTAAGAACCCTTGTTGTTCAAGCATAAAAACCTGAGTTTAGATCCCAGGCATCTTGGTACAAAAAAGAAAAAGATGGGGTTGGGGAGGTATATGGAGATATGGCCCAGTGGTTAAAACAGTTCCTGATCTTGCAGAGGATCTGGGCTCATGGGTTCATTTCCCAACACTTATATTGAACAATTATAACTACTTGTAATTCCAGTTCCAGGGGATCTGATGCCCTTTTCTGGCCCCCATGGCCACTAAGACAATCTCAGATAAATCAAGTGCCCTCCAAACTCCAAGATCTACCAATAACACCACCAACCAACCAAATCTCACACCCTCTTTGATGGAAATCCCCTACAGTATACTCCTCAACTCCCCAATACCCTCTGTCTCCACAGACCCTTCCTTCTAGACCTCACATCAAAGCATACTCTAGGTCACAATAGGAAATGAAGCCTTATGTATTATTTTTTCCCATCTTGAATCTCAGTCAAGACAGCACAGTCAGAAGTTCTTAATAGAAGGTTATAGAAGGTGAAAGGGAGAGGAAGAGAGGAAAACAGAAGAAATAGCATAGAGGTAGGAAAAAGAGGTAGAGAAGGGGGAAGGTAGAGAGGAATGAATGTAGAAAATGAGACTTCTTGAAGGGAACCTTTGAACCAACAGAACAGACTCATGACTTTCTGAGTGAACTAATCACAGCCCAAGAAGCAAGTTCATATGCAGGACATGATGCCAAGACATAAAGGGCTCTCAGCCTCCAAGAGTTTCTCTTTGTTCACAAACTAAACCATGAAAGACAAAGGCAGATGAATGAAAGGCCTTGGGTTTGATAGGGAACTAGGGAAGAGGGAGATGCAAAAAGTGAGGGATCCAGGCCATCAGGAAAAGGACCCTTGTTTTCTTGTGTAGTTCCAGCCTGCTTTCGATGCTATAAAGGATCCCAGATACAAATCCATGAAAATCACTCTTTGCTATTCTGACTCCTGACAGCTCTGTGTTACTCTAGCAGTAGGAGTCCCCAAGTTTTCAGACCACAGGTTTGGGAGTCCTTTAAACAGAATAATTTAATTACACCTTTTGAATCTGGTCCATCCTGTGATGGGTAGCACAAGTCTCCCTCCTTGTCCATAGGCCATTGTGTCACAAGATATAATTCTCTTGTCCCAAATGCTGACCTGAAAGCCACCTATAGCCATAAACCAAAAGGGCTGTCCTCAAAGTGTAAAGTAAACAAACAGGATAAGACATCACCTCTTGGCTCATTTTGAATGTTAAACTGGTGAACTGAACTTTCAAGAACACACACACAGGTTAAAAAGTTTTTACAGACCTAATTGGCTGATTAAAACTTACTGATTAGCGAGTGTAGAAATATGCAACTCTGAAGTAAAATTATCTTGAGGTACTTTTGGCCCACTTAATAGCCTTTCCATTTAGTCTGCCTCTGGTCTAGAATCCTGTGTCTACTATATAAAACCTTTTGGACATATTAATTTCCTAACTATGGACCCAAAAGCTCAGAGTGTCTTCAGATAATACTTGAAACCAACGACAAGATTTCCTAGCATTGCTGTAAAGGTCTACCTGATATTCTCACCAAGCCATCGTGTTTGAAAAGAGGGGAAGGGAGGGGCTTGATGTATGATTTTACTTTCTCTGTGACTATGAAGACTCCATAAAACCATTTTCACAATCAACTGAAGTTTCCAGGGGTGGGAGGACCACACTGTGTTAAAGAGTTACAAAGTGAATTGATCATTTAGAACACTATGATTTTTTTGCAGGTCCCAGCGTCAAATTATCTTGGGCTTCCTTTATCTCTCTGTCTTAGGTACATTTCCATTGCTGGGAAGAGACACCATGACCAAGGCAACTTGTAAAAAAGTTTATTGGGGGCTCATGGTTCCAGAGAGCTCTAGTCTATGATCATCATGGCTGGAGTATGGCAGTGGCCAGGCAGGCTGTTTTTGGAACAGTAGCTGAGAATTTATGATAAGAACCATGAAGAAAGAGAACTAACTGGATGTGACATGGGTTTTTGAAACCTCAATGCTCACCTCCAGTGACACACCCCCTTCAACAAGGCCACACCTTCTGATCCTTCCTGAACAGTTCCACCACCTGAAGACAAAGCAATCAGATCTCTGAGCTATGCAGAGCATTCTCACTGAAATCACCACAGGTCCTAACACCCATCCATCATTCATCTCTGAGCATCCTTGTTATTAAGGAAAACATTCTCAAATGTAAATATTATCTGCTATCTTCTTGTAACCCAAGTGCCGAGGACAATATCGGAGAGCATCTGAGACATACAGCAGATACTGATCCACTTTGCCGTAACAAACTACTTGATGTTGCTACCAATCTATTGAATAAAAAAAAAAGCCTTAATTTAGGACTTCCTTTTGTTTCATTATGAAACAAACAAACAAACAAAACCTTCATGAAACTGTGACTACTCTGGGGCATGGTATTGGGGATAACTGTGAGCACCTGGAATTTTGTAACTGTGACTACCCATGGAACACGGTGTTTGGAATAACCTGAATCTGTGTTCCTCAACTGTCAACACCCATGTTTGGCTCTAAACTAAATTCTTTCTTGTTCCTTTGAGGGGAGATCCGTGTTTTGTATCATATCTGGTGTAGTTTGGGTGAGAAATGCCCTGGTGGGCTCGTATATCTGAACACTCAGTCCCCAATTGGTGCTGTCTGGGGAAGTTTTGAACCTTTAGAAGATGTGGCTAGTTGGATGAAGTACATCACTAGGGACAGGCTTTGGCGCTCTAGAGCTTTGCTCCATTTCCCATTTTCTCTCTACTTCCTATGTGCAACAAAAACCAACTAGCCGGCTCCCTGTCCACTACTGCCTTGCTGTGACTTTCTCTGGAACCCTAAGCAAAACAGATTCTTCCTTACATCGCTTTTGGTCATGGTACTTTATCACAGCAACAGTGACGAAACTAGTAGAGTATCAAACAGAGCATCTTTAAAAGAAAGCAAAGGGTAGAAAAGTGACATGATCCAGAGATCATCTTCAGTTCTATCATAACCCCCCAGATTTCCTAACTTCAGCTTCTCTTTTAGATTTTGATACAGCTTTAAACTCTCTTAATATTAATCAGTGATTTCACTGTTTATTTTTTGGTGTTCTTCAAATCCCAAAATAAATTGCTCATTTAAGATACTTAGGTGTATTGCCTAGGACTTGTAGTGTGTTACACACAAAACAGGAACATCATATATTCCTCCTTTTAATATTTGCAAGTTAAATGAATTAATTAGCAAATACAAACCCCAACCTGAGCACCAAATGGTAGTTTTCCCTCAAAGCATTTCTTCTTTTCTTGACTTGTTTCCGTTTTCTCTTGAAAAACCCCAAGCTTTCCCGTCAGCTGGTGATGTATGTGTTTCATAGCAGCTGTGCCTGCTACTAATGGGAGAGGCTCTGTCATCTCATGCTGAGGTCAGTTCCCTCTTGCTGTGTCTTGGTTTTATCCTAAGCATCATGGGGATGTGAGCAGGCTCAAGACAGTAGACGAACACTTCTGCTCTGTGTCTTCCCAGCTGAGATTGTACTAACCAAAATTACCCAGAAGACATCTGTCACATCACAGCCACCCGGGCATTGCCAAAGCAGGCTCTAAGTCACAGGAGCACGGCAGCGGTATTATATTCTCAAATTCTGTTATGGCACAACCATGGCAGGAGATAGATCTTTATGGATAACAGCTAACAGAAAAAGGAACTCCCTCCTCACCTACAGACTCAGGTCTGTTGCAGGGCAGCAGAGCAACAACCAACCCCATCCAAGCAAATCACCATGCTTGAAGAGCAAACAGGTCCCCAGGATGCAAAGCTGTAAACTACTAACGCAGTCACTGGAAAAGCTGGAAGGGAGTAGATTCTGGGAGGAAGGGAGAACCATCAGATGCCAGGAGAACAGAGGCATAATGGCGCAGCTGACATTTAACACCCAGGACTAAGTTGCTTGCTTTGTTTTGAAGCCCATTTTCCCAAGGCATGCAGATATTCCAACACCTGCACAGCAGTTACAACCAACCAGATGTTCAGAATGGCAGAACTGGGAAGGATGCCAGCGTAGTCCCCTGATCCTGTAGATGGCTTCAGTGGGGTAGGACCACTTTGCTTTCTATTGCTGCGATAAAGACCATGACCAAAAACAACTTGGGGAGGAAAGGGTTTATTCTGGCTTACATGTCCAGATCAGAGGCCACAGAGAGACACCTATTACTGCCTTGCTCTCCATGGCTTGCCCATTTTGGTTTCTTATACTACCCAGGACTACCTGCCTAGGGATTTTGTTATAACTACGAAAAGCTCGTTATCACCTCGTGGGCAACGACACACCACCTCATCCACATGCTCTCGTTTTTCTTCCTTCATGAGATTAAGACACAGACATGGTTCAAATCCAAACACGCACGGTGGGCAACTGATGGCTTGGCTGATGCTATGCATGGCTCAGAACTTGGATTCAAGTCCTTTGGCCCAAGTGCCAGTAATGACAATTCCAGGGCACAGCTGTTTGCCAATGACAAGACCACACTTCCCCAAGGGAAGGAGTGCTATTCAAAAGTCTACCTATTCCTGCATAAAGGATCTAGAGGGCACACCCCTCAGGGCTAGGCTGGACTCCAGCTCTTGGTTACGGGAAGGCATGGGATGAAAATTGGATGCTGTCTGGAATGTACTTATCCCTCCCTGTTTTTGTCCCAAGCTGCAGAGTCCCTGACAGGAAAAGCAGATGGCCATTCAGAAAGTTCAAAGTTCACAGGAATGTGTCCCAAATGCTTGTGTAGTATGTGAGATGCCCAGGTTTCTACCCCGCATCCCCAAATGGGAGAAAGTGACGCAAACCACAAACGGAAATTCCAAAAAGCACAGCACCTTCTGCTAGACCTGCTTCAGGGTGATGACAGATAGAACTTAGTGGCTGTAGAGAGGTTAGGATGTTGCAAGAACTAAGCCCAAATGCAGTTCTTAGCTTGGGCTATTACTCCTCTTAATAGCCACGTTCTGTCCACCTCTGTGTCTGAATTAAGGTCCTTGTGAATAACAAGTGAAATCCTTTGAAATGCACTAACAAACCACTAGCTTCCACCAACCAAAAGGCTTGTAAGGCAGCTGCTTCCATGTAACCTGGTATTTCCACCGAGTGCCTTGATTAATGACTCTCTTTGTTCTGTTACTCTAAAATAAAAATTTCACGAAGCCGTTGCCACATTGGAATGTGGAATTTGTGTAACTCAAATCCATGTTCTCAGGCTGTGGTCACCCGTAAAATGAACTACCTTCATAATGAACTATCTCTCGTCCCCTTTGAGGTAAGACCTGCATTCTTGTATCAAGGGATAGGGGTGAGGGGTAGAGCAGAAAAGGCTACAATAGCAAGTACCTGGAGAATCAGATTCACAGGGACTGAATTGGGAGGAGGAGGAGGGAGAAGAAGAGAAGGAGGAGGGAGAGGAAGAGGAGGAGAAAAGGAGGAGGGAGGGAGGAGGAGAGGGAGGGAGGGAGAGGAGGAAGAAGATGACGATTGCTTCCTCAGAGTTCCACACCAGCCTAGACAACACAGCAGCACTCTGTATTAATTAGCTAATTAATTGTTACCAAGAAACTAGGACATGGCTTTGGGGTGGAACATTTGCTTAGCTCATGTAAGGCTACAGGTTCATCTCCTGCATGGAAATAATAATAACAATAGCAATAAAAATAATAGTGATGACAATAATCATAATAACTTCAACAGACAGATGTGGGCTACAGCTAGGTCTAGAGGTTAGCAGCATTGTCTACAGTTGGAAAGGAGAACGGCATTAGCAGCTGTGTCCCGGGTAGAGCCTTGGCTCAGCCCTTCTAGTTCAGGAACTATGGGGCTGAGTCCATGGTGACTCCTGCCATAACAGCTGCAGAAGCTTAAGTCTCAGGCAGGTCCCAAGAATGTGGGCTGGATGCTCAAGAGGGGAGCACTCCAGCCAGAGATTCCTGTGAAACACATGAATCTGTTTGTGTGAGTGCAAGTGCATGGGCGAGGGAGAAAAAGGGAGAGAAAGCGCACCCTAACATTTTACCACAAACGGGTTCAGTGAGCCCTGTGCTTTGCTCCTGTCCAGGTCTGGGCCTGAATGAAGGGACTATGGAAGTATGTCACTGCTTCTTTGGGGGGGGGGGTCTTGGGACCAGGCCTGTAGAAATAGAAAAGGAAAAGGGAAAGGAAAATGTCTAAGAAAGGGACTCCCTGTGATTGCTCCACTGCAGGGCTGTGTGATTATCACTAGAGGCCAAGTAGGCCTTTCCCTGTGCAGGAGAAGGTGGGCTTGACTGCAGAACAAGGTGGTTAGAGTCCTGAATTAGCCAGAGATGAGAAAAAGCAGATGTCCGTCCTGGACAAAACTTGTGCACTGTATAATCTACCCGTCAGCATGGGATGGCTGTAGTGGCCAGCACCTGGCCAGCAGTCAGCATCATGAAGAGGTCCCTTGAGAGTCAGGCCCCAAAAGCCTTTGAAAGAGGCCTTCATTCTCCTCCTTGCAGTGTTTTCTATTTTAAAGGAAAGGCAAAGAAAGGAACAGATGAACTATTCTGACCTCTATAAAACCATTTATCTCCATCCTGTGATTTTCTCTGGTGAGTGTGTCTTTTCCTGATTAATTAGCACTTTGGCTGTAAGCAAACCACTTCTTGGGAAGGAACAAAGAGATGTGAAGGAGTGTGTGTGTGTGGTGTGTGTGTGTGTGTTGTGTGTGTGTTTGCGTGTGTCTGTTTGCATGCAGATGAGTGTATTTGCCAGCCCTACCTCTTGGACCATTAGGAGAAATGTGAATTAACTAACCCTGTGCTGGCTCATTCAGGAGAATGGAGCCGGAAGGGGAAGAGGAGGAAAGAGGAAAAGGAGGGGAGAGAAGGAAAGGAGAAGAGAGGCAAGGATTTTGTCCATCCTCACTGGAAATCACAGACCAAAACAATAAATAAAAATAAAACCACAAAGAGAGAAAAGAAAGAAGGGCCAGCTTTTCCTGGGCCTGCAGGCTCAGTCACAGGATGATTAATGGCACAATCAGGCCACAGAAGCTGCTCAGGGTTTCTGTGCAAATGAAGAGGAAAAACTCAAATATGTGGCCAAATCCCAAGTCCCAAATGCCAGCGTAATCTGAGGAGTATCTGACTGCAGAGGACAGGAGAAAAGCAACTGTTGAGATGTCCCCAGGCCACCCACAAGGGACCTGGGGCGCACACTGGGATTTCTGGATAAGGCTTCTGGTTTTGTTGTTGTATTGTTTTGTTTTGTCTTGTTTTGCTTCTCACAGACCTATGCGAGATCACTAGTACCTCCCTCTGCCATGGTGATGTCTCTGCTGCCCTGTTGAGGCAGGACAGAAAAATGACTTGGATGGAAGGGAAAGCAGCTCCTAGATGCTGAGTCTGATTAAGCCCCTCCCAATCTGAGAAGCTGGGATGCCAGACTTACAACAGCATTTCCTGTGAAGGTTGCTGGTGTGAGATATTTTCTTCTACCAATGCTAGATAGCCCTGGCCAGGGCCAATAGTCCCTGAATAGGGGTGATAGGCCTCTTAACTCAACCCTAGATGTTCCTGAGTTCTAGCCAATCCTTCCTCTTCACACTTTAGCTGGCTGAACCAGACTGTGAGGTGCAAGCCCCACCAAAGGAAACAGTCACCAGCTGGATTAGGAATAGAAGACAGAGGCCATCTTGAGGTGTATGCTCACAAGTCCAGGTTGGGTTCTGGACACGGGCTTCCTGGGAAAAGAAATCCCTTACTAGGTTATTTCATGTGTTTCTTTGTAAGACAACTTGGGTTATTCCTTCCCCAGGCTGGCAAGGAGATAATGTTCCTTTTATATAGAGATATTTTAAATTAAAATAATAACAAACCAGGCTTAAGGCTTGACTCTATGCAACCCTGGATAGGGTTTCATTGCTTTCCCTGATATTTTTGGGGAATCTCAAATAAAACTGTGAACTGTTTAGAGTGAAGATATCTTACTTTCCTACAACCTTGTGATCTAAAGTTCTTAACTATTGTGTGACTGTCAGGTATAAGGTCAGGAATCACCCTGTTGTCTCATCCAGGTTCCTTGACAACCTTTTGAGGATGACAGCTTCAAACCCACCAGATCCTATGTGAGGTATTGTAAAGACCAAATGTGGCTCTCCTTCGAGTAGCCCACACCCATACTCTGGGATGTGCCTTAGATTCGTTCCAAGCATGCTTCCTTGTCTTAACCCTCATGCTAAAATCCATGCTGGGATAGCTTTTAATAACCTCTGAACGTTATGAAATATAAAATGGCAGGCGGGAGTGAGGAACACCTGGCAGGCCCCTGCCAACATATCCCCCTGAGAAATCTACCATATTACAGGCCTGGTATAAAAGGATGTTTATCGTGGGAAGGGAGGGGAGCAGGGACCTAGAAAGCGGTAGGGGCAGAGAAAAAGGGACAGAAAAGGACAGAAGGAGAGAAAAGAGGGTAGAAAGGGAGGGGCCAGCGGGCAAACCATTGAAGGGGGGAGGAGAGATGAGGAAACAGGCCTAGAAAGAGACAGACGGAAGGAAGAGAGGGGAAGGGGAGGGTAAGGGAAGGGAGGGGTGAAGGGACGAGTGGGAGCGGCGGGCACCAGAAGAAGAGTGTTTACTGATGGCAGTCTCATATGCTCTGCACCTGCAGCGGTTGAAGTAGTAATGGCAGCTGGCTGATGACCAAGCTTTTGCTAGTAGCTTTGCATACAATTGTCTTCCTTTAGAATCCTATGATTTTACTTGATGAATTTAAACTCTGCCACCTGGGAACATGAAGACCTGACCTCTACACCAACCCACCACTTTAAATGCCAGCTTTCCCAGAACTCTCTACTCTTCTTGACAGGTGTCCAAGGGACTAGACTCCAAAGACTGGGGAGGGTATTAGCTGAGCTGGCTGCTTTTGTGACCGGAACATTGTAGCAGTGACACTGACTGTTGAGTCCGAGCTAAGTCTGGTCTAACAAGACAACTTCCCCACCTGACACCTGTGAAGATGAACGCTGAGTGTTTGTTGGAAGAATGGGTATGTGCAAAGGCAGAGATGCAGGCAATGGGAAAGAAGGAAGAAGTGGGACAAGGAGGAGGATACGCAGAGAGAAAGGGGAGATAGAGAGGAGTGAGGGACAGGGAGGGAAAAGGAAGTGTGTCATGGAGGCAGGACACAAGATAGGGAGAAAGACGCCTCCAGAGAGGGGGATCAAAGAGGAGGGAGGGAGACAGAAAGAGAGGGAGAGAAGAAAGGAAGGAAAGATTTAGACTGAGAGAGAGAGATAACAAAGGGAGACCATCTTCTACACTTGCCCCAGCCTGCTTTGGAGGTGCCAGGCATGTATCTATAAGGAGACGCCCTGCCCCATGTTCAAGTCCTACCCCATCCCCCCATCCCCTACCACCAGACCCCCCAGCTAACCAGCAGTGATCAAGAGCAGATGCCGAAATCTCCTGTCAGACCCTGTTTTCAGATTCTAGTCCTGGAACTCAACCAAAGCCTTAAGACCTGGTGGTGTACCTTCACACAGCTGCTCCCTCCTCTCTGACCCCTGCTTTTCCTCAGCCTTTCCAAGCCTGTTTCCAAGCTCAGTAGGGAGACATTTGGAGACATCTATGGTCCTGTCTCTGGCCACCAGACTCTTGTGAGAATGATCCCCAAAGAATTAAGATTTCACCCTGGATTTCATGCTTGTAGAGGGAAAGCCTGATGCCCCTGGGACAGGAAGAACTTTCTTTCCCGGGGATGATCCCACAGGGTTCTGTCAGGCCATTGTGCCGGAGAGGCTGGAGCAGCCACCTGGACCAGCCCTCTTGGCTGCGTACACTCTTACCTTCGATTCAGATCTAAACGTCAGGTCAGCACCTGGAGGATGGACTTCGGGCATGGCTGCTGGGCCCCTTCATCTGTTCCTCTTCCCAAATGAATACATTTGGGAATGTGGCCTTAGTGAATACCATCTCCTTGCTTAGCTTTTCACTTGTTTCTTTAGTTGACTTATTGAGGACAGGTGGGTGATCTTAGCTCATTAAGGCTTTGGGGGCAAAGACTTGAGTGGGGACCAGGGTTGGGGCAGAGGATCTTCCCTGTGGTATTTGTATTCTCAGTGGCCAGGAGGGTCTGGGCCTATTCTAGGACTTAGACTGTGCTCAGATAAGTGAATCTACTTTATCCATGAACGCTGTCATAGTGTATTTTTACTGTCTCCTAGATGACTTGACACTCTGCCATGAACAAAGAGGGCTCTCCATCCCCTTTGACTTAAATCTCAAGGCTAAGATCCCAGGAAGTGAAACCCTTGGGTAGACACTGCATGGTATTCACTCTGCCACCGCCTATTGGGAGACAAAACCAACCCAGCCTCCACCCCACACCCCACTTCCCACTCCATACCAATACCTCACCCTTCATTCCCACCCCTCTCCCCACACCCTCACTCAGACCTTCCATCTCCCACCTCCAAGACACACACACACACACACACAACACACACTCTACTCTCAAGGAGAAGCCGCATTATGGAAGAGTAAGGTACAAGTGGGTCAAAATCAGCATATAGAAGAAACCAAAGGCAGAGGGGGATGACAGAAAAAGCCCTCTGACCTAGGGCTCCACAAGACAGAGCACAGGGCGGGCACAGTCCTCTCTGTGAATGACCCAAAGCCCACCAGCCTGGCTATAAAGTGCCATCCTTTGTAGAACATTCATCATCGAACCTTTGACCTTTTCCCAAGCTCTGGCCCTCTTGCTCCCTTGGAAACGCTGTCTTTCTTATCAAATAGTCTCTGCTTCTACCATATCCATCCATGTGTCCCTGGTGCACATGGATACTATGGACCTAGTATTTTTTTTCATAGACAAACAAACAAAAACCCAAGCACTTGAAAATCCCTCTAGACCACAACATGTGCCTTAACAACATGTTTAGGTTAGCCCCAGCAGCTCCAGCTGAGGACCCGGGTGACAGGCTGCATCAACCACTGGGAAGAGGAGCCACCAGCCTGGATGAGTGCTGTCCCAGATGGATAGTTTCCCGTTGTGATGGACTCTAGGTCATCTCATGCCTCTGGCAGACCCAACAAGCCAAGTTCAGCCACCCACTCTCAATTAACCAATTCAAAGAGAAAAATTAATAGTGAAAAGAAAGGCAGGGAGACCTATTCAGTTGTGGCCACATTGAAAGGAGACAAAGGGAACTGGGCCTCCCCAGTCAAGCTGGGGTCCTGCCCACGATCAACTCCATTCTCTTTCAAGGGGATCCAACACATTAGGATCTTTCCAGGGGAAAGTTTGCCCTCTATCTGGCATAGGCATTAGCCTCTTTCTTTTCCCAACATGAGATTCTTGGGGCATTTCAATTTGAGGGGTCCACAGTCTGAGGGAGCACAGTATCTCCTTAG
The DNA here is from genome assembly GCA_021653895.1 of Mastomys natalensis. NCBI lineage: Eukaryota > Metazoa > Chordata > Mammalia > Rodentia > Muridae > Mastomys > Mastomys natalensis. The sequence goes on along the minus strand of JAJTUV010000404.1, from coordinate 1,462,071 downwards.
TGTATCCTGAGTCTTGTCAGGCCAGTTATACCAGCATAGCAGAGCAGAGACAACATCCCTATCCAGTATGTCCCAACCCATACAGCGCAGAATGTGTGGGGAGGGGCTGCAACTCATCAATAGGAGGCAGGATGGGGGAGGGCAGTGGTGCCACAGGCTCAGGATGAAAGGTCTGAGGGTAGGGGGCTACACACTGAAATATATCATGCCTCTGCATTAGAAATTTATTAGAGGGCCTGGAGAGATGGCTCAGGGATTAAGAGGGGTGGCTGCTCTTCCAGAGGACCCAGGTTCGATTCCCACCACCTGAGTGGCAGCTCACACCTGTCCTTAACTCCAATCTAGGGCATCCAACACCGTCACACAGACATACCATGCAGGCAGAACACCAAAGCACATGAAAATAAAATTGAACAAACACAAAAAGATTGAAATAAGAAGTTTATTAGAGAATTGTTAATGCCATGGGCAGACAGATAGGACAGCAGCATGACTGACAGGGCCTCTGAGGATAGATAGTTCAGGCTCCAGTGCCATAGGTAGAAAGGCAGCGTGAGTTCAGGCTCTCTGGTAGAATAGGAGCCATTTCTGCTGGGTCTCAAACGGTTTCCTAAGCTTGGGCCATTTCTTCCCTTGGAAACGCTGCCTTTCTTAATAAATAGTCTCTGCTTCTACCAGTATCCATGTGTCCCTGGTCCAGTTCCTGTTTCCTAGACAGAAACAAACAAACAAACATCACCTGTGATTTAACAGGTGTCCACCAGACCTACTATGTTCAAAGAGTGAGTTTTACAGTGTGAGCCTGCAGCCAGGCTGTCCCTGGTTTCTGGGCAGCGGGGTAGGGCAAGAATTATGGATGAAAAATGTGTGATACCTAGGAAGAGGGCACCTCTAGTTGAGGGGCTCCCATTTTAAGAGTAAGGGATTATGGGTCTGTAGCCCTCTGATATCTGGCAAGCAGGTCTAGAAACTTCCTCGGGGTGGCAAAAATGGTGTTTATCATTTTCCTAGAACACAGGCACGTGGAGAGTCTGTTTATGACCTCACAAAAAGGTTCTGAGCAAGAGTTTTTGTTGTTGTTTTGTTTTGTTTTGCTTTGTTTTGTTTTGTTTTGTTTGGATGCTATGCCTGACCCTCTAGGACTCCCCCAGCTAGACAGGATTGGGGTTCTGGTTTGCTTTCTACTGCTATAATTAAAAAAAACAAAACAAAAAAAACAAAAACAAAAAATAAAACAAAACAAGAAATCTCTGACCAGAAGCATGTGGGAAGAACAGGGTTGATTTCTTCTTATACTTCCAAGTAAAAATCATCGCTGAGGGAAACCAGAGCAGGAACTCAAACCAAAACCAGAGAGGAAGACTGTTTGCTTTTTTTACACAAACCAAAGGCACCTGCCCAGGGACAGCACTGACCACAGTGGACTGGGTCCTTCCACATCAATCATCAACCAAGACAATGTCGCCAAGTTGTACCCATGAACCAATCTGATGGAGGAAATTATTCAACTGAGTGAGGTTCCAGTTTTATCAAGTTGACAAAAGACTAAGCAACCAGTACAGGTGATTATAACTCCCGACTGATAAGAAAAGCAGCTACCAGGAGCAGTGGCTAAAGTGTGCTGAGTCAGATCTTCAGCAGCTGTGGAGAATGCTGGGCGTGGCTTCATGTGCCTGTTGTCACAGTACTAGAGAGGAAGAGCCAGGAACGTCCTGAGGGCTTGGTACCCAGCTAATCTAGCTAAATCAGGGAGATCAGGGTTCAACAAGAATCCAGTCTGAAAACATAAAAACAAGGCAAGATGGTTCAGTGGGTAAAGGCACCTACCACCACACACACACACACACAAACACACACACACACACTCAGGCACGCACACATTGCACTCGTATAAAATACAGAGGTCAGAGGTCAACATTGGTGTCATTCCTCAGGTACCATACCCCCTTGTTTTCTGAGACTGAATCCCTCACTGCCCTCGTCAAGTAGGATTAGGCTTGCTGGCCAGAAAACCACAGAAGCCTGTTGTCCTTTTTCTGCTGGGATTATAAGCATTTGATGCCATGCCCCACTTACAGGTTCTAGGGAGGAAACCCAGGTCCTTAGGCTTGTGAGGCAAACATTTACCCATGGATCTGTTTCTCGAGCTGCAGACTCGTTCTTTTTAAGCACCTTCACTGCACTGCCCCCACTCACAGTCCCCAGCTCCTGGGTTTAAGATCGCTAATGACATGGGTCATAAAGAAAAAAGATACCCTGTAAATACACTTTCTCTTTCTTGATTTAAATTCTGTATTTTCCTGAGCTCATGGGAATTGACACCATCATGGATCTATAATCTGTTTCTCTACATTCTCCTCTTTTGAGAAATCAAGCAGGAAGAGCAGAGGGTGGGTCGCATAAGGGAGGGAGAAGGCCAGGAGGAACTAAGGCCACTCTAATGCAGGCAGAAAATAGGAGAGACTGAAGACAAGCCTTCACGTTTCTGTGTTTTAAATCCTGCTCAGCTGGGACAATGTTTGTCTTGTGCAGAACCAAATAAGGCCAGTCATACATCATGGCTTTGGGCAAGGGTCTTCCTTAGCAATCATGGGTACCTGAGCTCTCCCTGGTCTACCTGACTCAGATACGAGGTTTGACCTTTAGACCCCGGAAGGAAGGGGGTTAAAGCCCCGCTGCTCTTCCTGGCCAGCGCTCTGTTTGAGTCCTTGTGCTCTATGGGTGTGAAGAAGGTATGTTAGGATGTACTTCCTGTTTTAGCACACACAGTGAATACCATAGGCTCTTTGGAGAAGAGGGTCCTGGGTGAGCTGGCAGCAGGGTGTGGCCAGACTGCTTTTGGGAGAGGCACTACTCACCATCCCACCCCAAGCCCCTGCTTATAATAAACTGCTGTTTCCTATACCTCCTGATTTTGCCCCTGGAAATAGAACTACAAATTTCAGTTGACCTTAGGATCAGTTCATTTAAAGAAATAATTGTCAGGGGGTGGGGGGAACATGGCTTAGACAGTAACATGCTTGTTACTAAAAGCATGAGGACCCACAGCCAATATCCGCTGAAAACCCTGGTATTGTAGAGTACACCCAATCAGACAGGTGGACCTCTGGGGGCTTAGTGGCCAACCAGAATACGAAATGAGTAAGTCCGGCCAGTGAGAAATCCTATCCCAAAATCAAATGAACAAAAATCAATAACAACAACAACAAAAGAGGAAGGAGCTAGAGAGAAGGTTGCAGTTAAGAGCCCTCATCACTCTCCTAGATGGCCTGAATTTTATCTTGCCTATCAGGTAGGTCACAACTGCTTATAACTGCAACTCTGGCATCTTCTGGCCTCTGAGGGTACCCACATACATGGCACACACACAGACACACACACACACAATACACACATATCATACACATTCACAAAAGTAAAAAAATAATAATAATAACTTTAAAAGGCGAGAGGCCAGTGAGCTGACTCAGTGGTAAAGGTGATTGCTGCCAAGTCAAAAACCCGAGTTTGATACTGGAGACTCACACGGTGGAAAGAAAAAGAAAAAAGAAAAGATAGCGAAGTTGACCTCTGACCTCCACATGTGAGCTGTCAGATCACACCTTGTCTAAGACCAAGTTTATGCTTGGCACAGCTGGTGATGGCCTGGGGCTAGGGCCTTGGAGGAATTGCTGTTTGGGGATCCTGAGATCTCAACTTTCCTCACTCTTCAAGTCCCAAGGCTGCTGAATGCTTCCTCTGTGACACATGAGATATCCTGTATTCCTGCTCTGCAATATTGCTTGATTAACTTCCTGCTAACTTTATTCTATTGTGTGACAGTTTTCTGCTGGTTGTCCTGTTTCCCCCGAAAACTATCTAGAACATGGTGTGCTTCTTAACAAACTTGCTTAACATAAGACATGGCTTGTGCAAGGCCTCTTGACCCCATTTTCCTAAATTCTTTAATTTCTGATTGGCTGTTCCTTCCTCTCAGGAACCTGTCACTAAAGAATGACCTACTGGTCTAGGTCATAACCCAGTCTAGATGACTCCCTCCCCAGGCATGCCCAGAGGCTAACTAATCGAACACACACCGCACACACACACACACACACACACACACACACAGAGGCATGCCCAGAGGTTAACCTAAGCTGAATGATTCCCTCTCAGGGTATGCCAGAGGCTAACCTAATCTGGATGACCCCCGACAGGTATGCCCAGAGGCTAACTTAACTTAAATGATTCTAGGTTTTGTCATGTTGGCAGTCAACACAAGTAACAAATAGCATCTTCACATCATTGACCTTGCAAAAATCCTTTGATCTCATCATGCATCTGATACCATGCCATATTAGGAAATCCCATATAAGGGCAAAAGAGAGGAATACGTCTATTCTGGAGAAAACCACACTGTTTTCTAGAATGCTCAGACTTTTCCACCCTAACTCATGAATAGTGTTTCTCTGCTCATAAAACAAGTTTTGCAAAAATCCCTTGATGCATTTCAAATTATTATTATTATTGCTGTTGTTGTTTAAAGAGAGAGAACACGTATATGCCACAAGGTACCTGTTGGGGTCTGCAGAGCCATCTTTCTCCTTCCATTGTATAGTGAGTTCTGTGAGGTGACCTCAGATTGTCAAGCTCTGAAAGTGCTTGAGCCATTTTGCTTGCCTGACCTTGAATTTCTGATACTGGGGGTTGAAGTAGTACTTCGTGCATTCCAAATATAATGATTAATCTTGATTGTTCAACTTGGAGACTTACCTCTGGGTAGGTTAGTGAGGGTATTTCTAGGATTAGCTGACTAGGGAAACACTATCTCCCATAGTGGATAACAGTCCTTCAGGCAACAGTCTACATATAAGGATGTCTGAGGGTGGAAACTTTTGCTTTTTGCATAACTGCCTTCACTGCCTGCTGATGCATGCATCTACTATACTGGTGCTCCTGTTGCCACCTCCATCTCCAATGACATCAGAACCTAGCTTCTTCAACCTTCCACAATGAGCTAAGGATCTGTGGCTATCTAGAAATCCTCCAGGCCTGCAGTGACATATGGTGACTACAGAAGTATCCAACCTCAGAGTGAGTGGCCATAGGATTCTATCTATGGCCATCTTGGTTGTATAAAGACGGCCATAGATAGACCACACAACCAGAATCACAGGAAACAATGTAATACATCATTCTTCCTATAGGTCCACCACATCAACTCTGTTCTTCTAGAGAACACCACTTAGAGAGTGTTATGCCAGCTGAGCTATTCTCCAACCCTACTGTTTTCCTAACCAACCAACTGTTCTTCTGCAGCTAAGTCAAGATACAGGGTTCCGCTGACGGAAGTCTTGCCTTTAAAAAGAGCTCAGGCAGGCAGCCTCTTTCTGTGGCCTGAGGCCAGCCGTAACTTTTCCCAGCTTTCAGTCAGTCTCCTGAACAACTTCAACAGTGACTTCCTAAGTCAGCGAGCTTTAAAGTGGGTTAAAGATGCTTTCATCTGTAAAAGTGCTTATCTGTCTCCACACTCTGACTAGCTAAACATTGTACGTCTGCGTCTGCAAGAAACACTTCTGCTCTTATCCCTCCTGTGCCCCGCCGCTGTGTCTCCGACTGACATCTTGGTTCTTTCAAAGGAGAAGGGTTGGGTCTGGAAGACTATTTCTTCCTTTATTTTAGTTTTCTATTAGGGCCTGGAGGGATGGCTCATTGGTTAGGAGCACTTGCAGGGGACCTGTTGGGAGCCGACTTCTAATAGAGAGCGGCTATCATCTTTACAGCCATCTCGAGTCATATACCCTGACAAGAGACATGTTTTCAACAGCCTACAACAGCTGAGCACACTGATAAACATCTTGTTTTTCTCACATAGCTTGTTTTGCTGCTTAGTGCCCCCAGCTGCAAGGATCACGTGGTCTCCACACAGCTAGCTAGGCGCATGTGGTCTCCACGCTGCAAGACACATGACGTGGTGCCTTCAGGCACGTGGTAAAGGGTATAAATACCCAGGATTTCCTTTCAATGAACGAGACTTGATCAGACTCTGTCTTGTCTCCATTCTTTGCGTCTCTTGCCCTTCCATCCCCACTCTCTCTCTTGCTAGACCCTGACCAGCGGACCAGAGCAACAGCTCCGGGCGAGAACAAAGTGGCCCCCGAACGTGGGGCAGCTCCAGGGCGGGTACAGGGACCTAAGTTAGGTTCCCAGCACTCATATTGGGACTGCTTACAACCACCCATAAATCAGCTTTAGGGCAACCAATGCCCTCTCCTGAGGCCTCTAGGGTCGCCTACACTCATTTGTATACCACACACACACACACACACACACACACAATACACTTAAAATAAATCTTTTAAATGTTTATTAATTTATTGATTGATTTACTATTTATTTAATGTGTGTGTTGCTGTGGGTATACCACTGGGTACATGTGGAAGTCCTAGGACATTTGGGGGACCTGGTTGTATCTTTCCATCACATGGGTTCCACGAGTTGGAGGCAGACACCTTTACCCACTGAGCCATCTCACTGGCACATGTCTTCCCTCAACTTCAGAAAGTTTGTCTACAATCCTTGTTGGATAATGTTTCTCTCCTGTACTTCACCCCTTCCCACTTCATTTATTGACTACTTTATCGGAGATCAGAGCCTCCCAGTTGTTCTTTCATAAGGTTTATAATTATAATTGCTAAGGCTTCCGTTTGTTATCAGGGAATGCTTCTAGCTTTTGTCCCACAGCTTCAGCTGACTCGCTTACTCTCACATCCTGCTTTACTACTTGAGAGCATTTTTTCTATTCCTATTTTTTTTTTTAAATAGCAGTTAGTCTTTTTGGGGAGGTGCTTTGCTTTTTAAATCAATCACTCGTGAATACTGATTCCCCTCTTCAAATTTATCTATAGAGATCTGCTTACCACGTTATGACTACTTTATTGAAATCATCTCTATTTCCTTATGGTTGGTATTAAGTAAAACTCAGAAGGGTACTGTTTAGGAGTGGGCTCCTACACTGGCTCCAATGAACTAGGATAAAGCAGTAGTCAGCTGAGGGAATGACTCCCTCAGTAGAGAACTTGCCATTGGAGCAAGAAGACCTGAGTTCAATTCCCAGAAACCAGGTGAATTCTGCGTGATGATCAGAAAGGTTGTGTGTGTTCTTTGCAAGGAGGAATAGAAAAAAACAAGACACAGCCCAGGGTAGGTAGGTAGGTACAGGTTTCTCCAAGATGGGGTAAGCAACTGCCTTCTCCATATGTACACTTTGGTACATATGTAATGATCAGAACCATCGTCATCCCTAGACAGCAAAGTCTCATCCTGCTCCAGAGGCAGATCTGGGAAGAAGGGGGCCTCATGTGGTCTCCTCTGAAATGTCTACTATACCACACTATGCAGGAGAAATTTGGAGGACATGAAAAGCAAGAAGTTGGGGTCTTTGCCAACAGTGAAGCAAGAATTCTAGTGCAGTTCATGGTGACTTAAGGCATTTCTCTCTGCCCAGCCATAAAGCTGTAGTTTCTAGTAACATCACCTGAAAACCCATTTACAGGGAAAGGGCATATACCAGGCCCTGGCACAAGCCTACTGGCTTCTGATTTGCCTTCTAATATTATAAGTTCATTAAAGGCAACTCCAAGACACCACACATATCTCTGGTGGTGGAGGGAGGGTATCTTTAGAAACCTTCTAAGATATAACTTAAAAGTGACCAAAAGTGGACATATGGTGAAGGCAGTTGCTTACCCCGTCTTGGAGAAGCTCGTACCTACCTACCTACCCTGGGCTGTGTCTTGTTTTTTCCTATTCTTCCTTGCAAAGAACACACACAACCTCCACTTGAGTGTGTCTCTCTTTCTTCTGTGCATCTCTTTCTCTTAACCTTCACGCTCAAGTCTTACCTTCAATAAGATTCCCAGCTCTATGCTCTCAACTGGCTAGTCCTGAAATTCTCTTTTGGTGCAAAAGCTACAATCACCAGATTGACTTGAGTTGTGGTCCCTAGAAATCTAAGAGAATACCTCAGGCTCATGGGGTGGCAATGTGGCACTGTGTATACTCAAGATCACTCAGAAGAACTGCCACATGGCTTGCTTCTGTTTTAACACTCTTGTTTGAAAATGTCTCTGTGTAAAATGAGTATGGTTTCTATCTCAGCAACCTTCACAGGGAATGTTAATTGTGCTGGGATTTCAGACTCTCGTCTGCCTGATGTTTCTATCTATATGCTTTTAAAGTGCCCTGATTTATGACTCTCTTTTGTTGAATAAATGAGACGTCCACTAATCAGTTTCCACACTGGAACGCACTACCCTGGATAACTTGAACCAATGTTTCTAGGCCGGGATCATTTATATTTGCCTTAACCATAAACTCTTATTCCCTTCAAGGGAAAAGTTCAGCTTTGTATAGATAGCCATAAACAATTGGAAGATTTGTTTTAAAGTTTTCTCCAAGGATAGGGCCCAAAGGAGGGGCAATTGACAAGAGGCATGGCCCAGCGGAGGCTTTTAAAACCAGGGCTCATAAAACAGCAAGGGCTACAATCAGACTGGGCCCTGCCTGCCTCACCTCACCTGAAGGAAAGCCTGCTCCACAGCTGGATTATGGTATGTGTGGGATCCAGGGAAAGGACTGAGCTAGACATTTCAATTATACTTTGTGAAAAAACCACAAGAGCCCATTGTTTGGGACTAAGCTTGGAGTCTTGGCTCCATCAATACAGGCTTACTGTGGTTTGGCTGAGAATGCCCACACAAGTTCATCTGTTTGAATATTTGGTCCTCTAGTTGATGGAACTGTTTGGGAAGGATTAAGAGGTGTGGCCTTGTAGAAAGAGGTGTGTCACTGGGAATGGGCTTTGAAGTTTCTAAGGCCTCCCTCCATCCACAGTGCTCTACCTCCTGCTTGTGGTTGGAGATGTATGTTCTCAGCTCCTACTCCAGTCCCTTGGTGTCTCTGCTCTGCCATCATGGACTCTAACTCTCTGAAACCATAAACCCCAAATAAACTCTTTCTTGTATAAGTTGCTTTATACATGTTGTTTTATTACAGCAATAGAAAAGTAACCAGTACAGGCCTAGAAGTCAAAATGGAGTTTCTGTTGCAAACTTAACTGAGGATATTTATCTGTTTATTGGTCTTTCTAGAAGTCACGATGAAAGAGGTAACTAGAAGCCAGGGCAAGACAGATAACCACAATGTTTCTCAAACAGCCCATTTCAGTGCTAATGAGGTTTCCTCTGTAAAGTCTCTGGGTAGAAAACATTAACATAATTTAACTTAAAGTTAGCCAATCCAGTTTCTTAAGTGTGTGTGTGTGTGTGTGGTGTGTGTGTGTGTGTGTGAGAGAGAGAGAGAGAGAGAGAGAGAGAGAGAGAGAGAGACAGATAGACAAGACAGAGAGGGAAAAGAGGGAAGAGAAGAGGAAGAGGGATACTCACAGAGGCCAGAAAAGCAAGGATGGATCCCTGAAGCTGAAGCTACAATTATCGATAGTTGTAACCACTTGGGTCCCCGACCACTGGGCATCCCATCACTGATCTGTCTCTCTAGCTTCAATTATTTTAAAGATTTATTTTTGACTGTTTATATTATTGTCTCATTTTCCATCTCTCTGCCCATGATTTGTAATGAAAACAGCTTTGAAATTACCTTGTAGGTCCTTTTTAATTAGGGGAACTATGAAAGTCCAGACTTTATCATCTCAGAAAGCATAAATCAGGGGAATAGGATGCTGGGTGAGGGGCCACCAAAATCACTCCAGGCTAGTGCTTTAAGCAGCCCACCACCCCCAGAACCCAAATGCTACCCACCCTGACAGATCTACCCTCGAGGTCAGGGGCAGGTGCCAGGCTTCCTTGGTGACGTAGGTGAGTAAATCTCTGTGTCTTTTGAGACCCTCTGACACAGTGGTTCTCAACCTTCCTAATGTAGCGACCCTTTAATATGGCCCTCATGCTGTGGTGACCCAACCATAAAGTTATTTTTGTTGCTCCGTCATAACTGTAATTGTGCTACTGTTATGAATCGTAATGTAAATATTTTTGGAGATAGGGATCCCACAAGTTGAGAGCCATGGCACTAAAACCCCTACAGGGATGTTCTAGGCCCACTGCGGAACAGCTGGGCACATCAACCTCAGCAGCTAGGAAGGGTTCTCCGTACCATGCTGCTCTTGGGGAGGCTCTATCACCTCCCTGGACTGAGCTCCTTCTTCTCCACATACCTACTTTAGGTGCTCAAAGACTCGCCCTCCACTGAGGGTCTTGCTGGAGTCCAGTCCTGGGCGTGGCTCCCAGAGGTGGCACACCTGTATGACTAAAAGGTCTCGGGTGTGGGCTTCTAGGGAGACACTGGGGTGGATTGTCTTTTTTGGATAAGAAGTTGATTTTAAAAATCAGACAGACGACAACATGGTAGATGCTCAGTTCAGGCCCCAACACCATAGACAGCAGGCAGTATGGCAGAGCCCGTGGGGAGAGTCCAGGACCACGAGGCAGAATGGGGTTGCTTTTTATAGAACCAAATGTAGGGAATGACTTCACAGCATAAGCCTTCAGTCATGCTGTCTCTGGTTCCCAGCAGGCACCAGGGGAGGGGTGGGAAATCATTTCAGAGTAGAAATGTTAGGAGAAGCACTTCCAGTTGAGCTGTACTCATCAACAGTGTATGTCACCACTGGTGGCCCTTTGAGGTCCCTTAGTCTAACAGTCACACTTGGGAAGTGAGGAAGCACAGGCACCTGGTGAGTCTGTCAGCAAGCTACAGATCATCAGGCAGGCTTTCCCGGGGGGGGGGGGGGGGTTGTCAGTGGCTGAGGCACTGACAAACTAAGAAGACTGAGGAGAGAGGGGAAAGCTGCTGCATTTGGGTCCCAACCTTTCCCTGTGTCCTTGACTCTGGAGTCACATGTCCTAACCTTGTATGTCAGCATAGGAGGTGTGTCAGGGCAGGCATCATAGCCAAGGCAAACAGACACACAAAGGCACGCACACACACTGAGGTACACACACACTGAAAGGCACACACACAGATGTAGACACATTCACACAGAGGCACACACACACATACACAGAGGCACACAAATACACACAGATGCAGACACATACACAGAGAGACACACATACACTGAGGCATACACACAGAGGCACACATACACTGAAGCATACACACAGAGGCATACACACAGAGGCACGCACACAAGCACACATACACTGAAGCAAACGCACTGAAAAGCCACACACACATACACACAGAGACACCTTTCCCTTACAACACATGTCATTCTCTTACTGAAAATGTGGAGAAGTCTCACTGAAGTTATTACATGTTACTAGGGAAATCAGGGTCTCCTCAGGAAACCTCAGAGTAAGCAAATTATAAATCTCAACAGCTGCCTGGAGGCAGAGAATGGAGAAGAAAGAGAGTCATGTTGGGGTTAAGCCGGCATGGCGGCCAGCCCCTTGTGGATGTACACCCACTAGCAAGGAGCTTTAGAGAGTGAAGAGAAGTAGTCTTAGCTCTGACCAGTATCTGAAAGAAAATGGGCAAGCTGGGACCCAGGTGAGCAGAGCCAACATGGTGGATCTGGAATAACAGCCCTAGGGCTGGGAGTTCTGGGAAGGAAAAGGATATTATTACCTCATCAAAGGGTTAATTATTCCTTCTACCTCTTCAGCAGGGCTTAAGGTGAGCCTGCCTTCCTGGGGGTCCCCCATCTTCCTGAAGGGTGATCCCTTGGTAAGGCTACTGACCCTGACTGACTGGAATGCAAGGTCTCTACGAAGGACAGAGGCTTCATTCTCCTGAGCCTTAGGGCTGCTGTAACAATTCAGTCTGTACTTCAACCCCTCCAATAAGACGGAATTCCAGCCTCACCCACCATGTTTCCTGTGGGTGCGTCCCAGCCTGTAGGGTCAGAGTGAACTCAGGCCTGAGCTGCACCCAGGTGGGGGCAGTCTGTGGTCAACTACCTTTCTCACTCACTCAGAAACAATACCTTGGGGTCTGGATCATGAGGGCAGAGGGAAGTGAGGTGGGGGTGGGGTGGGGGTAAGGGGCAAGTCCCCAGACAGGAGGGGCTGGACATGAAGAGGGAATACACTTCTGCCTGCCTGGCCATGCAATGTTGTCCTTGGAGGAATAGGGGTGGCCTCCCATTCTCAGAGTTCCCAGCTGGGCTCAGGAAACACCCTCGCAATGGGTGGCCTGACCCCAAAGAAACTAGGCTGACCAGAGGCTTCCAATTCCTCTCTCCGAGGCAGCTGCTCTCCATCCTCCCTGGCATCTCAGAAAGGGAAGGGAGCTTGTGTGCCTAAGGAGGCAGGCCAGGCGTATGCCTGCATACTCTCTGGGGCTCTGTCTCTCTCTGTCTCTGTGTCTCTCTGTCTCTGTCTATTTCTCCCCCTCTGTCTCTCTGACTCTCTGTTTCTATGTCTCTATGTCTCAATGTCTCTCAATGTCTCTCTCTGTCTCTCCTCTCTGTCTCTGTCTCTCTGTCTCTGCATCTCTGTCTCTGTGTCTCTGTCTCTCTGTCTCCCTCTCTCTGTCTCTGTCTCCCTCTCTCTGTCTCTCTGACTCTGTATCTATCTCTGTCTCTCTGTCTTTGTCTCTGCCTCTATTATTTCTGTGTGTATTCTGTATGCATGTGCCTATGCACCTGTGCTGGTTAGAGGTTTGACACTGGGTGTCTTCAATTGCTTCCCACCCTGTTTTTTTTTTTTTTTTTTTTTTTTTTTTTAAGAGTTTAACTTATTTCTTTGATTTTAGTTGGGGAGGGTGAAGTGCATAAAAGAAAACACCTCAAAGGAGTCAGCTCCCTCCTTCCACCCACACACGTAGTCCCAGTCCCTGAGCGTGGAACTCAGACTTGGTAGCAAGAATCCATTTCTTCCTCACCTTGCCCATTCCTTACACTCCCTCTGAAAGGCGGGGTCCTTCTGTGGAGAGACCACAAGCATTATCTACAGGGAGCTTTGAGCTAGAGGGAGCCCAACAGCCTAAAATCCAGAACGTTCTCTTCCAGCTTGATCTCCCTGCCAGTTTCTCCATAGTTCAGACATTCATCTGCTATTTTTCCTGGCCTTGAGCAATTTCAGGTCCTGGGCACACGGAGCCGGTGTCCTCAGTGATGTGTATTGTCAATGACAGAAGCAAAGAAAACAAGCACACGGGTTTGTGTCAGCTGCATTTGAGCTAAGAAAACCTAAAGGGAATTACAGATCCGAGACCTGATTGAAGGATGTGAACAGGCCTATCCGACTGAGAGCCTAGCGGTCTTGAGTGACCCTGCAGAGATGTTTAAGGAATCTGGGAAAGGCCACCAGGGCAAAGGTCACAGGGCAGGGATAATGCTCAGATGTTCTAGAAAGGACAAGCCCTGTGTACTCTTAAACAAGGGTACAAGGCACAGAACCAGGCACAGCATAAATAGACCCAAGTGTTCCACCCTGCCTGTGGGGAGCACCCTACATGAACAACCCTGAGTGCTCCACCCTGCCTGTGGGGAGCACCACACCATGAACATCTCTGAATGCATAAAAATGGAAAAGGAAGTTAAACGCCAGCATTCTTCCCTCCCTGCTTCACAGCTGCGGAGATGATGTAACTAGCTGCCTCCCTTTCCTCCGGCCAGTACTTCTTCACCATGAAGGCTGTACCCTCAAGTGGTAAGCCAAAAGTCAGTTGTGAGTGCTTCCTCATAGGTGTGTGTGAATCATGGGGATCTTCACACGTGGGTGCTAGTGTGTCCGTGTGCATTTGGACAGGTGTCTGAACGTACATCCTCACAGGCCTACGTGTGTCTTTGTGCAGGCTCCATTGATCCAGGCACACCATGGAACATACAGTTTCCCTGTATGCTCAGAATTCTGAGCTTCTTACAGCCGTGCAGCTGCCTGCACTGTCAGCCACACATAAGATCTCAAAATGTCTTCAGGGGTGCTGGAAATGTAGCTCAGTTGTTAGAGTGCTGACTTAGCATCCAGAAAGCTGAGTTTGATCCCAACAGACGGTTTATGATTACAAAATGGCACAGTCCTTCACCCACCCACCCTGGGTGCTGAGAATTTATAGCTAACCCTGTTTACTCAGACACTCTTGATTTTAAGTTATTATATGTGTGAGAGAGTATGTATGTGTGTTGTATGTCTATGGGGCAGGGGTGCAAGTGTCCTATAGTACACGTGGGGAGGACAGGATACAGTGTTCTTGTCAAGGCAGGGTCTCTCATTTCTGCTGCTTTGTGTTCTCCTGAATAGCTGGCCCATGGGTTTCTGGGTATTCTCCTGTCTTGGCCTCCTGTATTGAAGCAGATGTCTTGGGCTTCCAGTTTCTTACCTGGCTTTTCTATGGGAATTCAGGAGGTTGAAGTCAGGACATCAGGCTTTTATGGTAAGTGCTTTTTTCTTTGTTTGAATTTGGTCTGGGGATGCAGTTTTGTTTTGTTTTTGTTGTTTTTTTTTGGACATGGTCTTACTGTGTAGCCCTGGTCAGTGGCCCGGAACTTGCTGTATAGACCAGGCTGAACTCATAGAGGTCTGCCTGTGTCTGCCTCCTAAAGTGGTAAATGCTTTTGTGTACTGGACCATCTCACTGGCCTTAAAGGGCTGTGTGTGTGTGTGTGTGTGTGTGTGTGTGTGTGTGTGTGTGTGAATGTGTGAGTGTGTATGTGTATGTGAATGTGTGGTAGTGTTATGTGTATGTGAATGTGTGTGGTGTGTATTGTGTGTGTATTGGTATGGTTATGTGAATGTATGTGTGTAAGTGTGTATGTGTGTATGTGTATGTGAATGTGTGTGTGTATGTGTGTGTATGAGTATGTGTATGTGAATGTATGTGTGTAAGTGTGTATGTGTATATGTGTATGTGAATGTGTGTGTGTGTGCATATGTATGCGATGGTGTGTGTGTGTGTAATGATAGGGTTCCTTGACGTGGCAGTGTCCGTGTCAAACAGTACACATTCACTAGGGACTTCCCTCTCTCCCTCCACACAGACATAAAGAATAGCAGAATGGAAACTCCAATTCATTCGAGTCAGCCCCTGTTCTCATACCCCATCTCCTTTTCCCGGCTGTCATTTCAGTGTTCAACTCTATCTAATTACTCCCTCGGCAGCTGGACGGAAAGCCCTGCCACGCCCACCACAAGCCCTGCCCCACCCACCGTGCTCTTATTCACTTTTTTTCTGAGGCAACTTTGCATCTGACCTCTGAAAAGCCCCAGAATGATGAGCTGCGTGCTGCTAGGGAGGCACACTGGTGTGTGAATAACCAGAACTGCTCACATCCGAAACATCTGGCCCCTGCAGCACTCGGAGGAGCTAATGAAATATTCAGAGGCTGGCCGCTACAAATTGGGATGCAGAGGTCCCACCCTCCCTTGGCTTTCAATTTCCTTTTTTCGGAGTTTAGTTCTCCAATATCAATTTCTGTTTGTGATAAATATTTAAGCACTCTGCCTGCCAGGCTTGCAACACAGGGGCGCTCCAAGCTGCAAAGCCCCAGAGCCTCTGGCCACTCGGCCAGCTGACCTGGACCACACGCAGGGAAGATTGCCAGGAGGGCTCTACCCTTTATCCCTACAGCGACTGAAAAAGATCTCTCCCTTAGGCTTGTCTTCTGTGTCCAATCAAAGACTGTACCTCTCTCATCACACTGCCTTCCATCCCTCCACCCCACCCCCTGTGCAGCCAAAGACTGATCTAGGGCCCAGCAGGACATCAATATGTGGTTATCAAAGCAGCTAGACCAAGACCACCAGAGAAGCCTGTTGTAAAACTGGAGGTAACCTGGGAGCTGAGCCCTCGGAGGCTGCTCTGCAGCCTGGTCCATACTCTGTCCATTCTCCCATAGATGCTGTGTTCCCTGGCTTTACCCAGCCCACCCTGCTGCTTCACCTTTTTCTACCTTTCCTCCTCTTCCTCCTCCTCCTTCTCCTCTTCTTTTTGCAATAGAGTCTCACGGTTCCCACTAAAGCCTCAAATTCACTATGTAGTCAAGGATGGCCTTGAAAATTTGATCCTCTTGTCTCTAGTGGGAGAAGTGGGCCTGCTTCTAATGTACTTGTTGTTGTGAGCATTGAATAACATGGAGGGAAGGACTGACTGCCCCATGTTTTTGCTCAGAGCCTCTGAGGGTAAAAAAAAAAAAAAGAATATGGTCTCCATTGAGAGGAGATTCCCACAATCCACTGCTAAAATTGAAGAGAACATACTATCTTCTCTCTAAGTCTTTGCGAATGCTAGGCAAACACTCTACCAGCTGAGCTATATCCTCAGTTTCTTCTCTGTTCTTCACAACACATGTCTGGAATCCTTTAGCTCCAGAACATTACTTCTGGACTTTATGAGGCTCTAGGAGTTTGTGATATGGGGATGGGAGAGAGGGGGTGGCAACCCTAGAACATTCATCTATATGACACTGCATTTATCAATATCTCTGTGTCTTCCATGTGCTGGCCAATCTTAAGGCCAACCAGTGGTTGCATATGGCATGCAGACAGCCCTTCAGGGAGTAGACCCCAGGGCCTGCTTGCCAGTCTACTGTTCTCACATCTCCCAGAAGGAATTGGCTCAGCCAGCTGTTTCCTTTGCCTCTCCTTGACCTAAAAATCAATGACACCAGAATTGTATTGATTAGGGCACTTTGGGGCTCTGTTTCTCCTCTCAGCCTTCCAAAACAGGAAGCAGTCAGCCAGATGAGCTCCAGAGGACCCACGGGTTGGCTCTTTTAGAGCAAGCTGTTCTTGCTTCTACTCCACAGCACCTATCTTAAAGGAGATGGTGCCTGGGCATCACAGGTTCCAGCAACAGCTGCCAGCATGGGTCGGGGGCATTCCAGTGCATGCAAACCAAGCTCTCATATGGCAGAAACTGGAGTGAGACCTCTCCAGGCCAATCCCTGCAGAAGTCTGAGAGAAGACCCTGAGCTCAGACAACACTGACCCTCACAGAATGCTTTCTTCTCCTGCAAGAGCATGCATATTCTACACTGCTTAGTGCTCTGCAGCCACTCTGCAGAGGTGGCTGACACATCCCGGCAATTAGCTGTATGCCCCCAGGAAAAGGTGGTAGTCCAAACTTGTCTAACACATCTTGATTAAGCCATCTGCAGTCAAAGGAAAGTTTACACAGGTGTCAGCACCGTTTACAGAGAAAGTTTATGGGGGTGTAGGGAGCTGAATGGGCAACCACAGATGCCTGAAAGGCAAGTGGAATCATCCATCACAGGGTTGCCCGTGTAGATGTCCTGGGGGGCCCACTGCCGGATGGGAACAAAGAGAAAACAATCACCATCACAGCCAGATGGTGTGGTCCCTGAGCCATTTGCTGCTCAGATGGACAGGGCAGAGCCAGGAAAAAGCCAGGACTGCTATTGATTGACTTCAACTGGACTGTAGTTCCCCGCCCCCCAAGATCTGCTACTCAGTCTGAGTCTTCACAGAGCCCCCAAAGTTTTCAGCCCCTTCTCAGGTGTTTTTGCCTTTCCATTGTGGAAAAAGCCAGTGGACATGGGCCCTGGCGCCAGCCATTCTGCGGCTATTCGGGAGCTTCCCACTCTTGCAAAAGGATGGCCATACTGTTTATCTGCCCACTTTCAGGTCCCGGGGCTTTCTGGGATTATCTTGTCTAATGCTGTGTCCTCCATGGTCCTCGCTGTCCTTAGATGTTTGGACCTTTCTAACTCCTTTCCCTGCCCTTTGTCAGTGAAGTCAGTGACAGAGCACGTTTCTTTACTGTCATTCACAGTGGCCAGAGGAGTTGCCTTGGGGTATTCCCATAATCTTTTAGGGAACTTGACTCACATAAAACCATATCATCGGCCATGACAGAAAACAATTTCAGGATGAGCCAATGGGGAAGGAGAACTTGGGGGTTCTTAAAGGACATCTTAACATGTAGTTTAAGCATGGGGGTTAATAGAAAAAGGCTTTCAAGAAGAAATTGTGGTGTGCCCAGGAGTATGGAAAGAGCCCCATTTATAATCTTGACTAGTCATCACTAGTACTAGTTAGATGATTCTCAAATTACTCCTCCAAAAGCTGCTGAGATGATTTCTTTTGTTTTCTCTCTCTCTCTCTCTCTCTCTCTCTCTCTCTCTCTTCTCTCTCTCTCTCTTGTAAATGAGGATGTAGGGTGGCTCTGGGGGTGCCTTGGGTGGAATTACAATCAGCTAAAATAAAACTAGTAGAGCAGAGTTGCCCCCGAGAG
Source organism: Mastomys natalensis (assembly GCA_021653895.1). Taxonomy (NCBI): domain Eukaryota; kingdom Metazoa; phylum Chordata; class Mammalia; order Rodentia; family Muridae; genus Mastomys; species Mastomys natalensis. The sequence continues at coordinate 1,443,876 of JAJTUV010000404.1, read as the reverse complement.
TTAAGACACAGCCTTTTCCTGTGAAAGTTTTTAATGAGCATCCTAGAAGACCGAAGACCGCAGTTTCCAGCTGGAGAGGAAGATGGGCCTCAAAAAACTAATCATGTTGGAATTCTTGAGTTTCAGCTGCTGAGACGCCCCAACCAGACGCCAGGGTGAGGGGCCAGTTCCTCTCTCAGGGCTCCTGCCATGCCCCCCTTGTTTTCTTTCCTGGCTCACTTCAAACAAAAAGTTGATAAAAGATACAGTCCTGGCTCAGTGCAGTTTCCTGAGTTTCAATCCATCCCCTTCCTGCCTCTTGTAGCATCTCTAGAGAGCGTTGGTTATTGGGCTGATCCAGCCGTCTAAGCCAGCACGCACACACGTCAGGTACACAGTACAAAGCAGATACCAAGGGACTCAAGGAGAGATCAGAGGTAAGATGACTCATCCTGGGGAGAGCATATGGGAACACGCAGCTTAATGTGGCAGCTGTGAAGGACATCATGTAATACAGATCTTTCCCCAGGCTCCTTTCTGCCAAACTAGGGCGGTGAGGGCACACCAAACCTGCAGCCCATGGACTACATACCGCCAGATAGAGCTATCAGTGCCTAACACAAAACCATAAACTTAGAGCACTCTGAAATTCATTCTTATGGTGATTTTGTTTGTAGCTCAATTGAATGGATCCCCGGTGTCAAATTGTAGACAATACTGTGTCAAAACATCAAAAGGTGGGCATGCCAGGGACTCACTCCTCCAGATAAGGAAACTGAGGCCCTGGGTGGCTGGCCGGGCTTGTGCCTTTCTCTCAGGCCTGTTGATTTATTATCTCTTGCTACTCTGAGAATCCTGTCTTCCTGTGTCCTTGCCCTTAGGTCGCAGTAGGTGTCTATTCCTACTAAGTCAGACCCAGGACATACTATCTGGTCAGCTAGAAGCCTGTTCTAAGGGCCTGTAACTCAGACATCCTCTCCATTCTGCCCTGCCTCCATGTCTGATCCGGGGACCTAGATGGTGGTCCATATTGCGGAGGGAAGCCTTTTGCCAGCCAGCCAGCCAGCCAGCCACATGAGGGCTGCCTTCTGCCTCAGCACCCCTAACGTCAGGCGGCTGTTATTTCTGACTCTTCCACCCACCCTCCCTCACCTCACCTTTCTGAACTCCTCTACCTGAGCTTCTGACTCCCCTTCCACTTTCTCTTATGCTTTCAGATGCTGCCGCCTCCCTCTACCTTTGGAAGAGGGGGAAAAAGTATCCGTAGGCGTGGAAGCCAGTTTCTGTGACGGCCTAGGCAAAATGCCTGGGCTGCCTGTCACGTTTGATTTCAAAAGATAATTCTATTTTGAGCAAAAGAATAATGAAAAGACTTCCCCAGCTGTCCTGGAAAGAACTCTCTTCCTTCTCCTCAGAAGCCTGCATTCCCCCAGGCACCCTAGGCATTCCTGTTGCCACAGCACACATGCCTTTCCTGGTACCATCCTCACATAGCTGTGGGCTCACACCAGAACCTCTGTCAGCATGGACTTGAACTGGCCCCTTGCTCTCAGTGAGGCCTTGTGACTCCTCACCTCAGGAAAGCCAATGTCCTTTCCTCCTCACCCACACAGAGTCTTTCCCTTGAATCCCATCCTGCTGATTGCCCCTGCCATTGATCTTAAGACTCTTCTGTGCTCGCACATTCAGGGAAGGCTGGTATATAGAGACATACAAGCAGCACTTACTAAATGAAGGAGCCTTGTAAACAGACTGACTATCACTAACCCTGAAATAGGCAGGATGGTAGGGCATCTCAATGGTGGGTTAATTAAGAACAGGAGTTACACATGGAGAGTGGATGCCCTGCTGGGAGTTTTCCCTACAAACCTGAAATGCATGAAGAACTTAACTTACTGCACCATAGGGTAGGGATTTGGGACCACCAGCCAGCCACTGACCACGCCCATCTCTGCTCCAAGCCCCAGCTCAGACTGCTATGGATGCTTTCACCAGAGGAAGTAAGATCTCTTTTATCCAACGTGCATGGCAGGAGCTGGGAGCTACGGAAAGGTCTAAGCCATAACTTTTTCCCCAGGGCACCTGTCCTGGCTAATTTTAGGTTAATTTGACACAAGCTAGAGTCAATTGGGAAACAAGAACCTCAATTGAGAAAATGTCTCCACCAGATTGACCTGTGGGGCATTTTCTTGATTAACGATTGATGTGGGTGCGCCAGCCCCCAGTGGGTGGTGCCACTTCCAGACCTGTGGTCCTAGAGATGAGACTGAGCAAGTCCTGCTGAACAAGCCACTAAGCAGAGTTTTTCCATGCTCTCTGCTTCAGTTCAAGCAGAGAACTTTTTCAAGCCCTGGCTTCCCTCACTGATGGATTGCTAAGTCAAAGTAAACTCTTCCCCCCACCCCAAGTTGTTTTTGTCATGGTGTTATGTCAGAGCAATAAAAACCCTAACAAAGATGTCACCCAGCAACCCAAGAAGGGAAAGCCTGCTATAGCTGCCTTGGATCTTGAAAGCAGCAACAGGGGAGCCTGCTCCCACCATCTCCTAGCAGCAGTCAATCAAGAAACTTACCCATCTGCATCGCCCTGGGAAAAAAGAGCCTATGATTTTCAGCTGTCGCCTGCAGAGCAGAAAGAAGGAAGGTTGGGTCCTTGTGTGTGTCTTTCTTCTTCTCATATCCTCCAAGGACAACATGACATGTTCAAACACAGCCTGTGCAAAACCAACTGTCCTCACGACCTGCCTTGTATTGGGTGGGATTCCGGTTGGACAGGGAACTCTCATGGGCAAGCATGGTGGAGTCCTGCCTTCTTTTGAAGTCTCCTGGCCATTGACACTTTCAAAGCAACATCATGACAGTGCAACCCTCAGTTAAAACAAAGCAAACTATACATGACAGAAACCTTGGTGGTGTGGGAAAATGTTATGTTACAAGAAGTTGAGAGCAATCAAGAAGGGGGAGGGTGGACACACTTTGTTCTCATGCTGGGATGGAAGGCAGTTCTGAAGCAGGTGCTCCATGACCCGGACAGGCAAGGTCAGAGCTGAAGTACATCACCTAAGGAGATAGGAGGTGACAATACAAAACGTGGAGGAGGAGGGGAGCTGAAGAGATAGCTTAGTCAGTAAAACACTTGCTATCCAAGCACACAGATCTCAGCTTCAACCCTAGGACCCACCTAAACACAGCCCTTGCTTGTTTTCCCTGAGCTGAGGAGGACATGAAGACAGACAGAGCCTGGGGGCTCACTGGCCAGCCAGGCTAGGGGATAGGTCAGCTCTAAGCCATTAAGAAACTGTCTTAGTTAGGGTTTTACTGCTGTGAACAGACACCATGACCAAAGCAACTCTTCTAAGGACAACATTTAATTGGGGCTGGCTTGCAGGTTCAGAGGTTCAGTCCATTATCATCAAGGCAAGAACATGGCAGCATCCAGGCAGGCATGGTACAGGAGGAGCAGAGAGTTCAGATCTGAAGATTGCTAGCAGAAGCCTGACTTCCAGGCAGCTACGATAAGAGTCTTATAGCCCACACCCACAGTAACACACCTATTCCAACAGGGCCACACCTACTCCAACAAGGCCACACCTTCTAATAGTACCATTCCCTGGGCTGAGCACATACAAGCCATCACAGAAGCCTAGTCTCTAAAGACAGGTGGTTAGCCCCTGAGGAACAACACCTAGATGACATTTGCCCTCCATATGAATGCACACATGTGTATGTACAGCCTTACAATGACACATATGCACACATATCACAGTTTAAAATGTTTGAGGGGCTGGAGAGATGGCTCAGTAGTTGAGAGCACTGGCTGCTCTTCCAGTGGACCAAGGTTTGATTCCCAAACCCCCATAGCAGCTCAAGGTCATCGGTAACCCTAGTTCCAGGGGATCCAGTGCCTTTTTCTGACCTCCACAGATACCAGGAATGCACATGATTCACTGACATACACAGAGGCAAAACCACTCACACATGTAAAAGGCAAGAACGTGTTTTAGATACTTCACACGAGCTATGTATCTTGGTTTAATATTGGGGACTGAGTATGAATGCATGGGTTTGGAAGACAGAAACTAGAGCACATTTGATTCCTTGTTTATTACAAATTATTTATCTAAAAAAATGAGCAGCTGCATAGCACCTGCTTGCTCAATTTATTTAAGACATGTTTTTAGCTAGACTTTGGCTAATACTGAGCTGGAAAAGTAGAATTACATTCCAAGGGATTTAGAATTATTGACAGCTCTTCCTTAAAATAAGAGAGGCACCTGCCAGGAAAGCAAGTTGTAAACAGTTAAAAATGAGCTTGAAAGTGAATGCTAAAAAGGAACCAAGTTTGTTTTTTAGTTTGTTAGGACTCTCTCATTATTATTATTATTATTATTATTATTATTGAATTCTGAGCTGCTTATGTATTCACTTACATAATTATTTATTTCTCTGTGTGCATGTGTGTATAAGTGGGTATTGGGGTGTTGATGTGTCTGACATGTGAAGGTTATAGGTGCAAAATGTTGTTCAATGTCCAAGAGAACCTCCCCTATGCTGGTGCAAAACAAAGTACGGCCCTCAGAAAAGTCTCTGGCAATGGCACACGTGGAAAGGGGAGTGCAGTATCCAAGTGGACATCTGATGATGGTATCTAAAACAAAACAAACCAATAAAGGCCTACAAATGCATCATCCATAATGGAGAAAACACAGTGATATTTTCCAAAGATCAAGAACAAGACATGTTAATTTAGCACTTCTGTTTGGCATTGCACTGGAGCAGGTGGTTGATGCAGTAAGTCAAAAAAAAAAAAAAAAAAAAAACGAAACAGACACACGGATTGGAAAGAAAATAAATCAGTTCTATTCACAGATACCACAATTATCTGTGAAGACAATCCCATGGGAAAAAGACTCTAACAACTAATAGGATAAGTAAGCGTAGTGAGTTCTCAGATCACAAACACACCAAGCAAAGGTATTTTAATTAAACTATCAACAGATGACATACGTTGAAAATACAAGATAACATCATATGCTTGGGAATAAATCTCACTAAAGAATGGAAGCTATAAAACAGTGCTGAAAAACATCTTAGAGACATCTCATTTTTACTGGCTGGAAGACTCAACATCAAGCTATTGCTTCTCTTAATCTACAGACTCCCAGCTATTGCAGGCAAGGTGACTCATTTGCCTATGTAAACAAAATGGTTCTAACATGTATGTGTAAGTGCTCAGGATCTAGAATACCTAAGGCAGCTTTGCAAAGAAAGACCAATACTCCCTGATATGAAAACATTATAGTACTACAGTAATTATAAGACAGAATAATGGACTGGAGAGATGAGTTAGTCTATAGGGTGCTTGCTATGTGTGCTACTTAGTTTTTACTATCAAACTGGCATAACTAAAAGTCAACTGAGAAAGTCTCAATTGAGGGATTACCTAGATGAGATTAGACATATTGGTATACTGTCAATTATTATTGACCAGACCATTGTGGGTGATATCATGCCCTAGGCAGGAGCCCTAAACTGTGTGAGAGTGAAAGAAGCTAAGAATAAACAAGCAAGTGAGAGAGGATGTGTTCATTCTCTTTGCTCCTGGCTGACTGTGATGTGACTATTGGCTTGAGTTTCTGCCTTGACTGCTCTAGACTGATGGACTGTAACCTGGAACTATAAGGCAAATTAAACCTTTTCCTCACCTGTGCTGCTTTTGTTCAGGATATTTTTATCACAGCAACAGAAATGAAGCCAGAACACTGTGTGGGACGTAAGGACCTTCATTTGATCTCCCAGAAGCAGCATGAAAAAGGCAGGTAAGATAACACACATTTATAACACCAAGGCTGGGAGGTGGAGACAGGCGGCTATCCTCGAGGCTCACTAACCATCTAGCCTGGCTCCAAAGGCAATTTCCAGGTAAAAGTGAGAGGCCCCGTCTCAAAAACCAAGTGGAAGATGTTTGATTGGCACTGGTGGCGGGAGGTGACGTATAAATAAAAGAAAGCAGATTCTTCAGAAGCAGAATTGTTCATTTAATCACAACTATTGAAAAGCAGTAGTCTCTTAAGAAAGTAGAGACTATACATACATGGTGTGTGGGGGTGGGAGAGAAGTGTCTTAGGGTTTTATAGGATAGAAAGGGGGGACCTTTGGAGAGAGAATGGTACTCTGCAGATCAGTTACCTGAAGTCTGGAAGTGGTAGGATCCAGTGCGATGGTGTGTGGCTCGCCTGAGCAGAACCTTCCACAGGTGTTAGTCAAGTCAGTTTTCCTGTCCAGAACGTCTGAGTCCACCTGATGCTTTTAGGTAGTTAACCCTTCCGATTGCATCCTGAGAAACAGCTATGATTGACCTCTGTCCTCCGCAGAGGATCACAAACGTGCACAGAGAGGTTACAGTTGAAAGATACTTGCCTTTAAGTTACCTATTTATTTATATATTGTGTGTGTGCAAACAGGTATGTGTGCATGTCACAGTGCACGTGTGAGTGTCAGAGGACCACCAGTGACAGTCGGTGCTCACCTTCACAATGTGGCTAGCCAGGATAAAACGCACATTTTTGGGTTCATCAGGGCTCACACTCACCAACTACATCGTCATACTGACCCCAGGATGTCAGGTTGTGTGTCTGGTGAGTGGGGATGAACGTTGTCCTGCCAGCCCGGCCCTGCTTCTCTCTCTCCCCTCGACAGGACTTACGTAGGCCTTGAACTCTATGTATTTGAGGATGGCCTTGAACACGTTTTCCTCCTGACCCTGCCTCTGAGCACTTTCCTTTCCTTTGTTACTTGCTTGCCTCCAATATAAGCACGTAAATCCCTTTAGACACATCTACCTGAACTACCTCTAAATGGGAAACTATAGCTTAAGCTTATAAAAATCACAAAGGTGATTTTTTTTTTTCTTCAGTCCCAAATGTTACAGTTACCTCTTTAGTCTCTATATTTTAACTAGGCCTGCCTTACCAAGATACAGACCTGGAATAACAGACTTTTAAAAAGATGTAGTAACGATCGGAGGTGGGGAAAGAGAACAAAGAAAAAAAGGCACTCAAACCTACGCATTCATACAGTAACTCTGTAATTTCAAGTTAAAAGGTCACCCTGAAAATGTTTATATTCACACACACACCTTGACACATTTCTTGAATTAGACATGCCAAGAATAATTTTTATCATATAGTACCTTGATTCTAAAGCTGTGAGAAAATATATAAAATGGTTAAAGGAATGCTCCCTTAGTTATTTTTAGGAATTCTGGAGGCATAGTTAATTTTCCCTCGTGGTGTTTTAGAAGCAAAATTGCAGGTAAAAACAATCTCATGGAACAAACAATCATGAATGCATGACTACGTTAAGTCAATGTACACTCTTGGTTTAATAAAAGGTAGAGAATCTTCACTCCTATATCTTTGAGATACAAGAAAGCCCCAGTGAATACAAAAGTATCAAAAGATGAAGCGTGTATAATCTTAGGTTAATATCTTCTCTGCTTTCAGAGCTGATCATCAGGGAGGGGAGATACTTAACAAACAGTAACTGTTTTTAAATGTCAGAAAATCTCACTTTGTATATCAGTAGAACAATCTGACATTCTTTACCAAATCTCAGAGGGTCCAGATAAGAAAGCTGCACTCAGAACTTTTTATTTTAGTTTTCACCTGGGGAGTGAACACACATTGCCTCTATCTCTGTTTCATCATAAAAGGGGCCGCAACAAGCTCTTCTTTTGAGAGAGAGTGTTTCCCTGTGGGAACTGTTAGAGAAGGAGAAGAGAGGCTAATAGAGAGGGAGGAAGAGGCAAGGTCAGGTAGAGATGGACGAAAAAGTGGGAGACTGATAAAGTTAAATTCCATGCTCGCCAGTCTAGCTCTGGTCACTTGACACACCACCACATGCCTAGGTCACAGCACAGATCTACAACTACGAAAGGTCAAGGCAGTATGTCTGCCCTCACACCCACCAGTCCTATAGAAATGTTCTCCACTGAGAATTACCTAGATTAAAGCCAGGACACAGAATTTAAAAGAATGATCATGAACTTGACCAAAGAACTTAAAGGTGTTTAAAGATGATATGGGGGTTGGGGGGAACAGATCGAAGAACCTAAAGAGGATAATGATAAATGCCTGAATGATACCCAAGAAAATATAAATATGCCTATGGTTGAAGGAAACACAGATGATTATTCAGGGTTTGAAAACTGAATTCAGTAAGGAGATAAAAATATTGACAAGAACTCAAGGTGAAATGAAGATCAAGTTGAAAAACTCAGTAACGCAATTAGAAAACTCGGGGGGAAAGGCTTGTGGGTAAAATGGATCCAGTGGACTGTCAGGATTTGAAGATAAAGAAGATGAATTGGAACACTCAAATAAAGAATATGAAATTTGAGAGAGAGAGGAAAAAATCTCTCAAGAAACATGCAACAACTTTAGGACATCGTAAAAGACCTAATCTTCAAAGTACAGGTATGAACGGAGGGAAACGATCCCAGATCAATGGAAGAGACCAGATCCTTAACAGGATCGTAGGAGAAAACTTTCTGCACATAATGAGTGCAAACCCAAAAATACACAAGAAGCTCACAAAAGAGATAGGACCCGAAAAGAAGTTTCCTGTGGCATACTTCAGTCAAAACATTAAATATACAGAATGAAAAGAAAACTCTGAAAGCAGCAGGAGAAAAATCTCACGTCCTGTCACATATAAAGGAAACCCCACTAGAATGATAGCTGATTTCTCTACAGAAATTTTATTAGCCAGAAGAACCTAGGGCAATAAGCTCCGAGTTCTAAATGGACATGAATGCCAGCGTAGGCTACTTCACCCAGAAAGCCTGCCTGCCATAGTTGAAAGAGAAAGAGCAACTGTCCATGATATAAACAGCCTAAAAGAAATGGCGTCCACTCAACCAGCCCTATGGAGAATACCGGAAGCGATAGTTCAGACAGAGGAGATGAATAATCATAGCTGAGAGACTATAGAAAGAAAGTGATTGGGACTATAATTACTGAAATACAAAACAGAACTGAAAGCACCAACGGAAACAGCAGCTACGGGAGGAGAGTGGCCAACACACACCTTCAAGTAATTAAGGTTAAGTATTAATGGTGGCAACCCCCAATCAAAAGACACGATTTTGTTGAGTGGACTAAGAAACAAATTCCATCTGTCCATTGCCTACAAAAGACTCATTGCGCCTTCAAAATTAGGAGTCAGCTTTAAGCAAAAGGGTGGAAATAATTATTCCAAGCAACGGATCCAGGAAACATGCAGTTGTCACTAACATTGTATCTAGGGGGGAGGGGGGGAAGGGGAAGAGACTTTAAACTGAAACAAATTCAAAGAGATAAATAAAGAGACTTTATTCTAACCAAGGTGACATTAGCCAAGAAAATGTCACAATCCTAAACATGCAGGCACCATGCCTGGCATACCCAGTTTTATAAAACCAAAACAAGACCCCACATACAATTGGGCTTACACTTAAACGCATGGGTTAACTCCAACTCAGTAACTAGGTGATTCCAATACCCCAACTTCTCCAACAAATGGATCACACAGATATAAATAGAAACAGAAACCTCAGAATTATAGGACACCATACATCAAATGGACATGAGAGATGTGTACGGAAAATTTCATACAAACGCCAAAGAATATAAAGTCTATTCACGAGCCCACCAAAGCATCTCTAATCTAGGCCACTCATTTGAACACATACACACATGCACACACACGCAAAATCTTAATTCAGAAATAACTCAAAAGTAATTAAATACCTGCATGTATTCTTTCTAACTCAAATACAATAATATTTAAAATCAATACTAAGTGAATTTCTAATAACTACATAAATTCAGGAAAATTAAATAACACAATACTGAATGATGGATGAATGGGTCAAAAAAAGAAACCAACAAAATTTTTCCTGGAATTAAATGAAAATGAAAACACAACACACACATGCACACACACATGCACACACACATGCACACACACATGCACACACACATGCACACACACGCACGCACACGCACTCCTTTGGAACACATTAACAGCAATACTAAGATTCTCCATTAAAATACTAAAAAAAAAAGCACAGATGAATGACTTAATGTATGCAAAAATTTGGCAAAACAAACCCAAACGCAGCAGACAGCAAGGAATAATTTTAAAAAACAAAAAGCAAAAAACCCACAGAGGTGAGATTAATGAAATAGAAACAGAGAAAACAGTACAAAGAGTCAATGAATCTAACAGGTAGTCCCTTGAGAAGATAAACAAGAGCGACAAACTCTTGACCAAATTAACCAAAAGAATGAGAGAGATGACCCAAATTAATAGAATCAGAGATGAACATGGAAACATTACAACAAACACCAAAGAAATTCAGAATATTATAAGGAGATCCTTTAAAAGTGTATGCTTTATTCAATTAGATCCAACTCAAACAGCTCAGGCCTAAATGATTCACAGCAGAATTCTACCAGACTTTCAACTATTTGCAATCAATTCTTCTTAAACTACTCCCAAAGGAGGAAGGAAGAGGAGGGAGGAGGGAGGGAAGAGAGGAGGGAGGGAGGAGAGGAGGGAGGGAGGGAGGGACAGAGGAGGAGGGAGGGACAGAGGAGGGAGGGGGGAGGGAGGGAGGGAGGGAGGGAGGGGGAGGGAGGGAGGGAGGGAGGGAGGGAGGGGAGGAGGGAGGGAAGGAGAAAACAAAAGAAAAGACAGGATCACTTCTAAGCTCTATGAAGTCAGTATCAATTTAATACTCAAACCAGGTAAAGATACAAGAACAACAAAAATACTACTTTGGGCTAATATTCCTCACGAACATGAATTCAAAATTGTCAATAGAATATTCTTAAGCCAAATATGAATATATATTGAAAAGATTATCTATTGTGACCAAGTTGGAGATGCAGGGATGGTTAAAAGGTATACAAGTCAATAATCACATCAACAGATTCAAAGACAAAAATCACATGATTATCTCAATAGTTGAAGAAAAGTCTTTCACAAAATCGGCGTGCTTTATGATAAATTCCTAAAATGGCACCTGTCATGATGACCTCCATCAGGTGCCAAGAGAAGTTTCTGTGGTGAGGGATGAGAGTGACCCTTACCTGCATCTATAAGGATGCATATTTAGAATGCAGGAAGGACCTATACTGGTTTGTTAAGGTAACAGTAATAGATTCTCCTTTAAGACCCATGACTTCACCAGCCCTGGGTATTGGCTCATTTTTCAGTAGTGGGCATGTCGAGTGGGCCCAAGTCCAATTAGACAGTTGTTGGTTACCATCAAGATATAAATGGCACTATTGCACCTTTAGGAGTGTCTTACAAGACTGGTCACTGTGGTGATTCATAGTCACCAGGCCCAGAAAGGACTAGTGATTGCTTCCACTCTTTGGCAACTTGGATAGCACCTTCTTGTACTATGAAAGCTAGTCTTCAGGAGGAGGCTTTCAGGTAAGATACAACTCAAATCTTCCAAGTCCTCGGTCTGAAGTGTGTTCCATCTTCACCAATGGGCACTCACCTTCAGCCTCTGGGATGAAATAACCTATATTATTTCAGGAATCTCTTGGAATCCCCTGACTAACAACTTAAAAAGCGTTTTCTCATTCTAGGTTCTGGGGTTTTTTTTAAATGGTCATATGGGACTTGTGGGGAGAACTGTCAGCCCAAGAGGCACATTCATCATAGTTAGATAGGTAGATAGATAGATAGATAGATAGATAGATAGATAGATAGAAGATAGATAGATAGATAGATAGAAGATATGGATAGACTTATGAATGATGGATGGAAAGACATATGGATGGATGGATGGAAAAGACAGACAGACAGACAGACAGACAGACAGACAGACAGACAGATAGATGATAGATAGATAGATAGATAGATAGATAGATAAAATAGATAGATATGGATATGATTATGAATGATAGATGGATAGATGGATGGATGGAAAGACAGACAGACAGACAGATAGATAGATAATAGGTAAATAAATGGATAGACTAATAGATGATCGATCAATAGACAGAATTATATTCATTATGCACAATTTTAGATAAATATAAAATAATGTTTCCTTAAGGCTTTTGCAAACATCTTTAGTGTTATTTATTCCTCCCTCTCCTATATTTACCTCCATCCCTACTTGCAAATTAAAGCTCCCTCACTGTGTATCCCATTTCCTTTCTCATATACCCTGTAGCCTGCTAGCCCCCTCTTTACAGTATCCACTCCCATGGTCCTTCCTTCCTTCTGTGGTTTTACATTTACTCCAGGTTCTACACTCCAATCTGAAGACTTGGAGCTAGGAACTACATAAGAGAGCACAGGTTGTGTTTGTCTTTCTGGGTCTGGGTTACCTCACCTGGTGTAATATTTACTAGTTCTATCCATTGACCTGAAAATTTTATGATATTCCCGGTTAATCATTCCCTTGATTGGAAAGAAGAATCTCTTCTCATTAGCTTTCACTGAACATCTATTTTGTTGGTTATTAAGGTATAAAAGCCTGCTTGGTTCTGGTTCCATTTGATTGAAAGGCTCTCTCATCCTTTTACTGTTAACCCTTCAGGCTTTTCTAAGCTCATCCCAGCTCCTGAATGACACAGAAGCTTATATTTATTTACAATGCTTTGGGCCTTAGCTTCGGCTTGCTCCCCAACGAGCTCTTATATTAATCTGTTTATATTATTCTATGTTCTGCCACGTGGCTGGTCACCTCTCCTCAGTTTCATATGTCTGCATTTGGATGGTGAATCCCGAATCACCGTTTCCCAGAGTTCCTCTCTCTATCTGCCAGATGTCCTGCCTTATTATCCTGACTTTTGCTATAGGCCATAGACAGGGATTTTTTTTTTTTTTTGACCAATCAGAATGTGCCTTAGATAGGCAAGGAAGGTCAGAGACACATCTTCACACAGTGTTTAAAGCTGAGATGGGTTTCTTGTAGACAACAGAAAGATGAATTTTGTTTCTGATCCCATTCAGCCAGCCTGTGTTTTTTGATTGGAGAATTGAGATCATTAATATTTAACTTTATATTGAAAAGGTGTGTGCTGATTACAGTCATTTGTGGCTGTGTTCTTAGTCGTGGGTTGTGTTTCAGGAATTATAGCTTCATTTGTTTTCTTCCTATGGTCTCTTATCTATCCTTATTTAACTCTTCAGTTCCAAGTATTGCTTCTCTGTTCTGTTTAGGGTTTTTCTCTGGGTATGAATTATTTTAGGCTGTTTGAGTCATGGAAAGTTTTTTCTCTTTCATCTATGAAAGATACTTTTGTTGGATACATTAGTCTAGATTGGTACTAATGATCTTTGAGATAGATACATTGTTCAAGGCTCTCCTGACTTTCAAAGTTTCCATTGAGAAAATTATTTAATTACCTGTTATTTTGATGGGTTTTCCTTATATATAACTTATGGGTTTTTTTCTTTCACTACTTGCATCTTTCAATGTTTCTTTTCTTCTGGATATATGATGTTTTAATTATGATATGCTTTTGGGAATTTCTTCTCTGTTCTTATCTATTTTGTATTCTGCAGGCTTCTAGTACCTGTATGGATATGTCTTTCCTCAGTTTGCCAAAGTTTTCTTCTATTATTTGTTGAACAGTTGTTCTATGCCATTGACTTGGATTCCTCTTCCTTATCTATGCCTATAATAGATAGATTAGGTTTTCTGATGCTGGCAAATAGTTCCTTTCTTATGCTTTTTATTTCATATTATTTTCTTATATATCTGATTCCTCTACTTTATCTTCAAGTCCTGATAGTCTATCGTCTACTTGATCTACTCTACTTGTAGGTCATGCCCTGAGTTTCCTACTGGAGTATTCTGTTCTTCAAGCCCATCTTCATTTCAGCATGAATCCTTTCCCGCATTTCTCTTTAGTGAATTTAGATGTCAAATCCTGAATGGTCTTCATCATCTTGCTCTGCATCCCGGTTGTATTTTCTTAAACAACACTCAGAGATTCAGTATTATTCTCTTAAAATTTGACAAGATGTCTATTTGTGTCTCCTTTAAACGCTTTGAATTCTTTAATAAAATTTATGATCTCCTAAATCATGTATTCTCTGATTCATTTAGGTAATTCTCATTAGAACACATTTTGACAGGACTACTGGGTTTGATGGTATAAATGCTATCTTGGCCATTTATATAGATTCTACTTTTGTGATGTGACCTGGGCATGTGGACTTTTTTCCTTGGCTGTATGTCTGATGTAAGAGTCTGCCCACTTTAGATTGGGCCCGTGCAAGATCTGTGTGACCAGAGCTAGGCCAGGTAGGCTGATGAATGTGCTGTTTGACTGAATTTCAGCCTGTGAGGACATGGCAGCAGGGTTGATAGGAGAGGGGAGTGGCTACATATCAAGCAAAGACGGCTCAAAAAACAATGCCAGTTCACAAGCCTTGGTCTGGAACTAGGCTTGTGGGTATGGAGATTCCTATTGCATGTCTCATTGCCCACCACAAAGGCCACACAACATCTGTCACAACCTACTTACAATCCCATCCCTTATGTGCTTCTTTCGAGGATTATAATGTATTCTCCAGTCCATTAGCCTTTGGGCAATGTTGTTCCCATACTTATGAGGTCAACTCCATTCATAAAGGAGACATACCACCCTGTACCACATAGAGGAATATAGCTACCCTAGGATTTTATCCACTGACATCCACTGGTGAGTCACTCTCACATGCTTGGTGTTAGCTGCAGATTCTAGCAGCTATTTCAGGCAGTATGCCCCTCTCACCACATGCTGTACACATTTCCAACAGCCTCTGTAAATTCTCAGTGTTCACTTCCTGCCATGCTGACTAGTTTCATGGGATGAGATGGGCAGATGTTGAGGGGGGTGTTCCAGGTGTTTGTAAGTGTGTGTAGTATGTGTAGGGTGTGTGTGTGTGTGTTGTGATAGATGAGAGAGAGAGAGAGAGAGAGAGAGAGAGAGAGAGAGAGAGAGAGAGAGAGAGAGAGAGAGAGAGAGAAGAGAGAGAGTTGTGTACACATGAGTGTATATGTCATTTGCCCACATGCAGAAACCAGAGGAGGAAGCCAAGTGTCTTCCTCCATCCCTCCTTCCCTTATTACCTTGTGACAGGGTCTCCAACTGAACTGGAAGCTCGCCAGTTTGGCTAGGCTGACTGGTCATCAAAATAATGAGATATCCCCATCTCTACCATAGAGTACTGGGGTCCAAGCAAGGGATGGTTAGTGCTAATTGTCAGCTTGACAAAAATCTGGAATCACCCAGAATATGAGCCTCTGAGCATGCCAATGAGAGATTATCTTAATTACTTTGGTGTGGGAAGGTCTGTGCACTGTGAATGGCACCATTCCCTGACTGGGATCTTAGGTTGTCTAAACGCAAGATGAAATTGAGTAGAGGCCATCATTTTTTTTTTTCATCTTCTTTTAACTGTATATATAATGTTACCAGTCACTTCAAGGTGTGATGCCTTGAATTCCCCATCAAGATGGACTATGGACAAAATAAGCCCTCTTCAAGTTTCTTTTGTTTGCAGTGTGTTTTACACAACAAATTTTTTTTGTAAAGTGTAATGCAAGGAACATGCAGCTATGTGTGATTTTTTTAAGTTGGTGCTGGATTTGAATTCAGGTCCTTCTTTTGCTATGCAAACGCTCTTACCCACGGAGCTAACTCCCAGCTCCCTCTGTGCTTCTGTCTTTCTATGGGTGCATTTTAAAAATAGAGTCCTGTGACAGATGAATAAAGCAACCCTGCCCTAGTAAGTCCCCACGTCCTAATTTCTGAGTCCTGCAAATGGAAGCTCATACACAGGGTACCTGAATTTAGAAAGATTTACAGGATAGAGGCTTACCTTGGCTCCAAGGTCTGGAAGTTGAAGAATATGATCAAGGTCACTAAGGAAGAAAGAAGTGCTGGAGCAATGCAGTAGGCATGTGCAGTAGGCATGCGCAGTAGGCTTGAACAGTAGGCATGTGCAGTGGGCATGTGCAATAGAATGTGCAGTGGGCAGGCACAGTGGGCTCCTACATTAGGCCTGTGCATCAGGCACCCATAGAAGCAGCAGAGCAGGAGGGGCAAATTAGCATTGCAATAACTAGATCTGCCATAACTAACTCATTCTTTAAGAATATCAAGGTACTTAGGAGATACCCCATGACTTAATCACCACTCCCCAAGGTTCTTAGTCCCAGTACTACCACAGAGGAGTCAAATTTCAATGTGAACTAGGGAATATTTTTTTTAAAATGTCAGTGGTGAACTGGCCTTGCAGATGAGTGTAAAGTCATGATGGTGAGAGGACAAAACTAGAGTGTTCACAGGGTTTCTGCATGTGATCACAGTGGCCCTACAGAGAGGTGTCAGAAGAGTAAAACAATGGAGGTACACAGAGGTTGAGTTGGCATGGTCCCAGTAAGGGTTATAGCTCCAAAATAATGTGCCACTGCTAAACCTCCAGGAGGGAAAAGCTGTACTCCTGTGATCGAGGTTTGAGTACCACCAGCTTCCTGGCATAAGCTCATGAGAGCACCACTATAGATCACATTTCCTACCAGTGTCCATGTTTCACACTCACAGAGCATCCCTAGACCATAACAAAGTAGCTCAGGAAGAGTTGGTGGAGCCACAGGAGAACCAGGCTGTTGAGACGGTTGAGTCAGCTGGTTGGGCTTTCTTCCCACAAAGGCTTGTAGCCCTGTCCTGTTCCATGGTGACAGAGTGACTAGGGGAATGCTGCAGCAGGGAAAGAGAGAGGGGTAATCCCAAACAGCAGAGTAGCTACAGCATAGCGGCCTTCCAGAGTAGCTGAGGGGTAGGGAGGGGAGTGTTTACCTATCGGGACAGAAGTTCTTGTATTATGTTAATACACAAATTTGTAAGTGAGACTGCCTGGGTACAAGCCCAAGGGCAGAGCACCAAGAAGCTTTGGCATGATCTGTTTTTTAACCCACGGGCTTTTGCCTCCAGTACTATGTGTGTAATCACCCAGCCCTGAGAGTATTTACTGGGTTCTCATTATATGTTCTAGGGGACAGTTAGCCATACTTCAGTAAGCAAAACAAACTCCTGACTTAGAGTGACCCTGCTGTCACAGGGAGGTTTGAGTCACCTGCACCTGTCCACATGCTGAGTTCTTGTTGGGGAGAGCCTAAGTCTTGGTACCCAGAATCCTCACATCACCCCTGAGGGATCCGCTCTTATTATCCCAATGTTTGGGTTGAGAAAACTGAGACCACCAAGGAATGGTCATTCATCATAAGCCTAGCTAGATCCAGACAATTCAGAGGGACCTCACAGGATCTCAGCCTCCATTATGAGAACAAAGAGGCACAGGGAAGCACGTAATACATAGGAAAACTGAGGTCTCAAGAAGGAGAGATCCAAGTTAATCAACTGTGAGCTAGACCTACATCTTGTGCCTTTGACCCAGGAAACAAAAAGAAAAGCAAGATGCTGGAGAGACAGCCACAAGGGATCATTTCTGGTAGGCCAAGGATTCAAGAGATCATCTCTAGTGGGCTAGGGATGCAAAAGATGTGGGCCATGGATGGTCTTCCTGGTGGGCTATGAGTAGGTGTTGGACTTCTTGTCTGTCCAGGCAAGTACAGTGCTTGAAATTTAAGAAAGGGGAAGAGAAGTTTCTTGTTAAGGAAATGTCATTAATCATAGTGATCAGAGACTGAAGGTCAGAAGCTTCCTTTGAAAGGGAATAGTGGGCTTAAGAGATATAGAAGCATAGAGAAGGATTTCAGCAGGTAAAGTACATGCTGTACACGGCTATGGATCTGACTTCAATCCCTAGGGCCCACATTAAAAAAAAAAAAAGAAAGAAAGAAAAAGAAGAATCTGGCACTGTGCCACAAGTACATGTGATCTTAGTGATGTGGGATTGGGTGGGGGAGAGACAGGCAGGCAGATCACTAGAACTCAGGGCCACCTAGTCTAGCCCAATCAGTGAGTGGCAGACCAAGCAGAGAACCTGTCTCAAAAAAACAATATTCCTGAGGAGTGACATATAGGAATTGCTCTTGTCTCCATATATACTGTGCTAAAGTTTTCTAAAGGGACAGAGCTAATAGAATACATACAAACATTCATATATCTATACATACATGTTTAAAAGGGGATTTATTAAAGTGGCTTATAGGCTATGGATGAGGTATCCCAACAGTGGCTGTCCCCAGATGGAAAGGGCAAGTATCCAGTAGCTGTTTGGTGCAGGAGCCTGAGTGTCTTGCAGTTGCAAGCTGGTGCTGGAGTCCTGGAAGATTCCTAGAGGGTTGCCAGTCTTCAGCCTACACTGGAACCTCTAAGAAGTAGGTTCTAACACCAGGAAGGAATATTCCAGCAACAGGATAGATCTTGCCTGTGAGAGTGTGGGCAAGCAGGCTAAGAGCAAATTCTTCTTTCTTCTGTGTGCTTTCATGTGGACTGTCAGTCAGAAACTGTGGTCCAGGTTAGGGCAGGTCTTCCCATATCAAATTATCCAATCAAGAAAATTCCTCATGGGCATGCCAAGCGCTTGGGTTTTAGTTTATTCCAGATGTGGTCAAGTTGACAACTGAGATTAGCCATCACACATGCACAGCCACAAGAGATAGGGAAGGGCTGGAGAAATGGCTCATTGGAGAGTAACTGCTGTACAAACATAAGAACCCAAGTTAGGATCGCCAGCTTCTATGTAAAAAGACAAACAGGCACTGCGGAAAGAGGGTCGTCAGAGACAGGTGGAAGCTCACCTCAAACTGGTGAGCTCCAGATTTGAAAAGAGATCCTGACTCAAAAAAAAATATATAGATAGAGATCAAAGAACACACCCAGCATCAATCCTAACACATGTACATACACACACAAGCACACACCTTTTGTGCAGACACACACTTACACACAGATAAACATCACACACACACAAATAAAGCAAATTAGTTTGCTTTATGAAGGCCTACAGAAGCAGCCAATGCTCTGATGGAAGAACATCTCAGGCAAGATGTCCAGTCTCAAACTCAATGCATACCCAGAATCTTAGAAGGGGTTCTGTATCCACACTGGGCCAAGTCCAAGTCCTGTGTTTCCAGGGCCAGGAACATGATGTTCACAGATAGATCACCTTCAAAGAGTTCTGGAAGGAATAAGCTACCAGGCATACCAAGTCCCCAAGTTGAGGGCTACTTGCTTATGTGCTATCTTTAGTCTCTGATAGGCCATACACATCAGTTGGCTTGGGATGAGTCTGTGAGACTTCTTTCTTATTACCTCGGGGCATATTCCTGTGTGGGTGTCTTCACAGAACTCACCCTGAAATTCACATCTGCATAGGCTAGCTTGGAGACAGCACAGACTTAGCTCATTAGTGCAACTCTATGGCTAATGGGAAGTGTATGCCTACTGTTCAGTGGAAGCCCAAGGAACAGTCTGGCCCATATGGTATCCCAGCAACTGAAGCAAACTAATGACTCAAAGTATCTCATACCTGGGTTCTTCCTCCTTTTAGCCTGAAAGACAATGTCCTAGACACTAATGATTATAAACATTGCCTGTCCTCATTAAAAGAAGAAGGGGTCACAATTTTAAAAATCTGCACAAGCTACTGTGTCAAGCCAGGTGCTGCCATCCCCACATATCCACAAGGCCAGAATGTAGCCTCTAGGCAGCACTCAAAGTCCCTGAATCAGAAGAGCTGGAGAAACAGTTCCATTTCTCCTTAGCTGTGCTTGCCATGCAAGTATGAGGACCTGAGTTTAATCACTGGTACCTACACAAAAAATCCAGACATGTGCCAAGCTTGAAGTCCCAGAGCAGAGACAGACAGATCCTGGGGCTTGATGGTCAGACAGCCTAGCTGAATCCACGGGTCTCAAGCTCCAGTTAGGGAACCTGTCTCAAGACAAAGACGAAAGTCAATATAGGGCGTGTGGCTCCTAAAAAATGGAATCCAAGATTGACTTCTAGCTTCCATGTGCACACATGTGCAAGCATGCCCACACACACCACACACACACACACAACACTCTGGACAGAAATTGGACAGGGACATGAAGGAAAGGGCAAACCTCTCCAACAAGAAGGACCCTGTTAACATTAAACACATTCATTGTTGTGGATGTGTAAGTGTCCCATCAGCTAAGAGGAGGCCCTGGGAATACAAGCTATGTCTCTGTGACTCCACAACCTAACAAGCAACAGTTAGAAGGAAGATGAATATATAGAGGAGCTGAAAACAGTGGGTGTGGGATGGGGATACTTCACAACTTGAGAGGGAGATGGAGTTTGGGTACCACAGCAATGTAGACCCTGGGCTCCTGTTAGAGGAAGAAGGATGGAAGATATCTACACAGCATCTCTTGCCTCTTCTTTCCTCCATCCCTCCTCCTCCTCCACTCCAAAGGGTAGCCATCAAAGAACCTCTATGCTGAGCTTGTCTACAAAAGAAGTTATGAAGGATTTATCAGGAGCTGAAGAAATGTTGCCATTGCCGTCTTGCCTGTCCTACCAGGAAACCGAGCTCTCATTAGATGTCACAGGCATCAAGAAGGGCTACAGGACATCAGGGGCTGCTCACAAAGCCCAAGCCACCAACAGCCAGCAGTGGGGGTGGCAGAGAGAGACATAGGCACTGGATGCTAACTGCACACTGTGCTGCAGCACTGAGCAAGGCCTGGCTAGTCCAGAGTGGTCTGGGGCCATAATAAGTGAAGAGAAATGGGCCACCTGAGCAGAGCTGGTCCTGGGACCCTCCAGCACATTTAAGCAACTCATTTGCCCATTTTACCTCTTTTAAAAAGCATGGAGGGGAAAGCCACGAAAGAAAGCTTACTTTCCCTAAAGCTGTCACCTTTTCTGAATCTCTTCCTGATCATAAAATAATTGTATTTTCTTGACCCTCCAACATTCCCCTGTTTTAATGTCTTCTTTTAAATGAGTCGCAGTCACTGCTATGTACTGCAGGCACTGAGCAAACTATGAAGCTACAGGGTCACAGTTAACTACTTGAGCGCACGCACACAACACACACACACCACACACAATCTACAAGACCAGTCCTGTGAAAGAAGTGTTATAAACAAGAAATCTCAAGTCACAGAGCTAGCAAACTGGGACAAGGTTCGGATACCAAAGCCCCACATTTAAGGACGTGTGGGAAATTACCTCCTTGTTAAATGAACAGAGAGCAACAGTCACCCCATTGAACAGATGTGGAAGCTGAAACTCAGTAGGGCCCAGTCCACACAGAACCCATAAACTCCACGTGCTGATTCATGCCACAAAACTGGATATAAATGTTTGCTTGGTAATTCCAGTACTGGAGGAGACAGAGACAAGTGGATTCTTGGAGCTCACTGGTCTGCAAGCCCAGCTTAAATAAATGCCAAGCCTCAGGTCCTAGTGAGAGGCCCAGTCCCAAAGACCAAGGTGCATAACTCCTAAAATATAACACCTGAGGTTGGCTTCCACGTACATGGACACACACATGTGTACCTGCATATACATGAACATATACACATGCTTGCATGTAAATAAGTACTAGAGTGTTGCTCGTGCATGTACTTTATCTGTGTCTTTGCCCTAGTCCACAGAGTACTAAGAGTAGGAGATAGGAGACCCATTCAGCACAGCTACTCTGAGAAGAGCAAGGGAGATGCCACCTCCTCAGCCTCCCTGTCTTCTAGTAACAGAATGTTCACTGCAGCTGAGTTCGCCCACAGCTCTTGCCACTAAGTATTATTTCCAACAAAACTCTTGTAAATTGATTTGTAGGAGAGGGGATGATGGAGAACAACGGGAGGCTGCAAACATTGAATTTAACGCCAAAATAATCTAATCTGTCCAATTTTGTATTCCTTCCCTACAGTTAATGTGTGCAAGCAAGTCATTGACACTTTGATTTGCACATCTATCTCAACGGGAAACAGTGGAACTGTGATAATAAATGCATTATCTAGATAAACGGTGGCTCATCAGAGTGAACCGAGAGGAATAGGTTGTGTGCTGCTGTTGATCTGCAAACAGGAAATTCACTTTTCTCTTGACCCTTGGTTGCTGCCAGCTTTTGAAATTCCAGAATAGGGAGGAAGGGGAAGTTAGGACTGCAGAAGAGGAAGTAGAAGGGTCCCAGGACTGCCAGGAGAAGATATAACACAGCAATAATGATGCCTCCGGCTCTGTGTCTCTGAACCTGACCTAGTTGGAAGTTAATCTTTGATCTTTCCTCTAGCGCCCTCTACATACCCCAGCCTGCACCTACACCAACCAAGCATCTTGATCACATCATCTCTCCCTTTCCAGCCCCAAGGCCACAGGTCCCCATGGGCTCTGTTGGAGCAGCCGACCAAGGATTCAGCTCCTCCTCACCTTCCGCTAATCTAGCCTGCTCAGAGGTGCTTCCCATGATGTTTCATGCTGAAATCCCTCGTGGCTTCCTTTTTCTACCCTTTCTTGGACTGCAGAAACTTCTTCCTCTTGTGAGTCCCTCTGGAACTCTCTTGCCTTTGCTTCTCTCACTTTGGCACCTGAAAATAGGAGCTTTATCTGATTCACCTATTTGCTTCTCAGCAACAATTATAGTTCCTGGGATGCTGGGATGCTGGATGCTGGGATGCTGGGATGCTGGGATGCTGGGATGCTGGGATGCTGGGATGCGGGATGCTGGGATGCTGGGATGCTGGGATGGATGCTGGATGCTGGGATGCTGGAAGATGGTTGGTGGAGAGTGGGTGGGTGGGTGTGTAATGAATGGATAAGTAAATGGATATATGAACAGGATGGATGCATGCATCCATGAATCCATACATGGTGAGTACATGGATCAGTAGATGGATACATGATGCGTGCATGTACAGATACAAAGATGGATGATAATCAGGGGGCGTTGAAGGTTAAGCAAACAAATGGATAATAAATGATAAGTGTATGAATGAATACTTGAGTGTATGAAGAGATGGATGCATAAAAGGATGGATGCAGTTAGATGAGTGGGTGAGTTAGGTGGTGGGCAAGCATCGGGATCATGGCTGGTTGAAAGAAGAGCAGAGTGAAGACCAACATGAAGGAACAGAGACCCAGCCTGTACTTTCTTCCTTGAATTCCCTGAGACTCTGAGAAGTCTATCTGCATTCTAAGCAGTGGAACAGATTTAAATATGTCACAAGTGCTGAGATGTGTCATTCTGCAAAGTGCTTCCTTTGCAAGCATGAGGACTTGAGTGAACCCACTAGAATCACCATTAAGGCAGGCATGGCAGTGTGCATTTATAACCCCAGTCCTGGAGAGGCAGAGAAGGGTGGATCCCTGAGACTCACTGGCTGGCCAACTAAGCTGAATCAGCCAGAGTAAAAGGTGACTGACCCTGCCTTATAAAAACAAGGTGGATGATACCACACCAGTACACGTGTACACGCACACATGTACACACATAAACACACACATGTGCATCTGTGCATACACACACATGTACACACAGACACACGCATGTACACACATGCATACACATGCATACACATGCACACATGTACACATGTATGTAGCAGGATACTTATTCTGCCACATTGTATTCTCAGTGGAGCTCTGTAATTAGGCAGTAGAAGAGAAGTGAAGCTGGGAAAGAAAGAGAAGAAAGGGAGGAGAGAAACAGAGGAAGGGGAGAGGAGAAATAGACGAAGGGGAGGAGAAGAAGGAGGCTATCAGCCTTGGAGAACCACGGATGGGTGGAAATCTGTCCTGGGTAGCAACTTCTATCAAAAGGTTAGATATTGGGTAACAACTCTAATTGTGTGGGCATCTTGTTGATTGAGCATTTCTAAATATATAAATCCTTTAGATAATCATTAAGCTTAAAGAGTCTCATTTCTACTGGGTACTGTGAGGATGGCAGATATTGTCTGGGGTTCAGCAGTGCTTTGTGGATGCAGCATGGTGGACTCGTCTCGTGGGTGCCAGGGCCTGCACATATAGCTAGCCAGAGCCCAGACCAGAGCAGAGGAGCAGCAGAACATGATGGCTGCCCGGGAACAAGCCAGACTGGGTGACATTTTCAAAATCACCCCTACATATGTACACACATATGTGCACACATGCATACATGCACACACATGTACATACACATGTACACACATATACACATGTACACACATATTCACATGCACACATACATGTGCACACATATACACACACATGTACACTCACACACATCTGCACACATATTTTATAAAACTATGCCATGAACCTCTGGGGAAGCTCATAGCCTGCATCATCCTGCCATGTCCAACTCC
This sequence comes from Mastomys natalensis, assembly GCA_021653895.1. Lineage (NCBI taxonomy): Eukaryota > Metazoa > Chordata > Mammalia > Rodentia > Muridae > Mastomys > Mastomys natalensis. The sequence goes on along the minus strand of JAJTUV010000404.1, from coordinate 1,419,597 downwards.
ATGACAAACCATGGTCATCTTCCACACAGCACATCAGCCCACAGCTACATTTTCAGGGCTCAGGGCCTGGTTTGGCCACCATTCTATGCTCTCATTCTGTTGGATGAGAGGAGCTCCTTCTTGGAGTTCCAGTTGCCTTTACCCTGTCCTCCTGCAGCTGTCATGACTATGCTTTTGGGTAATGTACACTGTCTCAACCACAGAGCCCTGCAGCCACGGTGTTAAACACAAAATGTGCCTGAATCTAATGAGGTTCCTCCTTCAAGCTGGGCCACAAAACCCCACTCTGTGCCTATTTCATTGCAATCACCCTAGGTTGCCCCATATTGTCATTTTGTTCATAAGAGCATAATTAGAAATGTCAAATATTTTACAGTGCTCACAGTGCATTTAATTTAAGAGTATCTGGTCTTATGTCCTGATATCGGCACAGTAAAAACACCATTGAGGCATGTCTTCTCTTAATAAACTGTACAGGCTCCAGCAACCACCATAATCTTTTTAAAAATTTTTTCTCCTTGTGCTTCTTTGCCTGACAATAGATAATCAACTCTAGGATATACATAGAAAAACTGAATGAAGTGTTTAAGATCATATAAAGGCTTAACAATTTACTAAAATCCCAACCATAACACCCATATTTACCTGCCACTTCTCCCTCGAAGTAAGACCCAAAACCCCAAGATGAGTCAGCACTTCAGGTGTCAAGTGAAAACCTATTTTCCCCCTTTCTGCCTCTACAAGGGCAAAATGGTGACTGTTCTACTTATATCTGGGATTCTTCACTGTAAGCAGGACAGCAGTAAGAACGCCAGAGCATGGTTGAAACCAGAAAACGTCATTCACTCATGCAAGTATTGGTTGCTTTTCGAATTCCAATTTCAAAATCCTTGACCAAATAAAAAGATATAAGAAAGGACAAGTTCATCTGGTCACAGTTTAAACACAGTGCAACGTGCCTGGGAAAGCGTGGGAGCAGGGCAAGTGGCAGCCGGTCACACTGAACACAGAGCCAGGATGCAGAGGGTTGCTGGTGTTTGGCTCACTTCCTCTTTTTTATTCAGTCCAGGACTCTAGCTTACGGCATGGTACCACCCACATTGAAGATGGGTCTTCCCAACTCAACCCAATCTACAAGGTCCCTTATAGATATGCCCAGAGGTTTGTTTTCATGGAGATTCTAAATACCACCAAGTTGACAATCAAGATTGAGTATCACAAGGTGCCTCTTTAAGGTGCTCTTTAACTAACAATGAATGATGTCTCCCAAATCCACAGTAAGCTAAACACATAAGCAGAAGCTGGTTCTAGTATACCTCTGGTACCCTCTTCTAGCAGAATAGCCACCATGGAGCCAATACACTACCAAGCATCACAAAAGTGGACTATATCCCATCTGTAGCTGGGAAAACATCAAGATTCAGCGTTCCAATTACATTTTCTCCTGACCATGTATCACTCACGATCTGCCGTACAGTCAGACCATCATACACTGGAGATGTCTGGACCAAGATGCCAAGGGTCCCCTTCCATTCTGCATCTTGAAAGGGGATGTGTTTATTATCCCATCCTAGAAGAAGCCTGATTATCTCAGGATATTGAATCTGAGAGTCAGAGACCAGACATGAGACACTGAAGCCCTGAGCTATTTTTAAAACTGTCCTCTTGACTAACTGTGCATAGTACTAGAATTTGGGTCTTAACTATCCCTGAAGGTTTGATCTTGGCTTGGTCCCCACAATAGTGTGGGATTTTAAAAGTGAAAGCAAAGGGATGGTGTTATTATGTATTGCAGAAATCAGACCTTCAGGAAAACAAATCGAACCCAGAGAACTAGAGAGCTCATATTTAATTACGCCAGCAGGCCCAGCTGGCAGACCCATCTGAGCTAAAACTCTGAGGAGTTGGGCCCTAATCCAACAGCTCTTCACAATATTTATAGCCTGTACGGCATCACTTTTTTTCTATCTTTTTCTGTTATTGGTGGGTTTAACATATATGATTAAGGACCACAATTGAGCATATTTACAGAAGGAAAACTGATATGGTTGGAACAATTATTTTGCAACTCTTGGGTTAAGCACATGCAGGGTAGGGGTTGAGGGGAGTGCTATCTAATACAGGAAGAAAACAAGAATACAGAAGCAAAGTGCCACACATGTGACATAGCTGCAAGTGCAGCAGAGATTTTAACTCATTCTGAGCCTCCTCATCTATAGTTGTTCACAATCTGTCCTTTAAAGGCTTGGTAGTACTCTAGCCCCTCCTCTTCCTGTGATACCCTAGCCCCTCCTCTTCCTGTAGAACACTAGCCCTCCCTTTCCTGTGGCATCCTAGTCCCTCCTCTTCCTGTGACTTTTATTTTTTTAGGGGTAGCATATGCAAGTGCTGGTACTTACTCATAAATATACACCTATTTGTGGAAAACAGAGAGCAACCTTAGGTCTCATTCCTCTGGACCACCTTACTTTTGGGGATGTCGCAATCCTGGAGCTTGCTTGTTCATCTGGGTCAGCTGGCCAGTGACCCCTGGGATTCACCTGTCTTCTCTTCCCTAGCACAGGGATTACAGGTGTATCCCACCATGCCTGGTGTTTTTTATGTTGTTTGCTTCTTTGTTTTTGTTTTTTAAGAGGGTCCCGGGAATTGAACTCAAAGCACATATCATCCACACTTGCAAGGCAAGCACTTTCCCATTGAGCCACCTTCCCTGCCCTTCCTGTCACCTTTGAATGCTAGTCACAAGGGAAGCAGCTTTGTTTGGCTCCACACTCTCCACCATGCTGACTCAATGATTAGAGAGTAGAGCCTGCAAAATTCAGAGCAAAAACCAAAGCTTTCTTTGTCACAGTGACAGAGAGATGGCAACACTCCCACCTACTCACTCACAGTCCCCGGATCTAAGGTTGTAAAACAATAGAAACTGTGACCTGGTACATCTAGACACCCCAAAGAAAGAAACAGGGAAGAGGAAGAGTTAAGAAATCTGGGTGCAGTGATAACACATAGTGGCCTCCCCACTGACGGGCCAGCCTCACTCCATCTTAAAATTAGAAGCCATCTTATTAGAAGGTCAAAGTAAGTTCATTCCTGTTTTCTGTAAAATTTGGGGTTGACCTATTTTCTGGAATTTGACACGTTCCACACCCTATACCCTGACCTCCACTCTGATAAGATATTATGTTCTGCCAAGTATTTTGAAGTGTTCGGCCAAGTTCCTACATAACCAAAATTCCCCTGGAAATCCCCCAACCCTTGAAAAGCCCCAAGTCTTGCAGTTTGGGGGGTTATATAAACCCCATGGTCTCTATGTTCACTGCTGTTTTCTCAAACCCCTGCTTTTAGGGAATAGCTCTGTTTGAAAGAAAACAAAGCTTGCTTAATTCAACTAAAAGAATTTGGGTAACGTTTGCTGGGATTAAAGATGTCCTCTCTAAGTGCCCTGGCCTCAGGCTCCTTTCCTTCCTTTCCCAGCCCAGCAGCGTATTAATCCCAGTACTTTGCTATCTCTCTTCTTTCTTCCTTCCTTCCTTCCTTCCTTCCTTCCTTCCTTCCTTCCTTTCTTCCTTTTTTCCTTCGATCTATGTGCAGGTGATGCAAATGTATACACATATGTGTGGCTGTCACAGTACAATCCTGGATGTCCTCCCTCTACCATCCACCTTGATTTTGAAGACAGACTTTCCCTGTACTGGACCTCACCTCACATGCTAGGTTGGCTGCCAACTAACCTCAGGAATCCACCTGTCTCTGCCTCACCAGCACTGGGGCTACAATCACATGCTACCATGCCCAGCATCCTTGTATCTATACAGGGGCCAGATATAGTGGAGTTCCAGAGCTCCTGAGTGGTGCTTGTGGTTGACCACGGACTACAGGAGTATGAACAACTTGTACCCTTGCATTAGTTGGGAACCTCTGAAGTTATGTGCTTAATTCTTGACTGGACCAGCTGAGGCCTCTCCACAGACTCTGCCTGAACCCTGCTCTCATCCTGTCCACACAATCCTGATTCACTTCTCCTGCAATCAGCATCTTCAGACACTCCTCTCTGGGTCTATTCTTAGTCCCTGACCCAAGAAGTGTGGATATGCAAATGATGAGAGTTTTAGGGACACCCCCCTCAAGAAAGAACACTAAAAAAAAAGAGGAAAAAAATCAAATTAAAAAAAAAAATCTGACCTGGGTGAACTGGGGATTTCCAGGGTCTACTGAGTACCAAGAAATGAGACCGTTTGAGTCCCAAATGACCTCACTGAGACAGTTCAGAAGATGAAGCTAGGACCAGACCCCATGATCTTCAGCAAGTAACAAGGCTATAAGCACTAGATTAACACTTGCAAGGGTTTCAGTTTCCCAGAAGTACATAGAAACCTGTAAAAGAGATTTATCACTTCCTACTGAGGTCTACCTCCCAACACACACACACACACACACACACACACACACACACACACACACACCCCTGTTTACCCACCAAGAGGACAGAATAAAAACACAGAAGCAGGTTATCCCATACCTCTTTTCTCAAAAGAGCCCTGAGAATCAGGGCTTAAGGGAACAAACCCAGAAGTAGAGGTTTCCTCAGTCTTTCCCACGTAGAGAGGAAAGAGAGAGAATGAGGTTGGCAATGGGATCCCACCGGTGATTGCCCTGCCTACAGAGAGGAGGGGTGGTTCTCTTGAGTTGGATCAGCTGGGAGAGATATGCCAGAGGACCAGGACTGGGAAAACCCAGGAAGGCCATAGTCATCACTGGAGATGAAGAGACTGAGCCACAGAGGTTGGAATCTAGCTGGACAAACCATATTGCTTTACCATCAGGGAAGACTTGATGGTTCCATGTAGAAACTGGGACCAAGTCTGGAACCCCACCACTGTTGACCTGTCTCCCTGAATAGCCTGAGATACACACATACTGCAAGGCCAGTTACAGAAGGCTTCAGAGGTCATTTAGATAAAGTGAGTGATGCTTTACATAGACATCTAGATGGAGGAAAACACTCAGTGTTCTAACCTAGGTGATACAGACATGGGTGTTATTCTCTTGAGTTGGGGCTAAGGATGGACCCCAGAGCCCTGTATATGCTAAGCACAAACATTACCCCTGAGTTGTATTCCCAGCCCAAATTTACACTAAATGTTCTCACCCTGCTGTGTCAGGGTGAGAGGGGGCTGCCTGTAACCCACCAAAGGCAGACATAGAGCTGCTTAGAAAGTTTGTTCCTCCCTCATAGCCCATCAGCACCCAGGGCAGAAATTAGGAAATGAGGGGGGTGGGGGGAGAAGGAGAAGGAGGAACAGAACTGGAACTAGCTTCAATGTGAGAGGTCCTCTAGGAAAGTTCTTGTCTTTCTCCTCCCTGGGCCAGGGAGGAAGGACTGAGGGAAACTGTTGTATAGTTATCCACTCCCACCCCCGCTGAAACAAGGGAGGTTCTTTAAGGCTCAGGAAGTAAACTAAACTCAGAAGTCTCAGAAAGTAAATGAGCTTCCATGTCTCAGGACTCCCCTGGCAAAGTGGTTCAGGAAGGCCTCTCCCTCTGTCCTCGCCATTCAGCCACGAGGCAGCAAGTGGGTTGTAAATATGTGCAGGATCATTAGTGCTGGGAAAGGTCATCTGCAGTACCACTCAGACCTAGGAAACAGTGAGAACATAGCTGTGTTCTGAAAGGTCCTGACAGCCCAGAAAAAAAAAAAAAATCTCTGGCCAAAAGCACAAAAGCTGGATTCTGAGATCAGGATGCTAAGGATGGCTTTTTTTTCCCCATCTACTTCGAGAATGAAGACCATTCTCAGCAATCAGACTGTCAACATTCCAGAAAATGTCGACGTCACTCTGAAGGGGCGCACAGTCATTGTGAAGGGCCCAGGGGAACTCTGCGGAGGGACTTCAATCACATCAATGTAGAGCTGAGTCTTCTTGGAAAGAAAAAGAAAAGGCTCCGGGTTGACAAATGGTGGGTAACAGAAAGGAACTGGCCACTGTCAGAACCATCTGCAGTCATGTTCAGAGCATGATCAAGGGGGTTACACTGGGCTTCCGTTACAAGATTAGGTCTGTGTATGCTTACTTCCCCATCAACGTCGTTATTCGGAGAATGGGTCTTTGGTTGAAATCCGAAATTTCTTGGGTGAAAAATACATCTGCAGGGCTCAGATGAGGACGGGTGTTGCTTGTTCTGTCTCCCAAGCCCAGAAGAATGAATTAATCCTTGAAGGAAATGATATTGAACTTGTTTCAGATTCAGCGGCTCTGATTCAGCAAGCTACAACAGTTAAAAACAGAGATATCAGAAAGTTTTTGGATAGCATCTATGTGTCTGAGAAGGGAACCGTGCAGCAGGCTGACAAGTGAGACCTCAGATTTCTTACTCCAGAAACAGGATCCTGATCACAAGTACAATTTGGGCTCTTTGAGGACAACAAAGGACTTATATATTGAAGAAAAAAAAGGGGGGGGGGGATACTAAGGATGCCAGCTAACAGGTCTGACCATGAAGGCTCTGTATAGATCACTCCATATGCTTGCTCATATGGAATCTCCATTGCAAGTAGAAGCCAGATACACAGGTCTGGTGAGTCAACAGGTCTTAGCTCCAAACTGCCACTTTCTCTTCAGAGAGAGTCTGGCTTAATGCTGAACACAGCACAGGACCTGTGCGGGCTGCGTCCCTCAGTGACTGACTGCAGAATTCCAGAGACTCCCCTCTTCTTTTCTGAAGACATGGGTGTTGCAAATTGTATTCCCATGATTCGCTTTGCATGAGTAGACTTCATTGTGTCACTGATGGCATCCCCTTTTACCCCAAGAACAGTGGAGCAAAGTGTCCTGTCCAAGGTCATGAGATAAGGAAGAGCCAGAACCAGAATAAAGGCAGGGCTCATCTTAGAACCCAGGATCCTCACACTGGGCACACTTGGGTTTCCAAACAGCCTGGAATGCTGTGACCCAAGGTCACCCTCACCAGGACTCTTTTCAAAGCCATGTTGTCAGCACAACAAAAATTAAACCCAAGACTAAACCCTCAGAAATATGCCAAGCCACCAGCAATAGCGCTTCCCAGATTGTGTCCTAGTAGTTTGATGGGTGAAAAACCTTTGCAATTTTTCTCTAAGAAATAAATGTCTGTTGTAGAAAGATAAGGGAATTCTGGCACACACAGTGGTGCCTTCTGATCTAGCTCCTATAAGAACAGTATGTTTATTCTTGCCCTTGGAGTGGGTATATCTGGTTCTAATCAGCAACCTGGCTAAAACTGGCCAGTCAAACTCCAACTTAGTCAGCAGGGCCAGGACCAATGTCTGCCAGGAGATATGGGGACTGAGACTCTTATGGCCTCTGTGGGGGATTGCACTGTCACGGGAGCCATTGAAGAGCTTTGCTGAGACTCAAACCCTGGGAGCCAGCAGGCTTAATGCACTGCCCTTCCCAGCAGTGAGAGAGGGCATATGCAAGCCTCTGGGATGTCTGAGAGGTTGAGTATGGTACTTTGTATCCCACATCTTCAAGCCTGCAGGGCCATGCCTACCCTGTGACCTCATACAGCCCTCTGTTGCCAGGCATAGAGGACAAAGATGAGCCCAGACTAGGCATCAGAAGCCATCACATATAGGTGAACCATTCTGTGAGTGAGCGTGCTAACACAGTGAGTTTGATAAGATCTAAAATCACCTGGGAGAGAAGCCTCTGGGCATTCCTGGGTGGGAGTTTCTATACTAGACCAAGTGGGGAAGGAAGGTCAACACTAACTGTGTGTGCACCATTCCATGGCTAGAGTACCTGACTGAATGAAAAGGAGAAATCTAGCATTCCTTTCTCTTCTGACTGTGACATAATGTGACAAGACAACTTATTCATGACCTGCCTTCAGGACATTCCCATTATGACGGACTGTATCCTCAAATTGTGCGCTGAAATAAACAACTTCTCCCTTAAGTTGACTTGTCAGGGGGTTTTACCACACAACAGGAAAAGCACCTAATACGGAGCATGATTCAACTAGTGCCCAAGTGAGCCAAGACTCCATAAATCCTTCACTGGGGTCCCGTCATAGTTCAGCCTAGGCTCAGACACCATGTTGATATATTAGGTCATTCTTATTTGCCACTGGGAAGACTTCACAAGGTCCCTATGGACACTGTCTCAGTGATATTTGGCTGGAAGAAGGTCTAAAAGGGACAGTCCATTCTTGGTATGCAGGGTAGGAAAAAGACAAGCCAGCTATGTCCACTCAAGTGCCTCCAGGGTCAAACTCAACCATGCTGTCCATCAGTGAACCTTGAGGTCTGTCCTGGTTTCATGTCTGTTGCTGTTCGAAAATAGCCTGAGCAAAAGTAGGATGAGGGAAGAGGGTTTCTTTGTCTTAGTTCATTGCTGTGGAGAAGTCAGAGCAAGAATCCAAAGTATCACGTCGACAGCCAAGAGCAGAGAGAATAAATTCGTGTTTGCTTGCTCACTCGCTTGCCTATTCCTAAGCTCAGCTAACTTTCCTCACACACAATTCAAGGCCCAGCCCATAAGTGATGTTGCACACATGCAGAGTGGGTCCTCCCACAAACATTTCTATAGGCAACCTGGTCCATATAATTCCTCATTAAGACTCTCTTCCCTAGGGATTCTTGATTGTATCAAGTTGACAGTTGTAATTAACTAGATCAAGTTCCATTGGCCCAGATCAATACTCCATCAAGCCCAACCAAGTGTATCTCCTGTCCTCTAGACAGCGCACAGGTATTTCTATCTCTGTACCTTGCTCAGCACCCAGCCAGGGAATCCTGAGGACAACCCCAGACAGTGTAGGGGTGATGCCTGGTTAACACAGCCAGGCTAGCCCCATTCAGGGTTCACACATCTCTCCTTAGCCCTCTGCCTCTTCTGGCTCACAAGAGCCTACCCTGAATATGACTATTTCAGAGTAATTCCAGGGGGCAGTGGGTTCAGAGTCTCTAGTGGGTGGCCCTCCTTGGAACTCTCATGTCATCTCCTGCCTCTAGGTCTGTCCTCTAAGCCTTCCCCTGAGTCTGCAAATCTAACTTCCTGCTGTAACACACAGAAGCCCAAGACTTTACCCTCTCTGTGTCATCCATGTTTGGTGACTTCATGGCTAGGTCTGGCCCTATGAACTGTCTGGGGACCATATGACCCTATGCACTCCACTTGAGACTTGCCCAAAGCAACCTCTTTGGAGACTAGAGCTCAGGAGAATGGACAGTAACTTAGTGTGGATGGGTCCCCATTCTGCAAAGAAGAGTCATGCAGGCAGAGGAAGCTGGGACCTCATCTTGATTGGCCAGTTCTCTAAGCATCCATGTCCTTCTGGAGTAGATGGGTGGTAAGGTCAGTGTAAGACTGCAAGCACAGTGGTCTCTCACAGCCAGGATTCCTGAACAGAGGCTGTCTCCTTTGAGAGCAACTGTAAAAATCAAGGATAGGTTGTCTTGCTAGAGAGACCTACTCTGTTTTGCCAAACACTGGGAGTTCAAGAGATCTCTTAGAAAATGAGCCCCTATCTGTATGGAGATAAAGGAGATAGAAGCCACTCAGAGGCTCCATGGATCCTGGTTGACTGGTCTGTTTTCAATGGCAGTGAAAACTTCAATTCCAGCTCACACAGGGTATTCTCCAGGGGGTTCCCAGAACTGACACGACCCTACTTTATGATCCTGAGAAAATGCAACATTCATTTACCCTTCAGGAGTCCTTAGCAGTGCATTCCAGCCCATCCTGTGAGGGGGCTGATAATCTAGCCATCGGCCTCTGCCCACCTACCCTGAGCGTGACTATGACAAATGAGAGAGGGAAGTGGATTTGAGAAGTGATTTCTGATTAACACAATTACAGGGAGCATGGGCTTTGGTTTCTGGTAGACAAGATGATAAATTAATTGCACCCTAATATGGGAAAGATTGCATCCCTGAATCTCTGTGCCCAGCCCCGCTGCAACTCATGTATGTACAGAATAATTGCATGGTATTGTCAAGAGAGTCGTGACAGGGATTCAATTACACTGGAGAGTGGCTGCCTGGAAGCATTGCCAGCATCCCATCTCATCCCCAGATCCTACTGGATAAAATGCTGCTTTCTGGGCCCTGTTCTCAGCACAGGAGGCTCCAAGGGCTAGGCTATGGCTCCATAGTCTTTGTGCAGCAAGAATACTTTCAGTGTCTCTGTCCACAAGAGTCCAGCAAAACATACTTGATGCCTGGAGGTGACCCTGTCCATGAATGTGGCCTCAGGCCTTCATCCTTGCCCTGCAGCTGTTAAGGGTTTCTATTCTGGTGATCCTATCTTTGTGGAATCTATCAGTTCTGTCGACTTTGCATTTGACCAGCTATTTGAGGGCTGGACAGATGGTTCAGCTGTGAAAATGCTTGTGATACAAACATGAGGACCAATGTGTAGATCCCTGAACCTCCAGACATACCAGATTGGCATGGCAACCTGCTCATAATTCCAGCCTCAGAAGGTGGACACAAGGGATCCCCAGACTAAGCTGGCCAGTCAGGCTAGCCAAATCAGCAAGCTCTGGGTTTGATTGAGAGATCCTGACTCAATGGATGAGGTGGGAGAGCTATTAAGGATGATTGCCAACACCAACTCGGGTTTCCACATACCTGAGCACCCACATGCACATGCACTCATATATCCATATGTCCAATGCAAGTAGACACGCATACACATATGCAACACACACATACACAGAAATGGAAAAGAAACAGGTGGGGGCTCCCAGAGGGCTTGAGTAAGAAACAACACCTCCAGGCTTTATTCTGAAGGCCCAGTGACTTCTGGGTATGGAGAAATGCAGTTAGGAAGGCTAATGTATTAATCCCGGTGAGACTCAATGATTCCAGACAGAGCTACAGTAATGCAAGGAACAGCAGATTTGAAATCTCTTCTGCCTGGGATTCTGTGAAGATTCCCCCAAACAGAAGTGGAGTACAAGCTCACCACAGCCCCCCAGGTCTTTACTTGAGCACTTGGAAGGATGCAGTGGAATTGGGAATGCTATAGACCAATCATGTTGGAGAAGGAGTAGAAGTTCTAGTCCTGAGCGGCTTCATTTAAGATGTCCATGAGGTATCCAAGTAGCACTTCTCATATTCATCAGCACGTTAAGAGTGGAGTTTGTTAAAGAATTTAGATCCTCTCACCTTGCTCTTGAGCCCTTCTCGTGCTCCATAATAATTTTTCTTCTTCCGATAGTCTGAAAGCTAAGCTGAAAAAGGTGACTTCTGAAATAAATGTCATATTTGCTTTAGGATTTAAAAGCCAGAATTCCTGCGTCTCAGGAGACCTTTCATTGAAAGCCCTGGATGAGACCTGCAGTTCCTTCTGTACAACTGTATCAACTTTGAGTGTTCAGCCACATGCATGTTCTGTGCTGACTTTTCTGACCTCTCTCCTCCTCCATCTAAACTGGCAGGATTATTCGTCTTCACCTGTAGGCTCTTCATAGTAGACTCTTGAAGGAACCTACAGTTATGGAATTTAATGTCAGCCCATTGAACACTATGGAGTCTTGAGGCCTTCCACCATTACTAGGGAGGTCCAGAACACCTTTCTCCATGGTTGTCATTCTTTTGATGTTTCTACTTTTTACGAATGGCTCATTCATAGCATTCGCTTTCCCACCTCTGCACACTTTACATTGTGTTTTCTTTCCCTTTTTGATCTGTAGGAATTCTTCATACAGGTTGGCTACTTAATTTTTGTTATTAACAAAATGGTTTGTGCTTTTATATTGTTTTGGTGGGGTTTTTTTATGAATATAGATATTGTATTTTAGTATTAAAGATAAATTCATCTTTTTCTTTGGATTTTTTTTTCTTTCTGTGTTCTTCGATAAATTGCTTCTAATGAGATCATAAGATATTCTGCAATATTCTAAAAGGTTTTACTGTGCACGTTTAGATTTTTAATTTACTTTGTACAAAATTATCCTACTTGATTTTCTTTTACTATTGCCAAAACCAAGCTTGCCCGTGACCCCAAACAACCTGGAGGTGGGAAGAGCTCACAGAGCCTAGCCAATCACTGAGACAGGAAGACAAGCAAGAGCAGAAGCCATGCTACTTACTGCTTCACACTCCGTGGCTGGTCAGCCGGCAGCTTATACAGCCCAGAACCACCTGCTCAGAGCTGACACCACCACAGTAGGCCAAACCCTTCCACATCAGTTAGCAATTAAGAAATTGCCCTACAGACACACCCTGATGGAAGAAATTCCTCTCATGTGTGTGTGTCTGTGTGTCTGTGTGTCTGTGTGTCTGTGTGTCTGTGTGTCTGTGTGTCTGTGTGTCTGTGTGTCTGTGTGTCTGTGTGTCTGTGTGTGTGAGGTTCCCTCTTCTCACCTGACTCTAGTTTGTGTCAAGTTGACTAAAACTAACCAGTACAGTTATACACAGAAAAGATCTACTTTTTTCCCTTTGAGAATAGTGCTTGTCTTTATATCATTTATAAAAAAAAAATCTGACCGCACTCTTTTACTGCTAACCAATCAAACATTATTTGCATATATGCCTGGGTCTATTTTTAGGCTCTCTTTATTCTGTCTCATTCCTGTTGGGCCAATATCACACCGCCTTAACCTTGAGCTTTCTTAGATTTCTAATGTATGACAGGATCATTATTCAACATCAATTATTTACGATTTTGGTCATACTCTTAGCCTTTAATTCTCCATATATTTTGAAATGACACTTTGTCACATGCCACGAAATAATACCTTGTTAAATTTTAATTTGAAGAACAATGGATTAATTTCTGGAGAACTAGTATCTTTATACTGAGACTTGTTATAGGTAAGTATAGGACACTCCCACTAATTCATGTTTACCTCGGCTTTTTCAGCGATGTCTTAGAACTTTCTCTAAGGAGGTGGAGCTGCCACTGTGTGAGTCACATCTAATCTGTGATCTGATAGGCCCTGTGTGCAGTACACTGGCCAGGCAGAGCATCTCTGTACATGTCTCATACTATGTATGTATGTCATGTCTCATGTACACATACATATACATGCACACACTTTCCTAATATTGTTCCTAAGTATATTACAGTGTTTGCTTTTGTTGGCTATATCTTTCAAAGCATTGCATTTACATTTTTTATGTTGTTGCCCCAAACACAGTATGGTTGTTCTCTTATATCTCGGGCTGAGCTCTTTACTCAACTAAAGCAGTCTACAAATACTAAAATATATAAAATATCTACTTCCTTTCTACTCTTCAGACTCCTGATACATGGGCTAAGACCTCAGGCTCAACGATGAGCAGAGCACTTGCCGTTTGCCTTTGATTTTGAACAAAGTATACAAATGTTAATTTGTATTTCACTACGTGCTTGAAACCCACACTCACTGACTAAAGAAGTTCCCTCCATTCCTAAGGTGTTTAATGCTTGTTATTCTTTTTTTTTTTCATCTGTAGTAAAATTATCAATTTGGCCTTTTGTCTTAGTTAGGGATTTCATTGTTGTGATATGAGCAAAGGCAATTTGAGGAGGAAAGGGTTCGTTTTACTTCTGTTTCCGTGTAAGAAACAGTCAATCATTGAGGGATGTCAAGACAGAAACTCAAACACCGCAGGAACCTGGAGGCAGGAACTAAAGCAGAGGCCATAGCAGAATGCTGCTTACTGGCTTGCTCAACCATGGCTTGCTCAGCTTTCTTAAACACCCCAGGACCACCTGCCCAGGGATGGCACCACCCACATGGTCTGGCTCCTCCCCTATCAATCATTGACTCAGAAAATGCCCATAGACATTAGCATTTTCTCCATTGTGGTTCTCTCTTCTCAGATATGTCTAGGTTTGTGTTTTATACTGTACTCCATATTGCTTCTGAGGGGCAGCTCAGCCGTAGCACATTATTTCACTTATTCATTACTTGAGTTTGATTGATGTTTGTTTATTTATGTTAATGAGTGTAGTTGACCTGTAATTTTCTCTATTTACAATTTCACTTATCTATTATTTTTTTTAAGAATTATTTCTTTTATGTATGAGTAGTACACTGTAACTGTCCTCAGACACACCAGAAGAGGGTATCAGGTTCCATTACAGATGGTTGTGAACCAGTGTGTGGTTGCTGGGAATAGAACTCAGAACCTCTGGAAGAGCAGTCAGTGCTCTTAACCACTGAGCCACCTCTCCAGCCCCCTTATCTATTATTTTTAAATACAAGGTTACACTTGCCCTACAAAATGAGCCAAGAACCATTCTCCATATTCTTTACAATAATTTACATACCATGGAGACTATCTGTTCCCTGATTCCTTTGAAAACTCACTCTACAGTTATCTGACATCTCCCTCCACCCCAGATCACTGGCTGACACTGTGTATAAATGTTTTTGCATATGTATGTGTGAGGTTGTGGAGTACATGTGTGGGGTATGTATGCATGTGGAAGCCAAAGGTTGATGCTAGGTGTCTTCTTCAATCTGCTTCCACTTTATTTACTGAGGAAGGGTTTTCACTTGAATCTAGAGCTCACTGAAGTGACTAGTCTAATGGCCAATATCCTGCAGGCATCCTCTGTCTCCGCCCACTTTGTACTGAAATCATGGATGGGCTGCCACTCCAGCTAGGAGAGAACTGCCGATCTAAGGTCCAGCTCTCTCACTAAAAGTGCTTTACACATTAAGCCACCATCTCCCCAACCCTGTTCTGACTTTTAAACACTGATCGCATTCTCTTCATGACTGTGTGTCCATTCAGCTTTTCCATCTCGTCACGAGTCAGTTTTAGTGATACTTGTCAAGAAGTTACCTAATCGGCTACATTTGCATAAGGTTTTAACATCCTTCCATCGATTAAAATCACAGTTCTGTTTTTTCATTTCCTCTCATTGATTTCTGTTCCTTGTCTTTTCTTCTTTCTATCTCTTTGTCTTACATACTTACTTAGCTCATCATTGAGATAAGTCATATTTTAGTCATTAATAAAAGCAAAACTGTAAGTTTCTGTTTAAATACAACCACTCTTCTTTATATCTAGTACTTTTATCATAGTTCAAGTTTAAGGAACTATAGAAATAGTCCCTGAAAGCAGAGTCTTTCAAATGCAAATTTAAATGTTTCCTATTGACATTCTTTTTTTTTTTTTTTTTTTTAATTTTAGTCCATGAGTTATCCTTACACATTTTTCCATGCTTCAAATATGTGGCTTTTGTTCATCTGTTTCCTGTTATTTTTTCTTTTCACCTCTCTCTCTCTCTCTCTCTCTCTCTCTCTCTCTCTCTCTCTCTCTCTGTGTGTGTGTGTGTGTGTGTGTGTGTGTGTGTGTGTGTACACTCCCACATGCCCATGTGAACGTGTATAGAAGCCAAAGGGAGCTGCCAGATGTCCTGCTCTGTCTTTCTTGTCTTACTCTCTTGAGACAGGTCTGTCATTGATCATGGAACTACGACAGCAGCCAACGAGCCCCAGCAGTCCTGCTTCCTCCCTTCACAGGGCTGGGGTCACAGACACATAGAGTCACATTTGGCTTTTCTATGAAGGTTTTGGGAACTCAGACTCAGCTCCTCATGCTTACCCAGCAGACACTCGTACCTCCCAAGGTCTTCCATTGTTTGCTTTATTACTGATTTCCGGCTTGTTTGCATGCTATAACATGCTATAACATCTTTGCAATTCATTGAGGTAGGCATTTGGTCTAGTAGGTGATCAATGTATTGTTAAAGTTCCACACGTTACCTAGATCTGTGTCCTTTCTTTGTGTACTTTGATTGCTGAGCTACATAGTTCTCCAATCAATTTAACTTAATTGTCCAAATAGGCTGTGTGTCCTTACAGGGTTTCGATAGGCTTCATGGGAGAGATGACAAGCTCTCTGAAGGTCGCCATGAATTACTTTTTTTTTTTTATAACTATGCCACCTTTGGTTTTGTAAATATGAAGTTGTGGTTTTTGTTGTGTATAATTTAGGATGTTCTGGTGAGTTCATTTTTTTTATTATAAATTTCCCTCACAATTCCTTCAAATTGTTGCTGCTGCTGCTGCTGCTGCTGTTTTTGTTTGTTTGCTCATGTTTTGGGGGCTGATTCTCTAAATAATCTAAATCTGAATGTTCATTCTTTTAAGTCCACCTGTTAGTGGCTGTTTTCTGTTTTCAGCAGGGAAATGGTTGCTGATCCGTTTGGGTTTCTTTTTAACCCCTTATCACACAGTATTTTGTGCTTTCTGTTTGTTTTTGCCTCTGATTGATTTTTTTCTCTTGAACTTTACTTTCATGGCTGATTTTTCTCATTCCTGCTTTTCTTCATTGAAAATTACACATTTTAACCATCTATAGCTGCATGCGTGCATGCGTGCATGCGTGCATGTGTGTGTGTGCGTGTGTATGTGCATGTTACTGTGGGTTTGTGCATACATGCATACATGTGTATAGAGAGGCCAGATGTCAACCTTGAGTGACATTCTTCAGATTCCACCATTTTTGAGACAAAGTCTCTCACTGGCCTGGGACTTGCCAAGTTGGCTAGGCTGGACAGCCAGGGGCCTCAGGCATCTACCTGTCTCCCACTCCTTAGTGCTGACCTAACAAATCACTGGTGGGTTTTATCCCTGGAGTTCTAGGGCAGAGTTCTGGAACTCTGAGCCTCACACTCACAAGACAAGCATTCTGCTGAATCAGCCATCTCCCGGTCCCCACATAAAGCTTGTAAAGCTGTTTTTACACATAAATTTTTAACACTTGAACTCAGCAGACTTTAAATGTAACCAGCCATGCTCCAGTTCCTGGACTCTGTGAGCATTCCATGTGTGATTTCTATTTGCCCTCCTCTTTCTCCTTCCATCCACAGCCCACTGCTTCTTACCAAGCTTAGTCCTGTTGATTTCCTGCTAACGGGTACTCTGTGTCTGGTTCCGGTCATAGCCTCCATGTAGGTAGTGGCTCGATACAGTTCCTGAATGGATGGACAGTGCTGCTCCCTAGGGTGATTTGAGTGAGATGGTTATAGGTTGGGCATTTGAACACTTACTTGGTCCCCAGTTAGTGGTGCTGTTTGGGGATGGTTTAGGTAGTACAGCCTTGCTGGAGGAAGTACGTCACTAAGGGACTGGCTTTGAGAGCAAGAAATTTCCAATTTGAGATCTCCCTCCGTCTCTCTCCCTCCCTCTTGCTGCTTTGTGCTTGTAGCTAAGGGTGTAAACTCTCTGCTTCTTGCTCCAGCTGCCGTGCCTGAATGCTACCATGCCTTCCCACTGTAATGGAATCTTCCTTCTGGAACCTAGTGCTGAGTCTCAGTTCCCTTTCTCCTTTATATTCAGTCAGGAGCCTCAGCCCATTTGATGATGTATTGCGAGTCTTCCCACCTTAATAAGCCCAACCTGGAAATTCCATCACAAACACGCTCAGGGATTTGCCCTCTAGGTCATGCTGGAGCAGTGGTTCTCAACCTTCCTAATGCTGGACTTTACTCATGCTGTGATGACCCTCCAACTGTAAAATTATTGTTGCTGCTACATCATAATTATAATTTTGCTACTGTTATGAATTGTAATGTAAATATCTGATATGGAGAATATCTAATATGTGACCCCTGTGAAAGGGTCATTTTGACACCCCCCCAAGGGGTTTCGACCCACAGATTAGAAAACCACCATTCTGGATGCTATCAAAGTTGATCAATCATAACACCTAAGATGTGCAGGAATTCCCCACCCATGACATCACATTCTCAGCTCCTGCTGAGGTTTCCTTCTGTGCTGTAGAGCAGAGTTGCCATACCTTAATTCTTTTGTTCTGTTGGCTTTTCCTCTCTCAGTTCTTTGTGGTGCCCGCCCCACCCAGCTGTTACTCCTGAGTCTTACTGCCCTCTTTCTTACTCTCTACACTATTCCCTCTCACCAGCAAATCCTATCAGCTCTGCCTCTGCAAAAAGCTTCAGCCTGTGCACAGCACCCCGTTCATTGTCTGGGTCCCCATGACATGCAAGTGAGTTCCGGTAAGCACAGGGACTGTAGTGTCCCCCCGTTGTGATCGTTAGTGTTCACTGCCAACTTGACAAGCCTCCATGTACACTGAAGGTACGGTGTGGCCAGTTGGCTCACACTCCTGCCCTCAGGACCTCATGATGGACTGTACCCTTAAGCTGTGAGCCAAAATAAACACTTCCTCCCTTAAGTTGTCAGAGCATTTTTTTATCATGGCAACAGGAAAAGTTACTAAGACAACTGTATTCTGAGTCCAGCACCTTGCAAAGCACTTGCAAATATTTCCTCAGTCCCCCTAGGTAGATGATATCCACTGTGAATTCCACAGAACAAGATAAGCAGGGACTAGTTATTGCCCTTGTTTTAGAAAGGGACTGCAGAGACCTGACAGTGGAATACGGTTCAGAGTAAGAGCAGAACGGACAGAGTGAGGCTCCTGACCTGGGCCACTGCCCACTGTCCCCACTGCACCCTCCATCCTGAGTTCTGGCAGAGGCTTACAGCATAGCCCCACTAAGAGAACACCTGTGCCCAGGTCACACCTCCACTCCAAGTCCCTAGACTCCCCGTGCCTCGGTAGGTTTGGAAGGTTAGATATCAATTCCTGGTTCCAGCCAGAGCATTCTGCTTCCTGACCTAAGATGGAAATCAGCTAAACTTGTTCTCACTGTCACCAACTGAGCATGTCAGTCCACACATCCCCCACCCCATGCTCCCTCTGCAGTTATGAACCAAAGTGAAGTTTTCTTCCATTAGACTGACTGTATTAAGTATTTTGTCACAGTGGTGAGAAAAATAATTAACACAGTATTCTGGTTGGGTTTTGTCAACTTGACACAAGTTAGAGTTATTTGGGGAGAGGAACCTCAATTGAGAAAATGACTCCATCGAATTGCCTGTAGACGAGTTTGTGGGGCATTTTCTTGCTTAATGATTAATACAGGAGGACCCAGTCCACAGAGGGCAGAGGGCCCAGGCCACTCAAGGGCAGGTGAGTTTTGGTGAGCTAAGAGAGGAGGTTGAGCAAGTCATAAGGAACAAGTCAGAAAGAGGTATTCCTCCCGCTTCTGCTTTAGTTCCTGCCTCCAACATCATCCCTTAACTCCTTTCTAGTCCATTCCAGTCTGCTCAGTGAGTTTCAGTGAGAGACCTTGACTCAAGAAAACAAGGTAGACAGCACCTGAGGTTAACCTCTGAGCTACACATACACACACACACACACACACACACACACACACACACACATGCACACACAGACACAATTTCAAAATTATAAGCTCAAATAAGTCTTTCCTCCTCATAAGCTAATTTTCTCGGGTATTTGTTACAGTAATAAAAAGCGAACTCCCATGTGCAGGCTCCTGCCTCCTTGCTGCCTGTGCTTTGACAGTCCTCGTCAGAGTGAAAGCCCCAGAGACAGTATCTCTGGGCCCATGGGCAGCCCATTAGTGCTCCGTGGCACTGGAGGTTAGGGATGGGAGATATCCTAGGACTGATTTTCTTCTAATGGACCAGAAGGCAGTTTATGGTCTCCAGGGACTCAGCTCTGAGTCATGTGCAGGGGACACTCTTGGAGATTCTTGGGAGAAGGCCTATTGAGCATGCCTTCGATGTCAGGGATAATCACATACACCCCTGCAAACCCCGCACTGCCATTCCACGTGCATACACTCAGCTTAGTACTTGTCCCAATCCCTGTAGTCTAGCAGAACAGACCTCTGCTAGACTGCTCTCTGTGGAATGGAATTTTCCAGAGTCCCCAGTTTACAGTTATTTCCTCACTAATGAGAAACGGCGTCCTTCTCGCACACACGCGCACATCTCTTTTGTGAAGTGTTTATCTGTGTGTTCTACTCGTTTTTCTCTCATTTTTTTTTTTCTTTTTCTGAAACGTTGGGATTTGGAGTTCTTCGCTGAAGGCCTCATCAACCGCCTTCTCGGCTCTGCCAGTTTCTGTGTGACCATGATTCAGCTTGCTTTGGGAATGGGTGTGGAAGGCCACGCCCCTTCTTCTGGATGGAGGAACCACACAAAGTGCCTGTGTGTGAACAGCATAGGGCACTGTGATTCCAGACGGATCTGTCAACCTGCTCCACCTTCTCAGCTGTCCCAGCAGCACAAGGAGGTTAAGAACGGCTTTCTATGACTAGGGACGGCATGGGAGTGGAGGACCTCTCCTTAGATTCACAGGAGAGCTACAGAAGTCCAGCCACCTGTTTCTGTATGTGAGACCAAGTTCCTGCCCTTTATCACAAAACACTTCAATGTGTATTTTCAAAAGGTGAAAATTTCTAAAAGTTAATTGAATTTTTATCTTTAAAAAAATGTTTTCAAGGGGGTCTTGGGCAGATGGCTCAGTGAGCTCTGAGGGCTCTGAGTTCAAATTCCCAGCACCATATAAAACCTGTGCACCAAAATGGTGGAATCTTGTCACCCACCTGCGTGCAGAGGAAACAGGACAGCCCCTTGGATTTGCTAGCTAGCTAGTTTAACCAAATCGAGAGCTCCAGGCTGAAGTCTCAAAAATTAAGATCGAGAGTAACAGAAGATGATTTCCACTGCCAATCTCTGTCCTCCATGTAGACATGTTCATAAACCCTCACACACACAGACAAGCACATATAATGTGTATATACATGCACACGCACACACATGCACACTGTTCTCTAATTACTCGTTTGTGTGGTTTAAAGCATCAGATAACGGTACAAAGTTGGACAAACGGCTATGTCCTTGATTTGGCCCAGAGCTTGTGACTCCTCGGAGGAAACAGTTCATTTGAAGTTACAGTTATCAGTCTAAGGAACTGCGTATTGGATTAACTTTGCTTCCTGGGTGTGATCATCCTCCTCCTCACACTGGAAAGAGGGTATTCTCTCCTCTCGAGGCTTCTGCTCCCCAGCAGTCAGCAGGACCACACACAAGTTACGCAGTTTCCAACACTCATTGTCAACAGCACGGTTACATCCTAATTCTGGATGGACTGAGAACGCAGAAGTTCCCACACTCCTGGGGAAAGCCCAATTGTGTTGTAGTCATGGTAACACAGCAGCAGAACCAATGCTAAAGCCTTTCAAAGGCCTCCGAGGAAGACGTTTTTTTTTTTTTGCAGCCAACCAATCAGTGTCATCCCTGTGTGAAATTCAGCCAATCAGGGAACAGGCTTCCTCAGTCCCCAGCCTCAGTGGTTGGTGGGTCAGAACTCCTGCTGCGTGGCTCCCTCCTGGAGACAGCCTGAACCGCAGTGTCCTGCTTGCTTGAGTGAGCAGTGAGTCCAGTTTTGCTTTTGATTTCTGAGTTGAGAGATGGTCTTGTTGTGCTTGATAAAGTTATCGTTCAATGTATACTTTGTGGCTATGCTAATTAAGACTTTCATGCCCAAGCCCTTTCCTGTCTATTTCCCGTAGTTACTGTTTGCTTTGTGATTTTCATCTGCATAATTTTCTGTCTTTTGTTGAGGTTCGTCTTACCTAAACTGCCTAATTATTCTGCATTACGTTTGTTTATCTTCATATAAACTGAGGACATGACCACTCCAAGGTATAGTTAAGCAAGCAGACGATTTTTATTGTAGAGATGAGCGGCAGGAAAAGCCAGGCTGATGGAGAAATGGTTAGCCTAGGGAGGAGAGCCCAGGACCTGGAGAAGTTTAGCGTAAGTGGCATAAGTGGCGATGAGAAAAGCCAGGATGCCAGCATGGACTCTGAAATGTGTGACAGACACTTGGGATCCTGGGGGCCAGGCATGGGCTTTGGTGTGCTAATAGGCACCACAGATAGCCCTTTGTCCTTCTGCCAGCGATAAGGGAACTGGCTCCTTTGGTAGTTGCTGAAGAATGCTGGCTTTTGTCTAACTGCCAGAATTTGGGAAAGTTGCCAGTGGTTTCCTTTGGACCTGACACTCTTTGTATGTCCTTGTTCCAGAATTATCCTCAAACTCACATCCACCCCAGCACCCCTTCGCTGTAGGTGTCAAATTTCTTTCACTTCATTCCAGTACATCAGCCTAATCTGCTAATTGCATTTTCTGCAGAATCTCCCTGGATGCCCCTGATGACTCCAGCTGCTCAGCCACAGAAGGGTTCCCCTCACTACTCTCCTGGGTGCCTCTTTAGCTCTCTATCTCATTGTACTCCTGTTTCCTGCAGCCTGGGCAGTGTGCACATCTGGAAATATCTTACATTCCTACCCTTGATTGTTAGCTGATGTTATAGGCTCAGTTATGTCTACGGCAAATTCGTATGTTGAAGTCCCAACTCCACTATCTCAGAGTCTGACTGTATTAGGAGACACAGCCTTCGAGGAGTCGTTAAGGTAAGACGATGCTGTTATTGGGAGTTTTCAATGCAGCATGACTTGAGACCTTATTAAAAGAGTAGGAGCTGGGAGTTGTAGGTGAAAGAGCTTGCTTTGCACACAAAAAGACCTAGGGATGGATACCCAGCACCCATGCAAAAGCCAGATATGTCTGGCATTTGAGGTGAGGGGTAAGGGAAAACAGGAAGATTTCCAGGGCTTGCTAGTCAACTAGCCTAGCCAGTAGAAATAATAACTATTATTATATCATTATTATTATTATAAACTTTTAAATATGAATGCCAGGTTAGTTGAAAGACCTCGCCTCAAAGGGAATAAAGCAGAGAGCAATAGGAAGATATCCTATGTGCTCCTCTGACACACACACACCTCCTCCACACACACATGTGCACACATGCATATACGACACACAAATGCACACACATACACACAAAAAGATAAGTTACAAGGAAGAAATTGGGATACAGTCAATACAAAGTGACCTTGTAAAGAATGTACATATGGGGCATGAGAGTGACCGTCTCTGAGGAAGAAGAAACGCCCAGGAAGAAGTTAAACTTGCTGACACTGCAGTCTCGGACCCTCATCACCCACAGATGTAGAAAATGTGTTGTTTGGTTAAACTTTTTGGGCTGTGGCTGTGCAGTGTGGCCCAAATCAACATGGTTTCCTTAAGAATTTTAAGATACTGCTGCTTCCTTCCAGCCTTTGTAATCACAAGAACCTTCCACCGGTCGATTCTTGGGCCAATGTATCTGACCCCATCACCATATAAGAATGTCTCTCAGAGAGCCGATGGGATCCTGGACTTGCTTGCCCTCTGTGCTCTGAAATCTGAACCCCAATCAATCACAAGCTCAGCCTGAGTGGTTTCCCATTAAGCCCAGTCCCTCCTCCAGCATACTTCCTGCTCTGAAAGGCCAAGGCTCTGGGAAACTGAGGCAGACTTTGGAGGAAGAACTAAAAAGGCCCATTTTTGCTAAGTATGTCTGGTCCAAGAAGTGCCTTCTCTCTTCCCTGGCATCTTATAGGACATGTTGGCCCTGCCAACCTGTGATCTCCTGGCACCTGACACATACTTATGAGCCCAATTCTACAGCCAACACTGGGGTGCCACCAAGGTGACATGTCCTGCACCTGGTAGCTTGAAGATAGGAACTCCGATGCCAACTCCCAGACTTTCTGAGCCTTAAAGCGACTCCTAGTATCCTTTCAACTTGGTTTTTGATTTCAGAGATATTCTTCCTCAGAAAACCATAGGAGCATTTAAACAAGTCCAACTCATGGAATCAGCCTTCTGGTGCCCTAAAGTAAACTTGTTCATATAACATTAAATTCTCTCATCCACCATCTGTGAACACAGAGTGTATAGAACAGAGTAGTCACCAATTGAATATGTTTAGGAAGAGCCCTGCCTCTACTTGTAATCCCCAGACTTTACAACCTGAATGTCCATGAGGGTCCTCAATAAAATCACCTTGTGTCCATGTTTGGTGATCCTCTGCCTTCAAATTAGTCCAATGCTGTCCTCACAATGGAAGTACTCTATGCTACCATTATCTCCCCAAGCTGCTTATGGCTTTGTAGCTAGCATGGGTAAACCCATCGTGAGGCATTCTCTGCAGGTCCATGCTGTCCTGGGTCACTCTGGATGTCATGAATGGCTTACTATCCCACAATCCTGACTTGTTATGATGGTTGGTAGTAGTACTCAACCTAGCACATAGGGGTCAGAGTCCACTTGTGAAGGATCTTCTAGATCAATCTTAGGCTCTGAGAATGCTTCTGAGGGGCTGTCTTCATTATGTTAATTGATGTGGGAAGACTCATCTTAATTATGGGTGGCATCATTCCCTAGGCAGGGGATCCTAAGCTGTATGAGTGGGAACACTGATCGGAGCACTAGCATGTATTATTCATTGCTCTCTGCCCTGGATGTAATGTGGACAGGTCTCTCAAGTTCTTGACACTGTGACTTCCCTGGAACTGTAAGATAAATAAAATGGTGAAGTAAATTGCTTTTGTCAAATGTTTTAACACAGCCACAGGTAAAGAAACTAAGACGGCATTCAACCCTACAGCCTTCTCGGGAGAAGGTCCATTACAAAACTATTGAGGTTAACCGTGGATCCTGAGGCTCCTTGTGATTGTGTGGAAAACACTGATTGGTGCCTCGCCACAAATAGGGGCACATACAATCCAGGATCAGTTGAGTTTTTGTCATGCATGTATATGTATGTATATGTGTGTGTATGTATGTTTTGATGTATATGTATTAGAATGAACTAATTCTCTCTGTCCCTCTGTTCTATTTCTGCTGAACTAAATTGGGCAATAATTGCTTAATTTGATCTTTTAAATTTTTAACAAGGATAGTTATCAAGTGTTTGCTGTTGTATTAGTAAGAATGTCTTTAAAACCTAAAGGAAATTGTAATGGCTTAAGACTCACACTGTTCTGGGTAAGGAATTAAGTAAGCTGTTGACAGTCTCTCTCTCTCTCTCTCTCTCTCTCTCTCTCTCTCTCCTCACACACACACACACACACACACACACTCTTCTCTCATCTATCTACTATCTGTGTGTGTGTGTCTGTCTGTCTGTCTGTCTGTCTCTCTGACTCTCCCTGTCTCCTCTCTGTCTCTCTGTGTGTGTGTCTCTGTCTCTCTGACTCTCCTGTCCTCTCTCCTCTTGCTTCTCTCTCCCCCCTCCCTCCCTCCCCCTCCCCATGGAAGGATGTGTTTGTGTTTGTGTAGGTACATATACCTATATGATCAGGTATAAAATGCACATCTGTAGTGTGAATTTGGAGCCAAAGGTCAGCTTTGAAATCATCCTTCAGACACCAACCACCTTCTTGTTTGATGTATATGGCAAATGGTCCCAAATGGTCATGGTCTAGTTTGGCCTTGATCATGCGCCACCATAGCCTTCCATGCACACCTCCAGTTCAGGGTTCCCACAGACCCTGTGGTCATGTCAGTGTCAACAAGAGTTAACACCCTTTGTTCATTAGTGCGGGATCAGTAACTAGTGAAATCAACATAAAACCTCCAGTCATCTGGGGTCCTCCTTAACTGAGTCCTTGGCCTCACCTCTGGGATATACTCAGCCATGAAAGGAACCCTACGCAGAGGCCTAATGTGCTTGTTTATATTTAGAGAGATTTTAGTAAAAGCACACTAGCAATTCATCCAGCCTTAGCATAGTGTGGTGGAGGGTGCTCAGGAGCTCTGCCCACTCAGGCCCACTGTTTCCAGCACAGCCATCCTTTCCATCTCAAGAGCACGTCCTCCAAGAACTGTTTCATTTTAGTGAGCCTGGCAAGTTTTTTTTTTCTTTTTTTTTTTTTCCTGTCAGACTATCAGTATTAAGTACAAGTAGGTGGTTTATTTACTCATAGTCTCTGGCAATTTGCCAGCATTGGTCCATACCAGACATGCTCTGGCTATTAGCCAGCTCGTTAGCAACTGTTCTCCCCAGTTTTGTGGCCTTGGGACCTGTAGGCACTTCCTTAAAGAGAGATGGGTGATGATAGAGGTCAATTTCTCCATCTGTTCCACAGTTAATGAGACATTCTTCCCCCTCATCCCAGAGGTTCAGCAACCTGGCAGGGACCGGCTCCCCAGGGCTCTGTCTACATTCCCTTCCATTTGATAAAAGGGACTTAATGCTCTAAATCACATACTGAGGTTTTTATCTTGGCTCCCAGCTCTCATTCTTTGGCTTTCTCCCTACAAAGCGTCTTCGAGGCCAGCTTTTAGCACAGTAAAAACATTCCATCTGCTCTGTTCCCAGCTCTTCAGGGCTCCAGCTCACTTCTTCAGGATCCTGCTGACTCTGCCAGATGTAAGGTCCGGGTTTGATGCTCGAAAGGAAAGGGGGAACTGTAGGCCAAGACATTGAAGTTTTTGTGAGGAAATGCAGGTAGATGAACAAACCTTGCTCACTCTGGGCAGAGGCCCTAGGCAGACAGACATCATCAGGTACCAAGGTATACACCAGCACACTCATGCTGAACACCACACCACACAGAGAACAGGAGGAAGAGATCAGCACACAGGCTGCATAGATGTCCATAGGGCTACAGACAGAAGACAGACAGACAGACACAGGCAGTCTGGCAAAGGCTAAGGTCTCTGAACCTCAAGGTCATGTTTATACAAAACTCATACAATGTGACATCTACCAGTTAGAGTTGTTTATACATTACAGAATTATTTCCTTTTGGGTTCCCCAGATATATGGTAACAGCCTTTTGTGTGTGTGTGTGTGTGTGTGTGTGTGTGTGTGTTGATGTGTGTTTTAGTGTGTGTGACTCATAACCCCTGGGTATCCAGTGTTAGCCATCTTGGTCCATTCTGGTTATCCATAAACTGGCCCATATGGCCCTCTGTTCCCAATACGGGGTCTCCCACTGCCCTACAGCTCACTAAGTGGAGAAGGCTGACTAGGCCACTGAGCCCCAGGATCTGCCTGTCTTTGTCTCCCCAGCACTGGGATTACAAATGTGCACCAG
The DNA here is from genome assembly GCA_021653895.1 of Mastomys natalensis. NCBI lineage: Eukaryota > Metazoa > Chordata > Mammalia > Rodentia > Muridae > Mastomys > Mastomys natalensis. The sequence goes on along the minus strand of JAJTUV010000404.1, from coordinate 1,392,823 downwards.
TGCAAACATGCCCAGTGGTTTTTTCTTTTGTTGTTGTGCTGCTGCTGTTCTTTTGAAGGATGCTGGCAATCAAACTCAGATCCTCCTTGTGGAAGCAAGTACTTAACCAATTATCTCCTCATTCCCCAGCTCTGTTTTTCTTGTGACTTAGACAAAAAGCTCTGTTATATTAAATATATATAAAATATTCTTGGGATTGGACCTGGGCCTTGAACATAATGGGAAAATAATCTGTTATTAATATACACATCCACCCCAGTGTTTTGTAACTAGAACTTCCTATTCCCTCGTTTCAATCTCTTGAGATCTGGGATTACATATGCCTAGATACACTGATAATTTTTCATGTTATTTTCACAATGCTTACGCTTGTGCATGTGTGTGTTAAAGGTGCCAGGTCACCCTGTGGTACAACCTCTATGCACAGAGCATAGAGGTTAGAGGAAAAAAAAATGTATAAATTGTATAAATTTTTGGTGAGTTAGGAATCTAACTCTTGGCTTCGTGCACGATAGACAAACCTCTAGTAAGTGAGTTGTATCCCCAGCCCCTCGTGGTTTTTAATATAAGGACTTGACAAGGTGAACTGCCTTAGCCTTAGAGGGAAAAACCTGGAAATATAAACATCTGCCACTGAGTAAAATTACTCAACTCAGTGTTCAGTCTGTCCTTGCCTCAAGAATGGTGAGGCATTGCCTCCTTCCCAACACAACACACACACACACACACACACACACACACACGACGCACCACAACCCACTTTGTCAAAGCTAAGACATCAGACAGACAGATATCCAGCTAAGACATCAGACAGACTTCTGTCCAGATAAGAGCACCAGACCTTCTAGGTGACACCTGCCTACCTCTTAAACTCCACCCACATCTTTTTTTTTTTTTTTTTTTTTTGTCTCCTTCCTTGACAAAGTGTGGCCCCTCAGGGTATTGAAAGCTGTTGTCCCATCACTACAAGAGTGTCTCTATGTTCCATAGTTGCCAAGCCCTCTTTCAAGACCGGTTCAGGAGTGGTAGAATGGTCCATCTGATGGCTAGTTTTATGTCAGCTTGAAACAAGCTGGCTCATCTGAGTAGAAGGAATCTCAATTGAGAAAATGGCTCCATAAGCTCTGGCTGTAGGCAAACCTGTAGCTCATTTTTTAAATTAGGGGTCCAGTCTTCAGTGGGTGGGGTCATCTCTGGGATGAAGGTTCTGGGTTCTACAAAAAAGCAGGCTGACGAGTTATGGAGAGCAAGCAGTAACGGCACCTCTCCATGGCCTCTGCATCAGCTCCTGGCTCCAGCTTCCTGTTGTGAGTTCCTGCCTTGGTTTCTCTTTAGGGACTGTGACCCCTGATCTGTAAACCAAATAAACCCTTTCCTCCCCAAGCTGTTTTGGTCATGGTGTTTCATCCCAGCGATTGAAATTCAAACTAAGACAGCTCAGTTGGTAATACAGTTGCCTCATAAACAGACCTGGATTCAATCCCTAGAACCCAAGTGAAAAGTTAGGTACAGTGCATCGTCATATAATCCCAGTGATGGTTAGAAGGAAGGCAGAGACAGGAAGATTCCAGCAAAGTTTCAGGCCAACAAGAGACCCTGTCTCAAACACAAAGTGGAAAACAGCTGAAGAATGACACGTGCCATTGTCCTCTGATCTCCCTGCATGTGCACACACATGCACCCACACACACATGAACATGCATACACAGGAATAGGAAAATAACCTACCTCTCACCATTAGGTTCCAAGGCTTTCGAGATTTTTATCTCTGCTATAAATTTTAGAAGTTTGGAGTCACAGGCAAAACAAGTCTTGGTATATTACTAGTGAAGATTCTCTCAAGGCAAAGAGTCAGTGTGCACCTCTGTATATATTGATGCACATGTGGGAAGGAAAATATATGAAGAAGATGATTCGTATGATTATGAAAGCTGACAAATCCCAAGATCATGCCTGGCAAGCTGGAGAACCAGGACAGCAGCTGGTGTGAAGCCTATCCTCATCCAAAGGTACGAGAACAGAGAGAGCCAATACTGTCTCTCTAGCACAAAGGCAGCAAGCTCAAGACCCGGGAGAAGCTAATGTCTGAGTCCAGTCAGGAAGACCAGTATTAGGCCAAGGCAGTCAGGCCATGTCCCCATTGTTCAGACTCCATTCTATTCAGACCTTCAGTTGATTGGATGAGGCCCACCCACACTAAGAACTTGGCTGCTCTATCCAACTCCCTAGTTCAAAGGCAGGTCACCCTCACAGACACACATGTGACCCATGTATGTAACATGTAACATGGGTAGGCATTCCATGCCTCAGTGAATCTCATCACACTGGATCCTAAGCCTTCTCTGTCTGGAGAGCTGCCACACCTCAGGGAACGGCACAAGCTTGAGTGACAGCCTGAATACTATCTTCTTACACTGACTTCCACTTCCAGATTTTGGCTAGAAGTGTCCCATGCATTTCCACCTTTCTCTTTGTGCTTATCCCTGATCACAAGGCCCAGCACACAACCACCCTTCTGTTTGTTCCCTTTCCAGAGCAGCTGGCCCATGGATACACAAATCTCTGGATAAGCAGGGGCCCAGCGGCCTTTACCCAAACAGATCCTGATGACAAAAGATTTAATGGCATGACAAGCCTGTCACCCAGCTAGGGACAGGAGGGCAGAGAAGAGACCTTAGAGAGCTCAGATACTCACCAGGCCTTCCTGCTCCACAGACATCCCTGCCCCTGTCTTAGTTTCAAAGGGTAAAAAAAATACCAGTTGGAAGACAAGTTAAGGGAGACAGGGATTAATTTGGTTCTTGGTTCCAGGTTACAGTCAAGTCCAGCACAGTTGAGAACTTGAAGCAGGAGGAGCTTGAAGCTACGGTCATGTCACACCCAGTCAAGAACCAATGAATGAATGAATGAATGAATGAATGCTACAGCTCAGCTCATGATCTCCATTTTTATATAGTTCTGTATACTCAACCCAGAGAAATGGTGTCATTCACGATAAGTGTGTCTTCTCTCATCAATGAATGTAAGACGGCCCTTCACAGTTGTTCTCAGAGGCCCATCTCCCAAGTGATTCTAGATGGTGTCAGGCTGACAGCTAACCCAAACCATCATAGCCTTCTTCCCCAACTGGACAGTGCCTGTGGCACATGAGCAGGGATACCGTTGCTCAGATTCATCAGCAAGTGGCCCAAGCCTGGACCCCCCCCCCGCCCCCAGCACCATCCACAAAGACAAAATATGCTATTTACAGACCAAGACAATGATCATCCTCATTTCAGCCTGCTGATGGCCCCTCTCCCCACATCACACTTAATGCCGAATTAGCACTGTTCAGAGGCAGATAAAAATAGCGTTGGATCAAAGAGGTAGTTCCCTCATTCCGTCTCTGAAGACAGATCAGTGGGCCGGGTGCATGTGGGCAAATCCAATTTTTTTTTTCCCTCTTGGCAGGAGCTTCCACATATTCTCTCCATGAGTACAGAGAAGCCTGCCAATGTTGACATCCGAGGCTGAGATCATAGGCTCCACTTTAGCTGGGAGTCAACCCACTCCCAGCCTGCTAGGTCTGTGCTAGCATGTTACAGACAGGGAAGCTAAGCTCAGACAGCAGCAGCTGCTGCAGAAAAGTCCACCCATGCAGATGATGCCAGTGACCACCAATGGTGACCTCAGCTATCAGCCCTGTGGCCTGCAACTCCACAGATCATGATACATCTCCATTCTGTAAGTGGGGAAAACATAGCTGGAATGGGCCTTTCCATTTCATCAGGGATCCATGACAGCTGTGAGTCCAGCCACCCTGTCTTAGCATTTTATTGCTGTGAAGAGACACCATGACCATGGCAACTCTTACCAAGGAAAGCATTCAATGGGGCTGGTTCTTCAGAGGTTTGATCCATCATCAGCATGGTGGCAGGCAAGCAGACATGATGTGTGTGTGAGAGAGAGAAAGCTGAGAGTTCTACATCCAGATTGCAAGCAGACAAGAAGAGAGACTTGGGACTGGCTTGGGCTTTTGAATCCCCATAACCTACCCTAGAGTGACACACTTCCTCCAATAAGGCCACCCTCCTAATTTCAAGTAGCACCATTTCCAAACATTCAACTATATCAACCTATAGGGGCCATTCCTGTCAACACCACCACACACACACACACACACAACCACAAGAAGCTTGTTTCTTTTAGGATTGCAAATCTCACATCAGATAGCTTAAGTTGACAATTGTCTCCATCATTTGCAAGGTTTCAGGTGGATTGTCCTTTACTTTCTACCCACAGGCATGGGTGTGAGCAGAGTCTGGGATTGCAGGTATGCCTCGAGAGTAGACTGCCCACCTGGCTGCACCTGAGCACTGGACCCTTGCACCTTCCTCCGTAGGCTGGCACCGATACCCACCTCCCAGGGACTATGAAGGTTAGCTGAACTGTTCCCAGTGTTGCCAGCCAATGAATATAACCAGAATTCTGGAGCTTGTGTTGCTGTCACCACAAAGGCAGATGCTTAGAAGACAAGCATGAGTCTTCACACTAGACTTTGTTCAGAGAGCTGGTGAGCAGAGAGGGCAGCACATGAACATGTTTTGGAAAATGTTTCACGTCTCACCTCCAGCCAGCAATTATATGGAGTCACAGGGACAGAGACAGTCAGTCATTCCATAGTTCAGAATTGCCCCATTCTGGTCAAGTGACATGACTGTTAAAAGAAACCTTTTCTCCCCTAAACAGCCTTTGTCAGCATATTTTATCAAAACAAAAAGAAAACACACTAAGGCAGGTGGTTGGCGGCCTTCTATCAGAGACTTGTATCTCACTCACTAACATCCTGTCTTAGTTAGGGTTTTACCGCTGTGAACAGACACCATGACCAAGGCAACTCTTATAAAGGACACCATTTAACTGGGGCTGGCTTACAGGTTCAGAGGTTCAGTCCATTATCATCAAGGTGGGAGCATGGCAGTGTCTAGGCAGGCATGGTTCAGGAGGAAATGAGAGTTCTACATCTTCATCTGATGGCTGCTAGCAGAATATTGACCTCCAAACAGCTAGGATGAGGGTCTTAAAGCTCACACTCACAGTGACACACCTACTCCAACAAGACCACACCTCCAAATACTGCCACTCCCTGGACCATGCACACTCAAACCATGACACATCCCTTGCACCTTTACCTCATTCTCTGGGTGTCTGGATTCAGTTCTTCTTGAAACACTGTGTCTAGCTAGTGTCAGTCGTACATTCCTGCAGGGCAACTGTGCTCCCATAGTGAGGGGAGAGGAGGTCATCACATACACAGCAAGGCCAGAGCCCTGGTGGAAAACCACAGGTGGGATCATCTGGAAAGTTCTCTGGCTAGGTCCAAGCTTGCAAAGAGTGTTCATTATCCTTTAAAGGCTTTCCCAGGCTTCAGAATAAACCTTTACCAGGCAGCAAACTGCTGCTGATCCCACATATGACAGTTAATATTGTCAGCCTGGCAGGATCTAGAAACAGGTAGGAGACAAATCCGTGAGCATGTCTATGTGAGAGTTTGTAGTTGGTTTAACTGGGGTGGGGAGACCCATCTAGTTGCACATGCTAGGGTCCTGACTAGAAAATGTGAGCTGAATACCAGCATTCTCTGTCACTTTAATTTTTTCAAATCCTATTTTTAATGATGGTTCTTAAATGCTCTAACCTCCCTTTTAGGCCACCACCCAGCAGAGGTAGTGGAAAAGAAAGGATACGGGGGAGGGATAGGGTGGGGGTGGTGGGAAGGGGACCTGTTTAGAAAGGTTCTTTGGAGCAACTCCCATATGTGTTGTCTGGAAATCGGAAGTTCTGTTCACAAGTTAGCAAGCAGGCAGCGGCAGCTTAGTCCACTCGGGAACACTTCACCAGCAGTTCAGTTTGGTAGAGTCAGGTTAGCAAACACAAAGCAGCAGCAGTGGCACTACCTAGCAGAGACAGCCAGGCCTCAGCCTTGGCACAAGTCAGCAGGAGGGACCAGGAGAAACTGGCAGGAGAAGTTCTAGCCTGTGCCTCTCACAGTGAAGTGAAGATCGGTGAAGCCAAGGGACCCACAAGCATTGCACAGCTAGCTGTACCAGCAAGACAAGCTCTGCCTCTGTCACTGTCCGTTGAGTCCTATTTATACCCTCCAAACATCATGTGTTCGCCACAGATCTTGTCTCAGCACGTGTGTCTGTCTCAGCTGACATCACTCTGCCAATCAGCCCAAGTCTGTGGAAGCAGCAAAAAAATTCGTAGCACACCACAAGTTTTTGGTGCGTTTCTCTTTATGGAGTCCCAACAAATGCAACTCAACTGCACAATACAAGGCAGATCAATACATGAGTGTTAAGAAAGCACCCTCATCACGTGTCCTTTCACATGCTTGCTTTAGCAGAATATCCTTTCACCTGTGTCTGTTTCAGCTAAACGTTCCTTCATGAGTCTGTCTTAGCCTTTCACCTGTGTCCACGGTAGGAAAACACTCCTCCATGTGTTTGCCTCAGCAAAACACCATCCAACACAACTGACTCTCCAAAGAACCCTTAGGTTTCCACTTCATTCATCTCTCTGCTTCCAGAGTGCAGATGCAACGTGACCCGCTTGCCCACATTTCGACCTCTGTGCCTTTGTAGCCATGATAAACTGTACCCTCAAACTGTGAGCCAAAATAAGCCCTTCCTCCCTTCAGTGGCTTTCATTGGGCATTTCATTGCATTGATGAGGCAAGGAGTTAATACACTCCCCCAACTCACTTCAACAAAGAGAATCACCACGATGGGATGACATATGACCCTTGTCCAGAGCAAAGCAAATGTCTGATTCCTCTTCTCAACATAGGAGAGACTTGGTGACATGAGTGTGCTGGACACTGTCACTCAGAGCTCGGCTGAACTCAGCCCTCTGAGAGGAAAGGACGTAGTGCAGAGCAGTGAATGTGTGGTGGACCCCGCTGGAGAATCATACTTAACCAGGACCAATCAAGTAAGTTTACAATGTGTGCAATCCCATCCCTTTAGTGATGCTCCTTCCAGCAAGTAAGGCCCGAAATATGTCATGGCGGCTCCTCCCTGAAGATGTCCAGGCAATAGAAAGATCCATTGAGGGTGTATTCTGCACCCTAACCAGTACCAGACATATGTATGCATCCACTTGGCCATCTCTTTGTATAAACGCCAAACTAACTTTCTTCAGGCAATGTCAGGGCTGTGTAGATAGTGGTATCACTGGCTGGTCTCTGTGAGCCTGCATACAGTACATTGTTCCTGTATCGTTGACTGAGCATGGCCAGTACGATGCTAAGTAGGTGTATCTGCTACTGTAACAAAACACCAAGGAAGAAAGGATATATTTTGGCTCACATTCCAGGACATATATTCCATACTGCAGAGAAGGCATGGCCACTGGATCAGAGGGCCACTGGTTACTCTGCAGCCACACTTAGGAAGGAGGATGTGAACAGCAATAGAGGCTGGATTGTAAAACCTGAAGGCCTACACACAATGACCGATTTCAATTATCAAGGCTCCGCCCCCTAGAGGTTCCACAATCTTCCTGAACAGTTCCACCAGCAAGTGACCAAGTGTTCAGAAATTCAAGCTCACGGGGAACATGTCACATTTAAACCACAACAGCAAGGAACACTCCCAAACCTCTTTGGCTAGCTCTTTGGTTTGGCTATTTGCCAAGAAAGCAGAGGAGGAAGGCTAATCTGCCATCAGCGAGGAGGCTCCCACACTGACGAATCATGAACAATCTGCAGAATCTAGCTTGGGCTTCCTCTAGTACAACCGTCAGTAGAAAGATCAATTCTGTTTTTAGGAAACCCAGTCATTTGTCATGGGCACGATGCGTGATCAAGAAAGGCATCCCCTTCCGCCCTCTAGCACCACATAATTAATCTCCTGCAACAGCTGCAGACCCTGGAGCCTTATCTGTGGGAAGTGGGACACGTGATGCAGGAGCACTGGTCTTCGGATGACCCCACAGGTCAGCCTCGCGCAGAATGAGGGGCTGGAAGCCGAGACTGCTGTGCCTCTGGAAGTTACCTGTGAGCCTGAAGTCAGATCTCCAAAAACCAGTACAGGCAGGAAACCCCGTATCTACAGGGAAGGGGCATCCAGAGGGGTCTGTGGGTCTTGTAGCGATGGAGGTAAGGGGAGCAAAGAGAGGAGATAGTGAAGGACAGGAAATCCAGCCACTGCCCAGTGAGCCCTTTAGACTCTTGCAATAGCCCTCCACTGCAATGCACACAAGTTCTGAGCTAGAAGGAAGCTCGGAGAGAACTGACCACAAATTTTGTTGTGCTTCTCAGAGAAACGGGAAATGACCTTACTGCTCACTGGAGTCTTGGACAAGCTTGGGAGTGAAACTGGGGATTCCTGCCCTGCACAGCGTTCCTGCTCATACAGTCAGAATCTTTATTCTCCACCTGGAGGCCAGCAAGACGACTCAGGAAGCACCAACTGTGTGCAAGACTCCACACTGAGCACATTCGGGTCACAGCTGACGATGAGTCATCGCAAGGAAATACTTAATATGTATGCGGTAAAACACGTAACCAGGCATCGTGCTTTGTCTCTGGTGGAAACGTGAAGGGTTTGCCAGATAGAAACATGGAGAAATGGAGTCCCCGGAAGAAGAGTCCTTGTTTCCCCTCTGCTTCTCAGCCCATATCTTTTCTAAATACAGCTTTGCTCCAAAAAAAAATTCTATAACTCCCCCATGCAGCACACATCCTCACATTATGGTCAGCCACACTTCTGGTCCCATCTCTAGGATCTCGGCCTCCCCCAAACTCCCTGGTGAATGGAACCAGGTGTGCTGTGGATTCCTTCTGTCCCCCAACTCCAGACACCATCCCAGCTCCTGGCACAGACTTGTGCATACCACAGACTTCAAGAGAAGAATGAAAGGATGAATGAATGAATGAATGAATGAATGAATGAATGGGAAAACCCACAAACATGAGGCCAGGAGGCTCTTGGGTTTCTAGTTATCTCTTACCAGCCGGGGTGTTCTTATGAGTCCTGAGCCTGTTCCCAGGAAGGTACAAGGAGGAGCCTTCTCTATGAAGTTATAGAAAGATAAACATAGCCTTACTAAAACTCTCTCCTCCTGGCTGTTCACTTAAAGACTGACAAAGTCCTTGGCTTCTGGTCCTTGCTTGTGAGAAAAGAAGGGCTGTGGAGATGGCTCAGTGAGCAAAGCCCTTGCCATGCAAGCAGGATAACCTGAATTCAAACACCTAGAACTTATATAAATCTAGGATTCACATGGTAGAACGTAGCCATAATCCCAGCACTTCTACAGTGAGGTGGAAAGCAGAGCCAGGAGAGTAGCTGCAAGCTGGTGGACCAACTAGCCTGACATATGCAATGAACAGCGGGAGACACTGATTCAAACAAGGTGGGAAAGTGAAGACCAACATCTCAGCTGTCCCTGCTACTGCCAACCTGGGTGCTCCTACCCCGGGCCATGGACAGCTCTATCTGGGATTCTGATGACTAATGTACCATGTGTATTAAGCCGCCAATCCCAGTGTTCAGCTTCCAGACCTTTCCGTTTCTGAGAAGGAATGAACATGCCCATCTTGCCCACGTGTTCTCTCCTAAAGTCAGCCTGTTGTGGGAAATACTAAAAGATGCAATTCATGCTACACTGACCAGCTCAGCCTGTTCTCATCTTGTGGAGACTCTCTGACTCAGTTCTCTGAAATCTCTCTACCCTACTCACTAAGTTTCCTCTGGTGAGTCACTACCACGCCAGCCCCACGCTGTATTTCAAAATTCCCACAACCTTTTGGGGTGCACTTCTTGCAAACCCACACTTTGCTGCCATACCTTTCTGGAACCCAGTTGAGTCACCACATGAAGGACAACACCACACAAACTTAGTTCAGAATCAATGATAACTTAATTGCTGGGCACAACAACTAACATCCAAATTATAAGCCATACTAAGTTAAATCCTTCAGTAGTGGATTCAAACGGCATCTCTGCTATCTACATTTTTGTCTCTCGCTATCCATGTCCAAAAGCTCATATCTTTCTCCTGCCTCTTGTCCTCTCTCCGACCCGGAAGTCCCGCCTACTGCCCAGTGATTGGTTTCTTTATTCATTAGAAAGGTCACATGAAGTCCTGAGTATGTGATTCACTCACCATCCCAGACAGCCCTTCTTAGAGAAGCTGAATTAACATCAAAATACAAACAGCACCAGGGCTATCCACAACATCAGCCAACAACATGGGCCAGCAGACCTAAGGGCAGAAAATAAATATCGTAGACACCAAGAGACCTTGTCAGAGCCTCTGATGAAAGCTATTACCTGGGTACTGGCTGAAGTGCAAAGAAAGGGTGATCTCAGTCTAGATATGACTCAGTGGACTGTGATTCAGGAGATATAAGCCAAACAAACCCTTTCTCCTTTAGGTCATGGTGTTTTATCACAGCAATAGAAAATTTAACTTAGCCACACTCCAATATGGCTGCCTACAGGATACACCAGATCTCCTAATCTCTCCCACTTCTGAGCTGCATCATGGATACACAAGGCCGTCGACCTGAACTTCTCTTCATAAAGGTCTTTGAAGGGTAGTTCCATAGCAGGCCTCACTTCTGCTTCACATGCCTTTTCTTTTATGCTGTAATGTTTCGGTCACATGACCCTTCCAAGGCAACTCTGGGATGCACATCCAGACTCTGATTTCAGAGCTCCACAGGCAGCCTTCAGTCATACTGCCTTCAGGGTTATCCCATGGGTCCAATCCAGATAAGGGTTCCCTGGAAACCCATCTCTATGAGGACCTTCCCAGTCAGTATAATGCCTTTAGTATTTGACTTAACATCACAAATCCCTGGAACCCAAGACTGTATTGCCACCTGCCATGTTAAAGAGAAGGTTGTTTTCCATTTTGTTTACCATAGACAAGACACAGACCTAGACAATCAGCACAACTTCTAAGAGTTGATTTGTAGTTTGGACCTGGTGTGTTATTAACAAACTCCACTTCTACATCAGCAATAGAGCATCTGGACCAAGCTGAAATGACAACTCATTTTTCATAAGCTGCATCATTCTAGGCAAACTGGAAAGACATCACGGAAGCCAGAGAGAGACTAGGGAAAGAGAAGAGCAACCCCTACTTCCCAGCATCCCTAGGAAAGCTACATAGCCTTTCAGGGGTCTACTGGGCATGCAGTACCAACATTCAGTTCTGCGTGTCTCTGTGAAGATGGTTCCAGATGTTAGGGAAGCATCCCTCAGAGATGCCTGTCTGGGAAAACTTTGCACCTCTGGTGCAATGATGTTTCTGATGCTTCTGCCTAGCCTGAGCCCATACGCGAGTTTGTCAGGTGAGCAACAGAAGAGGACATTCCAGGGGAAAGAGAAGGCAGTGAAATGTCCAGCAAGCTTGGGTGATCAAAGGAGCCAGAGAGCTCTCCAGAGATCACGTGTGTGCACTTGGGTCCCATAGCTTCAGAAATGACAAGAGCCTTCCTAAAATTATGTTACAGGTGAGATATTGGCTGTTCTCTCTGGAATAAGAAGAGTGAAGCATTTTGTATCCACAGCATCTCTTTGCTAAAGCCTCTTAGTCCCTGTGAATCCTAGAGTAGGGATCATGACAGAAAGGCCTCACCCTCTTGGGACCCACAGACAGGGAACAAAGGTATCAGACTGACATGACTGATACCCTGGGGAGGGTGTGGGAGCCTTCTGCCTCTAGAGAGATGTAAATGATGTCTACCCTCCTATTAAGGTCCCAATAATAAGGCCTGTTCCACCAAAGTTCAGTTTGGGAGCAGTGAGTTTATTGGGCATACCTAAAAAGCATTACTGAGGGCTTATGTGTAGGAGTACTGGTGACCTCAAAGCAGCCACACTGGAAAATTCACCAGGCATGGATAATGGTTTCCCTAAAACTGCAACGCCTTTAATTAGTTTCCCCCCAGTCTATACAGCCTGTCACCATCCAAGCCCCTGAGGCCACATGCAATTAGTGCAAAAATTGCATAGCAGTGTCTTGGAGAGGGGCTGGAGTCTCAAGCCTGACCCTTCCCGTCCGTTCTTTTCTGAGGGAAAATCAACAGTCTTGCTCCTGGGGACTGGCTGCAAGCAAGGACATCAGCTCAGGCTCCTGAAGATGACAGTTACCTTGCTGTGAAGAGGACTGTACGTGAGGGGGGATGGGAGGGTGTCAAAGACTGAGATGAACAGAGGCCTGAGCATGTGCAGACTGTGCCCAAGGAGAGAGTGGTTCTGGTGGGAGGTGGTCAAGAAAGGGCAGGGAATATACATCTGAGGGCAGGGTAAGGGGCAGGTAGAGGGACATGGGCAGACAAGAAAGCAAAACCAAGGCAACAGAGATGTCAGCTGCTTGTTTGTTGAAGACACTGTAAAGAGAAATGTAGTCCTTGGACACTTTGAGCAACTCCATGGTGCCGCTCGTAGGTGCAAAGCTTCACACCTCAAAGACAAACACTCACTCAAGTTCATGAAGAAGACGCGGCGGGTTCACACATCCGGGCCAAGAGAAAGTGGGAGGAGCTGAGCAAGTGCTGGCAGCCATGAGGAAGGCGGCGGCCAGAAGGATTGATGAACCCTCCTCCAATAAAAGATTGTTCCTATGAGAGAGAGAGAGAGAGAGAGAGAGAGAGAGAGAGAGAGAGAGAGAGGAGAGAAATGTTGTAATTGGCATGGGTGGGGGAGTATCTAAATAGGACTATAGGAGAAAAGAGAGGACCCAAGGACCCTGTTAAAACATCCAATCCAGAATCCATTTAGCAGACTCTCAGATGTGGGTCCTACCCACCCTGAGAAGATACATTCCTTTTGTCCACAGCTTCTGGTCTTCTGCATTTCTTGGATGTTCAATTCCTGTCCATCCCAGGGAAAGACCTTGGCAATCTACTAGACCACCAACCACCAGCACTCCATTAGAAGGGGCAGAGGAAGCTGGAGCAGCTAAGGGACCATCTGTAGGATGTCACTGTGCACTAGAAAGCAGAGCTTCAGTTGACCACCAGCCATGGCTCTGTGGCTACTCCAGGCCTTGTGTGAACCTCTCACACTGCTCTCTCAAGCTTCAGAGAAAGAGGCTGAAAGAAGAAGTGTTTGGGTTTCCTTGTTTTGACTCCATTCCAGGCCACCACCATCCTTCAATACTTTGTGGATTCAACTTAAAATTCATTAGCAGGTCTTGCATGAGCCCAGCCCAACTGAGTGGCAAAAGAAGAAAAAGTCACTTTTGTAAAAGGAACTTTTATTCTCCTGATATAATTGTTGTCTCACAGGCTTACTGTTTAATAAACTCAAACTTACCCTTTTTAGCTCTTTCTGATTTCTGGCTGGCTGGTTCAACTCAATTGTTCCTGCTCAAGCTCCTTTCCAAGCTGATTGACTCAACTTAGTTTCTCTTGGCTTCTGAGCGAATTGCTCTGTCTGGCTACAATTAATTGGCAATCTATACCGAACTTCTGGCTCTTTCTCATTCTCTGGCTCGTTCTGTCTTCACTTGTATCTAGCTTATTCTCTCTGAAACTTCTCCGTAAAACTTTTCCAGTGCTGGGCGGTGGTGGCACATGCCTTTAATCCCAGCACTTGGGGCAGGCAGATTTGAGTGAGCACTGGTCAAGATGAGTTCAGAACGGCTATACAGACCTGGTCTCACAAGTGTAGATTCCAAAGCATTGCATCACCAAGTCCACCGCATAGGCTCTCAACTCACAGACTCACCCCAAGTGACTCAACTTATCTCCGCTACATTGAACTCATCTGACTGACTAGAACTCAGATATCTGCTTGCCTCTGCCTCCTGGAATTAAAGGCATGTCTGTATTCCAGCCAGATCACACAGACCTAGGAGGTCTTTGGTTGTTATCCCTTTCCACAGCAGTCATGTGGGGATTAAAATTTCTCCTCACATTCCTGAAATTTCATAATAGTTTTTTACAGGAAGGACAGTTTTGACCCTGAAAAACTGGGAAATATAGGAAAACACACTCATATACACACACTCCCCATACTCCTGGCTCGCTGCTGGGAGTTTAATGTGTCCTATGTCCATCAGTGGACAACAGTATAGGTGCATGGCATTAGGGGTATGTCATAGGGCTTTACTGCTGTGAACAGACACCATGACCAAGGCAACTCTTATACGGAAACATTTAATTGGGGCTGGCTTACAGGTTTAGAGGTTCAGTCCATTATCATCAAGGTGGCAACATGGCAGCATCCAGGCAGGCATGGTGCAGGAAGAGCTGAGAGTTCTATATCTACATCTGAAGGCCACTAGGAAAAGACTGGCTTCCAGGCAGCTAGGATTAGGGTATTAAACCCCATGTCCACAGTAACACACCTACTCCAACAAGTGCCACTCCCTGGGCCAAGTATATACAAACCATCACAGGGTGACAGGTGTTTGTTTTGATCCATAGAAGCTGAGTTTTCTGCCCCTCACAACCAGGCCTGTGATAGCAACTTCATGAGAGGTTAAGATGGAAGAGTCAAAAGGTTTTCCTGGAATACAGAGCAAGTTTAGTGCTGGCTAATGCAGATTAGCAAGACCATGCCTGAAAATTAAAAGTGCAAAGGTAGTGGAGCCCAGAAATAGCTTAGTGATACAATGCTTGCTTAATATGTACAAGACAGGGGAGTCAATCTCCAGAACAACAACAACAACAAAAAATAGCTTTTCAATATGGGACAGCAAGAGATGGAGGGAGGGGTAGTGTCTCTTTCTGTGAATCTTTGGAAGGAACTCTTGGTTTTCAGACTGACAATTAATTGCTTGATTAAGTGGGACCAGACCTCACTTCTGCATCCTGAGATGTAAAATGCAGGTTTGAGGCTTTCAATTACATCACCCCAGAGAGAGCCATACTAGTGATGAGGAATCAACACTCACAGGAGGTCTTCTGGGAGCAATGGCTGAGCCTGAGACAGTGAACACAAATAGCTATCCTTGGGCAGGGAAGATGTGGTGACTGAACCTCCCTAGCTAGGACCAAAGTCTCCATCAAACAGGCCAACAGATGGGGTGGGGATCTTTTCAGTGATGCTGAAACAGGAATGAGACACTGGGGCTCTTAGCATCTGAACAGAACATAGCTTTTCTGCTTTGATTATTGTCACTTTTAAATGTTTTAAAATCACAAGGTGACTTATCTCACTTTTTTCAAAAACAAAAGTTTCTGTTTTGCTCTAGAAGTTTTCTGGTAGATATTTTAGGATCTTTTTCATGCATAGCATCTATCTTCTGCAAACACAGATTATTTTTATAGCTTGAGATTTAGTTTGCTTTCACTTTTAGACACCCTTAAAATATAAAGTTAGAGTGGTAGACTCCTCTCCTCAGTTGTTTGTTTGTTTGTTGTTTTTGAGACAGGATCTGTGCAGCCCTGGATGACCTGGAACTTGTTATTTAGACCAGGCTGGCCTTGAACTTACAAAGATCATCCTGCCTCTACCTCCCAAGTGTTGGTATTAAAGGTATGTGCCACCCCAGTGAGATCTGGTTGTTTGGACAATTACTAAGTCCTCTGTTCCATCTTTATCTCTGTAAAGATGCTCTGGCTTTGCTAACAGTGAGATACTGAAGCTCCCACTATTACCATAGAAATAGTTGCCAATCTCTTCAAATCTGTTGATATTTGTACCTAAGAGTGTGGAATTCTGTTATTCATTATATATAGAACGAGATTTTGTTCTAGGCTTTCAGATCAACAAACACTTTTATAAATATGCAGTTGTCTTCTGCTTTTTGTCTGTTTAATGATTTTTAACTTGAAATCTTTATTTCCCCTAAAGTTAATATAGCCTCCCACTTCCCGTTTTTCATTATTTAATTTTCAAATTATTTGTTCCTTTGAGGCTAAAGCAGGCTTGCAGCAATCATCATACAGTTTTCTCGTGTTTCCCTTTTTATCTTAATTCAGTTTTTTTAAGTGTCTCTCCTAATTGGTAAATTCAAGCCACTTTCTGATTGTTTTTCTAAATGTCCTGTATCATTTTCTCAAATCATTTTTCCTCCATTCTTCCAATATAACCAATTCTGTACACGATCTTTTTTTTTCCTATTGTGTCATCTGATTTCCTCTTCCCCTCTTTTCCAGTATATTTGTACTTTGGTACATCAATAGTTGCCTTGGAGAGTGTAGTTACAAACCTGCTAGGCATATTGCAGTGTAGTTTGAGTTACTGCCAACAATTCAAAAGCTATTACCACCCCGTTTATTGTGTAATTGCTTCCTCTGAACTGAGATATTTCCTCCTGGGAGCTCACAAAACTTAACAGGAAGCTCGTGAAACAAATATGATTAATAAGTCATCCCACCTCACATACAAAGGGCATGTATGCAGTACCTAACAGTGAGACAGGAGAGGAACTGCCATGCAGTTAACTCTAGCGATTATGCAGTGGTCACCCATCACCCATGCTGGGTGGCCTGAGGTCATGTGACTACCCACTGCCTGGTAGTACCATCAACCATGATCCTCTAAGTAACCTCAACAAACTCCGCGAAGCTAGACTCATGGGGTCATTTCCTTGGTCCATTGCCAGTGTGTTGTGTGGTGTGAATTTGTGTTTACAACTGCTCCACTCCATCTCTTCACTGGGTTATTATTGTCGCTTTACATCTTAACGCATGTGGCTTCCTCAACATCAATCATTGTTATCTTACGCTCATTAGTCTTTTAAACCGCACAGGAATCGAAAGAGGAGGTCAAACTCCAAAATACAGTACTAGAGTCTTCTAAACTTACCTGTGTAGTCACAGGCACTGAAGATCTTTTCCTTTATACAGCTTTGAGTTACCATCTAATGTCCTTACATTTCAGCCCAAGACATTCCTTTTGCCTATTTTTTTTTTGGTAGGGCAGAGCTACTGATGATAGTCACATGTTCTTTATCTAAGAAGAATACTACAGATTTTCCGAAAGGTAGCTTTTGCCAGATACAAAATGACAAGTGTGGTTTTGTTTGGATTATTTTGTTTGTTTTTAGGTTTTGATTTTCTTTGAGACAAAGTCTCACTATGTAGCCCTGGCTCACTTGGTTCTAGCTCTATAGAGACAAGACTGGCCTGGAACTCCCAGAGAGAACCTGCCTCCTGTTTGTAAGTGCTGGGATTAAAGGTTATGCCACTCTGCTCAACTGTTTGGGTGGGTGGTTACTGCTGTTTAAGCAGCATAAAAATCTTAACACCATCACCACCACCGCCACCACTACAACCCTCAACCCCCACCTATGGCTACCATGGTTTCTGATAAGAAGCTGACTCTTGATTATTAACTATTCAGTGTGCATGTCAAGCTGTCTCTGCTTTCAATATTTTCACTGTGCTTTGGTTTTTCACTTTAATTATAGCATACCTTAGCGTGATCATACTTGAGATTCTCCATACTGAGATGCTCCCTCTTGGAAGGAGGAGGAAGGTACTTCACAACGGAGAAGGAAGCAAAGCTTACAGGGTTCAGGAAGTAAACAAATCTTCCGAAGCTCTTGAATTATAGGACTCACCAAATTCGCCCCCAGGTTATAGAATCAACAGCAATGGCTGGAAAGGAGACACTCTCCAACCAACCCTGGGGCAGCTCCAGGGATGCAGACTCAGGAGTCGTGAGCTGTTTTGAGTCATTCATGTTCCTGTAAATAACTTCTCCCCCATAGTCCTGCAGAATCTGCCTCAATAAACCAGTGACTCACTAGGGCAGACTTGGGTGGACTCGTTTCTTTGGTCTGTTGTTGGTGTCCTAAATGGGGTGACAGACATTTTGTTCCTGCCCCCCACCCCATGTAATGTTGAATGATTCCATTTGTCCTGTGGACTCCACTCTCTTTGCCCGTTCATCCATGTGGTTGAACCTCTCTAGCGACTTGTTCATGTCAGCTATTGTACTTTCCAGCTTCAGGTTTCTATCCAGGCTTTATAGCTTTCACTTACTAGAATAGCGGTTCCTACTTATTCATCCACCAAGCTTCCGAGTGCCTTTTCAATGACCTCATTGACCATAGAGAAGAATTAAAGTGGAGTCTAGTAAATTCAATGTCTGCACTTCCTTGAAATGGCTTATGTTGTTTTCTTTCTGTTCATGTTGAGAATTAGATATTTTTAATGTTTTAGTCCAGTAACACTGGAAACCTGATCTTTGTTGTCCCCAGGAATACCTGGTTTTATCTGTTAAGGGCTCCACCTGTCTGGTCATGTGCTGACTTTTCTAAACTATTTCTGCAAAAGTTACAGGCCTGGTGCTATGTGTCACTAAAGTCTCAGCTCCTTGCCTTAACTGCCTGGAACTAATAAGAAAAGAGAAGAGAGGCAGCAGTTCTGTCTCTCTAATTTCTTTGGACAGATGCTGGTTCAGCCTGAGTGGGCTAAAACACGCTAGCCAGTCTTTATGCTACTCCCTGGGGCATGCATCAAACTGGGAAGAATGCAGTTTCATTTAGAAGATAAGGTTTAGTAGCTGCCCTGTCAGGAGACAATCACAACACTAATGCTGGGAATGAGAGGCTGGTAACTGACACAAAACACCAAAATTCATCTCTCTCTCTCTCTCTCTCTCCTCTCTCTCTCCTCTCTCTCCTCTCCTCTCCCTCTCTCTCTCTCTGTCTCCCTCCCCTCTCCCCTTCTTCTCCCTCTTTTTTTCATCCACATGTACATACATGCATGTGATTATGTGTGTCTATAGGTGTGTATGTAGGTGTCTTAGTTAGGGTTTTACTACTGTGAGCAGACACCATGACCAAGGTAACTCTTATAAGGACAACATTTAATTGGGGCTGGCTTACAGGTTCAGAGGTTCAGTCCAGTATCATCAAGGCAGGAGCCTGGCAGCATCCAGACAGGCATGGTGCAGGAGGAGCTGAGAGCTCCACCTCTTATTCCAAAGTCAAACAGAATACTGGCTTCCAGGCAGCTAGGAAGAGGGTCTTAAAGCCCATGCCTACAGTGACACACCTACTCCAAGGCTACACCTCCAAATAGTGCCACTCTCTGGGCCAAATATATTCAAACCACTACAGCAAGGGTGCACATACATGTGTGTGTACACACATGTGGAAGTCAGAGGACAATCTCAGGTGTCATTCCTCAGATGCTTTCAGCATGTTGTTAGAGACAGGTCCTCTAGGTGGTCTTGAATTTTGCCAAGTAGTTTAGACTAACTGGACAGTGCACTTCCAGGGATCAACCTGCTCTAGCTCATTTTGTCATTTCTGGACATACAGATAGTTGTGTATGGGTTTCCTCTAGGATTGAAACATTTCATCCTGCAGGGAAGCTCCTGCAGGATGTTAACAGGAAGCTAAACAACTTAAAATAACTACAGGAAGTCCCTGAAACTGACCAGATTCACTAGGCCCCTCCCACCCAGAGCAAACAATAAAGACTACTGAGAGTCTTTCTTAAACAAGCAAAGCTGCAAAGACTCTGAAACCAGACCAGCTTCCTGGAAGAAGCAAAGACTAGCAGAGCTGCCTGGAAGAGGTGCCTGCTTTTCCCTTCCTTGTTTACCTCTGTCCTTAGAACTGTGCTTCACTCTGCATGTCCCCGAAGCCAGACCTTGAATGAAGCTGACCACATGGGAAAAGTCTGAGCCTTCCCATCCCAAGAAGGCTATATGATCTTGTGAGAGGCTCTCCTTAACTGGGCTCGATGCCTGTGGTAGAGGTCTTACAGCCAAGGATCATACAAGAGCCATCATGAACATCAGCTAGCCAAGGAGTAAGCAAGTGGCCGGACCAGTGACATCCAAGATGAAATGGAATGCAGGGATATAGGCTAGCTCTCATGGGAAACTTGATACAGATACACCTTTGCCAACTGATCAGAGATGCCACTTTACCATCCATGTTTAGTCTGTTTTATTTTCCCCAAAGAGATGTGCGTGGTGCGTGCGTGTGTGCGTGGTGAGCTGGTGCGTGTAGTGTAAGTGTAAGTGTGCATGCAGATGAGCAAGCACATGTGTGGAAGCCAGAGGTTGACATTTACTTTCTCTCGATGTTTTGCCTTGTTTTGTTTTGTTTTGTTTTGTTTTGTTTTGTTTTGTTTTGTTAGAGACAGAGTCTCCACCAGGAGTTTAGCAATTCAGCTAGACTGTCTGGCCAGTGTTAGAAATAAGCTGAGAATCACAAGGAAAGAAACCACCAGTCCAATTGAAGTGTCTGGATTAGGTAAAACTTTGCTCATGATCAAGAGGGTGTGCTCCAAAAAGCAAAACACTCAGGGATCAGAAGTACACTTGGGCATTATTCTAACTCGGTGGTGACTATGTCTTTTCCCCATTGGCTGGGGTCCGACCTCCCAGTCTAATATGATTGGCTAGTCCTAAAAGAATTGGCACACAGGAAATGAAGGGCAAGAAGTCACCCATTTAATCACAGGATGCAGCAAGGCCTTTGTGTAAACAAAGTTTTACTGAAGAGGTAGGCCATTAATACAGTTGTATAAAAGTCTTACAAGTTGGAGGGAGATGAAAAGATTTGTTGTAAACACAAGTTGAATAGAATTTCATAGAAAACACCCATATTCAATGTTTCTTACACCAGTGACCTCCAGAGATCTGCCTGTCATGCTCCAATTAAGCCGGAGTTACAGATACTGTTCCCAGCTCTTTAAATTTTTTAATAGTAGTAATAAGGCAGTAGTAGTAATAGTATATGTGTGTGTGCATACATGTGTGTGTATGTGTGAATGTGTGAATGTGTGTGTGTGTGTGTGTTGTGTGTGTGTGTGTGCTTCTGTAAGTCAAAGACAGCTTTATGGAGTATGCTGTCTTCTTCCACGTTTATGTAGGTTCTGGGGAATCCAATTCAGGTCACAAGGTTTGTGCAGCAAGCGTATTTACCCACTGGTCCGTCTTGCCACTCTGCTTTTGACATGAGTCTGCAGTCCAAACAGCCCTCAAGCTTACATCAGTGTCAACATCAAAACAGTTCTCACCTCCAAGGGGATAAGAAACAGTTTGTACTGAGCCAAATTTGAATGGCTGCAGTCCCAGGACATGGATTACGGTTACCCCAGGTTTCATGTTCCAAAGTGGATGCAGTTTCATAGAGTGTTTCTAGTAAAAGAACAAAGAAAATTATAAATCAAGGCATTTGAAAATGTATTTGTGGAAATGCCAGAGAAGCAGGTTTCAGCCAACTGTAGATAACCTCAGCTACAGGCTCTAGGTCAGCAGTTCCCTGCTCAAGGTCCCTTTGGAGTACACATATCCTGTATATCAGATATTTATAACCATGATTCATAATTATGGTAGCATAATTATGGTTATGAAGTAGCTACAAAATACTTTTAAGGTTGAGAACCACTTCTGTAGATCTACCTGATAGTATTCTTGATCCTTTGATTGGTAGAGAAAAGAAATTTGCTAGGTTGTATCTGTTACAGGGGTGGCCTAGGAATCCCTCTTTAGGAGGCTAGAGATAGCTGAATCAAAAATATAATTGAGTTCTGGACCTGCAATATTCCAAACTCTCCAGCGTCAATGAAGTTCCAATGAGTCACCAACGAGGCTCCTGTTCTAGCACCCACACTCACTGCTGCAAGCATCTCACTGACCCTGAGGCCTTTGCTTTCTTCTGTGCCCACATTTAAAACATGCCATCATGTGGTTCAGTGGTCTATCACTTAATGTCTGACTTCTTGGTGTTATCACATTGCTACCATGATCTCTCCTTCCAGGGGCTGAATCCTGAG
This sequence comes from Mastomys natalensis, assembly GCA_021653895.1. Classification (NCBI taxonomy): domain Eukaryota; kingdom Metazoa; phylum Chordata; class Mammalia; order Rodentia; family Muridae; genus Mastomys; species Mastomys natalensis. Next base: position 1,371,123 of record JAJTUV010000404.1, on the reverse strand, counting down.
TCCTATGGTGCCTGGGTCCATTCTTTCTGGAACATTGACGTCTGGTATTTATAAAGAAAACAGCAGAATGACTCTCCTCAGACCCAACACACACACACACACACACACACACACACACACACACACGCATGCACACATGCACGCATGCACGCATCCTTTCTATGTAGCTGTTTTTACAGTGCCTCTCAGGTCTCATATGGAGAGCCAGTAGACAACCTGAAAAGCTGGCCGAGCTACAGGGAATTCCTAAGGGAAGCCATGAATGAAATGAACACTAAGGATGAGTGCCACCCAACAAATCTGTCTCCATTTTTTAATTAGTGTGGCACCCCGTTCTTACAAATTTCTGTGAATCTGTTGGCGAAGAAAATCAAAGTGGAGTAGCCTTGATTGGGACACTCAAAAGAGAGTGAGGAGATCTCGTTAACATAGGGTCAGGCTGTGCATAGGTGACGTTTTGACATGAACTGTCTGTCCATATTCACCCAGGACACACTGACCTCCTGAACTGGATAAACCACCTCAGGAAGGAAATCCAGGATTGTCTGTAACAGTTTGTGAGACCAACATCCACCCTCCCACTCCTCACCACCCCAACCCCCACCCCTGGTTTCCTGAGACTGCTGAGTGCCTTCCCTACAAGATATATGACCTTGGCTGCCCCAACCACAGTTCCTGACAAAAGAGATATAACTAATGCCCCTAAATAGACACAGACAGACAGACAGACACACACACACACAAAACTGTGCAATCAGTCACTAGTCTATAAAGCTTAAAATTTGTTTTCAACGTGTCTCCAACCTCCATAGAAATGTAATTTTTATCTAGGCGAATAAATGTCTGTTGGGAAAGAAGGGGCATTTGTTAATTAATTAACATATCTTTTCCCACCTGCTTTTTACAGCTGGTCTTGCAGGGTCCCAATTCCCCTGCATATATGTCCAACAAATGGGTTGACAGTGCTTTCCCGAGGACCTATAGACAAAAAAAAAAAAAAAGAAAAGAAAAAAGAAAAACAAAGAAAAACAAACAAACAAACGAACAAAACACTAGTAGGCATGAGAAAGCCTTCAGAGTCAGAGTAGTCCAAGTGACTCCCCAAACAACATGGGCTGTGCTGTTGCCCTTGGTCCCTTCTCAGAAGTCAAAGGTAAATCCTGATTGCTGAAGATACTGCACCCTTAGGACACAGAACTTGGGAGATTCAAGCTGGATCTGACCTGAAAGCCTCCTCCATGGTGTCTAGCTTCTGTGCACCAGAAAGTACTATGCGAGCTGCCAAGGTAGGGAAACAATGACTAGCCTTCCTAGCTGTGACCCACACCTATGAACCACAGCAACGGCCAGCATGGCAAGGTATCCATAAAGGTGCAATAGTGATACTCACATGTTGGTGGTAACCAACAGCTATTTGGATTTAATGCCTACTCAGCAGGAGGGAAGCCACGCCTGATACTTGAAACCTAGGCAGCTTTCCAGAGCTAGTGAGGTCATGGATTTTCGACAAGAAACTACTACTGCCATTTTGCTAGACCAACACAATTCCTTGCTGCATTCTATATCTTATCCTCATACCCACAGACAAGTGTAGTTACCACCCCTCGTCAACGAAGCTTCTCTTTACAGTGAAGGTAATGGAGGCCATTACAGAAAACCACAACTGGACGCACTGCAAAGACCATGGGGAGGTCAGACCCAATGGCTACACCTTCATGACAGCGTCTGCATCTGTGGGTCAGGGAACAGCTCAGAAGAGAGTGTGGACAGATTTTTAAAAGCCAGAACACCAGGAAGTCTGCTGTGAAACAGTCTTTTCCACAGAAGGCTGCATAAGCAAGACCTGAACAAGGACGATATCAATAGACATGCTAAGTCAGAAACAGGAGCAATCTCCTGGGGTCCCACCCTTAGACAAAGAGCTACAGGCAAGTAAGGATTGTTGAGAGAAGGAGGATTAATCTCTCCCAGGGATGACACACCTAAGTGGTCAGCCCTATAAACCATATAAACACAAAGAAAGAAACAAATGTCTGTGGGTATGAGGATAAGATATAGAATGCAGCAAGGAATTGTGTTGGTCTAGCAAAATGGCAGTAGTTGTTTCTTGTTGAAAATCCATGACCTCATATTATATATATATTATATATATAATATATAATATAATATATATTAAAGATAAAAGAGGCTCTTGGTTTTACCAATTTGAGAGTGAGGGGACAGGGCACGGGAGGGGATGGAGGGAGGAAGTGGTATAATTGTATGTTAATCAAATGTATGTTTTAAATTAACAAGTTAGGGTCCAAGAGTCGCTGGAGGAAGAGCCCAAGCTCGAATAGTATACAAAGGCAAAGATTGTTTATTCTGCAGAAATAACCAGCATGCGCGGGGGTCAACCATTCATCAAAATGTTGATGACTGGAGAGGCTCACAGGCTCCTTTTAGGCAGGGCTGGGGAATTTTCCAAAAGGGTAAGGTAACCTCTAATATGATTGATAGGGCAAAGCAGCGACATCAGTACAGGTGTCAACTTCAGACTTATCTTCCCTAAGTCAGGGCCAGCATTGACTAAAGGCCCAGCGGCAGTGGCTCCCTCTGAGGACCTCAGTGTGTTTCCCAGGGAATGGGAAAATTTTTGTTCCCAAAGTTTCAGGACCTCTCAAACATACAAAAGAAAAGAAAGCAGGCTGGGAGAGTCACAGAGAGGAAGCCAGCAGACAAGGCCCTTCCATGGTTTCTGCTCCAGTTCTTGCCTCCAGGTTCCAACCTTGAGCTCCCATCCTAGATGAACACTAACCTGTAAACAAAATAAATGCTTTCTCCCTCAAGTTGGTTTGGGGCAGCATTTTACCACAGCATTAGCAAGTGAAGTAAGACAGGTTGTGGTAAGGACTTCTTACTGCTTTTCGGAGAGTGGCCTTTATACCCAGTCCTTGTGTGTATGGGAAAGAGCACAGACCTTCAGCGTCTCTTCTCACAAAAAGTACTAGATCCCTTTCCTCTAGATCTCCTCTAACTGTAATCACCCCCCTGAGGACCAGCCTCTTAAGGTAGACACACTGGGAGGTAAGGCTTACAACATGAATTTAGAAGAGATATAATTTAGTCCTTAGTAAGAATCCCAGGAATTGGTCAGGACAAGCACTCATTGTGGCCAGGCCCTTTGCCAAGGGCTCAACTCTTTCCTCCACAGCTTCTGTCTCACTGCAGGCTTATTAATCAAAACAACCTCCCACCCTCATCCAGACACATGCCTACAAGGCCAATCTGAAGTAGACCCTCATCAAGACTCCCTTTCCAGATAGTTCTAGATTATATCACATTAACAATTAAACTAACCATAATGAGCAAGCAGCAGTTAGGCATATGTGGAAAAGAGACCAACAGGAGCCAGTCATGGGAATGACACAATGGCCAGGATGGACTGTATAAACTTGGTGGGCACACTGTGTGCTTACCTGGGTCGATGCTGGGAAGGCCTCCAGTGGGCAGCTACTTACCAGCCTTGAAGTAGGAGTGTATTAGTCTTTTTTCCCCATGGCTGTGATAAACTACTCTAAAAAATGTGGCTTGTGGAAGAAAGAATTTTATATGGCTCACAATTCCAGCTGGCAATCCATCACTACAGGGACATTAAGGTAGCAGGCAATTGAAGCAACTGGTCATATTGCACTGGTACTCAAAAGCAGAGAACAATGAATTAATGAACGTGTCCTGGTGCTAAGGCTGCCTTCTCCAGCTGAACATAACCCAGGAGCCCTTGCCTAGGGAATGGTGCCACCTACAATGGTTAGGTCTGCTTATTAATCAAAACAACCTCCCACCCTCACCCAGACACATGCCTACAAGGCCAATCTGAAGTAGACCCTCATCAAGACTCCCTTTCCAGATAGTTCTAGATTATATCACATTAACAATTAAACTAACCATAATGAGCAAGCAGCAGTTAGGCATATGTGGAAAAGAGACCAACAGGAGTCAGTCATGGGAATGACACAATGGGATGGGTCTTTAGGAAATGACCAGTGTAGAGGGCATGAGGTCCTTTGAGTTCACACAAGCACTAGGGAAGACAGGAATGTTAAACACATGGGGTTGTCTCTTCAACGAAAGAGAGGTTTTTCTTTTTCCCCTTTGAAGGCTTGGAATGGATACAGTTTGCTCTAAGTACTATTTAAAAAAAAAAAAAAAAACATTTGCACCTTATGCCATTTGTGTTCCTGGATGAAAGACACACACACACTCAGCCTTTATATTTTACATCACAATAGCTGGGCAGCTGCCTACCCTCCATGCTGTTAGAATCTGCCTCCTATCCATAACCCATGTTATTACATATTACGTATTTCATCTGGGCTGCTCTTAGCTCCAACTAGACAGCCCTCTGGGCCATGTTCTCTTGGCCCCTAGCCCACAGTGTCTCTCCTTTCTCCTCTCCCGAATGGTCTTCTCCATCCCATAGTGCTTCTCTCCCTTTCTGCCCCTTCCTCATGGTCTCTAACCTAGGAAACCTAAGCCCCACCTATGTATCTTCTCCCCAGCTATTGGCTGCTGGCATCTTTATTTACAAATCAGAATTAACTAGGGGTAGGGTCTCTTAGACCCTGAATCTTGGAGGCTAGCACTTAGCATGACAATAAACAGTAAAAGACAAAACCTCAACAATAATTAATATCCTGGTGACCTCTGTGCTACATAATGGGATGGGTCTTCAGGGAAGACTCAGTGTGGAGGACACAAGGCTACACCTGAATCTTGCAGGCAATTATGTTTATCCCAGACTCTTCCTCCCTAGACCTTTACTTGAGTGTTGTCTCTCAGTCGATAAAACTCATCTCTGCAGAGGAGGTCAGAGTACTTTGTAAAAGAGTCTCAAATGTAAACATGCCTTAAGCTTTGCGGTGCACACAGGATTGAGTTCATTATCATCCGGAAACTTTCTTCCAAAATGGTGCTGTGCTTAAATATTCCAAAAATAAACTGCTGGTGCCAGATGCTAAAAGTTTAAACAAGCACCGGCTACTGAGTCGTTATTAACCAGATTTCTTTCTTGCCTGTTGCCGATTACTACTGTACCAGACCTGCTGTTTGTAGACATCGCACAGGGCAGAGCGTGAAGCTCAGGACAGGGGTGTCTACTATATGACCAGAATTACAATCTGAGACCTAGAAACCTGAGCGCCAACAGAGGGTCTTGGACTCCAACCAACACTGAGAGGAACACGGGCAAGTGTTCTAGGGGGTTTCCATGGAGACAGCCAGGTGGAGTCTTACTAGGAAGTATCCTTTGTCTTATGATGAGACTAGGAATGGTATGCCCAGGCATCCAGCAGGGGATTCATGGGACCTATAGATTTCAGGATAAGGGAAGCAGACAGCCACAGTTGGGTCTCAGAAGATAAGACGAGAGAAAGCAAGCACAGGAGAACTGAAAACAGTGTTAGTATTGGGTGGGTTATGGGGAGCAGAAGGCTGGGAAGAGAGAGGCTTCCTCCAACCAGGCGAGCAGGTTATAGAGCTGCTGGTTGGGAGGAAGTCTACTCAGGAAGAGGTACAGGTCTAGGACATGTTAAGTTTGATAGGAAGCATCCAGCAGGCAGCTGGAACAGCTGGGCTGGACACACAGAAAAGTGACCAGAGCTGAGTTTGCTGTCCCAGGGGTGGGCTTTGATTAGTCTGTGGGTAGGCCAAAAAGAGCGGAGGTGGAGAAAGAAGCCGAAAGTCATGAGAAGGTCGAAAGTCAGGGGAGAGACCTCCAGAGATCAGGAGGGGGCTTATGGAAGGACTTGAGATTTTGGAAGCCACAACGAAGCTTCTCAGGTACAGGTAGGCACAGGTGCCCTCCAGCAACACCGGCTCAGCCCATCTCCTGCTTCAGCATCTTCACTTCAGATTCACTAGCCCTGGAGCTTCCTCATGGATCTGGAGATCAAAAAGATTCTCACAAGAGCCAGAAGCACAAAGAAGGTAAGATGTCAATATCAGGATCCAGACTCTGAAGGTTGCAGTCGCTCTTCCCTCACAGCCCTTACAAGGAGCCAAGGTCTCCCTCACCCCCACCCCCCTACTCCCCACCCCCACCTTCCAGGAACAAAGCCCTTTCAGATGGCAAAGCCCTAAACAGAGATGGTTATAGGCAGGGCAAGTGACAACTGTCAGGTCACATAATAACATGGTCCATTCTTCTTCCAGCCCTTATTCAGAAATGTCCTTGAGGCTTTTCAAACACCTGCCTTAGACAAAAGTATGAGAAAACATGGTGTCTCTTGACATCAGCCAATCTTAGACCTATGTGATGGTTTGTATGTGCTTGACCTAGGGAGTGGCACTATTAGAAGGTAAGGCCTTATTGGAGTAGGTGTGTCATTGTGGGTGTGGGCTTTAAGACCCTCATCCTAGCTTCCTAAAATCAAATATTCTGCTAGCAGCCTTCAGATGAAGATGTAGAACTCTCAGTTCTTCCTATACCATGTCTCCCTAGATGGTGCCCTGTTCCTGCCTTGATGATAATGGACTGAACCTCTGAACCTGTAAGCCAGCTTCAATTAAATGTTGTTCTTATAAGAGTTGCCTTGGTCATGGTGCCTATTTAAATCCTAAGACAACCTATTTCCTTGTGGCATGACCCCTGACACTGCTGCAGTCGCCACTACCTCCACTACCTGCTCACTAGGGACCTTAGAAGAACAGGCCCAGCTCTCCATGGGTAGGCTGAAACTTCCTATCTCAGATTGCTGCTCTGTTTTTACTTTCTGGTAAAACCATTTCCCGAAGGGCAACATAACTCCGTGTCTCTCTCCTCAGATGTCCTTCTTCCCCAAAGGCTGGCACTCAGATCCAGGCAGGGTGTGTCCAGCTCTCTCCCTGTCAGCACACTGTGGGCAGGACTCTTGCCTCTGCCTACAGCCGAAACCTCTTTGAGCAGCTCCTTCCTGTAACAGAAGTTTCCCCAGGTTTTGCCTCAGGTAATGAATGGTAGGTCTTGCAGTTTATGCTACCCAGGGTTTCTGTCACCTGTCACGTGTCCTCATGAGTTCCCCCGCCCCACACACACACACACACACATACACACATACTACCCAGGGACTCGTGGTTACCTTCACCTGTCACAATGTCCTCCCCAGCGTCCATCAAGCCCTCCTCAGTCACCCAGGTGGAGTGTGCCCTGGTCATCCTTCCCATGCCCGGCTGCCCCAGATAAGCTCTTTATCATGTGGAGGAGAAAAGCATGTCTAAGCTCTCCAAAGCCGCTGCTAAGTCCCGAGACCACCCTCGGTGTTGATGACTCATTAGACTTTGAAAACACAGCTGTGTTCATGATGCTGGTTCATCACATGGGAAAAACACGGGTCACGTATCCCAGAGATGGAGGATGGGCGTGGCATCCAGAGGAGGACAGGTACAAGTTTCCAGGTCCGCCTTCCAGCAGAGTGTTATGAAATACTAACTGGGGCCTCTGTCTGGACCAGATGTTTCCAGGGTTTTGATGTCTTGTCCAAAAGAATTGAAGGAGCACACACAAATAACAAAGTAACAAAAGGTTCTGTTCAAAGGCAAGGCAAAAGGCAACTGTAGATGGGCTACAAAGAGCTGAGGAGCTTGGGCAAGCATGCTGCTCAAGCAACACAGGTCACTGCCTGGGGCTTCTTTCCTAGGTTCAGGAGAAAGGGGAGTTGGTTGCTAGAGGTGAATGTGGATTGTTTTTCTTTAATTAACAGGCTTGGTCTCACTGATTGGCAGATCTAGTCCAACTAGTGGGTTCCAGGTTCAGTGAGAGACTCTAACTCAAAGGGGGAAAAACGTGGTCAGCAGTTGAGAAAGGCATCCTTATCTGTGGCCTCCTCAGGCGTTCACAGGTGAGCACCACACACACACACACACACACACACGCATACACACACCATATTAAAGTGAAATTTCTGAAAGTTGACAGATAACTGATTGACAGAACCCTCTTTTCTTTTTTTCTTTTATCCTATGGTGTTAGTCACTCCTGTGATGGATGAAAGAAAGGAGGAAAGAAAGAAAGCCAGAAGGAAGGAAGGAAGGAGGAAGGAAGGAAGGAAGGAAGGAAGGAAGGAAGGAAGGAAGGAAGGTGAAAGGACAAGAAAACTGTCCAAAGGACTCCTATCTAGAAGGAAGGAGGATGCTGAGGAGGAATTACTGGCTGAGGGAGCTAAGGCCAGAAGCCAGGGTAGCCTCTATGGCCCCTCAAGGAGAAAGGAAGAGGACTGGGAAGGAGAGATAAGCTGGTATACAGAGTACCCTACTGGGATACAAAGGCTGAGGCTGGAGGACAGGCAAGCAGCCACTGGGCCGTGCAGAACCCACTCAGGACAGTGACAAGATGCAGTGTGGCTAAGTTCTCAGATGGACAAATCAAATAATAATGTGTAGGCACATAGCTGGAAAAGCCAGCGTGGCACTTGCTCCCCTAGCCCCACCCACTACACAGGTCACCTTTCACCTGGCCTCTCTCGACCTCCACATTCAAAAGCCTGCCTCAACAATCCCTGGCACCTGCCCCATCCCCTCCCGTAGGGATGTGGGAACCTCCCTGCACAAAAACATACATGTCTCATTGGCACCTCTCTTCCCCTCTCTCCAAGCCCGGCATTTAGCCCTCCTGAGTTGTTTATTCATCAGTAAAATGGATAGAATAATATCAGTCCCACCAGAGTGTTATTTAGACTTATTTATTAATGCTGGCAATATACTCAGAATCCTCAAGATTACAGCAATAGATCACTGGGAAATATTATACTGTTCTGTTACCATAGAGATGTTTTTGTTCTCCCAGCTCCTCCCCAGGGCCCCTCGTGAAGTACCAGGCACTGGAGGTCTGGGGAGCCAAGCTATTCCAACTGGCGCATTAACACTAACAACAATGATAATTAAATTACACAGAGAGGAAGTCCATGAAATATGGATGGGAAAGGAATGGATTTGATTCATTTAGGCAAATGAGCATGTTTTCCCATTAGAAAGGAGCCTCGTTGAAGCCTATGGATGGCTCTGGGCAACACTAATTTCTTTAGACAAGGCACGGGCTATGGTTCTGATATGAGCCTGCGTAAGGGGCAGGAGTAGGCAGAATCCATACAACTTCCTCCTGCTGCTGCTCAGGTGCCTCCCACAGAAAGCCCCTGAGTCTGACTCTCATCCACACTGGCAGCAGCTTCTTCCATCTCCTCATTTTTTACGGAGCAAGGAGTGTGTGCATTTATGTTTGTATATGTACATGTTTGTGTGTGTACATGTTTGTGTGTGCACATGTTTTGTGTGTGTGTGTGTGTGTGTGTGTGTGTATAGAGGCCAGGGGTCAACATTAGTGTCTTCCTCTATCACTCTCCAGCTCATTGATTGGCCTGACTAGGAGATCATCAAGTCCCAGGGATCCACCCCACACCCCGTCTCTGCACCCACTGCACTAGGATACAGTTGCCATAACCAGCTTTTACATCAGTGTCAGGGATCTGAATTCAGGGTTTCAAGCTTCTTCAGCAAACACTTCACTCGCTCACTGAGGCAGAAAGGATGTTATTCTGCCCATCTAGCTGAGGAGTAAGAGCAGCTTGGCACACCCTACAGCAGCTGCATCTTCTCATCTCTTCTTTAACACAGCAGTGACACTGGTCAGCCCTGGATTACAGTTGTAGTTCCAGGAGAGAGGGAATGAGGCCCCGTGCCTCTAGGTGTGACCTGCTGGAGGAATGGTGCCCGCTCCTTTAAGCTACAAGGTTGCCGATTTTCGAGAGTGCAGAGGAAAAGTTCTCTGTGTATCCCTGGCCATCAAACTCTGCCCCATGGGAACAAGCCATCTCCATGTGCACTGCCTGTCCATGCAGAAGTGCTAATGCTGTTTTCATCTCCCAGTAGGGCCCTATCTGTTCCACTGTCCAACTCTCTGGGTCAATCCAGCTTCTAGACAGCTCTGTCCACCCCAAGTGGCCATGCCTGTCGCCTACCCCAGGAGTAAAGATTTAGGTCCTCAACTACTTTTGCTCGAAGATGGGCAGAAGCTCAGCCAAAAATAAAATCCCTGCCCTCTTTGGAACGGTCAGCTGCCTCAAGTGGGAGCTTCAGAGGAATCTAATCAATTGGAAGCTTCAGCTTTGAGCCAGACACACATAGGATGGTAGTTAATGTGGTGCTTACCCAACAGCCCTAAGAAGGAAGGCACCCTTACAGAAGCACTCCTCTCCAGGAGTTCAGGTCACATCTTCTAGGTCAAGTGTAGAAGAACCAGCATCCATGCTGACTATGGGCACCTACTGCCCCTCACGGGCTTACCAGGAGGAGGCTGACATGCCTTAGCTAGTTCCTTGTAGTCTAAGTCCCTACTCTTTGAAAAGATTGTGGGAAATGTCCCTCCACTTGACTGTGGATCCGACAGTGGAGTTGGGGTTAACAGGTAGCATAGCTCTTGTTTACTCTACAGGAGGCCTCCAGGTGGGGTTGCTCCCTGTCTTAGAGAGGAAGACACAAAGGTTCTTAGTGAGCCCCTTGCCACAGCCACAGGGTGTCATGGGGCGGGGGTAGATTTTTTGCCTAGCTTAGCACCTTTCCCAGGAAGACTGGCACTGCTAGGCACATTGCTCACCATCCAAGAGCAGGGTGTCTGCTGTAGTTTAGATCCTGAATGCCCTCAATAGCCCATGTTCTTGATCTTCAACCTATGGCATTACTCAGAAAAAAATGCAGTCTTATGGGAGTGGGGCCTAGAAGGAATGCAAATCTTTAGAGAGGATTTTAGGATCTGAGCTGCTTCTGCCCATTTCTATCTCTCCGTCACTCTCTCTGTCTCTCTCTGTGTGTCTCTCTCTCTGTCTCTCTCTCTCTTTGTCTCTCTCTCTCTCTCTCTCTCTCTCTCTCTTGCGTGTGTGTGTATGTTTGTGTGTGCAGATGTGTATGCGTATCTGTCTGTCTGTCTCTGTCTCTCAGTCTCTTCCTCTGTGTGTGTGTTTGTGTGTGTGTGCATATGTGTGCCTGTCTGTCTCTGTCTCTGTCTCTGTCTCTCTCTCCCTCTGTGTGGGTTTCTGTCTGTCTCTGTCTCTCTGTCTCTTTCCCTCTCTGTGTCTCTGTTTCTCTGTGTGTGTTTCTGTCTGTCTCTGTGTATATGTCTCTGTCTCTCTCTGTTTCTCTGTCTGTCTTCCTCTCTTCCTCCCTTCCTCTCTCCATCTCTCTACTTTTCTCACAATATTAGGTAACCATCTGCCTTATTCCACACTTCCTCCATGATGTGCTCTCTCCACAGCCCCACAGCCACAAAGCCAGCTGAAGACAGACTAGAGCAATGAGCCAAAAGTAGATCTTTTTCCTTTTAACTTGGTTATCTTGGGTATTCTGTTACAGTAACAGAAAGCTGACTAGCAGGTCCTTGAGTAAATCCCACCTCTGTGTGTTATGTGTGTCCTCCCTCACTGTGTACATGTGTGAGACTAGAGACAGTGTCTTACCTGTTCCTGCTACAACCCGTGACTGTCCATCCAGGCATCCCCCCCGTACCTTCTTCTCCTGGTCAGAGCTAGTTACCTGCTGTTAGCCAGGAAGTTAGCTCTAGGATGGATAACCAACAAGTCTCAAATGACAGGACATAAGAAACAATGGGTGGGCTAGCTAGAGCCCCAAGACAAGGCATAGAGAACAATGGGTGATGGCCTGTGCTCACTGTGTCAGATTAAGCAACTTTGAGATTCCTATGGCAGAGGAGCATTCATAGAGGCCTGTCACCCTTTCTCCTAGTGAACCTTTCAGTCTTAGGAGGACTTAATCTCTGCACACCCCCTTGCATCTTATATATCTACTTTATAATATCTACTTCTACCCCTCCAGAATCTGGGCTTGTTGCTTTGTTCAACCCAGTCTTTCTAAAGAACACATTTCATTGCTTCTTCTAAACTCCCGACTGACTGATTGTCTTGCCATCGTGTTCGGCACAAAAAACAAGACTGTTATTGAGGTCACTACCTGAGGAAACTGGAGACAGTCCATAACCCTGTGTCCTTGCTCTGGAGCCTTTTAAGTTCACCAAAGAGACTTAGGACTAGCATCTAGTCAAAACATCCCTTAGAGCACTGAGGCCAGCTCATATCAACTGGACAACTTAGACAGCATCAGGCCCTTCTGGAAAGAAGGACAGAGCACATTTCCCTCTATGTGATCAGAACAAACTACTCCTAAGTTCCTAGAAACAATGTATTGATCTATCCAAGCTGGGAGGTACAGGGTATGGCTCAGTGGTAGAGTGGTAGAGCATACAGAAAGCCCTTGGTTCAATACTCAGCACTGCTAACATTACTAAGAATATGTAAAGGTTCATTATGCCATAGAAATGAAAATGAACTGTAATGAAATTCCAAGTCACAAAGCTAAAAAGGGATCCAGGTCTTTCTGACCTGCATATTAACAGGCTTATGCAAAGAATAGAGCCTTTCCCCAGAGCCATCTGGTCTACCACAAATCATCTCATGAGGTCCCAAAGAACATCATTTTCCTGGGAAGTTAACATCTGTATGTGGCTCTGGCATCCAGGATGACTGGAAAATCTTCTCATGGTGAGACCTGTGTCCTCTCCCATTGTACAGTGGTTTCCTCCTAACTTATGTACTCAGAAAAGAAGGAAGGAGGCTCCTGAGACTGGACCACACTCCATGCCTGGGAAATCTGAAACTTACAAGATTTTTAAGCCCACCCCTACCCTCTCCACCCTCACCCCACAAGGTTATAGAAGGATCAATCAACTGCTGGGGTTGGGAGACCCACCAGCTGAGCTGCCCACAGAAGAGTCTCCTCCCTGTCAAGCTGCCTGAAACTCAGAGATTCAGGATTGCAGCTTTGGTGAATGGTCACCCATGTTGGGTGGGCTTTTTCAGTGATGCAACTGCCTTTGAATCATCTATGTTCCCATAAGTAACCCTGTAAACTCACTAGTTCACTTTGGACTCTTCTGCAATCAGTACTTTGCTCTGTCATGGGTTCATGATCTGGGACAAGCAGACATGTGTGTTATATCTTTCCAAGAAGTCCAAGCTCAGAGCTACGTAGGGACAGGCTTACCCCATTTCTACTTTGTTCTCTCTGTTTAGTGTTTATGGTTAAAGATGTGACCTCTCAGTTTACCGTTCCAGCCACGTGCTGACATGCCTCCCTCACTGTTACAGACTTTCCTTTTGGAACCAGGAACCTAAATAAAGTCTTTCTTCCATAGTCTTTTAATCACAGCAACAAAAAATAATGAATATACCCTGTCTCTGCCCTCCAAGCATTAGAATTATAGACAGGCCGATATGCTCACTCAACATTTTTGTCAGTCCTGGAGATCTGAACTCTGGCCTTCACACTTGCCAGGGAAACACTATACCCAGTCATCGTCCCAGCCCAGCTCCTCCCTTAAATTTGACTGTCTCAGGTACTTGTCACAGCAATGGAAGCCTAACCAGCCATAGAATTATCCAGTAGATAATTGATGGTTCTTACAGAGACATGAATGAGTGGTTGAGTAGATATCACAGTGCAAAGTTCTTTGTGGCACCCTAATGTGGTAGTTCCTGACTGACATAGTGCCAGACTCAAAGCAATCTTACCTACCAAGACACTGGCCCTGGGACCTCTCACACAGGCTGCAAGAGTCTCAGGACGAGTCTACAGGAGACAAAGCAGTAATCCAATCTGGTCCCTTTATCTAGCTCCAGGCCTAGCACAGGCACCCTGGCTGATCAGGGAGCTTCACCACCCCTCTGTCTCCAAGGGCTTTTCGATATACACCCAAGTCTGCCTCTGCTCACCTCTGCAACCTCTTTATTCTGTGGATCTAGACACATCAGGTTCCCACTAGCTCCCTGCCAGGAGCCCGTTGGCCAGGTGCTGAGCATGGTATTCCTGTGCCTTGATGATTCTTCAAGGCCATTCCTGCTCTAGGAATCCCATACTGCCTCTCCTGAGCCCTCTCACCTTCAGACTCCCTTAGTACCCCATGTGCTTCAACCAATCAACACACAGCCCCCCTGGGCAGTGGCTGCTTGGTAACAATGCCCCACATAGATGGAGTCTTCAAATAGCTAAGCTGGTGCATCTTGCCCTTCTCTGTCTCCAGGAAGTCACTGTCGTGGCCTTCAGAAAGTATCTGGGGACAGAACCAATCCCTCTTTGCACATCCTCGGCAAAGTGTTTGCTTTCTGCTAGAGAGTGCTACAGATCCATTTCCCTGACAGTGATGGGAATGGGTATTGTCAGCCTCGGGAGAACACATTATGAAGGACTCCAGGCCAGCTTTAAAAGGAGGAAATCAATATGTTCTTCCCGGCAGTGTCTGTTCCCCTCACCTGACCTCTCTGCTCAGCCCAGCTGTTCTCAAAGCCTACATGCTGGCCTCTTCTGCTCCTTCCTTCCCAGAAGAGGTGGGGCCTTTCTTGGAACATCACTGTAGCCTCAGACAAAGCATCTTTTCTTCCTGGGGAAACACCAGAGCAGGTAGCCCATGTAGTTCAGGGACAGAGAACTCAGATACCCTTCCCTAAGGGTCTGTGCTCAGAAACCTTGCAGGACTCTGTCCAGGGTGTCCAACTCACAGCCCATGGGTTGCACACAGCCCAGCATAGCTGTGAAGGAAACCCCAACCAATATTATAAACCTACTTAAAATGTTATGGTGTGGGGATTGCGAGCTAGCTGAGAGAGCAAAGCTACTTGCTGCAAAGCCCAACACCCTGAGCTGAAGAACTAAGAGCTAATCAGATAGATCCCTGATGGCAGACAGAAAGCAAAAGAACCACAAATAAATGGATGAAAATGGTATACTTCTGGCTTCCTCCTCATCCTGCTCTGAGACAAAGGTCTAGCAGGCTTTCATTCCTGCCTGCAGCTCTCCCGCCACTCCCCCACATCTGGCTGCTGAGTCCAGGCTGGCCAGATACATTCAAGGCCAGACCTAGATGTGTTTACCCAAAGCTGTGGGCTTATCAGCGTCCCTTTCTTTGTCTACACCAGAGATTCTCAACCTGTAGGTCTCAACCTCCTATAGGGGTCACATATCAGATGTCCTGCATATCAGATA
Source organism: Mastomys natalensis (assembly GCA_021653895.1). Taxonomy (NCBI): domain Eukaryota; kingdom Metazoa; phylum Chordata; class Mammalia; order Rodentia; family Muridae; genus Mastomys; species Mastomys natalensis. The sequence goes on along the minus strand of JAJTUV010000404.1, from coordinate 1,356,069 downwards.
TTTACATCACAACTCATAACAGCAGCAAAATTACAGTTACGAAGTGGGAACAAAATAATTTTATGGATCACTACACCATGAGGAACTGTGCCAAAGGGTTGCAGCATCAGGAAAGTGAGAACCACTGGAAACTGGCCAATCCTAAATTAGGAGCAGGGTGTCCATCCCAGCCATCCAAGGGGGAAAGGATTTGCCTCTTCTTTGCTCTGCAGGGAGTCTTTCCTCTGAGTGCCTTGTTCTGCGTGTGAGTTTCTTCACCTTTAGTAAGAGTTACCTGTTGCTGCCCACTGTGACAGTTTTTTCCCTCCATTTATCCCTTTAATAAGTGGAGAAAACAGGCTAGAATAAATTGCCTTGATGATAAGAGAGTTGGATCCTCAAAACCCACATTGTAAAAGTGTGGAACTAATCCCCAAAAGTTTTTCTCTGATACAAACGCATACCACACAGACACAAACACAAGCACATTCACAAATACACACATGCACATGCTCACATACATGCTCACACACATACATGTACACATACACACAAACATATATACACACACTAAATAAACGTAAAAACAAATTTAAATATTCTCTCATGGCTGGGGAGGTAGATGGCTCAGGAGTATTTGCCATTCAGCCTTGAGAACCTGATTTTGATGTCCAGCACCCAGGTAAAAAGCTAACTGTTATAGAGCATGTGCTTAGACTCCTGGCTCGGGAGAGGAATAAACAAGTGGTACTGGGGGCTCAGCCAGCCTGGCTGAGTCAGATAGCTTCAGATTCAGTGAGAGAACATGTCACCAAAATATAAGGCAGAGAGTGAGAAAGAACACCTGACTTTTAATTTCTACATGTGCACACACACTAAGACATACGTACACCACACACGCACACGCACTCGTACACCATAACTCAACTGTGAAATTGTTGAAAGAGAACTTTGTAGATGATGATATCATGTCACAATGTCAAAGGTTGGACACATCTGGTGTCCTGCTTTGCTTCCTGCCACTGTGATAAAACACAGACCAAAAGCAACTCAGGAAAGGCTTATCGGTCACAGGCCATTATGGAGGGAAACCCAGGCAGGAACCTGGAGGCCCGAACTGAAGAAGAGACCATGAAGGAACACTGCTTACTGGCTTGTTTTGGGGGCTCATGCTCACCTACCATTCTTGCATTGCCCAGGCCCACTGCCCAGGTTGGCTTTGTCCACAGAGAGGTGAGCTATCCTACATCAATTATCCATTAAGAAAATCCTCCCAGCCATGACCACAGGCCAACCCAACAGACGCAACTCTTCAGTTGAGAGTCCCTATTCTCAAATGCGTCAAGTTGACAACAAACTCTATGACACAAGCTTGAACCGCACCATAAGTACACCAGAGCCTGCATAGCATGCACACACTGCTTGAAAACCTCACAGGGACACCAAGAGACCACGTCTGGCATCTGCCCTCAGATCTCCACTTAACAAAAAGTCTCAAAATGAAGCTGCCCCAGGGGACACTTGCCTCCTTGATGGCACCATCTGTGTGCTCGGGAACTTAACCTGCCAGAGCTCCTGCAGCAGCATAGACCCAGAGCCACGTGGCTGCCGGAATTGACAACCCAGCTGTCACCTACCAGCTATACGACCCTACACAAGCAGCTTGACACTTTCAAGCCTCTGCTCCTTCACCTTTGAAACAGGCCTCATTGAGCCTCCTACAGAGGAGAAGGTAGAGCTGCCCAGAAAGGGTGCCCCTGGCAGGAACTGTGAAAGTAAAACAGTTCTCCCCATGGCTCCTCCCTCCTCCATCTAGACATCATAGAGGGCGAGACCCTTCGTCTAACACTGCCAGCATCTTGCTTCACCCCAGAACAACCTCCACGATGCCATCAGGATCCATGGGGAAAATGATGTTAGGAGCTGGGCACAGAGCTCATGTGGTAGATTGCTTTCCCATTGTGAAGGAAGCCTCTGGTTTGATCCCCTGCCCTGCAAAACTGCACACAGTAGTACATGCCTATAATCCTAGCACTCGGGAGAGGGACACGGGAGCATCATCTTTAACTATGTAGTGAGGTCAAGGCCAGCCTTGGCTACACGAGACCCTGTCAAGAAGGAAGAAAGATAGGAAGGAGGGGAGGGGAGGGAGGAAGAAAAGGAAGGGAGGAGAGGGGGAGAGAAAGAGAGAGGTCCTAGAATCCTAGCCTGGAGGTACCACTCATGTCTCCACTTGCACTGACAAGACAGAACTGGTGCCTCTCCTGGGTTTTTGGTTTTCTTTGTTGATGCTGGTTTTGCTTTCTTTCTCTGTCAGTCTCTGTCTCTCTCTTCTTTCTTTCTTTCTCTTTTTCTCTGTCATTGTTTCTGGTTATGGGGAGGGGTATGTGTATGTATGTGTGTCTGTGTGTGATATCTTTTTTTTTTTTTTTTAATTTTTATTTCAGCAAGTCAAAAAAATTTAAAAAGCATTCAAACAGAATAAAATGAAAAGAAACAAACAAGCAAAATACCAAGGGTCAGATATACTTATACAAGAATTCTATAGAGCCTTCAAACAAGCAATACTTTTTGAGTTATGTTTAAAAAAATTCAGAACCACAATAAGCTCCTTCACAAAGCAAATAATATTGAAATAGTGAAATCAAGTGTAAACCCAACAAAAATATATAAATTATAGTCCAGTATCCCTCATGAACATACATACAAAAATTCTCAATGAAGTAGTTGCAAACTGAATACAAGAGATATAAAAAAATAATATTCCATGAATAACTGAACAACTGTTTTTTTTTTTTTTTTTTTTTTTTTTAGAAGACCGTACTCCATATACAGGCTGCATGTTTTGGGATAGCCCCCACTCCAGATGTCTGAGACCTACATGAAAACCAAGCTGCACATTTACAACATATGTGCAGGGAGGCCTAGGTTCAGCCCATGGAGGTAGTTCTGTGTAGACTAGGTATGCTCCACGGTTGGTGATTCAGTCTCTGAGAGCTCCAAGGGTTCAGGTTCGTTTACTCTGTTGATCTTCCTGTGCAGTTCCTATCTCCTTAGGGCCCACAATCCTTCCACCTATTCTTCTTTAAGAGTCCTCAAGCTCCATCCACTGTTTGGCTCTGGATGTCTGTATCTGTCTGAGTCAGCTGCTGGTTAGAGCCTCTCAGAGGACAGCTTGCCCCTGTCTGTTCTCAGGCTGGAGGTTTAGATCCTGGGAGCTCTGGTTGAATCTTTTGATACTCGTTCTAAAAAGGACAAAAGCACCCTCACTTTGGTCTTCCTCCTTCTTCTTGAGTTTCATGAGGTTTATGCATTGCATCTTAGGTATTGTGTGTTTTGGGGCTAATATCCGCTTATCAGTGAGTGCATACCATGTGTGTTCTTTTGTGATTGGGTCATCTCACTCAGGATGATATTTTCTAGCTCCATCCATTTGTCTAAGAATTTCATGAGCTCATTATTTTTAATGGCTGAGTAGTACTCCATTGTGTAAATGTACCACATTTTCTGTATCCATTCTTCGGTTGAAGGACATCTGGGTTCTTTCCAGCTTCTGGCTATTATGAATAAGGCCGCTATAAACATAGTGGAGCATGTGGCCCTTTATCTTATACAAGGTCTTGCTATGTAGACCAAGCTAGCCTAAAATTTGTAATCCTTTTGGTTCACTTTTCCTAGCTGGAATTATGGTGTATAACACGAAGCTCAGTTATAACTTCCGATTTTTGTTTTGTTTTGTTTTGAATCATGGTGTGTTCGTGTGTGTGTGTGTGTGTGTGTGTGTGTGTTCATGTGTGTGTGTGTAATTCAAAAGTTAACATGGAATCTTCCTCTGTCACTCACTACCTTATTAGTTTTAAGTTTGGTGGGGCTGTTATGGTGTTTGTTTGTTTGTTTGTTTTTGTCTAAGTGTGTATACCTGTTTACAGGAACCTGTGGAGGCCAAAAGAGGGAGTTGGATGTCCTGGGCTGGACTTATAGGCAGTTAGTTATGAGCCAGCCCCCCTGATGTGGGCACTAAGAACTAGAGTCTGGTCCTCTGCAAAAGCAGCAAGTACTCTTAGCCACTGAGCCATCTCCCCAGCCTCAACATAAATTACTTTTTGAGACAGTCTCTCTCACTTAACCTGACTCACTGATTTGGCTCAACTGGCTGGCCAGTGAGCCCTAGCAATCCCCCTGCCTCTGTCCACCCTGTGCTGTGGTTACAAGAGCTCACCACCATGCCCAGCATTTTTTTGTGGGTTCTGGGGATTAAACTCAGGGTTTACAAAGCAGGTACTTTACCATTTAAGTCACCTATCTCCTGCAGTGGGGTGGTCTGCTCTGCAGCCTGCTTTTTGTCCAGCCTTCCCTTGGTATCCTCAGACAATGGGTTCCAGAGCCCTCTATAGTTAAAAGTCCTTGGGTCCTCAAGTGTTCATGTATGACAAACATACATACCCCAGGCACTTTAAATAATCCCTTCACTGCTTATGACACCTGATACATTACAAACCTCAGTCTATTTAGGGGATATGAGGACAGGATATGATGCACATTTGACACAGGCATAATTATTCTCCACATATCTTCCAGCAGAGAAATGCTAACAAATGCTAAACCCACAGATACAGATGCCCAGCTGCGTCAGGTTTTGTTGCAAACATTTTGTCTTGTCGATTCATGTGCTTGGTAAGCCTTTTGATGGCTAAACCCCACTCCCAGGGCAATGAATGACTTGTCTCTTTTTGGCCTGGGAGTTCAGCACAAGCTGTGTCTGGACATGCTCTCTCTGGGAGGTTTATAGACCAGGATGAATGAATTCAGTAACACCCACACATGCCAATATGGTAAGAACATTCCATTTCCTCTTCATTTTAAAAATAGTCATCTCTAATAAAAAATATATTTCTGCCTGTGAGCTGGCCTCCTACGGGATGATCTGAGTTTGACCCATGGGACTCAGGTGGTGGAAGGAGAGAAACTACACCCTCAAATTGTTCTATGATAGTCACATTCCTGCCAAGATATGTATATATGTGCCAGCACAGCACGAGGCATGTGTGCACATATGCACATGCGAGCACATACAAACACACAAACACACACACACACACGTAAATTTTTAAGAGGAGAAAGGAATTTAAGGTAACGATTGGCCTTTCCTATGTTGATATGCTAAATGCCAGTCTTTTTTTTGGTTTTGTTTGTTTGTTTGCTTTTGTTTTATTTTAAACACAACTTCAGTTCATTTACAAACTAAAATTGCAAGCATGGGGTATGATTTTCTAGCCTACTTTTTTCATACCCATGTTCCTCTAATACATTAAGAAAACTGTTAACTGGCTGTCACACTTTAGCTAGCCACACCCCTAAAGTGCACGTAAATGGTGGCTGTTTGGCGGCTGCATAAAGAAAGCTTCAAGGTTTCTCTCAGGATTACACCTGTGTATCCAAGGGTGACTCACCTTGCACTAGATCCATATTTACCCTGGTCTGGTTCTTGATGACTTCCTGGAGCAAACTTTCCCCAAATGCTCCAGGCCTGCTTTATGTCCCTCCTTTAGTGTTGGGAGCCGACTTCTAATAGAGAGCGGTATCATCTTTGCAGCCATCTCAGGCCATATACCCTGACAAGACACTTGTTTTCAACAGCCTACAACAGCTGAGCACACTCTGATAAACATCTTGTTTTTCTCACATATCTTGTTTTGCTGCTTAGTGCCCCCACTAAGGTGCACGTGGTCTCCACGCTGCTAGCTAGGCACACGTGGTATCCACACTGCAAGGCACATGACATAGTGCCTTCAGCTGTGCTTGTCCATGAGGGAAAGGCACGTGATAAAAGGTATAAATACCTAGGATTTCCTTTCAATGAACGAGACTTGATCAGACTCTGTCTTGTCTCCATTCTTCGAGTCTCTTGCCCCTCCCCACTCTCTCTCTTGCTAGACCCTGACCGGAACGGACCAGAGCAGCAGCTCCGGGCGGATACACTTTAGATGTCTTGTCTGGACAGTTTTCAGATGCCCCAGGCAAGCTGAGAAAACCACTGGGGCCTGACTAGAGAGACACAATGTCAAACACACCAAAGAAAACAGGACAGGCAGGTAAAGACCAGGAGAGTAACAAAGATGGACAGAGAAAAAACCACAAGGACAAAGAGAATGCTGGGAAAAGATAGAAGGCCAGGCAGGTCCTGGCAGCTAGAGTTCACCATGCCCATCCCATAATGACTCACTGGGCCTCTTCACATAGCCTGGTGCATAATCCAAAACAGGCAGAGACTTTCCTAGAACGGCTCCTAGGATTCACTAGGTCTCTGATGGAAATGAGGCCACTCTACTTTGGATTCAGGGGCCCTTCCTGGCTCTGGAAAGGAACCTTCTCCCTGAATACAGATGCAGGAGCAGCTTCTTCAAGAGGCACCAGTGTGCCGGGCGGTGGTGGCCACGCCTTTAATCCCAGCACTTGGGAGGCAGAGGCAGGCGGATTTCTGAGTTCGAGGTCAGCCTGGTCTACAGAGTGAGTTCCAGGACAGCCAGGGCTACACAGAGAAACCCTGTCTCGAAAAACCAAAAAAAAAAAAAAAAAAAAGAGGCACCAGTGCATGTGACTGAGGTCAAGGCAGTGCTCCAGGCCCTGAGAGATGGGGTTCCTGTGTCTCCCATCTCTGCCCCCTTCTGCCCCGGCCTTGCTCCCGCAGTTGACCACACCCCTTCTGCACTTTGTCCTAGTGCCTGTTCAATCTAACATCCCTGACCCAGACAAAACCTGACTCTACCAACCTGCAGCAGGAAGGACATGGGTGAGCAACATGGTCAGAGCAGAGACACCAGGAGAGGGGCACAACTACTTGTGCCCACGAATGGGAAGAATAGGACCATCCAGGCGTATCAAATCCCACAGTTCTACAACAGCAAGAAATCCTAAACTCAGAGGCCTTGTCCACCCAGGGCATTGCCAGAGGAGGAAAGGAAAAGGAAACAGATGTCAATCAACAATGAGGAGCTGCTGAGTTGGTTCCATGGGTAAACGTACTTTCCACAGGAGCCTGATGACCTGAGTTCGATCCCCAGAAACCATGTAAAGCTGGGAGGAGCGAACCAGCTCTACAAAGTTGTCCTCTGACCTCTACACACACACTCCCACACATATCATTCACATAAACAATAGTCAATAATAATATGCGCCAATTGGTAAAGTTCTTGCCTTGCAAGCATGAGGCCCTGTCTTAGGGATTTACTGCTATGAACAGACACCATGACCAAAGCAACTCTTATAAGGACAACATTTAATTGGGGCTGGCTTACAGGTTCAGAGGTTCAGTCCATTACCATCAAGGTGGGAGCATGGCAGCATCAAGGCAGGCACGGCGCAGGAGGAGCTGTGAGTTCTACATCTTCATCTGAAAGCCATTAGAAGCCTTTCAGGAAGCTAGGATGAGGGTCTTAAAGCCCATGCCACAATGACATACCTACTCCAACAAGGCCACACCTCCAAATAATGCCACTCCCTGGGCCAAACATATTCAAACCATCACAGGCCCCAAGTTTAATTCCCAGAACCTATTTTTTTTTTTCTCAAAAAAACAAAAAAAAAAGACACTTGTAATCACAATCCTATGGAGGTAGAGGCAGGCAGATCCCAGAGGCTCACTGGTCAGCCAGCTTATCCTATTTCATAACTTCTAGGTCAATAGGAAACCCTTATCTCTAAAAACCACAAGGTGTATGAATAGAGCCTGAAGAATGACAGCTAAGTTCACCCTCTAACTTCCACATATAATCATGAATATGTGTATGTCTATATATAACGTATTATGCACACATGTGCATATGTGCCTGCTTGCACACACACACACATACACACACACACACATATGTGTGTACACACACACACACGCACACAGTGCAAAAAAACAAACCAAAGCTACCATGGCCTATATGCCTGCATCTAACTGAGATCACTGCTGGAAGGCTGAGGGAGAGGGTCTTTGTAGTTATTGCCCAGCCCACTACCCACCTACAGCCCAGTCAATAAAATATTTTTATCATTTTGATAAATGGACTGATTTCATTCACTGCCCACCAGACCCACAGTAGCTGCCAGACATCTCTGAAGGTATTCCTCGATAACCCAGAGGTCACTGGAGGAAGGCCAGTGCATCATCAGCCCATAACACATCCCTGCCAGGTCCCTAGAAATCATCCTATTGTGGCCCTGGATGACCCTAGGGATGCTGGGGAGCTATTGGATGCAGCCCAGGCCCTCCCTCCTCTGTCCTCAGCTGCCTTCTTCCTCTTCCCAGAAGGCTTTGTCCTCTGCCAACCTCTCACTACCATCATGATCTCTAGGTCACTGAACTAAACAAGAGCAGTCACCTAACCCAACTGCCCGTAGTCACGTGACTAAACAATTGCTCCTTGGGCTGTGAACCCTCCTACCACAAAGCCTTCCCCATTGGTCAGAGACGTGATGACTCACTTCCATATGAGATTGCCTCCAGTGGTAACAAAGTCTCAGGGGACACGAAGGGCTTTGACTGGGTAGAGTGTGGCTCTGGGCTGCCATAGTGGGAAGAAGGAAGGTCCCTTATCATCAGAGTAGGGGACTGCACTGTATGTGTTATAGCAGTAACTATCATGTGTCTTTTATGCTTACTGAACACAGACTCTCAGAGTGAGGAGATCCTACCTTGTCCTAGACTCCAGCGTGTTTCAAGTCCAAAACTTTCTGTCCTGAGGCAGCTTGCCTCCTAAGTCTGTGACAGGTAAGGAAAATAAGAAAAAGCAAAACAGTTAATGATGTCAAAAACATTGCTTGCTTTCTAACAGATGCCACTTTCGTTTTTCCCGTGATATAAAAATGCCTGTGTAAGACTTTTGGGTCTAAATGTAGGATTTTCAGGTCTCAGTTTGAATTTAAGATTAAAAGAATCTCACTGTCCCAGGACACATCCTGAGAGGGGCACATTCCTTAGAGGACACTTGCTGGATTAACATTCAGAAGGGGAAGGGAGAGGCTGATTAACTTTCCTCAGACCAAGGAGAGGGAAACCACCTGCAGGTGAGGAAGGGCCAGAGCATGTAGACAGACAAGGGAGGTCCTTGTCACCTCATTCCCCAAAGACCAATCAGTTTAAAAGTCACACTGTTCTGCCAATCATATATTGTGCCTAGTCACTGTTTCTCTGTTCTAACCCCTACACCCTATAAAAGTTATTCTTACGTCGAACTTGGGGTTCTCTCTTCTTGCTTGAATGTGAGGGAACCCCAGTATACTGGAATCATTAAACCTCATGCTGGTTGCATCAAGATTGGTGTCTCGTGAGTCATTGGGTGGTTGTAATCCCTTGAGTGGGGGTCTCCCCTATCTGGGGGCCTTTCACCTGTAAGAAACTGGAAGCTCATTCATAGAGAGAAGTCCCTGAGTCAGTACATCCAGCTGATTGCCTCAACATGGCTTCTACAGTCTGTGTCTATTAGCAGTGCTGTTTAGGTGACATTGCCTCTGTTTGTTCTCTGTCCAGGCCCACCCCACTCATCTCTGTTAGGTGTCTTAAACTCCTAAACTGATGGTGCTTTGCTGTCTGTTTATCTACTAATTGCCTTTTGTGCTTTCACTTTTTGCTTGCTACGTGCTTAATAAACCCACTCATTGGAAGCCGATTGTACAGCTGTCTAGATCGTTCTCCAGACTGTACCCAGAAGTGTCATAACTTGTAAAACCATGAGAAGTAGGCAGGTATCCAACAAGTGTCCCCTTCATGGGCAACATAGGTCTCTTGGATTCCCAGAAGCAAGTACTGCACTCTGGGTGCCTTCAACAACAGAGGTGTGTATAGTCTTAAGTCTAAAGTCCAAATTCAAGGTGGCAGCAGGGCTATCTCCATCTGAGGACCATGAGGTCTCTCTCCCTAAAAGTTAGCCAGCCTCCAAGAATCTGACATGGACCAAGGACAAGGAAATGGGCTGCTTGGCAGAAATATGACATTGGTCAAGGACAAGGAAGTAGGCTTCAGGCAGGAATCTGACATTAGGTTAGAACAAAGAAGCAGTCTCAGGCAGGAATCTAAATCTTAGGCTAAAACAAAGAAGTAATTTCAGGCAGAAATCTAAGTTTAGGCTAAAGCAAGGAAGTCGGCTTCAGACATGAAAATGACTTTGGGCTATGACAGGGAAGTTGACTCAGATATTTTGGTCATCCTGATAAGCCCCTAGAAACAGTGGCCTTGGGAGTGTTCACAGAATTTTGTTTATTGCCTTGCTTGTTCTTTGACTGTTGGTGTTTATTGTCTTGCTTATTCCTTGACTATTTACATCTATTGTATTGCTAGTCCTCAACCTAGAACTGACCTGAATATTTGCATGTAGTTCAACCGGCATAAAAGCAAAAAGGAGGAGGGGGGATGGGATAGGGGGTTCTAGGGAGGGGAAATGGGAAAAGGGGATGACATCTGAAATGTAAATAAATAAAATATCCAATAAAAAAGAAAAGTTAGCCAGCCTCTCTCTGCATCAGCCCCATGTATTGGGAGGGAGTGTGTGGGTACGTGTGTACATGTATATGAAAGTGGAGATCACTTTCGGTGGTCAACCTCGGTGTCATTTCTTGGGAGTTATCATTGTCTATTCTGAATCACTGGAACCTGGGGTGCTCTGAGTCCACTAGACTGGCTGCTGGCCAGCTCCAAGGGTCCACAGGCTCATCTCTTCCTCCACGCTCCCCACACATTAGGCTCAAAGATACATGTAGGCATGCCTGGATTTTGTTGGGTTTACTCTGCTTTTTTATATTTGTGTTGGGGAATCCAAACTTAGGTTCTCATGCCAGTAAGGCAGGGCTTTACCCACTGACCCACCTTCCCAGTCATGACTCTTCTCTTACTGGAGTAGGGGCCTGCACAGTGACCTGCTTTTAGCTTGACTCCTTCTAGAAGCAGTCTGTGATGGAGGGGACCAATGATGGAAGGGGATGTCTCAGCAGGCCCATGCCGAGGCATCTCTTCCCCTTGAGGGACCAGCCACATGATGGTATAGCATAGAATAGAGTTTATTAAGGACATGGGGAGGGGAGCCAGGAGGGTAGTAGAGGCAAAGAGAGAGAGAGAGAATGAGAGAGAGAGAGAGAGAGAGAGAGAGAGAGAGAGAGAGAGAGAGCAGAGAGGTAGAGGCCAGCCATGACCATATGGAGAGAGGGGAAAGAGAAGGGGGGGCAAGGGGACAGAGGGAAGCTAGAGGCAAGAGATCATGAGGGTAAGAGATTAGATTAAGATGGAGAGGAGGGGGCAAACAGCCCCTTTCATAGCGGGCAGGCCTACCTGGCTGTTGCCAGGTAACTGTGTGGAGGAGCATACCTGGCTGTTGCCAGATAGCTATGAAGGTGGAGTTTAGACAGAATACTAACAGCCTATGTCCAAATAAGGTCACACTCCCAGCCCTCAGCAATTAGAACTTCAGCTTGAGTGTGGGAGTGGAACGTAGTTCAGACCACAGAGGCTGAAGTGGCTGATAACCCACTGAAGACTTCTGGGCATCCATGCAGGCTGCTGACCGCCAAGGAGGCCACTGGCTGCTCCTTGCAGCCACCCAAGCAGCAATGAAAAAAAGAGGGCCCTGCCAGCCAAATCCCACAGAGCTGTCATCAGTCCCCAAACAGCTCGCTCATTGCCTGCTTTAGGCTCTAAAATAACATGCTGATTTTGGAGCCAAGACTAACTTTAGTTACCAGTGATGCTGTTAGCAAGAGAAGGATAAGTCATCACCATGAGAATGGAATCCAAATGAATGAGCTAGCCCCACACCTCACTGGGACTCGGGCATCTTTCCCCCTCACAGTTTGCTGACATTGTCCTTTCTAATTTGAAACAGCCTAAGAGGAACCTTTTACTAAACATGACACATTACTATTTGGGAGATATTAAAAATAACATCATTCTGCTTATCTATATCCATTGCTACTTTACAAACCATCCCAAGATACAGAAGACTAAGGCACCGCAATTTAACTCACCCTCACATCAGGGGAACTAGAAGTGAGCCAGGGCTCAGGGGGTAGTCCTTCTGACCCTGAAGTTGGTGGCAGTGCTCAGTGGTGCTCAGCTGGGAGCACAGCTAACCCAGGATCCAGGGCATCTCTACTCTTATATTCACACTCGTACTCATACCTTCTCATAAGCATTCTATCACACATACTCATGTGCATGCCTGTACATGCATGCTCTCTCTCTCTCTCTCTCTCTCTCTCTCTCTCTCTCTCTCTCTCACACACACACACACACACACACACTCATATTCGTGCCTGTACATGGATTATCTCTTTCTCTCTCTTCCTCTCTCTCTCTCTCTCTCACACACACACACACACCACACCACCACACACACACACACACACGCTCATATTCATGCCTGTACATGGGTGAATTCCCTCTCTCTCTCTCTGTCTCATACACACACACACACACACACACACTCTCATATTCATGCCTGTACACATGGGTGAATTCCCCCCCCCCTCTCTCTCTCCACACACACACACACACACACACACACACACACACTCATATTCGTGCCTGTACATGGATTATCTCTTTCTCTGTCTTCCTCTCTTCCTCTCTTCCTCTCTTCCTCTCTTCCTCTCTCTCTCTCTCTTCTCTCTCTCTCTCTCTCTCTCTCTCACACACACACACACACACACACTCACACACACACAACTCGTATATTTAGACACTTGGTTTGTACCCACACACACACATCACTCACACGGGCACTCACATCTCCTCCCAAGTTGACTTAGAATTGATTATAAAGCCAAATATAACCTTGACCCTCTGGCTCTCCTGCTTCTTGTCTTCTGGGTACAGGAATTACAGGCATGCATCACCATGCGTGGTTTATGAGGGCTTTATGCATATTAGGTAAGCACTCTACCGACTAAATCATGTTCTATTCAAATGTATTTCCACCCCTTTCCAGAACAAAATGATGCCAACCCTTCATGTCACTGTGAGGATGGGATGTGTTAGCCACTATGTGACACCTAGTATGTGCCTAGACAGTAACAGCTGCTGGCGTTATAGTCTTCAAGGACAATTTCATGTTCTCTCTATAGTGAATTTGGCCTGTGATGTACAGTGGAAGGAACTCATTAATTCTACCATATGTCCTAATTGGAACCACAGCTGAATCACTGCCACTTGAAGGAAGAGAAAAAGCTCAGGAAAAAAGAAGGTGAACCATGGTGCTTTTGACTTGTTACCGAGCAAACATTTTTTCTTGCCTCCCGAGATTCCTCTCCAACTGCTTGGGTTGGATGTTATCTTACAATAATCCCATGGCCGGGGACTCTGGGGACTTCTGAAAGCCTGCAAAACTGTTGTGTTATCAGTAATAGGTCAGACATAGCATTGTAGACATACGTGTGCAGAGGCAACAGGTGACAGCCACCAGACACAGTACCAGCTGGTAGCTGCCAGGAGAGTCCAGAAATGGAGCCTTCAGGCAGAAAGGGAAAGGCAGAACAGCAAATAATTTTGAAATAAGGAAAAAAATAAAACATAAAGAGAAAATGGCCTGACATTAAAGCTTTAGTACACAAGGCAAGACAGCAGTCAGAGAGACAGATTCATTAATCAACAGAGCAAATTAGAAAACTCATAAATATAGCCACACAAATATGCCCAATGGTTTTTGTTGAGAGAGAGAAAGAGAGAGAATTCTTTTTTTAAAAACTTAAAAATAGATTATAGACTGAAATGTAGGACATAGTACAATAGATTCTGAATAAATTCTGGCGAGATGGGCCAGTCAATCAAATGTTTTTCCAGTAAATAAAAGGACCTGAGTTTTGATCCCTAGAACTCAAGTTAAACGAGACAGAGAGAGACAGAGGTAGCACATGCTTTTTTTTTTTTTTTTGGTTTTTCGAGACAGGGTTTCTCTGTATAGCCCTGGCTGTCCTGGCACTCACTCTGTAGACCAGGCTGGCCTTGAACTCAGAATCCTCCTGCCTCTGCCTCCCAAGTGCTGGGATTAAAGGCGTGCGCCACCACCGCCCGGCTTTTTTTTTTTAGCACATGCATTTTTAATTCCAGCACTAGAAAGGCAGAGACAGACAGATCTCTGAGGTTTGTTGACCACCCAGACTAGTAGCCAAACTAGTGAACTCCAAGTGAGTGGGAGACCCTGTCTCAAACAACAACAGCAAAATATGAACAATCTATTGGGAATAACTGAGGTTGACACACACATTCACACTCATATGTGCACATATACACAGCAAGCACTCTATTGGCTGTGCTGTCTCCCCAATACAAAAGTCATCTGTCAGTCTGTCATTTCCAATTTTTATTGTGCTAAGATATTGTGCTGGGTTATTTATTTATTTATTTATTTATTTATTATTTATTTATTTATATGTATGTGTATCTGTGACACATGTGCAGGTGCCCATAGACGCTAGAGGAAGGCATTGGATCCCCTGCATCTGGAGCTACAGGCAGTTGTGAGTCTCCCAGTATAGGGAGTTGGGAACAGAACTCTGGTCCTTTGGAAGAGCAGTAATCACTTTTTTTGGCTTTTTGGTTGTTTGTTTATTTATTCACTTTACATCCTTCTCTGTGTCCACCTCCTTGTCACTTTCTCCCACAATCCTTCCCTCATCCCCATCCTCTTCCCCACTAATTGAGTAGTGGTCCCCATGGGTATCACCCTCTCACCCTGGCACATCAAGTCTGTGGGGTTAGACAAATCTTCTCCCACTGAATCCAGACAAGGAAGCCTAGCTAGAAGAACATATCCCACAGGCAGGTAACAGCTTTTGGGATAGCCCACGCTCCAGTTGTTCGGGACCCACATAAAGACCAAGCTGCACATCTGCTACATATATTGGGGGAGGCCTAGGTCCAGCCTATGTATGCACTTTGGTTGGTGGCTCAGTAACCACTTTTAAGCTGAGTCACCCCCACCCCCAGCTACCATACACTAGTTACTTTTAACTGTCATCTTGGCATGACCTATAAATCACCAGTGAAGAGAGACTTCATGAGGAATACTCTAGAGTAGGATTTAGAGATGGGTATTATCTGTAGAGAATTGCCTTGATTGTTAATTGATATAGAAATACACAGTCCATTATGGGTGTCACCATTCCCTAAGCAGGGGTTCCTGAACAGGGTAAGAGAGAAGAAAGCTAGCTGAGGGCAAGCAATCTGCTTTCGGCTGTTGAGCTGTGACCTTCTGGCTTGACTGGGTCTCCAGGATGGACTATAACCTGGCACTGTAAGTCAAAACAGCCTCTTTCTCTGATAAATTGGTTGTTACTTAGGTATTAATCACTGGGACAGACATTAAATGATACTTACCATCCTGATAACTTTCTAAATGTGTGTCATTGCTGTTAACTTTAGGTGTGCATGCAGTACGCCACATAGCATTTCATTAACTTGCTTCGATGAAGCCACGCATATTAATTTGTTAACCCTCGTTTTACTGCTTTTCATGCTTCTGGGTACCACACTCTCCTCTCTGCCTCTGTGAATTGGACTTTATTACATCAGACATTTTGCTTCATCAGGATCAGACAAGATTTGTTTTTCTCAGCCTTACTCTGCCTTGCTCCCGTTCTTATAAAATTCACGCCGGGCATGGTGGGAATAAGTGAGAGATTTGTCTACCCAGGAAGGAAACCCTGTGTTTGTGGAGCCAGCAAGAGTGCTCAACCTTTTGACATTGCTACCCGATGTCGTCATCCTCAAGGTTCACAGACAAGAGCTGCGCGATCAAGTTACAAAATAAATAAATCGCAAAATAATCTCTCCCATTTTAAAGTATGTTTTCTTCTTTGTGTTGGCCACATGATAGCTGTCCTTGGCCTTATGAGCCCCACAGGCTGTGAGTTAGACGCTCCTGCCCCAGTACCCAAAGACCTCTGCCAGGGCTACTGCACCCCTGGATGTTTTAGCCCCGTTCTTACATGCTTCCTTGCAGAACAGGCTCCCCAGTCGCTGCAGCGTCTGTCTGCCAGTCTTCCCCCACTGCTCCAGCTGAGCCCAGAGCAGGGTCCTGCCAAGTGTTCGGGATAGCCTTTTCTTCTCTTTCTGAGACATGGTCTTATGTAGACCAGGCTAGCCTCAAACACACTGTATAACTAAAAATGACCTTTTTTTTCCCCTCATCCTCCTCCACTTTTCCCTCATGCCAAGATTATAGGCATCCACCATTGTACTAACTTAAGTTTATCTTATGAGACCAACTCTCTGCTAGGGCTTTTCTGGAGACATCCTTTGTTGAGCTGCTGTGGTCAAGGTTAGGAGGACCTGAAAGCTTTCCTCCTGTGATTTTTTGCAGTCTCTTGTCCCCTAAGCACTCACGAGGCACTTAGCTCCCACAGCCAATCAGCTTGTTCAGATGTCAGGTGCACACCACCGAGAAGCACCTTCACTTTAACAAAGGACACTGACACTTACTGAACAGTGTAGAGTTGAAGTCAGTGTGGGCTGCCAGTACGCTCACAGCACATGTCCTAAGGTACACGAGGGTCACTGGGGGGTCACGTGGAACCTACTTGATTTCCCTTGGGTATGTTGGAGGGGAAGAACTCTGTGTGTGTGTGTGTGTGTGTGTGTGTGTGTGTGTGTGTGTGTCATGTGTGTTTGTGATGGGTGTGTGTGGTGTATATGTATGTGATGGGTGTGTGTTGTGTATGTGTGTATATGTACATCTATATGTGTGTATATTTATGTGTATGCATGTGTGTGATGGGTGTATGTTGTATATGTGTGTGTACATCTATATATGTCTATACTTATGTGCATGCATGTGTTGTGTGTGTATATCTCTATGTGTGTATATGTGTGTATACGTATATATGTGTGCATGCATGTGTGTATACAGCTATGTATGTATATGTGTGTGCATGTGTGATGGGTGTGTGTTATGTGTGTGTATACTTGTAGGAGTGCACATAATTGTGGGGATCTAAGAATGACCCTGGGTTACTCAAACACCACCCACTTTTTTTTAAGACAGACTCTCTCATGGCCTGGAACTTGGTCAAGTAGACTAGAGGGCCTGCAAGCCCCACCCCACCCCCATGTCACCATTGCTGGAACCACAGGCTCATATACCAAGTCTAGCTCTGATTTTTTTTTTTAACATGGTGGTCTCCCTGTGGAGTTCTAGCTGCCCTGACACTTGACATGTCTCAGATATATCACTCCATATAGCTCAGGCTGACTAGAACTCAGAGAGATCCAGCTGTTTCTGACTTCCAAGTGCTAAAATTCATCGAATGAGTCACCATGGCTGGCCGTGCCTAGCTTTTCATGTAGTTTCTAGAGATCTTAGCCCGGGTCTTCATACATTGACTGACTAACACCACCCTCCCCACCCCACCCCCTACCCTGGCCCAGCCCAAGAGGAGTACAGGGCCAGGACTCCAACCCTTCCCACATGACTCTCTGATTGGTTCCACTTTGGGGCTTACCTGTTGGGTAAATGCATTGCAATTGTTATTTGGTTTTTTTGTTTGGTTGGTTTGGGTTTTTTTGTTGTTGTTATTGTTATTGGTTTGTTTTTGTTTTGTTTTGTTTTGTTTTCAGATTTTTGAGACAGGGTTTTTCTGGGTAGCCCTGGCTGTCCAGGACTCAGATTGTAGACCAGGCTGGCCTTGAACTCACAGAGATTAACGTGCCTCTGCCTCCCAAGTGCTGGAGGCAAATAACCATGCCTGGCACAATTGTTATTTGATCAGCCTCAAATCGATCATCCCTGGATGGAATAATGATCCCATTCCTTAGACACTATATCTCTGGTCCTCACCAGTAGAAAACATCAAATGTGACCTTCCCTGAGTTCGATCCCCAGTACCCACATGGAAAAGGCCAAGCATGGTGGCATGTGCTTGTATTCCCAGTCCTAGGCAATAGGATGGGTGGATGCCCAGAAGACTCAAGCAAATAAATAAATAAATAGGTGGATCATGCCTGAAGAACAATACCCAGAGTTATTCTCTGGTCTCCACATGCACACACACACATGCATGGCACACACACACATGAACATGCACACACACGTACACATATACTCACACTCAAAGAAAATGAAAATAGAAAAATCAAAAAGTAGGAAAGGGGCTGAGGATACAGCACAGCTGTAGAGCGCTCTCCTAGTTAGTGCGAGGCTTTAAGTGTGAGCCCAGCACCACTAAAACAAAGTATATCTAAAAAAACAAAAACAAAAACAAAAAAACTTAAAAGGGGAATACGATCCACAAGGCCTGGGCCGCCACTCCCCAAGCCAAGCACACATCACCCCTCCGAAAAGAATAGAGGCAGCATCAGATCCAAGCTGGGAGAGGCCCCTCGTCTATATGCTAATGATCCCATCAAAGAAGTGTGGGGGTTAATTAAGCATCACCACCCTCCCTTACTTTTATCTGCCCTGGACACAGAGGCAGAAGTAGAAATCGCCACCTCTGATCAAATGAGCTGTCCCTGGGCTGCCACGGCCTCCTCTCCACCGGGCTTCATAAGCCAGCTCCAGGAGTTAATCATGTTTATTTCACAGGCCATAAGGGATTTAGAGAGTGATTAGAAGCCAAACTGGGAACAAGCAGCCTCTGACTCCGAGGCTATTAACGTCCCCTGAGCGAGCGAAAGGGATGTTTCCTTGCTGATAGGCAGTGTGTACCAGGCTTCCTGCTTCCTGTCTAAAGAGGGATTATCAGTTGATTGGTAAATGCCTATGGAATGAGAATGGTTAGTACAGAGGTGCAGGAGGCAGGGGCTCTCTAGCTGTCCCGTGCACGGAAGCAACTCAACACCACAATGCTTATTACTCTTCGAGAAGTGATGTCTTCATATTTCTTCCCCGCTGTAGAATCCCAGGTAAGTGATTCAACTGTCTGATCCTTGTGCTTCTTATTATTAAACTGAGGTATAGCGTATACTCAGGAGGGCAAGCAAGACAGGCAATAGTGGTCCCTGGCAGAAGGCATCAGTAATGTGAGTTTTCCTACCTCTTATCTCTGTGCAGCAGTCTTGAGACCCTTATTACTGTGCCCGTTACAATCCAGCTCAAAGCTGTACCGTACACTATCCCCAAGAGCCTTCCTGTTAATTGCTGGCATGCATGAGGTAACCTCTTGACACTCTGTCGAGAGCAGATATCTTGGCAATATGCCACATGCCCTTGGCACCTAGAAGACATCTATAAATATGCATTTAGTAGAAGCTTGCAAGTTATTGATTCTAAACTCAGAAAGTAGATGGTTAGAGAGACCAGCCTCTTGTCTAGTGCTTTTGACAAGTGTAACTAATCCTGAACTTCCTGCCAGGAGTAGGCTAACCTCACAGGCCTCAATAGAACACTACCAAACAATCAAACTCAGCTGATTCATTGACTCCAATTTAGCCACTAACAGACTCCATGAAAGACAGTGACTTGTCTAAGATACTAGCGTAGCTGGAAACAGCGTTAAGCAGAAAGCATGGTCTCTAGCACTCTCCCTAAGACTAAGGTTATTTGTTCCCACCTCATCAATGGTGAAAGGACAATTGGGATGCATAGAGGCCTAGCCCTCTTCCCACAGAGACTCTGGCTCAGCGTGGAGAAGGCAGAATTCTCTCATGAACTCAATCCACTACTCAGATGCAGACTCCTTGAAAAATCCTAGGATTGAGAACTGTGGTGATGGCTTAGTTAGTTAAGCACTTGTATCACACTTGTGACATACTTCCTCCAGCAAGTCCATATCTCTCAAGTCTCTTCAAACAGAAAAACTACCTAGCGACTGAGTGTTGAAATACTTGAGACTACGGGGAACATTTCTCATTCAAACCACTGCTGGTTTGAATGTGTGTGCATATATACACATATACACCCATGTGTACATGGACACACATGAACATATGCAAACATATTAAAAGACTTTGGTAGATTGACCTTTGAGATTAAGCTACCACATGGCACCAATGACTTCAAAGTCAGAAAATCGTCCTCGTGGGCATGACGTAACCACACAAGTTCCTGTCATGTGACATTTTCCCTGATTTAGAATTGAAGAGTAAATAAATCAGACTGAAATAGACTCAAGGCAATTCAACTGGAAGACACAGGAGTTGGGAGGGGGGCACGTGAAGCTCTGAGCAGCCCTGGGAACACCAGCAAGGTGCTGTGACCTCAGTCCTGTGAGGAACTAACACTGCAACCACATGAGCCGAGAAGAAGCACCCAGATCCTCTAAAAGAAAGCTCAGCCCAGCAAAATTCTCATTCCACGCTGTGTTCAGTGAGTGATCCATTCACTGAACAGAGCACCCAGCCACCCTGTGCTCTTTTTGAAACAAGTGAGTGACATTGTGACAACCAGTTATACAGCGTCAGAAGATGAAAACAGGCTGAGGACCCCTTAGCCAAAATTTGTGAGATCAGAAATGTTTCCACTTTTTTAGTTTTGTTTTGTTGTTGTTGTTTGTTTTGTTTTGTTTTTAATTTTTCAGTTTGGGCACATGTAAATAATGAGAAATCTTGGGCATGGGACCTAAATATAATCCTAGAATTGATTTAGGTGTCTTTGGTGGAAGAGTGTACAGGGTGAGTGGGTGGGTGGGTGCATCTGGAGGTCAGAGGTCAGCCTAAGGTGCTGGCCCTCAGAACTGTCCACCTTGATTTATGAGACAGGACCTCTCACTGAGCCTGCAGCTTTCTGGTTAGGCTAAGCTGGCTAGCCAGTGTGTCTGAGAGAGCCACCTGCCCCCACTTCCTTAGCACCAGGACTGCAAACATCCACCACAATGTCGGGCTTTCTGTTGTACTTCTTCTGTGCGTTGAACATCCTCTGTCTTTCATAGCAAACACTTTACCGACTGGATCACCTCCCCAGAACTCATTCTGACTCTATATACATAGTCTGAGGAGAATCTTATATGGTCTGACTGTGCCTGCCTTTTGACTGTCACCTGGATTTTTTCATTTTGGGGTATCCGTACTCAAAAAATCCGTTAGATTTTGGGACACTTTAGAGTTAGGATTTGGGCATCGTGGATGCTTATCCAGGGCAGGGGAGACGTGGCACAAACACCCAGGAAGCTCATCTGAAATGAATTCCATAGCTACACATCCCGTTCCTGGGGACTTAGAATTCTTCCCTACACAATGGGGAGAGGCACCAGCAGATGCCCGTAATTTATGCAAATCTGGCTGGACAAAAGATAACTCTCCCTAAGCTGAAGGGCTTGTGAATCAGAACTAGCAGTGGCCAGCTCATCAAAGGAGACAGAATGTTCCCCCAAGGGCAGGAGGGCCTCCTTGTGTTTCTAACTGCCTTGAGGGCAAGACACAGAGAAGAAAAGGGCTTTTACAGACTTTGGGTTGTTATAGCCATCCCAGTGAAGGCCCACACTCCGATGGTATCCTCTGCAAGTGTGTGTGTGTACATGTATTTATGCAAATGTATGTGCATGCATATAGAGGACCACAGTCAACCTCAAGCATCTTCCTTAAGACCACAATGTTTATCAATATAAATTCCCTCCCTTTCTCCTGGATTTGGCTAGGCTGACTAGCCAGCAGCTCCAAGATAGACATGCTCGTCGTGGCTGCCTTCTCAGCATTGGAATTACCAATGTCCACCACATGCTTGGCTTTTTTTTTAACATGAGTTTTGGACATCACACTCAGATCCTCATGCTTGTGTAGCAGCTGAGCTGTCTCCACAGCCCATATTCTCAAGGATATATTGTCCGAGACTGTAATGTGTCCCACACATAACCTGCCCCTGATAGTCACAACCTAAGATCAGCCGTCGATAATAGAGAAAAGGCCTATCGTCTCATTGGGCATCCATTTTATACCACCTGCCCTGGCAGCATCCAGCTAAGACCTGCAGACCCTAACAGGGCATGAGACGAGAAGGGGCCTGTGGTCTCATCTGGCATGTTACCCTTCCTGCAGACATAAGCGACTGTAAATGCCTGGAGAAGACAGCAAACCTCACACAGGAATAAGCCAAGAATGCAGAGTTTATCAGATGGTGGAGGCCACCATATTCTTCCTAGGGGCACACATTTCTTCCCTGACTTGTAGGTAGGCAGGGAAGGTTAACTGCCCTTGTCAGGTCTCTTGCAACACACTGCTAAAGTGACAGCTACAATTAGTCAGCTTTCAGTTGCTGTGACAACAACTATTCCCCCTCCCCACCCCACCCCACACCCCCAAAAAATAACAAAAAACCCAGCTTTGTAAAAGTAACTTTTATTTTCCTGTTATAATTTTCATCTCCTACACTCATTGTCTCAGTCAGCTAACCCTAGCCTTGGAAACTTCTTACCTCGGTACAATCTTATCCAGGCCTAGAATATTTTTAACCTCCAAGACTTCCTGCTGAATAAGCTCATGCTTTCTTGTTCTTCCTGAGCTCTGCCTGGCTGGCCTACTCAGCTGCTCTGGCTCAAACTCCTCTCCAGCATGACTAATTCAACCTGGCTTCTCTCAGTTCCTCATGAATTGCTCGAAATGGCCTCGAACTGACTGTACCTTTTCTAATCTTCTGGCTCCTTCTCATTCCATTGCTCGGAATCTGTCTGTCTTTACCTGTGTCTAGCTTGTCCTCTCTTCAGTCTATCTCTGCAAAACTTTCCTGGGAAAACTTCCTCCTTCTCTCTCTCTGTGCTCCACTCTCCCTCTCAACTCTACTGTGCTGCTCTCCATAAACTCTACTGTCCTCCTGTTCTGTACTCTCTCCTTCCTATACTCTCTCCCTTAAGTAGTTTCCCTTTTCTCTCTGTTCTCGTGAGAGTTGGGCATACCCTATTCTGTGAAATCTGTCTCTGATTTGTCACTTTGTCTGCCACTCAATTAGACATCACTTTCAACCGTGGGAGCTTCTTTCACAAACTAACTTTACCTTCATTGTTGGGGATTAAAGGTGAGTACTAAGGGCGTGTCTGAATGAGAGGAATTAAAGGTGTGTGCTAAGGGCTGAGCCACACTACAACTAGAAACAGGTTCAAATATCTTGTACTGCAGCTTAAAGGAGAAAAGATTGATTCTGACTCGACATTTCACCAGCTTCAGTTTATAGTAACTTGATCTCTTGTCCCCATCACCTTAGGCCTGTGACAAAGCAGAGCCTCACTGTTGGGGGTAGAGGGAACCACTTATATAATAGAAGCCAAGAAGAAAGAGAGAGGGAAGCTGAGTCGCAATATGCCCTTCAAGGGACATTGCCAATGGCCTCCAACTAGCATCCCCTACACACCTAAGTTTCCAGTAGCTGGGGACCAAGCCTTTGTCACACAAGAGACTGTGTCTAAAGAGAATAAGGCAAATATGATAGAACAAAACAAACTGCCATCCTTCTCTGAGTGTGTGTGCATATGCTACATGTATACATAAATTTGTTCATTCATTTATTCTCAGAAAAAAAAGATACACATCGAATGTAGAATTCCATGCACAGGTATAGGATGTTTGCTTTGCTCTCCCTACTACTATTACCTTTGTCTGTTCAAAGTTTCACATTCTGAGACTAATGTGCAATATGCTCTGCAAAGCTGCTGGAAGCCCAGCCTTATAAACACCCTTTAACCAGACCAGATTCTCTCTGGATTGCAGCTTCCTTCTGTGACTCAAGCAGGGTCAGTGGGAGAGGGCTTCTTTCTAGGTTATGCTAAATCTATAGAGAAGTTTAAGGGGCTCAACCTCCCACTTCCAGGAGACTGGGGCTGCTGAAGGCCAGATTCTAGAACCCCATGGGAGCAGTTCTCCCACCCTCCTACCTTACCCCACCACCGCCGCACCCCTAACCCAGGCTGTTCCATGTCTTTCTGAAAGTCCCCAAGAGTCCTGTGTTACTTACTTGTTGCTGTAACAAAATCCCTAACCAAAGCAACTTAATGAAGGTGAGGTTTACTTTGGCTCATGGTTTGATGAGTACAGTCCATCCTGACATGGACTCAAAGTTCGATGGATACAGTCTATCGTGATATGGAAGGCAAAGCAGCAGGAGGGTGAGGCAGCTGTTCACATCACATTCACAGTCAGGAAGCAGAGAAAATGATGCTGCTCAGATTCTTTTGCCTTTGTATTCCATCAGGACTTATCCTGTGGGTCTTCCTACTCCAATTAACCTAATCTAGAAAATTCCCAAAAGACATGCCCAGAGATCTATTTTCCATGGTGATTCTAACTCCCATCAAGTGGACAAGATTAACCATCATAATGCCCTACTCAGAAACTGTTTTATAACCCCTCCGATAATTCTGGCTTATCATCCTGTGTTGAACACAGAACCCACTGGTCCAGGATCTCCAAGACAGCTTCTCCCAACCCCAAGCCACCAACTCTAGTGCCTGCTTGTAGATTCTCATGCCCAAAATGGTCCTCAGATAACTCTCTCCTGGAGTACCACTCTTGATGCAGCAGGTGAAGTCTGTTAATGTCCTACCATTCCAATCTTGCCATCCTGCTCATTTAGGGGTTTTCCAAATGGATCACATTTATTCAAGCCCATGTCACAGAGTTCATTTAAGAGAACATATAGATATGCAAGGACTGGCCTTCCAAAAGAAAAAAAAAAAAAAAAAAAAAAACTGCAGTGAGCATGTTCTTAGAGAGACACTAGATTTGCTTCAGCAAAACAATGGTGTAAACTAAGGAAGGGGCCCAGATCATACAATCTTGGTGCAACAGGCCAAGAGGAGCTCAGAAACAAGGCAAGGGTGAGGGTCAGGACAGGAGGAGCCACCCACAGCCAGGAACTCGAGTGTGATGATCCAGGAAAAAAGGAAATTGATAGAGCAGTGATTTAGCTACTTGGGAAGTAATATGAATTCACATTTAACTGAGCTAATGTGGCATTTAGAAAAGAAGCAGAGACAGGGACACAGAAATCTCAATAAAGGGGAAACATGAGGGCATTAACTCCAGGAAAGAAACATCATCATGCTCTACTTTACTTTGCAGGAAGCATAATCTACTGTCATAATGACATAAACACTGACTATTGATCTAACCAAAAGTTGTGATAAAAGTATGCCGAGGGGGGAGGAAGAGCCAAGGGAAGGAAGTTCATGGAGGGCTCAATCACCAGTTCCCACTGCAGTCAATAAACAATGTTTAAAATCAATTAATGAAGAAATGGCAGCATTGCATAATATTTCAAGAGATGGAAGTAAGCATTTGCAGTGAACATCACCAACCGAAATCCAGTTGACACAAATATTTACTTTTAAACCCCAATGCTTGGAAGGAGTGAAGCATGATTTCTAATATAACACATGTACAGAAGTGTGTGTGTGTGTGTGTGTGTGTGTGTGTGTGTGTGTGTGCCTGTATCTGTGGTCATATGGTAGGTCAGTTGAGAGTGTGTTGTTCTTTAGGGGCCTCTTTTAAATCTGAAGCATGTCAGTCCATTGGCTGACATTCTTCATGAAAGACTTGGGGTTGTGAATCTCCCTTCCTCAATGGCAGCCAGGCTTGTTCCCATGTCAGTGGCTTGACAGGCTGTGCTGGAGGCCCCCACAGAATTCCAACTGGTCTTCAGACTACATACATTAGAATTCAACAAAGTAGTTTCTAACACCACCAAAGAAATGCCTCAGTAACAGGATAGATGAATTTGCCAGGAAAGGTGAAGGCAAGCAGACAAAAAGCAAAAGCTTCCTTCCCCCATGTCTTTTCTTGTACACTGCCATCAGAAGGTGTGGCCAGATTTAAGGTTGTCTTCTCACCTCAAATGATCCAATCAAGAAAATCCCTTATAGGTATGCCAAGCTGCTTGCATCTTAGTTGATTCCAGATGTAGTCAGGTTGACAACCAAGATGAATGGAAGATAAGAAGAAGTGGGGGCTTTAACAGTAACTGGCCCAGAACCCACTCATGTGATATTTCAGCAGAAAACCTAGCTGTCTTCTATCCTTATCCTAAGAATTTGCTGAAGGCCAAAAAGTAATGGACTAATTTCTTTGGTGGAGGAGATTTCCAGGAATCCTAATATTGACTGGGTCTTGTGATCATTACTAATCACTCTTGTGCATGCCTACAATGAAAAAAAAAAAGAGAGAGAGAGAGAGAGAGTGCAGGGCAAAAAGAAATACAAAATGTACAGTTTGAAGAGCAAAAGAGCACAAGAAACAATGTTGCTGCAAGCCTAGAGCTGAGAGAGATAAGTAGAAGGAAACAATGTTGCAGTAAGCCTAGTGTTGAAGAGACCTAAGTAGAAGGAAACAATGTTGCAGCAAGTCTAGTTCTGAGAGACCTAAATAGAAGGAAACAATGTTGCAGCAAGTCTAGTGTTGAAGAAACCTAAGTAGAAGGAAACAATGTTGCAAGTCTAGTGCTGAGAGACTTTAGTAAAGTAAGGAACCGCCTGATCTTCATTGAAACAAAAGGAGAGGTGGTCTCAGGGTAAGACCCCACCCAGCTAAGCTTACAGCATGGGAAAGGAAAAGGCCTAAGGAGCTGTCTGCTTCTAAAAGACAATGAGTAATCAAGGCTACTACAAATGTGATTCAAATTGAGGGCCAGGGTTCACCCTAAATGGGTTGCAAAAATTGGCAGAGTCCTCTACGTGGATCTTGCTTTAGTCTTGAAAGATATATAAGTAAGAGAGATATCATTTCCTCTGTAATCTTCCTCTGTGGTTAAAGACGCCTCTGACAGGGCTGGAGGGATGGCTACAACATTGTTTCCTTCTACTTAGGTCTCTTCAACACTAGACTTGCTCAGTGGTTAAGAGCATTGACTTCTCTTCCAGAGGTCCTGAGTTCAATTCCCAGCAACTACATGGTGGCTCATAACTATATTGGGATCCAGTGCCCTCTTCTGGTGTGCCTGAAGACAGCATACAGTGTACTCTGTCGCGTCCGCCTTGACCAGCAATTAAGACACGACACGGTCGGATCCTTCTCAGTCAGCTTTATTGCAGGAACGAATCTTGACTTATGGACGGGGACAGGGCCGGGGACCCCCAGCAGCAGAAATGCACAGCTTATATATCTTCCCAAGGCAGGCTGGGTGACGTGTTCTCTCAGGATAGGTTAAGCTGCCAATACCTCATTTGCATAAGCCCGCTCGGGAGGGGCACGAGCCACATGCACAAAGGACTTGTTTACTTTAGTGAGCTGCCACGTGGAGCCACTGCCTACAGCAGTGCTAGATAGACTTGCACGTCCCAGCTATCTTAAACGGGCTGCCTACGTACTCACATATATAAAATAAATAATCTTAAGAAAAAAAGAAAGCCTCTGAGACAGATAATGTATGCTGGCAGGAAGGCCTGAGAGGAAAGATGGCCATGAGGTATGTGATAAGCTATAAAAGTTGTATTGAAACTGGAGGACTTAGCGGTGCCTAAGCTATTGATATCTGCTGCCAAGGACAGCACATGCACATGGAAGTGGAGTCGATGTGAGGCAGGATGGGATCCTGAAGGCAGCAAAGCTAGAGGGCTATGAGAGGCTTTTGTCATCTAAGCTCTTTGATATAAGATATAATTAGCCCGCTGGATTTTGGTCTGTCTTTGGTCCAATATTTTCTCACTATGCCCAATTCTTTTGGAATGGTAATGTATATTCTGTGCCATCATATGTTGAAAGTATGTGATATACTTTTTTTTTTTTTTTTTTTTTTTTTGTTTTCGAGACAGGTTATCTCTATGTAGCCCGGGCTGTCTGGAACTACTTGTAGACCAGGCTGGCCTCGAACTCAGAAATCCGCCTGCCTCTGCCTCCCAGTGCTGGGATTAAAGGCGTGCGCCACCACCGCCGGAGTGATATACTTTTTAATTTTACATAAAGTTACAATTGAATGATTGCCTTGAGTCTCAGGAAAGATCTGGACTTTTAAGCAATGTTGAGACTGAAAGACTATGGGAACTTTTGAAGATGGAGTAAATGAGTATTGCATTATGATGTAGTTATGAGCCCTATAGAGGCCAGGGAGTGGAATGTGGTGGTTTGAATGAGAATGGCCACCATAAGTTCATATGTTTGAATACATAAGCCACAGTTAGTAGAACTGCTTGGGAAGGATTAAGGATGTGACCTTGTTAGAGGAGGTGTGTCACTGGGGGCAGACTTGAGGTTTAAAAAGACTCATGCTCGTACCAGTGTTTTTTCTGCCTCCTGCTTATGGATTGAGATGTGAGTTCTCAACTGTTCCCACCACCATGACTTTGTTCCTCTATCATGGACTCTAACCCTCTGAAACCATAAGTCCAATTAAGTACTTTCATTTATAACTTGCCTTGGTCATGATGTCTTTTTTTTTTTTAAGATTTATTTATTTATTTTATGTATATATGAGTACAATGTAGCTGTCTTCAGACACATAGAAGAGGGCATAGGATCCCCAATACAGATGATTGTGAGCCACCATGTGGTTGCTGGGAATTGAACTCAGGACCTCTGGATGAGCAGCCAGGGTTCTTAACCATTAAGCCATCTCTCCAGCCCAGTCATGATGTCTTATAACAGCAACAGAATAACAAAAACACCAGCCCTGAGCATTAAAAAATCATAATCAAATGCCACACAAATGATGGATATTTTCTTTACCACTGTGTTTTTGAGAACTCTGCTATACACCAAGAGAAAGAGGATATACCTCTTACAGGAAGCAATATATATGCTTAGGCTATGGAGCTCTTAGTGTGTGGAGAAATATTATGGCTCAGAATGTACTATATACCTTCTAGCCCCATTCTCAACACCAAAGTACAAGTTTTTAACAACAGCTTTTGATGAGAAACAAAAGAAGTCAGAAAGAAAATATAGGGCTCCCAATGGAGACAGAGGGAACCACAAGCCTGGCCTTGAGTGACACCTTAATGCAGCCCTGAATCCTGAGCCACGCAGCCACCAGGGAAGAAAAAGGAACTTGGCTCTGCAGAGGTTTAACTACTGTAATTGGCATATTGATTTCACAATCGAATTTTAAGATGCTTAATCTGCCACCATTTCCAGTGGCCATGGCAGCAGCCTCCCAGGGAAGTTTTATTGGCATCATCTGTGCACAGAACTTCAAGCCAGAAGGGACAGAAATAGCTCCCACCTCATTCTAGTAGAGCTTTGGCACAGCAGCCCACCAGCCTTGGCCCATTCAGTATAATGAGTTAAAGGATGCAATGGAGCTTTCATCTCAGATTCTCTGGTTCTCTCCCGACCTAACCCAGAGCTAGTTTTGCTTGCTCTCTCTCTCCCTCACCCACCGTGTGTGTGTGTGTGTGTGTGTGTGTGTGTGTGTGTGAAAACAATAGGCAAAGAGCTCCCTCTTACCCAGCGCTCCTGCTCAAGGTCCTCCTAGAAGGCCACCTTTATCAGGGGAATGATGGAGGTTTTTGTACTTGATGTGCTTTGTAAAATGCATGACACAGGATGCCCCTCAGCCCCTCATGTCCTCGTTGGGAACCGTAGCTTTTCTTTCTCTTTTAAAAAAAGAAAAAGTTTACTTTTATTTATTTAGTATGCATGGGTGCTTGTGCCAGAATGTCCAGTTGCATGTGAAAGTCAGAGGACAACTTGAGGGAATGGTTCCTCCTTCCATGCCAGAGAGCAAACCCAGGTCATTAGCCTTAAGGAAAACCATCCTTACCCACCTTGTCATCATTCTGGAAGTGGGAAGGCTGCATCTACAAATGTGTGAGCCTCAGGGGACAAGTTTGGGTCTTGTTTCTTAGGTACCATCTGCCTGTTTTCTTTTGTTTTGTTTTTAGGTTTTATGGTTTTTGTTTTGTTTTTTGACAGTCTATCACTAGCCAGGAAATCACCATATAGCCCAGACTAATTGATAAGTAAGTCCCAGAGATGAGCCTGTTTCTGCCTCCCGAGTGCTAGGATTTCAGGCATCTTTACCTGGATTCTGGCGATGGAACTCTGGTCCTCATTGATTTAACCAGCTCCCAAGCCCTGGACCACAGCTTCTCTAAGGTCTGAGGTCAACGGAGACAGTAACAATGCTCAAGCGACCTGGCAAATGTGGACAGGCTTTTACCCTAAGCTTTCTGCGCTTAATTGAAAAGAAGTCAGTACTTCACTTGTGTGGGGAGGGATGGAGGACATCACAGCTAATCCATGGCCACCCTTCCATTGATCATAACACTATCAAGTTATCATTCTTGCCACGTAGGGACAGCCATACTAAGAGAAGTGCCTGAACCACCTCCCTAGAGTCCTCTTACCTTGCCAAATTTTTCTTTACATCAGATTGTGCAACGCACAGACCTAAGTTCCAGACAAATCTGAACCTTGAGTTATAGCAAGGCCTGGCCATTCGGATACCAGGATCACAGAATCCCACTACAGACTAATGGAGTGAAGGAGGCTGTGTAGTACAGCTTAACAGAGAGCATAGGCACCAGCAGAGCCTCCCGTTGGTTAGAGACACAACAAAGAGTCCCCACAACCTCTCTGGATTTGTTGAGGCCAGTCACCTGACCTTAGTTCCTAACTACACATTGTTTTGGTCCTGGGTGTATCCACTGTGAAGACATCATGGCCCCAGTTCCACCATGTTAGGTTCTCTTACATGAAGTAATATGCTGGATGTACCAAAGAACATATCTCTTTGTAAAAGAACACAGTATCTCCTAGGAAATGGTAACAAACATGCCCACCAGTAGTTCATATAGCTACTAGCTAAAAGTACCTTACCCTGCATTGGACAGACCATACTATACATAAAGTCCTGGGTATGAGTACATTCCCTAAAATTAAAAAAAAAAAAAAAAAAAAAAAAGAGGAGGAGGAGGAAGAAGAGGAGGAGAAGGAGAAGGAGAAGGAGAAGGAGAAGGAGAAGAAGAAGAAGAAGAAGAAGAAGAAGAAGAAGAAGAAGATGATGATATTGGCAAACTATTAGTTGAGGTTATTATTTTTCTTTTCTTTTTAACATTCATTTATTTATTTGGGATGAGGGGTCAAAGGACATGAACAGACCATGACACATAGTTGAAAACAAAAGGTTGGCTCTCTCCTTCCACCGTAAGGGACCCAGCTTGTCAGGTTTTGCACCAGGCTCCTTCTCCTGAAGTCTCAACAGCCAGGAAGTTAGGTTTCTCTAAACAAGCATTGCTGTCCTGACCACTGCTGCACACCTAAACTTGCACACCAGCAAACTGTCCGGGATATGGGATCCAGGGTCCAGATAAACATGAATGGAAAGACAGAAGCCCTCAGGGGCATGACACCACAGTGTCCTGTCTGTGACATTCCAGATGCCTCAACACCATCTGGATTCTGTTGACCCAGTTGGACCTGCCCAGAATTGTAGCATCTGGACACCATCTGTCCTGCCTCCCACCAGACCCTGTAACTATTCTACCCCAAACCTGCCATTTTAGGTTTCTCTAAGACGCAAATGTGATTCCCTGCTTAAAAATCACTAGAACATGGGACTGGAGAGATGACTCAATAGCTAAGAGCAGAGGACCCGGGTTTGATTCCTTGATCCCACATAGTGACTCACATCTCAGGTGGATGTTCTTATCTGGCCTCTGTGGACACCAGGTGTGCACATTGTTAGCATTCTTCTGTGCTCCGCCCAACAGTTACCTAGCAACAGTCAGGTAAGCCTGGCTTGCTATACAAGGGACTGTTTGGCCTCTCCCTCTCTCTCTGACTCTCTGCCCCTTTTCTCTCTCTGACCCCCTTCTCCCTCTCTCCCCTTCCTCTTCCCCCCTCTCTCTCCACATGTTCCTAACTGGCCTCTTGTCTCTCTCTCTCTCTCTTCCTCGCCTCCTTCTCTGCCTCTACTCTTTTTTCAACTCCCCTTCCAATGCCCCTAAATAAAGTCTATTATATACTAGACCCATCTGTTGTATGGCTGATACCTCGAGAGGGGAGGGATGCCTCAGCATGGACCTGCTGAGGTACCCCTCCCACTGCACCATACCATGCTCTATAAAACATATCCTTGGTTATATAAAAACAATCACACATGTCACAAAGGCATCTATGGAGGAAAAATATAAATCATGTAAATCCCACTTCCTCTTCTTCACTCATTCCAGATGGCTTCAGTAGACAGAAGAGATGCAAGATCCACCAGTACTTTACCTCTTCCCATTCATTCAACCACTCTTACAATGCCTGCCACTCTGTGTTCCACACTTCAGATGTCTGCCATGAATGACCCCAAAGGCCTATGTGTTGGAGACTTGATCCTCAGCCTGTGGTGCTACTGATTAAGAATGTGCCTTTAAGAGTCTGAACCAGGTACCCTGTGAGGAAGTTAGATCATTGGACTGGTTATTGGAATTCCACCCTTTCCTCTATCTCTTCTGCTTTCCACTGCTTTGATTCATCATATATCCCCAACTTGCCACAGGCCCAAAGCAACAAGACCAAATAACCATAGGCTGAAACTCCAAAATCTAAGGCATAAATTCACTCCCTAAAGAAAGTTAATGGCTTCATGCAACAGAGCAAACCTTTTTTCCTTACAAGTTTACTATCTCAGGTACTTGTCACAGTGACTAAAAGCTAACCCGATGTGTGGCCTGCGATCTGGAAGGTCTATTGGCAGAAGTTATTGTCTTCTGGAGCCTGGGTACCTAGCTCCTAGGAGTCTCTAGATAATACTCAACAAGCAGATGATGAGCTAGCAAACTAACAGAATTCAGCCTACCTGCACAACACATTGGCTGGGGATAAAACAAACCCCAATTAACGCAGTAATGACATTTTGCCGTCTCTATTTAAGGACACACAAAATAATTAGAGCTTAATATACGGAGGACTCTGAGTGTGAAGTCGGATGTAATCAAATGTCAATACACAGAAACCTAGGGAGAAGATGTAATAATGAGACTGCTGGGAAGAGACATCAGGACTGGCTTCCCGGGAAGGGGATGCTTTAATCGGGTTCCACAGCTGGGATCCACACTGAGAAGCATTAGGAGGGTGATGGAAACTGGGAAGAGGAAGGATTCAGAGCAGGCAAATGGCTGGTTCCCCTCAGCAGGGCTGTGTTGCTGAGAGCCTGCTAAATGCTGGGCATCTTTCATTACGTACTCCAGAGCCAAATACCAGCATCATCTCACGCATCTGTGCACGTGGAGAGTGGCCTGACGGGGAACATAATGAAAGATCTCAAGCCTGGATCTCTCTAAATCTAAGGTAGACATGTTTGCATTCTCTGGTCAAGGGAGTTGGACTCGGCTTCCTCCATTCGTGAGTCCACGGTGCTCCATCCGTTCACTATACCAACCACTCTGCTGTTCTGTGGCTGACCATCAATCAGCCATACTCGAAAGTTGTGCCCCCCTCTTCTATCTCCAGGCAGGGGTGAGAGCTGCCAAAAGATGGCAAAGGGATCCTACTAAGAGTGGCCTTTGCCCCATGGATGTAGGAGACAGGAGAAAGTGGAAGGGGTTCCTGACAAATGCCCTCATCCTCTTCCTTCCTGCCTCAACAAGACCAATGGCTTGAATCTACTCCCTGGGACTTACATGGTAGAAGGAGAGAACAGACTCCCTAATGTCCATGGGTACTCTGTGTCTCACAAATGTAATTTCAAGAAAAATAAGAGACAAAATACTAAAAGATAGCCCAAACTAGACTAGGTAATTAGGCCCTGGTACTTCAATGTCCAAGTCTCTCCATATACTGAAGCATATAACCATATAAGGCATAGTTTCTTTCCAGGGACTTTTGTTGGTACCCCAAGCCATCTTTTGAGGTGTGTGGTTTAATTTTGACAATAAAAAAACACAACTGTCACCTCAAAGAGAAAAAGAGATTGTCTTGGAGCCAAAAATATCCTGGTTTTAGAATGCCTGTCCTGTATGGCAGTCAGAGGTGAGACCTATCCATGTTAGAGGCAGGGAGCTGAGGACACCTCCAGACCTTCACTCAGGGCTGGTGCTGCCACGCTGCCATTAATTTGGCTTCCTAGAAAGAAGCTCTGATGCCGGGCGGTGGTGGCGCAGCTTTAATTCCAGCATTTGGAGGCAGAGGCAGGGGATTCTGATTCTAGGCCACGCCTGGTCTACAGAGTGAGTTCCAGGACACCCAAATGCTACACAGAGAAACCCTGTCTCAAAAAAACAAAAAAAAAAAAAAACAAAACAAAAAAAAAAAAAGAAAGAAGCTCTGAGATCTGAGCTTCATATACTTGTTATTAAGACACTAGTACGAGTGATATTTGTTTGAGGAAAGCGAATCCGTCCCTGTAAATAAATTATGTAGTCTAATCGCACTGTCCATAATCAAACCAACCCCCGGGGTAGAGCTCTAAAGGATTCAGCTATTGCAACAGTCTCTAAAGCATCTATACAACTAGTTTGTATGTCAGAAAAGACAAGGCAGGGCCCAACTCTGTGCCAGCCCCACCCTCAAACTCTCCCCTAGCCAAGTCTATGATGACTCTGGACAGAACAAACTACAACCTCATAGGACAGATATCCAAAGTCCCTGTGGTCTGTCTTACTCATGAAGTAGTCCACGGCGGATGGTTGCAAATGTGAACACGTATATCTATGACATAGAGGATACATAAAGACACTACACAAGCCTCTGTACGGAGTCATACACCTTCTGGCCACCTACATCTCAGCCTTGACAAGTCAAATGAAGCCTGAGTCCCTGGGGTACACATCTCTTCCCAAAACCACGCACTTTAGAAGACGTCCAGGCACATCATGCAAAGTCCTATTTAGTGAGGGACACTGTTCCAAGACTGCCCTGCTTATGGAATAGGGAACAAAACATGTGTTTGGGATGCAGATTCTTGGCAACCTTGGGCTAGGGGTTTGTCAAGCTTGAGGAAGCCCTCTGATCCCAGCGACTCCCAAGGCTCCTCCCTCTCTATGGGCCACAGTACCATCCTCACCTCCCATAGCAGAGTCAATTAGACCCTCCTTATGGCCCTAGGACACCTGTAACTACCCTTGTTTATCAGAACTGAAAGATGCTGAGTTCTGGCAGGGGCAGAGCGGTGGATAGCCTTGTCTGTTCACCTGGCTGAGCCCTGGCTTCAGCTGAGCCAAGCTGCTCATCATGACAACAGGCTGTCTCACACTAAACGTCAGAGAGGGGGCCCAGCCACTTCCTGATGCATTATTTATCAGGAACACATTAACCATTAACCATGGTGACATCACAGGCATTTGAAGGTAATTTGTGGAAAGTATTGTTAGTGCAATTGATTTGCAAATTCTTTGACAGGGACAACCAAGCACCAAGCAGGCGGAGAGGCGAAATGGAAACCTTTTTTTTTTTTCTTAATGTATTTGGGGATAATTGATTGAAAGCTAAGCTGTGTAGCCAGTGAGAAAATGAGATTATGCTCTCAGTTATGCAAAGAAATTGTATATTCTGCAAAACAGAAAGATGAAGAGCTGCCAGGGCAGGCAGCTGGGAGGCAGGCACTGGTTCCATCTTGGGAGCAAAAGAGGATGATGATATCTTTCTTCTCAAATTCAAATCAGTGGATCTAAGCACGACATAAACCAGGAATGGCAGCACACGACTCTAATTCTGGAACTCAGAAGATAAAAGCAGGAGGATTAAGGGCTCAAGCTTATCTTTGGCTACTTAGCAAGTTTGAGGCTAGCCTGGGCTACATGAGACCCTGTATCAAAAGAAAAAGTTGATGTCCCTCCCCCTAATTGCCCTTACTCTGTGTCCTCTCTCCTGCTCCATCTGAACCCATGGAATCTGAGTGTCAGCCAGACTTCAGACACACACACACACACACACACACACACACACACACACACAGTCACCTCTCTAGAATTACTAGGTCTTGAGACCTCCCATTGCAATTCTCCAAGGCACATCAAGGACCAGGATGTCCCATGGACGCAGATGGTTGGGGACTCCTCTACCTTGCACTTCTCTCAGCTCTCACCATCCTTGAGCCAGTCCCAGCTGGTACCCTAACTACCCACGGTGCAGTACATTGTTAGTTGTTACAAAGGTGGGTCAGAGTTCTAGAGAACTCACTAAGATTTCCAGATTTTGTGTTCCAGAGCCAGGAATTGGACGGGGGGCAGATGGATAATGATGAAACTTTGTTTAGAAATATATTAGAGAAAGTGTACTAAAAAAAAGGGGGGGGCAGACTGACAGGAGAGCCGGGTAATGAGCAAGATGGAAGAGACTGGAGGCACCAACAGGAAAGTCTGTTACCACTATGACAGGGATGTTGGAAACTCTTATTATGGACAAGGCCACCCAGCGAAGCCTTACTGAATCTGCACAACACAATTTGCTGTTCAACTATGGTCTCTACCAAAAAATAGAAATGTTCGCCCTCACAAAGCCAGTGCTGAGGAGATAACCAAGTATCACAGTGATGACTACATTGAATTCTTGCATTCTAGTCTCTCAGATAACATGTCTGACTACTCCAAGCAGATGTAGAGATTCAACGTTGGTGAGGACTGTCCAGTATTTGATGGATTGTTTGAGTTTAGTCAGTTGTTACTAGTGGTTCTCTGGCAAGTGTTGTGAAACTTAATAACCAGCAGAGACATTGCTGTGAACTGGACTGGGGACCTGCATTGTGTGAAGAAGTCTGAAGCATCTGGCTTCTGTTACATCAATGATACGTCTTGGCCATAGAGTATCACCAGAGGGTGCTGTATTTTGACATTGATATTCACCATGGTGATGGTGTGCTTAGAGGCCTTCTACCACAGATAGGCCATGACTATGTCTTTTCATAAATACAAAGAGTGCTTTCCTAGTACCCCAGGAACTAGGGAGGTACAGGATGTTGGGGCTGGCAAAGGTAACTACTATGCTGTTAACTACCCACTCTGAGATAGGATGGATGTTGGATCCTATGAAGCCATTTTCAAGCAGTCACATCCAAAGTAATGGAGATATTCCAGCCTAATTTAGCAGTGGTCTTACAATGTGGCTCAGATTCGCTGTCTGGGGATCAGTTAAGTTACATCAAAGGACATGCCAAGTGTATGGAGTTTGTCATGAGTTTCAACTTGCCCATTCTAATGCTGGGTAGAGGTGGCTCTACCATAATATATCGTAATATGCTGTAACATTGCTCGTGAGAGAGTAATCAGACAGCGTGCGGAGAAGGGCAGCTGGCCAGCACAGGGCTGAATGCTGAATAGAGCAGAAACAGAGAACAGGTGGTCAGCTC
This sequence comes from Mastomys natalensis, assembly GCA_021653895.1. Lineage (NCBI taxonomy): Eukaryota > Metazoa > Chordata > Mammalia > Rodentia > Muridae > Mastomys > Mastomys natalensis. The sequence continues at coordinate 1,318,996 of JAJTUV010000404.1, read as the reverse complement.
AAAGCTGCTTCCTGAGGCAAGCAGGTGGCCAGGCAGAACAGTGAAGCAACTGACTGCTTAACCACAGGTTACGTTTCCTGTGAGGACCACAGCAGAAAGGATTTTGCTATTGTGCAGGTTGAACCTGACCTGCATGGGAAATTCTGCTGTTCTGGCTCTAACTTTGACATGCCCTGAATGTCAGACAGTAACTTGGATGACATGAAACTTTAGGGTAAGGGACTCGGATGTATTTGTAGATGGCTCTGTTGAGGCCAGTGCAGCAGCCGTATCCAAAACAATGGCCTCCTGTGACGTTTATGTGCCAGGTGGACACTTGAGATGGCCACCTCCCTCCGTCCCTGGAGTGATTTATTTATGCAGCCATGCAAACCATTCTCCTCAATCTGATTTGGGGCTTTCATTTCTTAATTTGATCAAATTGAAAACTGGGCTGTGAAAGGCTCAGGTTTAAGGTGCAGTGGAGACACTGGCACAGACTGCCCTTTTACATGAGATTTTTTTTTTTTGGTTTTGTTATGTTTAGTTTTTGTCTTTTGTTTTTGCTTTTTGAGACAGGGTTTCTCAGTGTAACCAGCTCTGGCTGTCCTGGACTCACTTTGTAGACCAGGCTGGCCTCCAACTCAGAGAGATCTGCCTGTCCTCTGCCTCCTGAGTGCTGACTTACTATGTTTTAAACATCACAGAAGACAACTTGGTGGGCTGCTGAGAAGAACTTGAGCCTATGTGGCAGAGTGAGGATCCCTTCTTATATGTAGGTTTCAGAAGGAGGGGAGGATCCATGCCACATGGTTAGCGACTCATCCCTGCTGTGCTTAAGGTCAGGCTATCTCTGATTCCCGGTTGACAGGGGGAGCAGGGGAGGTCTCTCATTTGTCTGGTGGGTGAGCGGGATGTGACTGGGGGTGGGGGAGGTAGGTCCATTTGGTTACTATGTATCTAGCATATGCAGTATGCTGCCTTAACCCCTGTTAGGTAGGATGCTGATAGCTTCCTGCCTATGCAGAATCAGGGGTAGATAAAGACATAGCTGCAGATGGAGGGGGAGGGGACCTGAGCAGCAGTGCTCTGGGTTCTGATAGGGTGGGGGAAATGGCTCAGTGAGAAAAGGGCACACTACACAAATATGTGAACTTGAGGAAAGATCCCAAAACCCAAAACCCACTCAAGCACAGAAGCTGTGTGTGACCCATTGGAGAGGCAGAGACGTGGGATCCCTGGGCAAGCTGACTGCCTAGGCCACCAGTACATAATGGGGAGAGCAATCAAGAATTCTGACATCGGGGCTGGAGAGGTGGCTCAGTGGTTAAGAGCACTGACTGCTCTTCCTAAAGGTCCTGAGTTCAATTCCCAGCAACCACAAGGTGGCTCGCAACCATCTGTAATTGGATCTGATGCCCTCTTCTGGTGTGTCTGAAACAGCTACAGTGTACTCATATACATAAAATAAATAATTGAATCTTTCTTAAAAAAAGAACTCTGGCATCAAGTTCAGACCTACACATACCCTCTTATGCCATGACATATGTGAACATACATGCACACACACATTATATATACAGAAAAAATAAGTAAAAATAGAAAATAGTACAAGGATAAATCAAATTGTCTGAGAAAAAAGAAGCACAGCTCAGGGTAGTACACGCGCACCTAGGATCCTAAGTTAATAGACCATTGGAGAAGCAGGATTCAGTTGCAGCAAATGAAATTAATTGTGCCAATGAAATAAGTTAAATATTATTTAAATATTAAAAGAAAAAAGAACGGGCTCGCAGGCTTAATCAAGTGTCTGGGAGGCAAGAGCAGCTGGACTGTCACCAGCCCCAAGTTTCCCCTTATCTTAAATAAATTGATTCTGATTCGATCAGAAAAGAAAAGATTCCAATAACTTTAAATTATTAAAAATAGAAACAAAGTTGCCCAGGGAGAGAGTGGGGCTCACCTGACAGAGGAGAGTGGGCTCCTTAAAGGGAAGCTGTGGTTAAGCATCTTAATGATGAAGAAGGAAGACCAAAGTGTGGGTGCTTCGGTCCTTCTTAGAAGGAGTAACAAAATACTCAAGGGAGCAAATATGGAGACAAAGTGTAGGACAGAAACTGAAGGAGGGGCCATCAGGAGCCCATTCCACCTGGGTATCCTTCCCATGTGCAGTCACTAAAGGCAGACGCTGATGTGGATACCAGGAAGTGCATGCTGACAGGAACCTAATATGACTGTCTTCTTAGAGGTCTGCCAGAGCAGATGCTCACAGCTAACCATTGAACTGATCGTAGGGTTCCAATGGAGGAATTAGAGAGAAGACTGAAGGAGCAGAAAGGGTTTGCAGCCCCATGGGGAGAGCAACACCAACCAACCAGAGCACCCAGCTCTAAACCCCAGCCTGGGAGCACATAGGGAGGGACCCGTGGTTCCAGCTGTATATGTAGGGGAGGATGGCCTTGTAGGGCATAGGTGGGAGAGGAAGTCCTTGGCCCCGTGAAGACTGGATGCCCCAGTGTGGGGCAGTTCGAGGGCGGGAGGTGGATGGGTGGGAGCACATCCTCATAGAAGCAGGAGGAGGGGGGAAGGGATGGGGGTTTTGGGTGGGAGAAAATGGAGAAAGGGGATAACATCTGAAATGTAAATAAACTATCCAATAAAAAAATAAAAAGAATGTCACTTTGTAATGGGTTTCCACTGGACCCTCCCTCCTCCAGTTCAGTTTTCTTCCTTTGATAATTGTTTGAGACAGGGTCTTGCTGAGTACCTTTGTCTGTGGATGGTCTAGAACTCAGAGAGATCCACTTGCCTCTGCCTCCTGAGTGTTGGAATCAAAGCTATGCACCACGACACCTGGCCCTTTTTATTAACCGATACTGTTGGGCAGCTCCAGAGGAGATGACAACCTAACAAGGTAAAACCAGGAGCCACGAAGATTACACAAGGGTTTATACTAAGAGTTCTAAAATTGCAGGTTCATACTTGGGAAATGGACAGAAAGACCTTACACAGATATTTGGTTGTATTAGAATTTTCAATTCTCGGCTGGCGAGAGCTTAAACCAGATGAGGGATCCTTTCCTTCCATGTCCCACTTTATCTTATCTTTCTCTCCTGCCTCACTTGTGAAAAATGAGGGATCTGTTCAGACTTGCCCCTGGAAAGACAGACAGTTGCCACTTCCACCTTAGTGAGAGATCACTGGGGTGGGGGTCGGGGGAGTGGCTTCATTCATGAATGTCCTAATTTTATTTCTGTTGCTGTGACAAGTATACAAATCAAATCAATATTGATAGAGAAAGATGTTATTCGCCTCACAATCCAGGTTATGGTCAATGATTGTGGGGAACTCAAGGCACATCACATCAAGAGCAAAACAAAAGTAAGTGCTTACATATGCTCAGCCCCTCTCTGCTCTTATAAGTCTGCTAGGGAATGGTGTCGCCCACAGGGGGCAGGTCTTCCCACCTCCCCCATAATCAAGACAATTCTCCACAGTCATGCCCACAGGCTAACCCAATCTACACCGCCCCAATTAAGACTTTCCCCAAGTGATTTCTAGATTATGTCAAGTTTACAAACCCATCATGGTGAAGATTTGGGACCATCACCCTGAGGTTGCAGTGTGGCCACCACAGGGCTGCTGACACAGCATGAGTTGAGCCATGAGCCTGTCAACTTCAAACACTACATTTTCCAGATTACCTGGCACATGCACACAGTGAGTTTTACCTTAGGGCTGAAGGAAAGAGATTCCACAAGTCAGTCATGCCAGGGACCAACTGTGGGCTATGCCTTGGATAGAGGGGCTTCCTGGACATGGGAATTGAATAATGCCAAATCCAGAAGAATCCCAGAAAACCAAGGCAAGCTGATGACTCAGTTCTAACTGCCATTAAAGAGGTAAGAGATGCTTAATGGTCCATTCATATTTTGCAACAAACTAGAGAGGTGAATCCATAGGTAAAGACTGGGTAACTCTGATACCTGAGTTCAGATCCCCAGGAACCCACGTAAGAGCGGGTCAACATAATTAGCCCATCCATTACCTTAAACTTTTATCTTCTTTCTTTAAGATAGGATACATAGAGCCCAGGCTGCCTTTAAAATCACTGAGTAGTTAAGGACAGTCTTGGACTCCTGACTTACCTCCTCAGTGGGATTACAGTTATGCATCACTATACCTGTTTGATGCAGTGCTGGGGCTGGACCCCCACGGTGCAGTACATGCTAGGTAGGCACTCTGCCAACTGAGCACTCTACCACTGAGCAGTCCACTCACTGAGCAGTCTACCACTGAGCACTCTACCCACTGAGCACTCTACCCACTGAGCACTCTACCACTGAGCACTCTACCCACTGAGCACTCTACTCACTGAGCACTCTACCCACTAAGCACTCTACTCACTGAGCACTCTACCCACTGAGACTCTACACCACTACAGAGCACTCTACCCACTGAGCACTCTACCCACTGAGCCTCTACCCACTGAGTATTCTACCACTGAGTACTCTACCACTGAGCACTCTACCCACTGAGCACTCTACCCACTGAGCGCTCTACCTGCTGAGCACTCTACCCACTGAGCGCTCTACCCACTGAGCACTCTACCCACTGAACTCTACCACTGAGACTCTACCCACTGAGCACTCTACCCACTGAGCACTCTACCCACTGAGCCTCTACCTGCTGAGCACTCTACCCCTGAGCGCTCTACCCACTGACACTCTACCACCACTGAGTACTTACCACTGAGTACTCTACCCACTGAGCACTCTACCACTGAGCACTCTATCCACTGAGCACTCTACCCACTGAGCGCTCTACCCTGAGCACTCTACCCACTGAGCACTCTACCCACTGACACTCTACCCACTGAGCATTCTACCACTGAGCACTCTACTCACTGAGCATCTACCCACTAAGCACTCCAATCACTGAGCACTCTTCCAGTTGAGCACTCAAGTACTCTACTGATGAGTACTCTACCCTCTGAGCGTCCTGCCAATCGAGCACTCTACCACTTAGCTATCTGCCAACTGAATTGAATCACCAGCCCCATTGCCATTTTTCGCACTGGAAATATTTTAAAAACCTCTCCTGGCTTTTTTTTCTTTTTTCTTTTTTGAAATTTACAGTAAATTATTAACCATAGTCACCCTCTACAGCACTACAGTGTATCCCCTCCATTAGGTCTCAGAAACCTGGGACAAATGGCTAACTGAAGTGACTATTAACAAATTACAATGGATGCTGGCCACCTCTCCCAGCATCCCTCAGTACCTGTGCTCCTCTCAGCACTTCTCACCCACCCCCTACTCTAAACGTCTGCCTCCAGGGGCTAGCCAGAGGGGTAGCTTGTCCCTTAAAAGAAACTGTACAGTCTGATGATTTGTCTGCCCACCTCAAAAGCGAAACTGAGCCAAGGGCCATGGTGCTGGGCAGGGCCATACTTTCACAAGGTCTGTTTAGGTTATGCATGCCTCTTGTTCTCTTAAATATAAACCTCATGCCAGGACCTCAATAGACTTGGCAGAAGTGGGGGCACTGGGCCTCTTTGTTCTTCTTCCCAACACATTAAATAAATCTCCCTTCTCCTTTTTTTCACTGTGACTTGTTTCTTTAATTGGTTTATTGGATTATTGATTGTGCTGCCAAGACCTGGCTCTGCCCTAGCAATTCTCATGCCACCAACTCAGCACTGCTGGTAGGAACATTCCAGTGTAATAATCAGGGGTCAGAGTCCTCAACACCTATGAAGATACCCCAGGGATGCTGGACACCTAGGTTCTTGTGTTCAAGAGCAAAGAACTACATACAGACATGTAGTTAGAGGTAGAACTAGACCATCTGAACAAAGGAAAGCAGTGCTGAGCACTGAGTGGGCTGGTGATCTGAGGGCAAAGCCTTCGGCCATGAGGGAGAAGCCTTGAACCACCAGGTATTGGCATATATTTTAGCTATCTCATTGGTTTCTATTTGTCTACCACCCTTCTAACCCTTATTTTATGCTAATTCCTTCCAACCCCAAACACTAGGTATGAGAGAAAGGTTAGAAGGAAAGGGGGGGTAAACCTCTTTAGGCTACACACTGCTGACTAGGGACACTGGGATCCTAGGGGTAAGTCCAATCTTCATTATTAGAATATCCAGCAATCCAGCAAACACAACAGCTGGAACCAGCAGCAGCAGCACCAGCAGGCACGTGCACTGCTCAAGCCCTCTCCAGGCTCTCCTATTCACACCCTCTGCAGAATTCCCAGAATTAAACTATCTGCAGCTAGCAAAATCACATCCCTGCTAGGGCATGAGGCAAATCATAATCACCTGCTGTGAAGCAGCCTCTTATCCCACACCCAGGATTAAAACAAAAACATATTCACATAGCATTACTGGGTTTCTAAAGAAACCAGCACTCTCACTATAACCAGGTGTTTGACCCTTTCCCATGTTTGTACAATGCAGGCCTTTCTCACTCATGCAAACTGGGCAGAGTCGTACGCGTGCCTTTAATCCCAGCAGCTGGGCGGCAAAATCGGGGCGATCTCTGTAAGTTTGAGGCCAGGTTGATCTAGATCATGGGTTCCAGGTCAGCTAGGGCTACATAGTGAGGCCCTGTCTCAAAAGAAAAGGAAATGGGGGTGGGAATAAAAGAAAAAGAAAATGTTTACTTTTTATTTATTTTTATTTATTGATTATAGTTATGTATATGCACATGTGAGTGGTGTGCATACAGGAGCACAGTGCCCACAGAAGCCGGAGGCCGAGTTCCCTCGAGCTGGAGTTCCATACAGATGGTTATGAGTTGCCGGATACGGTATTTATGAAGGTCCTGGAACCAATACCTTGTTGATATCAAGAAATTACTATACAGGGCCGGTGAGATGGCTTAGTAGGTAAGGACACTTGCTGCAAAGACTCGTGACCTGAGCTTGACCCTACCCACAGGGTGGAAGGAGAGGACCAGCTCTCACAAGCTGTTTGTTCACCTACACACACTAGATAGTAAAGTAAGAAGAGAAAAGTAAAGAATACATACATATGATAGATAGATTAGATAGATAGATGATGATAGATTGATTTTTTAAATAAATGAAGTAACCAAAGAAGAGTACAACTTGGTGCCCCTTATGAACAAAGACACAAAAATCTTTATATAATATTAGAAAATTAGCTCAATAATATATGGAGACATGTCTTCTATCACTCTCTAGGTGGTGATGATGATGATAATGGTGATGGTGATTATGATGGTGATAGTGATTATGATGGTGATGGCAATGGTGATGATGGTGATAGGGTCTCACTATGTAATCCTGGGTGAGCTAGAACTCAGGTTATAGACCAGGCTGTCCTCAAACTCACTGGATCCAACTGCTTCTGCCTCCGAAGTGCTAGGATTAAAGGCGTGCACCACCACTCCTAGCTTTATTCATTTTGAAACGTGGTCTCTCATTGGACTGAGAGCTCCAGAGCTCTAGAGCAGGCTAGCCGCTGAGCCATCAGGACCCACCTGCCTCTGTACCTTCAGGCATGTATCACTACGCCTGCTTTCTACACGGGTGCTGGGGATCCGAACTCAGAGCCTCACGAGTACACAGCAAGTCTTATAACCACTGAGTCACCCTGCCCCATCCACCCTCAACGGTAAGTTTCAAGCGATTATACATCATGATCAAATGGAGCTTATCCCAGGCATGGAATTGAAAATTGATTGCCGTAATTCAGTAGACTAACAGACTAAGGAAGATTTTAAAAACACAATTACACTTCAGCTTGTAAACAAAAAATAAAAAATAAAACCCACTTGTTGAAATCCATATCACTTATGATTCTTTTTGGGGGGGGGGGGGAAGGAGCAGAAACTTCTTACCTAGATAACAAAAATTTTCTAAAAATGCCAGCTTACTTAGACAATGGATGTCCCCATAGACAAAGTTAACTGCTCCTCCTTCCGTACTTCTGATCCATGCAACTAAGCAGTGGAGGGAGGGCTGGTGTGGAGTGGGGGGTGGGGGGGACAGGGTGAGGTAACATGCAGAGCAGAGAGGATGAATATAAGAAAGAAATGCAGATGTTTGCAGATGACATAATGGTCTATGTAGAAAAACCTATGGAATCTACAACATGAACCCTGGGACAAGCATGCAATTTCATTAAGGTTGCAATGTACAAGATCCGTGGGCCAACACGGACAGTAAAGCAACCCATGGAAATTACCGTTTAAACTACAGCAGAACTTCAGCTGTGAAGGCAATGATAAAAATAGATGTGAATCTGTTAAAATAAGTGCCTAGCTGATAATGTACAAAATGATGGTTAAAATGTATATATTCCAAGTTAAAAGGAGAAATGTACAATGGTCATGGATACAATGATACATTTGGTAAAATACCGGCTCACTTCCAAACGACCTACAGATTTGTTTGTTTTGTTTGTTTGTGGGGGTTAGGAGGCTATGTGTCCACGAGGTGGGCAGCATGTGACCACCCTCATGTGTATAGAGGGCAGAGGATTGGCTCAGTGATTGGCCCGGCTATATCACTGTCTATCATATCCCCTTGAGACAAAGTCTCTCACTGAACCTGGAGCTAGGCTGGCAGCCAGCAAGCCCCACCTCTTCCTATTTCTGTCCCCTGTCTCACCCCAGCCAGGGCTAAAGTGTCCATGGCAATGGGTGCTGGGGATTTGAATTCAGGCCCTCAGGCTTGTATAACAAATGCTCTTACCCACTGAGCCATCTTTCCAGCCCTAAGTTACAGTGCTATTGCAGCTCCTATCAAGTCTCAGCAAGAACTTTTAAAGGTATAGACAAGCTTGTTCCAAAAATATATAGGCAAAGACGAAAGAACTAGAATGAAGAGAATAAAGTTGAAAAGAAGACTATCATGTTAAGAATTGTTGCACCTAGCCAAGCATGGCAGTACATACCTTTAACCCTGGCAATCAGGAGGCAGAGGCAGACTGATCCTTGTGAGTTCCAGGCCAGCCTACTGGTCTACATAATGAGTTCTAGGACAGCCAGGGCTATATAATAAGACCCTGTTTTATTTTTTTTTTTTTTTTTTTTTATTATTTTTTTTTTTTTTTGTTTTTTCGAGACAGGGTTTCTCTGTGTAGTCTGGGCTGTCCTAGAACTTGCTCAGTAGACCAGGCTGGCCTCGAACTCAGAAATCCACCTGCCTCTGCCTCCCAAGTGCTGGGATTAAAGGCGTGTGCCACCACTGCCCGGCAAGACCCTGTTTTAAAAAAATAAAAAAAGAATTGCTGAACCCAATTTGAAGTCTTGGAGTCTTATGTAGCCACATGAATCAATACTGTGCAAATGTGTGCATATATGTGAGTATTGTGTGTGTGGGGGGGGTTATGCGTGTGCATGTGTATGTGTGTGCGTACATGTATGTGTGCATATGGGTGTACGTGTGGGTGTATATGTATGTGTGTGCACATATATTTATGCATGTGTGTATCTGTGTGTGTGTGTTGCATGCTGAGACCAGAGTTCAACAGCAGGGTTTTCTTCTAATCTCTCTTCACTTTATGAATGCAGTGTATTAGTCAGGGTTCTCTAGAGTCACAGAGCTTATGGAATGTCTCTGTATACTAAGGGAATGTATTCTAATGACTTACAGGCTTCTGTTCAACTAACCCGGCAATGGGCAGCTGTGAACGGGAAGTCCAAGAATCTAATAGTTGCTTAGTCCCATGAGGCTAGTTGTTTCAGATGATCTTCTGTATAAGTTGGAATCCTAAAGAAGTAGGTACAAGCAAGTGAAAAAGAGAGAGCCTTCCTTCTTCCATTCTCCCTATGTAGGCCTCCAGCAGAAGGTGTGGCCCAGATTAAAGGCACATGCCACTATGCCTGGATTTGGAACTTGCTCTGACCCAGGCTGAACTCAAAGATCTGCTTTCCTCAGTCTCCTGGGATTAATAAAAAAAAAAAAAAAAAAAAAAATTGTGTATACTACCTTGCCTGAGCCTCAAGATCTCCAAGTCAGAAGCCTATGTCTTCCAGCCTCAAGATCTGGATCACTGGTATGCCCTCCATTTCTGGATTATAGTTCATTCCAGATGTAGTCAAGGTGACAACCAGGAATAGCCATCATGCAAGGCCTCTACTTGAACTAGAGCCTGCTAATTTGGCTAACTAGCCAGCAAGCTTGCCCTGGGAATCCCTTGTCTACCCTCCCGAGGGCTGGGATCACGGGCAGTGTCACACTTAGCAGCTTTTTCTTTGGCTCTGGGAACCTGAACTCAGGGCACTTTACACACTAAGCCTTCCCCTCTCCCCAGCCTCAGACACTGATGCTTGATAGCATCCGATGCAACAATGGGGTACAGCAAGAAATGATGCAGGCACAAGCAAAAAGAAAAACAAGAAAAAAACTTGACCTAAATATAACTTTATGAAAAATTAACTCACAACGGATGTAAACACAGAACAAGAAATTATAGCACATTCAGTTGAAAATGTAAAAAGAAAATATCCAGGTCCTCAGCTTGCCAAACACTTGGTAGACAAGACACCAAAGGCCCATAAACAGGAAACACTGAAAAGAGCTGAAGACATGTCAGTAAGGTGTTTGCCATGCCAGCCAGGGATAGAGAGACGGGTGGACAGGTGTACCCCTGGGGCTCACTGGCCAGCCAGTGTCAACTGCTTGATGAGCTGCAGGCCAATTGTCTAAAAGTAAGGAGGTAGGAATGACTCCATACTGTATCTGACCTCTGTGACATACGCTCACCCATACAGTACAGCTACTACATACACACACACAACACACCACACACACACAAAGAGAGGGGGAAACACTGAAACAAACACCAGATAATCTGAATTAAGTGTCCCCCCAAAGGCCTACGTGCTAAAGCTTGGTCCCCAGCCCCTACATTATTGGAAGGCAGAAGCTTTAAGAGGTAAGACCTAGTGAGAGGAAGTAACCATAGGTCATAAGATCTCTATGGGTCTATGTGACAGAAGCCATCTAGAAAAGGGTATGGCAAGCCAATTTCCCAGAATGGCCCACTGTTCTGCATGGCTGCAATGGGTGCACTCTACAGCTCATCGAGACTTCATCCCAGGATTGCTTCTCACTGCTGATAATGCCTTTCCTGCCACTATCACATAGCCTAGTGATTCCTGGGCATCAGCACACACTATTAGGCAAATTTCCTGCAGATCAACATGAAGATGAACCTCATGAATTAAGGCTGTTTAGATGGATTAATGACTTTATAGAATTTCTTATTTGATTCAGATAATTTTAAGAAGAAAGTTTACAGGGATGGTTTTAGTTGTTTTGCCAGAAAGATGTAATAAAGTTAGAATCAAGAACAGAATGTGCCCTCTCCTCATAAAATAGTAAAGGCTGCATAATAAGGAATACAGGGAGCTTTCATAAATGGCACTAAGAGGAAAAATCAGCTTGGGACAGATTTGTGATCCACGAAAAACATTCATTCTAGGTCAGATCCAAGGATGAAGCCACAGGTGTGCACCATGATAAAGCAAGGTCATATGAAACTGTTGCTTTGAACTTACAATGAGCTTATAGAATGAAACACTGCTTTGAACTTACTATGGACATCCTCCTGTAATTCCTCTTCTGTATAATATTTTATCTATGAGGCAGTTTTATAAAGAACTTTTGTCTAAGAAGGCACGAAAAAACTGAGAGAAAAAAATTAAGTGCAGCTGCTGGGGCTGTGTTCCATTCATCAAATGTATGTATATGTATGTATGTATGTATGTATGTATGTACGTCTATATGTATGTACATACATATGCATGCAGATATATGTGCATGTATATGCATGTGCAGTTGTGAAATTGATAAAACAAGTGGTCGGGCCCAACCAGTGTGTGTGTGCGTGTGTGTGTCTGTGTGTGTGTGTGTTTCTGTGTGTGTGTGTCTCTGTGTGTGTGTGTCTGTGTGTCTGTATGTCTGTGTGTGTCTATGTGTCTCTATGTGTGTGTCTATGTGACTGTGCATCTGTGTATATGCATGAGGGAATATGTGTGTGTGTGTGTGTGTGTCCTTGACTTTCTTCCTTTCTTCCTTTTCTTTTCTCTCTGGTTCACAAAGAGTTAACAAACTCTGTGCCAGTAAGGGGCCCTAGAGCCTAAGAGAAAAGAGTTCAAGTAACTAAGCTTTTTTTTTTTTTTCTTAATCCCCTGATGTGGTCAGCAGGGGTTAAACTGCCAGAAGCCACCAGCTTCTAGTCCCAGAAAGAGAAAGAGTTAAATTACCAGAAGTCACCAACTTTGGGTCCTGCAATCATTGGCACCATACCTCTTTCGCTGCCTTCCTCGGGGAAACTGGGTGACAGGCTAGCCTTGGCACACGTGGAATCCTCTCTCCTCTTCCTGGTCATAAAGCAGCAGCTTGCTTCACAGAGACTCCCACCAGCATGTGCTGCTCCACCACAGAAGCAAAGGTCAACTCCTGCCTTGGTTACTTTTCTGTTGCGGTGAGAAAACACATGACCAAAGCAACTTACAGGAGGATGGATTATTTGGGTTTACAGTTCCAGAGTAATGAGAGTCCATCACCATCACTGTGGGGAAGTCTGTCAGCAGTCAGGCAGAGAGGCAGAAAAGCTGAGAGCTTACACCGCAAACTACAAGCAGGAAACAGAGAGCTGACTGAGAAGGGCTCAGGCTCTGAAATCTCAGAGTGAAGACTAGATATTCACCTCTGGCCTCCACAGACATGCATGTGAATTCATACTTACCCCTGCCACACACACACACACACACACACACACACACACACACACTTAAAACTCACTCTATAAGCATCCCGCTAAGACATGGAAAGACAAACTAGCCTAAGAGAAAGCCAAACACTTAATCTGATAATGACTTCTTTCTAGCATATACAGAGAACCATTCTTGGTGCATCATTTACAAGATTTGTAGAAGTTTATAAAAATGTATGTATTTGTAAATAATCTATCAAAGTTTGTGTTTAGCTGGGTGTGGTGCAGCTTTAATCTCAGCGTTCTGGAGCCAGAGGCAGGCAGATCTCTTAATTAAGATTTTGAGGTCAGCCTGGTCTACATAGCAGGTTCTGAGTCAGCCATAGTGAAACTTTGTCAAAACAAAACGAAATGCCTTTAAATATAAAAACCGATCCTAAAATTCAGTGGTGAAAATAGCAATCCATTTAGAAATGGCACAGAGAGTATAGAGAATCATTTCACGGAAGAGGGTACCCAGATGCCAAGTAAGCTCATAAAAGAGAGTCAGCGTCCCTAAGCCGAGGGGCCACGGTAATGCCAGGCACCAACTCTCTTTTCTCCCATGGCTGTTAAGCAAATGAATGACGCAGCCGGTAAACCACTAATGAGTTTCGAGTGTTTAACACACACTCCTAAGACTTCTTGGCAGGAAGTGCTGAGCCTCCTACCCAGGAGGGAAACGGGCCAGAACCTCAGCAGATGTGCAAGACCCTGGGGGATTAGAAATAGATGTGGACCCCACACAGGAAGTGGAAAGTAGAAGATGTAGGAGAAGCAGCGCCTCCGCTGCTGTGGAGTGAGCACGGTAACCCAGGTCCCTGCCGACCCTTGGATGCCCCACAATGCACCGCGCCTCCCTCCTTTCTTGGAAAACAGCTTAATGCTCCCAATGTGCATATCCAAAAAAAAAAAAAAAAAAAACAGCGGCCAATCACTGACAGTAATAACTAACTTCCTGGAATTCTAATTCTGCATTCTTTCAGTCAGTAGCATTCAACAAGTGCAGTATTCCCTTTTCATCCGCTATTTTCATGTCTTTGCTTTCTTTTCTTTCATTTTTTTTTCTTCCTTTTCCTCCCTTTCTTTCTCTTTCTTTTTTTTTTTTAATTTGTTTGTCTGTTTTGTTTCAATTTGGGCAGTTGGTCTTGTTTCGTTGAGACAGATTCTTGCTCTCTAGCTCAGACTGGCCTCAGCCCTTAGCCTCCCAACAGCTGGTACTACAGGTGCGTGCCACCATGCCCACCGGAGTCCCATGGTTTTCAATGAGAACACAGAGAATGCAGGCCAAGGCTGAACAGGAGCCTGCACCCTCATGGGCCTCTCAGTGAATGCCTCTGAACCTATCTGGTAGCATTGGCTTTGGAGAAACAAACAGAGGAGAGAATGGTTAAGTCCAGTGGGCTGAATGACCCTATTCTAGAACAACACAAAGATGAAAGTGTGCTTTTCTACTCAAAACCTTTAAGGACATAATCGTTAGCAATGTAAAATTCTTTACTTTCAATTGTCTTTTTGTAACAAATGTGCTGGCCCAAAACAGTGTTCTACCTTTTTATTTACTTCTTCAATCTCTCCACAGAGCAAGGTTTGACTCGGTACAGGGTAGCAACAACTTCCTTACCTAGAGTAAAAACTAGTCATTTAGCCGGGCGGTGGTGGCTCACGCCTTTAATCCCAGCACTTGGGAGGCAGAGGCAGGTGGATTTCTGAGTTCGAGGCCAGCCTGGTCTACAGAATGAGTTCCAGGACAGCCAGGACTACACAGAGAAACCCTGTCTCGAAAAATACCAAAAAAAAAAAAAAAAAAAAAAAAAAAAAAAAAAACTAGTCATTTAAAAACCTCACCCATAGTGAAGGGCAGAAACCAGCAAGGCTCTGCAGAGAAACCTTCTAAGACCAAGGCCAAAGATAATCTCACCCTGATCATCTGAGTGGACTTCTCAAATTACCAGGTTGGTTTTCATCTTTTGCATTAATACAAACAAACAAAAACAAAATGAAGTTTCTGTATGTGTAGAAATGTGTGCAAGACCCTATGGCTGAAGATACCACATACTTTGATTGGAGGACACAGAGAGATGAAGCTGGAACTGACCTGGAAGCTTACTGCCTCCTGAATACATCTCATTAAGTCAGCCAAAGTTTTGGGGGCAGCAGCCCCTGCACGCTGCAATGCCTGGCTGCTGGGCAGCATGTACCCACTGTTTCATCACTGGCACAACTGTTATGGAAGTAACCAGTAAACTTTCTGCTTGGATTTGAGGTATGCAGCACAGGAAGGAATGTATACTTGGCACTGTAGAAGCCTGGTCATAAAGCCATGGCTAGGGAAGTCACAGGCCTAAAGGAAAAATGCATTACCACTGTTTTGTTACATGAATACATTGTCAAACTCCCTTCTAAATATTCATGCTTATGGCCATAAGTTAGCGCTGCTATGTGAAGATGATCAAAATATATACATGTATTACATTCTCTAACAATATATTAATTTATTATATATTTTTAAAACATTTCAGAACCTACCAAGCAAGAATAAGAACTGGTGAAGTTTCAGAGCCTGTGGCTGGGGAGGTTATTAAGCCTGAGGGAGAATGTCTATCGTTGCATTCCTAAAATGGTCCTGTCATCAAACTGCTTTCTAAAGAGATTTAAATATTTATATTTACACCCATAGATTAGTGCAGCTCTCAATCTCACAGAAGTTTCTTTCTTCAGTGGGTAGTGGTAACTTGTGACTGGAAATGCTGAGAGTAAGTAACGGTTGAGTCTCAGCCAACAATGGGACATCCTCCTCATCTACTACCTCAGGGTTCAGGGAGCATCACTGAAGAAGGCACCAAAGACGTACATAAACCAGAGGGTGTGGGGCAGTGCTGTAAAATGCTATCTTTTGGGTATGACATGGATATTTCACTCAGAAGCTACGGTGCCCTGCACAGAGTTAATCACATCAACATTCCAACAGTGGTAGGGGAGGGTCCCATGAGGCCTCACCCCTAGCTGGGGAGCTATTAACAGTTAATGGTTGTTGCTGGGTGAGAGGGAGTCATTTTTCTATAGTGTAGTCACTAGTTAGTTGTTCATACTCCAGCAAATATCCCCATACCCACTCTTGTGTAAGCATCCCTGATTAACTCTGGTTATTTGAAGAAGGAGGAGGAGGAGGAAAAGGAGAAGGAGTGGGGAGAGGGAGAGGAGATGATAAGGAAGAAGAAAGAAGAAGAAGAAGAAGAAGAAGAAGAAGAAGAAGAAGAAGAAGAAAGAAGAAGAAGAAGAAGAAGAAGAAGAAGAAAAAGAAGAGGAGGAGGAGGAAGAGGAAGAGGAGGAGGGGGAGAAGGAGGAAGGGGAAGAGGGGGAAGGGGAAGAGGGGAAAGGGGAAGGAAGGAGAGAGGGAGAATGAGGAGGAAGAAGAAACAGAAGCAGCAGCAGCAGAAGGAAGCAGGATGAAGAGGAAGAAGGAGAAGAGGAGAATGAAGAGGAGGAGGAGAAGGAAGAAGAAGAAGAGGAGGAGGAGGAGGAGGAGGAGGAGGAGGAGGAGGAGGAGGAGGAGGAAGAGGAAGGAGGAAGAGGAAGAAGAAGAAACACCAGCAGCAACATAACAATTTCAAGACCAGCCTGGGATACATAAAACTTTATCTCAATAACAACAACAACGAGAGCTTTAAATGTGCTTTTAGTAGACAGTTAACTTTCACTAAGCAACCCAAAAGTGAAGATAGCATCTGAGTCCTATAACAGACAGCTTTCTGCTTTACTGTAACCAACCTCCATGATATTACTACCAGTGTACTTAGTAAATGCTTTGACTTGTAGCTTTCTGTGTTCTTTGACTAGTAAAATGTCATGTGGGCAGGAGACATGACTCAGCAGTTAATAGTACTTGCTGCCCTTGCAGAAGACCCACATTCATTGGTGGCTCTTGGTGGCTCCTACTACATGGTAAATCCAGATCCAGGGAATCTGATGCTCCTGGGCTCCTGGCTCCGGGCTCCTGGGGCACCTGCACCCATATGTACATGCTCATACCACTCACACAAAGACATTCAAATTCACATATACATAATTTAGAACAATTAAAAACCAACTCTTTTTTAAAATACCATTTAAAAATTACAATGTCATTCATATTTGACTCAAGAATATGTTAGATTGCAGGACTCAGGAACGTAAAAAGGGGTCATTGTCAAGGTGGGGATGGGGGTCAAGAGGGAAATGGCAGGCTATGAATCTGAAAGGGGAATTGTGGAGAATGGGGGGGTTGAAAAAGAGAGGAGACAAATGTAGAAGTGGAGACATGAGATGGAATCTCTTAGGCATGTCAGAAGCTACACTCATACTTATCTGTCCCATGACCTTCCTTAACATGATCTAGACACGGATAACACCAAAAGACACGCTAACATGGTTGGTAGAGAGCTCATGAGATCTCAGCCCTAGCAGAAGAAATATACTTTCACAGGGAAGAGCACAACGATTGGTTATCCAGTACCAAATGGTCAAATCTTAAACCAGATACATACAAATAACATTCAGACTGGGTAAACTGAATTTATGTATTTATGGATGTATGTATGTGTGTGCATGACACACATGCATGTAACAACAATTAATGGGGAAAAAAGAGGCCATGAATTTGGAAGAGAGCAAAGAAGGCATAAGGGAGGATTTGGAGGAAGGAAAGCGAAGGAGAGAAATGATTTAATTATCTCAAAAAATATGAAGATATTTTTTAAAAGGAGTATGTTAGCCAAAGAAATTCCATTTTATAAAACCTCTTCCATCTTGATTGGATTGTGACAATTCCCATAACTATAGTAGTTTTGATTTCCAGAAAGAGTTTTGTTTTTCTAAATTGTTTCCTAGCCTTCCCTATGGACTTCAAGTTGTGTCCAGCCAGGAAAACAGTTTATCAATCAACTGACATTCTTTAGTTGACCATTTCACTGGACAACTGGTGGCCTTGTCAGGGTTCTCTAAAGAAACGGAACTAATAGAATGAAATATATATGACCATATAAAGGGAGAATGTGTTGAAGTGATTTACAGCCTATGGCTTAGGAATTTCAACAAAGGATGTCTGCCAAAGGAAAGGCTAAGAATCCAGTAGAGTTCACAAGCAGTCCCGATCTGGTGCTGGAGTATGGGGGGCAGGGGCAGGGGTTCCGCTGGTTTTTGAGAATTGTTAGAATCCTGAAGAAGAAGGTTCTAATATCAGTGAAGGAACACCTCAGCAGAGGGTTAGATAAACTTACCAGCAAAAGTGGGAACAAACAGGCAAAAAACCAAAACTTCCTAATTCCTTCTTTATGTGGGCTGCCTCCAGAAGGTGTAGACCAGATTTAGGGTGGGTCTTTCTGCCTCAAATGATCCCCAATCAAGAAAATCTCTCGCAGATGTGCCTAGCTGTTTGGATTTTAGTTAATTCCAGATGTAGTTAAGCTGACAACCGAGATGAGCCAGCATAGGACCCAAAACAGAAACGTTAATGCCATGCTACTTTCTATATGTTTATAACATGTTTAAGAAATCTCTAACCCAGATATCAATCTGCCTCAGTGTCCCTTTGGACTCCAAACCCAAAACTTTTCAGAGTAAACTACCAGTTATTCACGTTGAGGTGAGAGCTATGCTCTGCATTGATGTGCGTGAGCTTATACAACAAGAAGAAAGAGATTAAAGAAGAAGGACGAGGAGGAGGAAGAGGAGGAGGAGAAGGAGGAAGAGGAGGAAAAAGGGAAGGAGGAGAAGGAGAAAGAGGAGGAGGAAGAGGAAGAGAAGAAAAAAGAGGCGGAGGAGGAAGAAGAGGAAGAAGAAGAGGAGGAGGAGAAGAAGGAGACCTCTCTGTCAGAAGAGAGCCACTGGGAGCCTCCTCTGAGAGGCTGAGGAACATGCACCTTACACAGGGGTCTCCTACCTCCATGTGTCATTCATGTGGTCCATTGATGAAGCCCCATCTCCCTCTTCTTTAATGGCTTGCCCTCAGTACTTAGGCAAATGCTGGCCGCTGTTTCAGATCAATAGTTATAAGTAATGGAGCTGAGACTACCATTGACAGCGAGCTGCAAAACTCAAAGGAACTTTTGTGCACTTCTGCCTCTTGTGTCCTTCTGCCAAGGGCAAAGGGGAGAGCCATTAGCTTGGTCAAACTTAAGGCCAGCCTTATCAGTATGCTGATGGCTCTGCCTTTTCACTTCAGTGGCTTTCTTTGAGTTAGCTGGTTGCTGTGAATCTGAGATGCCCTCCTTCTCCTCCTCCTCTTCTTCTTCCTCTTCTTCCTCCTCCTCTGCCTCTTTGCTTTTCTTCTCCTCCTCTGAGATGCGGGATGATCCTGGCAGGACGTCTGCACTCAGCAAGCCTGGAACAGAGCTGTTCCCACCTGTACAATAACCTGCTATTGACCTCTTTCAGGTTTCTCTGTGGTATAGAACCGCTTCTATAATTATAACTTAACTCAAGTTCATCCAGATCTCAGGACACACACACACATACACACACACACACACACACACACACTCGGGTGGAGAGAGACCCACATGACTGACCCCTGGAAGGAGTCACGATCTATCCAACCTTCATCCTTATCTCTCCTGTTGTGGTGTGAAAGAGAATGAAAATTTTGTCTAGCAATTACAAGGACCTGATTTTTGACTCCCAGAATGCAAAGTGGGACAAAATAACAGGATGTGATGTTATACCCTTGTAATCCCAGTTTTGGGAGTAGGGATACAGTCAGGTGAAACCTTGGTGCTCACTGGCAGGCTAGCTTAGTCTACTTGTCAAGTTCCAGGCCAATGAGAGACTATCTCAAAAAAAAAAAAAAAAGAAAGAAAGAAAAGAAAAGAAAAATCACACCTGGGTTTGCCTCGTGGCTTTTATACAAGTACGCATCCATATGTGTGCCCATGAATACACACCACACACGAATGAACTCGGTACGAACTCGGTGTCCCTTTAGAGGCTAGTGGTAAGGAATTGGTATCTACATTTCTACAGTAGGGGCTCATCTTAGTGTTTGGAGCCAACCAGCAGAGCTATAGCTCTTGTGACACAGCAAGTAATGACACACATTTATAATGTGGAATTGATATAAAAATCTAGAAACGGTTCTACCACAGGGAAAGCTGACAGAGGCCAACAGGAGGTAAGCATCCAGGTGAGAACAGGGAAGCCACCCCGAGTGGGACTGGGTATAAATCAGTCCCAGAATGGGCTCCAGATGCACAGAGTATGGAGCTTGGAGGAAAATTCCACCCACAGACACAGGCAATGACTAAAAAGCTTCTCCCTTCCTCCTGGTCTCTAGGTACACACTGAAGATTCCCCTAGGAGCCTGAGTCTGAGACTCTGAACTAGTTTTCAGGTTTGAAAAACTGCACTTGCTCCACAATGAGGCGAGTTAAGAAATCAGCATTTTAAAAACCTAAGTGACAGACCGGTGGCTTACCTTGATAACCTGATAAACCCCAAAACTAAATCTGAATAGACATGACCTCTTGAAGCCCCAAAAAGGATTCTCAAAACCACTATGAAGACAAGCTTACGATGCAGAACTACTAAACATAATTAAGATCATTTACTGTGTGTGACAAACAGCAAATGTCACAAACAGAAGAACTGACCCTGGAGAAGCTGACTAAAGGACAGCCTGACGGTGAATCACCTTAAAATTATTAAAGACATGAAGGAATTCAAAACAAAAAAGGAATTTTATTAACTTTCAATTTTACTTATGTGAATGCATGTATGTCCGTGTATATATATGCCACCTGGGTGCAGGAGCCCTCAGACACCACCAGAGAATGTCACAGCCCTGTCTGATGTGGACGCTGGAGGAAGGGGAAGAAATTTGGTCCTGCAAGAGTAGGAAGTGTCCCTAACTTCTGAGCCACCTCTCCAGACCCCAAACCCAAGAGGTATCTTTTAGATGAACAGATCAATCTGGAAAAGAAACAAGGAGAATGTCACTAAATACAGAGCAGTGACTCGTGGGTAGTCTCTACGCTTGGAAGGCTGAGGCAAGAGAGGGGACTATGTCATCAGCCTCCAGCTAGCTGAAGGCTCTTTTGTTCTAATCAGAAACAGCTTATCTAACTGTGGATAACAGGAAAGGGCTCTCTATATTTTATTTTTAAAGATAATTGCGTGCCCTCGGATCCATGCCTGAGTCATCTCCAAACTCCCAGGCCCAGTTCTGAAAACTCCGATCATGTGCTGCTTTAGTCTACTGAGTTCCTGGCCTATGACCACCCCAGCACCAGCCTCATAGCTGTCCTTGTCCTTGACTTAACTCCAGCTACCTGATCCCTGTATAGATCAGACGCATGCACACACACATACAACACACACATACACACATTTTTTTTAAGAGAAAGCATTAATCCCAAAGATGGGAGGAGAAAGACCACTGATCCAAAGCATCATGGCCAAATTAATTAAAGCAAGCCATTAATAAAGCAAGATTTTTTTATTCATGTACACAGGCTGCCTCCCACAGGGTGGGGTTTGTGAGATCGGCAATGGACATGAGGAAGACAAGACTTTTATAGCTCAGGGGTAGAGGGTTTCCAGATGGGGGATTTGGCAGGCAAAATAGACAAGGTTACAGGAGCAGGGCATAAGTGTAACAGGTTAGTCACATGGACCTCCTGAAACAAAGACTTGGTTGCAAGGGGGTTGTAACAACAGGTAGTCATAACAAGGTAACCAACAGCAACTCTTTTGAAACAAAGGTAGGACTGCAAGATAGTTATAACAGCTTTTTGAAACAAAGCCTTGGTTGGGGTTTCTTGGAATGACAGTACAGAATCATTTGTAGTTAAGGTTATAGGTGGGGCTTAGCCCAATCCTTGAGAAGAAGATTTAATCTTAATCAGGAATGAACTTAGTTTGTCTTTTCTATAAGATGACTTTTAGGCCTAAAATGGAGTCAAGCTGGTTCTTCAGAAGGAAGGAAGGGAAGAAGAAAGACAGACAGATAGAAATGGGCAATCTCAAACTCCAGAACATTCATTAGATAAGGCTATGCATCCTGAACCAATAGAATGAGCAATTTGTCAAAGAGGCTGTGCAGGAAAAGCACAGATTGTAATTGTAGGAGCAGCCTATAGGAAAGAGAGATGATCTTCCCATGATCAGGGACTTTATAAAACCACGGCTCACACCCAATCAGCACCAGAGGCGTGCCTTTTCTCAACACCAGGGTCCTAAACCTTTCTTCGGAATAGAATAGTAAAAGCTGCTTCGCTTCTGATAGTCTCTTTAATTTGTTTCAAAATGAGGGCCTTGCTTCCCACAGCTTCTCTGCTTCCACAGAACTCAGATTCATTCAATCTGCCCCCCATAGCCCACAGCCTCGTGATCCAAAAAAGGAGAATTCTTTTATTTCTTACTTAAAAGTCCTTTCCAACTCAAGCAGTTCAAAGGTAGAATGATACTCCCTGACTTTCATGATTTTCTGTACTGGGTCATTCTAAAGGCCCACCTGTGTGTTGAATCATGGGTAATTTTTTCTCTTCTCTCTGTCAAAGGCGGGGCCTCAGCTTTCTTTTGTCACTTTACCTCGCCATCCAATCAATTTCTCATGGGTTCCAAGGTTTTAGATTTCAGGAAGGGGTCTTTAAAACAGATCTAGCGTGTGCCCTCTTTTTCCTTTAGCATCCCAGCTGTAAGAAACAGAAAACAGGTACTTCTGTCTCATGTTCTCCTGTATCCAGTTTAAGCATCCCATCGAAGACTGAAGTGGAGGATGCCAGCAGCATTTCCATTTCTCTTGTAATTTTTCCTTTATGCACACAAGTTCCTGCAGAGCAGCCATCTGGGCCTTGGACATACTGTTATGGGAAACTGAGGCAGGAAAACCTCTGCTCAACAGGTATCAGACACGAAGTGGAGGATGAGAAGAATTTATTATGTGTGAGTTCAGTGAAGTAGCCTCCATAACCCTGTGCAGTTGCATAACCACAGCAGTTCTTACAGTGCTTAAAGGTTTCTCAGCATCGTTTTAATTTACTAGTGATCTTACATCACTAGTAGGCTGAAATAGCTATCAACTTTAGTGGGTCTGTGCAACTAAGATCAAACAACAAGAAACTCTACTCTTGTGGCGAGGCATGTTTACAGAAGCAGATCAAGAATGCAGAGGTTAGGATAGTTTTCTTTAAAATGGAATAATTGCAGACAGGTGTCTTACCAGATATCTGCATATAACCATTTCCTCCAGGTGGGCTTTGTGGCTGTGTCCTGTCTTTTGTCTTTTTCTGACTTTATTTCCCCCTTCAGTATCTCTTAGAGTATAGAGTGGTGGCCATGAAGCATCTTCAGCTGTTGCCAACACTCATTCCTTCTGTGCTACGTTTTAAGAATGGTAAAATTTGTTCTAAACCTTCATCCTTTCCCAGGGCATCTCCATACTCCTACAGGAGGCCCCACTCATCAAATAGGTATGCAACTCCATACCATGTAAAGAGGGCCACTCTAGGATTTTCCAGAAAGAAACTCCAGCTCTCAATGGTTTGAGTTTAGTTGTATGACTCACTACCAGTAGCAAGCAAGATCCATGCAATTGCCACCATAACAAAAAAGACACACCACACGCCAGGTGGAGAAGGAGTGCCTTTTTCAGGATTTCTCCCTTGGATGCCCCCCACACAGGCTGCTCAGTCAGCCTTTTTGTGCCTTGCTATCGAGAGCTATGATCATGCAACTGCTCTTCCCAAACTCATCTGCCTTGTCACACACTGGGCACCAGTTTGTCCGATCAACATTTACTGAGAGATGCAAATGAACACCCACCTAACCCCTGGCCCCAGATGGGCACCTGCGACTTTCACCAAAGTCCAACTTGGTGAGACCAATGATTTTATTAGACTTTCTTACAGAGCATTGTCAAGGGGTTACTTATAAAAATGTGGGTGAACACTCCCCAAAAAGATAGCCACATCACGGCAAAATGCCATTCCATTATGGAGGGCAACCTCATAAAAGCTGATTATGGAGCTCCATTTTTAGTCAACGTTTCACTTTTTTATATTATCTAGCATCTTCCAAGATCTCTTGTGATTGGAGTACAGGTGGCAGAAGTAATGGCTGAACTCCCTATCTGGTTTCCTGAGCCTCCCTTACCTTTACAGAAGTTATGGCTGCCACCCTACCATTCTAATCTAGTCTTCGTGGCTATGATGCAAAGTCCAAGAATCACATCTTCCTATGCCCAGAGGGGAAGCACCATATAACACACACTCAAAGATACTCACGAATGGATGGATCCCTCAGTAACTGGTGTGTGTGTGTGATGGTTGGGGTTTGGGGGGCAAGGTATCAGTTACTTTTCTCCTTGCTTTCATGGGATACCAGACAAAGGCAACCTAAGGACAGGAGGTCTGCTATATCCCACAGTTATAGGGCACAGTCCACCCCAGTGACAGTAACACGAGGCAGCAAGAGTATTAGGCAACTGGTCACACTGCATGCCCCCCTCAAGAAGCAGAGAAGGACAGATGCTGATGCTCAACTTGATTTCTCCATTTTCTTCAGCCCAGGATCTCAGGCCCTGGAGAGATGCTACCCACACTTAGAGTGGATCATCCCCACTCCACCCCCCACTTAGCTAACCTAAGCTATAAATTGCCTCATGTACATACATACCAAGAGATCTGTTTCCCTGGTGATGATAAATCCCATCGACTTTATGTTCCAATTCCTTCCTGTCAGACTTGACACAAACTAGACCAAAACTAGAGTCACTTGGGAAGAGGTGATCTCAACTGAGGAACCGCCTCTGTCAGCTTGGCCTCCTGGCGTGTTGATGGAGCATTCACTTGATTAATGACAGATGCAGAAGGGCTCAGCCTCCTCTGGGCAGTGCCACCACTAAACCAGACAGGTAGCCCCGGGTTATATAAGAAAGCAAAGTGGCCAAGCATGGAGAGCAAGCCAGTAAGCAGCACTCCTCCATAGTCTCTTCCTTGGTTCCTGTCTCCAGGTTCCTCCCCTGACCTTCCTCCATTATGGACTGTAACTTGTAAGCCAAATAAACACTTCTTCCCCAAACTTGCTTTTCATCAGTGTTTCTTCACAGCATTGGATAGAAAACGAAGTCAGGTGATGAGCACAGCTGACCATCACAGTCTGTGGGCATATCCTGTTTCTACTCACATTCACTATAAGAATATTTTGATGGCAAAACCCAGTTACCTACATAGAAGACAAGTGGACCTCAAATCCCACAGGAAACACTCTGCAGCAGGATAGAGTATTCTTGGGAGGAGGAAACCACCATGCTAAGCCTGAACCCCGAGAAGGCGGCACCAGTAACCTAAGGGAAATATTACGGGTGTCACCAGTCACCCACCAGTTTATACCTTCGGACTTTTAAGGTAGCATATCTCCTTGGAGGAGGACTCTCTTCTGATTCCCTTGGGACACCAAGATGGCTGACTTCTCTGTGGAGAGCAGAGTGTGGAAGCTCTGAGTGTGTGAACCCCGAGTGTATACATGAGCAGCCATGTCAAGGAGCCTAGCTTCAGACCCATGGAAAAATGGCAAAACTTTCCCTGCAGGGTGAGGCTCTGAAGGATGGTAAGATTCTTCCTCTGGAGCATGTTTGCATGTCAATGGTGTGTGCAGAAAATGTCCACCATAGCTTTCTAACACCAGATCTTCAACACCTAAAGGCTACTCCACCAAAGAAACTGCTGCCAAGATAAGCGAAGCCTACCTCCTCGATCCAGCTGTATTCCATGAACCTGCCTCCTTGTTTGTCTGTATTTACATAACTCTGCCTCCTTGATTATCTCTATATAATAGCCTCACCTTTCTGTTCAATTCTATATAATAAACACGCTAAGCTCCCAGGGTGCTGCGGTTTCTCCATCAGAGAGATCTACTCACCCAGTCCCAGTTTTTTTTCTGTGTCTCCAGTGTCCGTGTGTCTGTATGTCTGTGTGTCTGTGTTGCCACATTGGATGTGACACATCTCCATGTCCACAGGGTCCTAACTAATTCCTGGTCATGACTGCAGTCAGTCAGGCTGGCTGGAACAGCAGTGACTGAGGAATGAGTCTCACATGTGGCTGAGCCTTCCCATCACACATAGTAGGACTGGCCACACCCTCCCGGCACACATAGTAGGGGTGGCCACACCCTTGGGCTTCCTCCGCAAGTCACATATGGAATTAACCCACCAACCTTCTTTCTCTTCTAGTTCACTTTATTTTCACAAATGCTAAGCATTTGTTTCTTATTAATTCACACTCAAGTCATTAAAAAACACATCTTCCAAGAATCTTAACTTGCAGAAGGCTTTTCCTTTTTAACTTCTTAAAAGTCATTTTTGTGCCCTTTCTCAAGGCAGAAGAAAATGAATTTTTGCCAAGAATAAACTCATCACTGTGATTTCAGTGTGGCTTTTGGCCCCAGGCTCATTAACTCTGGCAGGATTTGGATCGAACCAGAGAGGAAATTCCCCTTAGCCACAAGTCTCCAAGAAGCAACTAGAGATTTTAAACAGTACAGCCTTCCCATACACATAAAGCCAAGCTAAATTGGGGAAAGAAGCATGGTTTTCATCCTCAAGCTTGCCCTCTCTGACAGAGATTTGCCTGCCTCTGCCTCCCAAATGCTGGGATTAAGGGCACCACCACCAGCTCTGACAATACATATCTTATGGGTATGTATGTGTGTGCAGGTGCTGGTGTTGGGGGGTAGCACACATCAAAGCCAGAAGAGAACCTACAGGTGCTACTCAACCTTAGATACTGCCACCTTTTGGGGTTCTGGGGTGTGTTGTTGTTTTCTTCTTGAGCCAAGCTCTTTCTCTAGCCTGAAACCTGTTCATTAAGTCAGGTTGAATGGTTGGCCAGTGAGCCCCAGTGATCCACGTGTCCCCACCTCCCCAGGACTAGGATTCCAAGAACACCCCCACCACACTCAGGGTTTTAATGTGGGTGCTGAGGCTTGAACTCAGATCCTGACACTTGTACAGCTCACATTGTGTTGCCCGACCCACGTCTCCGCCCCGCTGAGGCTGAATTTCTGACAAGCTTGAAGCCGCGCAGATGTGCTCACCTGAGATCCACATTTCAAGCTGCAGGAGCCTAGCATACTTTCTTGGCTTCCCCATGTTCTTTTGCAATAGTTATTTTGTATAGGTATGTGTGTGTGCCTAATAGTGTGTGCACACACCATGTTCATGCAGGGGCGGTGGAAGTCAGAAGAAGGAACTGGAGTTACAGGGGGCTGTAAACCGCCATGTGGGTGCTAAAATCAAACTGAGATTTTCTGTAAAAGCAATGAAGTATTCTTAACTGCTGACCAATCTCTCTGGCCTTTGTCTTTTATCATCATCGTCATTGTTGTTGTTGTGTTGTATATGACAGAAGTGGAATGGTGCCCAAAGGGCTAGAGAGGTTGGATCCCCTGGATATGGAGTTACTAGTGGTTGTGAGCTTCCCAACATAACTGCTAGAAACAGAACCGGGGCTCTCAGCAAGAGCAATCTCTGGTCTTAATGCTGAGCCATCTCTCTAGCCTCCAACTTGATCTTGTAACCACAAAGTTCCCTTCAGTTTGGCCTCGCCTATCGTTCAGCTACGTATTACATTTTTCATTGCCAAGATATCTTCATTCAATCTTTTCCATATCCCCCTAACCTTGTCTCATGTCTACAATACTATCTCCAGGAATAATTCTCACTTTTGTAGTTCTCATCTTCTATTTCATGTTTCTGGATTTTTAGTCCTGTGCTTGCCTCTGTGATGGTTGACAGCCACTTGACAGAATCTACAGTCTCCAAGGAGACGAGCCTTTTCATGTGACCATGAGAGGTTTCTAGATTTAAGTTAACTGAGGCAGGGCAGACACCCAAATATACATGGTGGGCCTGGGTTGTATAAGAAAGCAAGCTGAGCAAGCCAGTAGGCAGCGTTACTCATGGTCTCTTCCTCTACTTCTGCTCAAATTCCTTCCCCAACTTCTTCCAATGGACTGTGATCGAGATGTGTGAGCCAACTAAATCTTTTCCTCACCAAAACTTTTCGTCATGGTGTTTATCTTGGCACAGAAACTGGTACCAGCGAATCCATTGTTATAATGGACATGATCATGTTGTTTTTAGGAAGTATTATACAAGGACTTTGGAACTTCGGGCTGGAGAAGTCACTGAATGCTTAGAGCTTACTGGGCTATGCTGTGATAGCTTGGAAGATTAAGAATCCTGAGAGGGATGCAGATGATGAAGGGTTGGCTTGTGAAGGTTCAAAGGTAGCAGGGATACTTTGGGGTCCAATCATGTGACATGGGGATGAAGAATCAGCTGTGATTAACACCAGACCAGCATCACTGAAGGGAAACTTTTGCTCACTGGGATACTGGATGCTGTTTAACTGGTGCTGAAAAATCAGCCTTGATTAATAAGGGCCCAGTACCATTGAGGTGACATCTTCTGGGAAGTATTTTCCAGCATCAATATAGACATTGTGGTTCAGAGCAAGCCAAGGCTTCATCTCCAGGTGATGACGTAATTTGGTAATTGAATGAAACTGCCATGTGGTACTGGTTTTAAAATCATAGAAGCTGCAGAATTGAAAAGGTCACGGGAGACGCTGAAGCTCGGTATCGTGTCGTAGGGCTGAAGTCCATGAAGAGGCCAGGAGAGGCCATAGGTAAAGGTACAGCCTCATTTATGGGAGGTCCCATAACATTGGAAATGGAGACGTCCAAGCCCTTTGAAGCCCAGAAGATTTTGAATGAGTCCCAGACATCAGCTACTGAGTTACACACACGATTGGACTTTAGTTTGTTTTCAAATATAACTATGCTTTGGTTCTTCCCTCTTGGAATGAAGAGTCTAAATTTGGTTTCAGTTTTATAGGATCTCAAGTTAAGAGACTTTGAAGGTTTCAGTGGATTTTCAAATGCTGGTCTCTTTAAAGACAGTGCAACTTTCAAAACAGTCAAAAATACTGTTTTATATTCTGATGTTAACATAAGATTTTGGGAAAGAGAAATGAAAAAGGATATGACTTTTAGTGATATATCTGTGCATCAAGTTGGCAAGGACTCAGTTGTGCTGGCTGGTTGTTTTTTTTGTTTATTTGTTTGTTTATTTGTTTGTTTGTTTGTTTTTTCCAACTTGACACAAATTAGAGTCACTTGAGAAGAAGAAACCTCAATTAGGAACTAGTCAATCAGACTGGTCTTTAGTCACATCTCAGGAGCATTTCCTGACTAGTAATTAATATCGAGGATGATGCAGATCATTCTGGGTGGTGGCAGCTCTGGGCAAGTGGCCCTGTGTTGCCTAATGAAGAAAACTGAGGAAGCCACAGGAAACAAACTAGTAAGCTGCTTTCCTCCAGGCTCCTACCTCTAGGTTCCTACTTAAGTTCTTGCCCTGACTTTTCTCAATAATGGAATGTGATCAGGATGTGGAAGTCAAATAAACCCTTTCCTCCTTGTCTTAGCTAGGGTTTTACTGCTGTGAACAGACACCATGACCAAGGCAGCTCTTATAAAAAACATTTAATTGGGGCTGGCTTACAGGTTCAGAGGTTGAGCCCATTATCATCAAGGTAGGAGCATAGCAGTACCCAGGCAGGCATGGTGTGGGAGGAGGTGAGAGCTCTACATCTTGTTTCAAAGGCAAACAGGAGAAGGCTGTCATCCTTAGGCAGCTAGGAGAAAGCTTTCAAAGTCCACTCCCATAGTGACGCACTTCCTTCAACAAGGCCACACCTACTCCAAAAAGTCACACCTCCAAATATTGCCACTCCCTGGACCAAGCATATCCAAACCACCACATTTCCTCCCTAAGCTGTTTGTGGTCATGGTGTTGATCACAGCAATAGAAAGCAAACTAGGACACACAGGTAGGCAATGTCTACAGTAGGCCACTGGTCAGCACCTCACTCACCCCATTGTCTATTGCCTTAACTATATCTATGAGGCCAGGCACCTGCTTCTGGAGCATAGACATTCGAGATGGCAGGGCTGTTTCTGGTGATGACTTCCTTGCTACATTATTCCATGGCTGGGCACATGACATGGCACAAGAAAGAGTGTACTAGCTCAGGTCTCTCCTCCCCCTCCTCCCTCTCCTCTCCCTCCTCCTTCTTTTCTTCCTCCTCTTCCACTTCCTTCTTCTCTTCCTCCTCCCCCTCCTCCTCTTCTCCTTCTTCTTCTCCTCCTCCTCCTTCTTCTCTTCCAATCCTTTTGTTTCTTCTGCTTCTGCTTCTTCAGTGCTTAACTGAATCAAAATAAAGTTCCTAATTGCAGATCTGGGGAGGTCTGGGTCAATCGGTAACATGCTTGGTCAAACAACATAAGAATCTGAGTTACAAGACCAGAGCAGGTGATGTGGCGCACTGACCTTTAATCCACAGCACACATTGGGATGCCAGAGCCAGCGGATTCGAGTTCGAGGCCAGCCTGGTCTACAGAGTGAGTTCCAGGACAGCCCGGGCTACACAGAGAAACCCTGTCTCGAAAAACCAAAAAAAAAAAAAAAAAAGAATCTGAGTTCAACACAGGACCCATGTTCCAAAGCCAGGCATGATGACAACATGTGCTTGTAATCTGGGGAGAAAAGACAGACAA
This sequence comes from Mastomys natalensis, assembly GCA_021653895.1. NCBI lineage: Eukaryota > Metazoa > Chordata > Mammalia > Rodentia > Muridae > Mastomys > Mastomys natalensis. The sequence continues at coordinate 1,288,678 of JAJTUV010000404.1, read as the reverse complement.
ATCCATGAATCTCACTAGCCAACCAAATTACTGAATTCCAAGCCACTATGAAATCTTCTTTCCAAAATCAAGGTAGGCAATGTCAAAGAAACAACAGCAGATATTGATGTCAGGCTTCCACACACATGTGTATATGTTCGAACCACACAGTCACACCCAAATCAACATGTACACATGCCTAAACGTACCACATATACACAGTAAAGTTCTTAATCCCATCATGGAGGCCACTGTCATAACCTCAGTTAAGCCTAATTAACTCTGAAGAGCCTAGTCTACAAATATCATCGTGGTAGTTTGAAAAATGGTCCCCATAGGCTCACAGGGTGTGGCACTATTAGGATGTGTGGCCTTGCTGGAGGAAGTATGTCACTTCAGGTATGCTATGAAGTCTCAGAAGCTCAAGCCAGACCTAATGTTTCAATCTCTTCCTGCCGCCTGCAGATCCAGATGTAGAACTCTCAGCTATCTACCTCTCCAGTACCGTGTCTGCCTGCGCAGTGTCATGATGACAATGAGCTAAACCCCTGAACTGTAAGCCAGCCTCAATAAAAACGTTTTCCCTTTATAAAAGCTGCCATGGTTATGGTGTCTCTTCACAGCAAGAGAACCCAAACTAAGACCAACATCACCCAGCATTTGGGATTAAGTCTCCCAACAAAGAAACTTTGACAGGAAATGGTCAGATTACAGCAGTGCCACAGACTCTCCCCCCACAACATGTGGCTGCCAGCTGTTCATGGCGTACCCTGAGCAGAATAAGAGGTCCAGGGCAACTGGAGTGTTGCCTGTGAGTCTTCCTCCTCCTCGTTGCCAGCTCCCCACACCCCTGCCCAAGAAGGCAGCAGCCCCCGTGAAATTCAGGGAGAGATTTCTATTGCAGAGAAAGAAGCTCTCCCACAGTTGCATCCCTCAGCACAGCCACTGAAAGGCAAACATTTACCCAAGATGCGCACTCGTGTACCTCACCCCAGCCAGCAGCCCCACCAGCCTTGATGATGGAGGCTTTGAATAGCCCTGAGCCCAAGCCAGAACCAATGAAGCTGTTTCAAGCACCAACCCTTTCAGAGGCTGCTGGGAAGTGTTCTCTGTTCATTCCAACCACATGGCAAATTAAGTTCTATTTACCCTCTTTCAAAAATATTTTCCTCCCTTGATTTAATGAAAACTGGAGCTGTGCCACTGCTCTGAGATTGCTGGGCCTGGCTCAGTGAAGAGAGAGAAGGCAGCCTTCTACCCGGTGGGCTAAGCTTTGTCCCTCAAGGACACATGCCTGTGGTGTCATCAAGGTGCCTCTGTGGATAGAAACATATAGGAGCCAGGTAGGGGGTAGGTGAGAGACAGAGGGGAGGACAATAAGCAGACAAATGAGAGAGCAGGGGATACACTTCAATTTAGACCAAGATGCCCTTTGGCACTGTGGTCTCAACCACCTTTCCCTGCCTCTCACCTCCTTACAACGTTTAGGGTGGAGTGCAAGAAACAAAGTGGAAGCAGAAAGGACAGCACTGGCCTGTCCCTGTAACTTGAGCTCAAGTGAAGGTCCTGCACCATCACAGAGGACCCCATAGTTCATCCGCACCCAGATCCTGGCCTGGCTGGATAAAGAACTCATGAAGACCTAACCAGGGTGTTGACTCCTAGTGCCAAGCCAGCACCTGGACCACTTTTCCTTGGGTCACAGATTCCTCCCATGCCTTGTCAAACTCACTCAGAGGCAGCAAGACATAGGACACCCTCATGGAAGTGTTCCGCTATCCCCCTTCCAGTGGGGAAGTGGGGCCGGTGACTCTCCTCCTGGGCATAAACTTGACAGCTGCTCGGGGAAGATAGCTCAGTGCTACCTCATTTGTCCACAGCTGCAGCACCCAAGTTCCTTTGCCCCTCTTCTAGGGCCAGTCTGCAAACCAACAGTTGCTCTGAATGGATCCTAAAGACCCAGCCTGTCACCCCCATGTAGGTAAGCTCTGGGGGCCAGCCCCACTCTGGAATGCTAACAGATGCTGTCAAAGCCACTCAGGGTGCAAAACTTGTATTCAGAACCTGGCTCGGGGGAAGACCACTTCAGACACTGGCTTTAGGAGTAGTGATGGAAAGCTGGCTCTAACGGGGACCTCTGGAGCTGACTCTCTTGGCAGAGCCCAGTATTGGTAAAGAGCCCCTGAGTATAATAGTGTTGGAGTCAAGACAAATCATCCTGAGGTAAGCAGGGACCAGAGCCTTGAAGGATTTGCTGGCTAGTTTTATGTCTACTTGGCACAAGCTAAAGTCATCTGAGAGAAGGAGTCTCAATTAGGAAAATGCCTCCATAAGATGGGGCTCAAGGCAAGCTTGCAGGGCATTTTGTTAATTAGTGATTGATGGGGGGGGCTGCATAGGTATGGACTTATGTGTTTGAATGCTTGGCCCATGGAAAGTGGCACTATTAGGAGGTGTAGACTAATATGTGGCTTTGCAAGAAGACATGTGTCACTAGTGGTGGTAGGGCTTTGAGGGAATATATAGGCTCAAATTCTGCGCTGTGTAAAACACTCCTCCTGGCTGCCTTCAGATCCAGATGTAGAACTCTCTGCTCTTCCAGCATCTGTCTGCCTACAAGCTGCCATGCTTCCCGTCCTTAGGATAATGGCCTGAACCTCTGAAACTGTAAGACAGCCCCAATTAAATGTTTTACTTTATAAAAGTAGCTGTGGTCACACATGACCACAAAGCAATGAAACCCTAACTAAGACAAAGGCCCATCCCACGTGGGTAGTTTCATCCCTGAGCTGATGGTCCTAGGTGCTATAAAAAAGCAGGCTGAGCAAGCCATGAGGAGCAGGCCAGTAAGCAGCACCCTCCATGGGCTCTGCATCAGCTCCTGCCTCCAGGTTCCTACTCTGTTTGAGTTTCTGTCCTGACTTCCTTTGATGATGAACTGGGATGTGTACATTGAATAAACCCTTTTCTCCCCATATTGTTTTTGGTCATGGTGATTGATCACAGAATAGAAACCCTAACAAGACACAGACAAAAGTGTGAGACCAGTACAGCATCCCTGACCCCAGGCAGGAGTGACTTGAGAACTAGGGAACTGATGCTTGCTGGAATCAATGATAACTGGGATGGATAAGTCTGGGAGAATGGGGCTGGGCAAGATGTCAGGCTAGACAGCATATCTACAGAGGTTTCCGGGAGCTCCCCTCAGTGAGAATAAGACTCAGGATGTAGAACACATTCTCAGACACCCAAACCTGCTAGGAGGAAAGACTAAAGCAATCGGGCTCCTTCAGAAACTGGTGCCCCTGCCCCCAGGAAAACCCTCTGTTGGTTAAATGAACAAGTGCCATTGGAGAGAAGGTCATTGCTGGAGAACTATGTTTTCTTCCTGTGACTTACCAAAAACCAGCATCACACACCCGAGACAACCTAGTGGAAAAGGCCAGGCTTGGGAGAACATGCTGGTTAGCTTTTGTCAATTTCACACAAGCTAGAGTCACCTGTGGGGAGAAAACCTAAACTGAGAAATTGCCTCTACCACCTTGGCCTGTGGGCATGCCTGTGGGGCATTCTGATGGCCAGTGACTAATACTGGTCCTAGCCCACCCAGGCAGTGCTACCTTAGACAGGTGGTCCTGGGTTATAAAAGAAAGCAAGCTGAGTGAGCCACGGAGAGCAAACCTGTGAGCAATACTTCCCCATGCGTCTTTGCTACCATTCCTGTCTCCAACTTCCTGCTTGAGTTCCTGTCTGACTTCCTTCAATAATGGACTACAACATGGAAGTGTGACCCAGATAAACCCTTTCTTCCCCAGGTTTGCTTTGGCCAATGTCACAACAGAAAGTAATGGATACAGAGAGGAACAAGAGATGGATGTCATATCACCGAATCCCCAAGAACTGCAGGCCAGCCCATATCCCAACAGGAGCAGGAGCAGGTCCACGGTTGAATGTTAGGATGCTGCATAAAGGGTAGAGACATGAGGAAGGAAGTACTGGTGAGGAAAGGTATTAGCATCCCACAAGGACATGGCTCACACCTCTCCTGTACCTTACACGAACGCACACTGCTCCTGTATATTTGCAAGACATTCCCCCAGACAGTACAAGAGCAATTGCCTGCTCCCATGGATCGGCTGCGTAGGGAGGAAACTGTTCAGGCACCCACGTTCCCCAGGAGACTTGGAAATCTCTTCTACTGGAGAGAAGGAGCAGATGGCGAGCTGCCTCGGGGCCCCAAGCAGCAGCAGGTGGGGCTGACAGGGACAGCACTCCTGGTGGATAGGAAGCAAGAGCCCACGGAGCAAAGGCAGGTGGCAGTGTCAGATGCAGGTGTGCACGCACATAATGAGCAGCAGGAACCAGATGGCAGCTAGTGGCAGCACCTGATTGGCAGAGAGCTGCTTTGAGTCACAGGATGTAAAATCCCCGGAGCTGAGAAAAGCAGGCTAGGGCCTCCTTAATGCACACATCAGTGGATTGGTAGGAGGTGCTTTAATGACTGTGGTCCTTTCAACATTCAGGTTTGTGTAATGTGGTTAAGGGGTGGGGCCTTCAAGAGATCATGAGGACCCCTGGCTCCTGACTGGCATTAGAGGGTCTTGTAAAAGAATCACAGAGGAGTGTGTCCACCTTTCATCATGTGATTGCACAGTGCTCCTTCTCTCCAGAGATTACAGCACCAAGAGTAGCCAGGGGCCCTCTCAGAAGCAAAGTCAATTAGATCTTGGATTTCCCTGTGTACGGACTCTGCATGTGGTTTAGAACACCTGCACACACACATGCACATATACACACACATATACACATTACACATGCACACATATCACAGACATACACTACACACACATCACACATATACATACACATACACACTATCACTATACTCACACACATCACACATACACACATAACATACACACATACAACATATACACATACTCACACACATACTGACACATACTCACACACATATACACATGCTTATACACATACACACATATAAATACACATACACACATACATACACACACAAACACATATACCATACATACATACACATACACATCCCACACATACCACACATATACAACAACACACATCCTCTTCTCTCACACACACACACACACATTTCTGAAATCCTACAACTATTTTACCACAGTCGAGTGTTCTGGTACTATAAATGATGTGAAAATACACACATGTGCACTAAGTACGGTCAAGACTGAGCCAACTAGTCCCACACATTGTCATGCATGCACTTGACCTGAGAGTCAGAAGCCCAGACCTCTTCCTAAGCCCTGCCTTCTCTCTAGTGTCTCCCTGCTTCCATCCAGGCATGTGTCTGAGCTGCTTCCCTCTGTAGCCCAGGCCTCCCACTGCCTCTGGCTAGCATCCCAATCAGAATTTTCCAAAATACACATACACCACTCTCCAATTCCCACTAGCCGTGAGTGCAGACTGGATGTCCAACTGATGACCAGGTCAGATTCTAGAGGCACCCGTGAGAGCCCTTCCTGTCAGCTTTCAGTTCCTAGTCCAGGCTCCGTAAAGGTGGGACTCTCCATATTGCATCTTCTTACCTCCGAGAGACAGAATTCCACCATGTCCTTGCTTGGCAACTCTCCCTTGGCTCTCTGCCTTAACCTATCTTCTGTTGCTATAATGAAGTACCTCAGACTGGATGATTTATAAAGAATAAAGGTTTCTTCAGCTCATAGTTCTTGAAGCGTAAGGTCCAGGGCTCTATCAGGTTTTGTCCTCAGTGTTGGTGGGAACTTTGCAGACTCCTGGGGCAACACCAGGTAAGCTAGGAAAAAGTGTAGCTTATATTAAAAATCCACTCTCTGGACAGACATTAGTGTGTTAGTCTAGGAGTGATCTGATCCCAAAGACCTCATTCTCAAATATCATGGTGATTTGAATTAAGTCTTCAGCACAAGAAATGTGGGGGACATACTAGAACATACGAAAAATGTGGGGGACATACCAGAACATAGAGAAATGTGAAGAAACATATCAGAACATACTAGAAATGTGGTGGACATACCAGAACATACTACAAATATGAAGAAATATACCAGAACATACTAGAAATGTGGGGACATACCAGAACCATGGAAGTTCCCCACCATGTCTGCTTTGAACCAAAGAGGATGTGTAGCTTATAAAGTCTTGCCTGGAGAAGCAGGAGTAAAAAACCATCTGCTCTGTGAATCCTTTTCTACCTTACCTAGCTGAAAGATCATTTCCCTCTCCACTCCTCCCCTTCTCTAGAGCCAAGAAGCAGGAGCAAAAGAAAAGGCAGTATTAGTTACTCATTAAGAGTAGGGCCCATGTGAGCGAGGGGAACTGGTTTGGGAAAGTGTAAGCAGAGAGGCTAGGAGACGCTGGAGGCCAATTGGTGGGCAGGCGGCTGGACAAAGGCATGCTATTATAGTTCAAGCTTATCCAACCAAACAATTTTCATCGTGTGTGTGTGTGTGTGTGTGTGTGTGTGTGTGTCTGTGTGTCTGTGTGTGTCTGTGTTGTGTGTGTGCCATTCAATAATACCAGCGTGATGGTCAGAAGACAACTTGCAGTTATCTGACTCTGAGCAAAAGCACCAGGGTACTGACCCAGAGAGTACCTTGGCTACAGCAGAAAAACCACCTAAAGAGGCCATGCTTCACACAAAAAAAAGACTTTTCTTAAAAGGTTCCTGGCAAAAAGCGAAGGCATGAGAGAAACATGTGCCCCTGTGCAAAGGATAGCTTTTGTATTCCTCCCAGTGATTAAAGTGGACACCAAGTCAATACTTGTTTTTAAAAAAAAAATCAACCTTAACACTCCCCCAAACATACTTGGAGCATCTCTGTGCCACCACATTGTTTGACATGTCGTGTGTGTCACCTGTTACCTCTCTGCTTCTCTTTCTGATGTATGAGCAGGCCAGGCTGGGTGCAATGCTACCTTTGCTCTGAAACTTGAACCTTCAGCCAGACATTAAGTGTAAAATGGAGATGGCACAGGCAGGGTCTGGGTCCCTGAGAGTAGCCTGATGTAAGTCTCTGGTTTCCAATGTCAGCACTGGTGGAGTTGCGTACCTCAGCAGTCTTCCATACAGGCTTGCCCCTAAGCCCCAAAGGGCCCACTAACACCTGGGTAGCTTAACCCTTCCAAGCGCACTATCCCATCTCCCTTCCGAGGTTCCCTCTGAAAATATATTTAGTAACTTCTAAACAAATCACATTGCCTCTCCCAGTTTTTATTTAGTTAGTTAAATTAATTCTATTTTAATATTTCCATTAGCCATTTAATTTATTCTAAAACCCAACACTGCAAAGTAATAAGACTTATCAAATATTGACAGGCAGTAAGTAAATGCCATCCACATACAACCATCTGTTTTTCCTCCAGATTCCTCAGGATGTACCATGTGCAGTTAAGGCTGATAAATGGGCCTTTCCTGGGCCTGAGGCATCTGCTGGGCTTGGAACTGGGTACCAGGGCTCAGTGTGAGGCTTTCTACTCCACAGAGTAAGACGAAGGGCTAGCACACCCATGAGAAAAGTCTATCCAGAAAAGGGAACCAATGTTTCAGATTTTTAAATCCTATGTGGAGTGGGCCCATTATGGAGGGAGTGGTGTCTCAGGAGGCTCTGAACCTCCCTGAAGACCTAGAAGTAGTTAATGATAGCTGAAGAAGGAGAGACATTCCCTTCAGTGGCGTAGCTAAGGGTAAGTGTCCCACGCACCTGGCTGAAGTCTTAGGTTTACCCAAAGAGAAGAGCGTGAAAGTAAGAGGGGTCCTTGCTGAGAAAGATAGGGAGCCATGGGAGGGACAGGGACAGGTGCGAGTGAATATGATCGAAATACATTATATGCATGGGAAAGTATGAAAATGTTATAATGAAACTTATTACAGTTTACAATTAATATATGCAATAATAATATTTCAAAAATTAATGAGCTGGGCCCAGCTAGATGGATCAATTGGTAAAAGCATTTGTTGTCAAGCCTGATAACCTATGTTCAATCCCTAGAACCCAAATGGTAGAAGGAGAGAATCAACTCCTGCAAATTGTCTTCTGACCGACACACTGGTACTATTGCATGTAACACACACACACACACAGCATGTGCACACACACACAGATGCACACACATGCACACACAAATAAATGTAATGAAAAGTTGTTTGGTTGGATAATCTGACATGAACTGTAATGCTTGCCATTGTCCAGCTACCAGCCTACCAGTGTCTCTTAGCCACATACTTCTACCTACATCTATCTAGACGCCCAGTTCCCTTCCTTCACACTGACCTTACTGTCCATGATGACAGATGCCCTCTTTCCTGCCAGGCGAGCTACAGAAATGAAGTGACAGAGCAGGCACACAGCAGACATAGTATCACAAAAGTGGAGTTGGCCTGGCCCACCTCTACAACTCCTGAGATGTCTCCCACTATCTTCTGGGTCTCTCTTTGAGTATGGGGTAATGATGGGGTCTACTCTTAGAGCCTCCAGAGAGTCAGTACCAGCTCCTTCCACTCTTGAGCTACAGGAGTCTGGCATGTCCCTTCTTACAATATTAGCTAACCCCAGGATGCCCTAAGGGATGTGAACTACATTTGTCTGCTGCCTGCACAGGAGCCCAAGGCACTATTGCAGTACTGAGACCTCTCTGAACATCCAACTTGATCTCTGAGAAAAGAGGTCATTTCTGAACCTCTGAGACCTGATGAAGCCTTTTACTCTGAAGCCACAGCCTGCCTGCCCGTACCCAGCAGTGCACAGAACAGTTCAAAACTCAGAGCGCATATATTAAAATTCCTCTCTTGCTACCACTAAGGCCAAGCAGATACAGTAGTCACAGTTCCTGGATGGGTTGAGTCCCCTCACCCGGTTCTTCTCTGACTGCCTCTGCTGATCCCATAATGATGCTGCCCCCTCCTCATCTCGGAGTAAGCCAGACACTGTGCAAGTACAATAATGCACTCGGCCCCTTTTCCAGGTACACGTTTGCCTAACTCATGCATGTCAGCTGTCCTGTCACTGCCTACTTGAGCTGGAGATGAGAACGAAGGACCAAAGAAAATCACACACAACGGCCCCAGCACTGCATCCAAGGAGCACAGGTAGCTATAAGAAAGACAGGCAGTGTTCCTTCTGGTTTACTTTCTATTGCTATGATGTGAATACCATAACTAAAAGCAACTGGAGAGGAAAGAGTTTATCTGGCTTACACATCCTGGGGTTCGCTATCTTTCTTATATCCAGGACTAACCACCCAGGGGTGACACCATCCAGAGTGGGCTTGAGCCCTCCCACATCAATCATCAATCAAGAAAATAACCCCACAGACCTGCTTCATGTGACAGTCTCAGGCAGACATTTTCTCACCGAGCCTCCTTCTTCCCAAATGACTCGAGTTTGTATAAAGTTGACAAAAGACTAACCAACCCATGAGCTTTGTTTCATGAGGCCCCGGTTCTTCAACACCCAACCCTAGAAGCACTCCTGGGAAATTTATTCTCCTCTTCCAGATTCTCCAGCCCACCACCAGGGAACCTGAGATACCTGGCCCTGCCCCAGTGTCCCACCCAGGACTTTTGGTGACCTTCTCTAAATCCATGACACCTGTAAGCATGAGCCCCACAGAGTGGGAGGGGGATGGAAAGTCAGCGACAGCCCTTGGGAGAATTCGAGTCAGGAATGCCAGGTGCTGTAACCTGCTCATAGCTACATGAACCTCAGCCTCATACCTGCCTGGGCCCTTGCAGTGTACATACCACACAGACATGTGTCCCCCAGGACCTGCTGCACGTTCATGTCTCATAGACAACACACTCGGTGGCATGCCTTCAGTTTCTGCTTCCTTGCTTGGATCCTTAAAGCCTGGTGTAATCCATCAACCTCACAGGTCCAAGGGTCTGTGTTCACAACCCAAAGACACAGGACTTATCTGTGTCTGCTACGTGGCTAGATGGATGGGCTTTGTGGACAGGCAGGCAGTTAAGCCAGAGGAACAGAAGGATGGGCATAGAGAAGCAAAATCAGAGCAGTTACTGGGCATTCTGATCCAGGTGTGTGCCCACCCCAGCTCAGAAGTAGGACAGCAGCCCTAGGTGGCAGTAAGGACACATCCAGGGACATAGTCAGTGCTCCACTGGGTTCTTGTGCCCAACAGTCTGTAGGTATCAGGCAGAGAGAACTTCTGAGCAGGTTACCTGCCTCAGAACCCTACAAGGTAAGGGTAGGTTAGGGATCTGGTTTCATGATGAAGCACTTCAGCTGATGAAGCGCTTGCTGCACACATGAATAAGGACCTGAGTTTGATCCTCAGAACCAACGTTTAGGGGAAACAAACCAGTCAGGCATGATGAGGCAAGCTTGTACTTTCATCGCTAGGGAGGCAGGTGTGGGAGGAGCACCATTAGGGATCATTGTCCAGCCAAACTAGCCTAAGCAGCAATAAGAGACCTTGTCTCAAAGCGCACATAAAATCAGGGAGCTGGCTAAATGAGGAAGGTGTCCGTCACGCAAGCTTGTAGACCAGAGTTCAAGTCTCCAGAACCCAAGTAAAAGCTGGGTTTGGTGATATGCATCTCTACGCCTCACAAGCAAGGACAGAGGCAGGCAGACACCTGGAGCTTAACGGCAAGGTCTATGTGATCAGAGTAGGAGCCAAGCTCTGAGTCCAGACAGACCATTGTCATGAGACTTGGGTGAGGTGGGACACCAAGAACCAGCCTCTCACGTCAAGGGCCACTGCTCATGACATAGGCAGGGTAACGTGAGATTAAATCACAGAGAGGATGTGTAGCTTATTAAAGTCTTGCCTGGAGAAGCAGGAGTAAAAAACCATCTGCTCGTGAATCCTTTTTACCTTACCTCTGAAAGATCATTTCCCTTCCACTCCTCCCCTTCTCTAGAGCCAAGAAGCAGGAGCAAAAGAAAAGGCAGTATAGTTACTCATTAAGAGTAGGGCCCATGTGAGCGAGGGAACTGAGTTTGGGAAAGTGTAAGAGGAGAGGCTAGGAGAACGCTGGAGGCCAATTGGTGGGCAGGCGGCTGGACAAAGGCATGCATTATGTTCGCTTATCCAACCAACAAATTTTCATCGTGTGTGTGGTGTGTGTGTGTGTGTGGTGTGTTGTGTGTCTGTGTGTGTGTCTGTGTGTGTTGTGCCATTCAATAATACCAGGTGATGGTCAGAAGACAACTTGCAGTTATCTGACTCTTGAGCAAAAGCACCCAGGGTACTGACCCAGAGAGTACCCTGGCTACAGCAGAAAAAACCACCTAAGAGGCCATGCTTCACACCAAAAAAAAGACTTTTCTAAAAAGGTTCCTGGCAAAAAGCGAAGGCAGAGAGAAACATGTGCCCCTGTGCAAAGGATGCTTTTGTATTCCTCCCAGTGTTTTAAAGTGGACAACCAAGTCAATATTGTTTTAAAAAAAAAAAAATCAACCTTAACACTCCCCCAAACATACTTGGAGCATCTCTGTGCCACCAATTGTTTGACATGTCGTGCTGTGTCACCTGTTAACCTCTCTGCTTCTCTTTCTGATGTATGGCAGCCAGGCTGGGTGCAATGCTACCTTTGCTCTGAAACTTGAACCTTCAGCCAGACATTAAGTGTAAAATGGAGATGGCACAGGCAGGGTCTGGGTCCCTGAGAGTAGCCTGATGTAAGTCTCTGGTTTCCAATGTCAGCATGGTGGATGTTGCGTACTCAGCAGTCTTCCATACAGGCTTGCCCCTAAGCCCCAAAGGGCCCACTAACACCGGGGTGCTTACCCTTCCAAGCGCACTATCCCATCTCCCTTCCGAGGTTCCCTCTGAAAATATATTAGTAACTTCAAACAAATCACATTGCCTCTCCCAGTTTTTATTTAGTTAGTTAAATTAATTCTATTTTAATTATTTCCATTAGCCATTTAATTTATTCTAAAACCCAACATGCAAAGTAATAAGACTTATCAAATATTGACAGGCGTAAGTAATGCCATCCACATACAACCATCTTTTTTTCCTCCAGATCCTCAGGATGTACCATGTGCAGTTAAGGGCTGATAAATGGGCTTTCCTGGGCTGAGGCTCTGCTGGGCTTGGAAACTGGGTACCAGGGTCAGTGTGAGGCTTTCTACTCCACAGAGTAAGACGAAGGGCTAGCCACCCATGAGAAAAGTCTATCCAGAAAAGGGAACCAATGTTTCAGATTTTTTAAATGCCTATGTGGAGTGGGCCCATTATGGAGGGAGTGGTGTCTCGGAGGCTCTGAACCTCCTGAAGACCTAGAAGTAGTTAATGATAGCTGAAGAAGGGAGAGACATTCCCCTTCAGTGGCGTAGCTAAGGGTAAGTGTCCCAACGCACCTGCTGAAGTCCTTAGGTTTACCCAAAGAGAAGAGCGTGAAAGTAAGAGGGGTCCTTGCTGAGAAAGATAGGGAGCCATGGGAGGGACAGGGACAGGTGCGAGTGAATATGAACAAATACATTATATGCAGGGAAAGTATGAAAATGTTATAATGAAACTAATTACAGTTTACAATTAATATATGCAATAATAACATTTCAAAAATTAATGAGTTGGGCCCAGCTAGATGGATCAATTGGTAAAAGCATTTGTTGTCAAGCCTGATAACCTATGTTCAATCCCTAGAACCCAAATGGTAGAAGGAGAGAATCAACTCCTGCAAATTGTCTTCTGACCGACACACTGGTACTATTGCATGTAAACAACATACAACGTGTGCACACGCACACACATGCACACACAAAATAAATGTAATGAAAAGTTGTTTGGTTGGATAATCTGACATGAACTGTAATACTTGCCATTGTCCCAGCTACCGCCTACAGTGTCTCTTAGCCACATACTTCTACCTACATCTATCTAGACGCCCAGTTCCCTTCCTTCACACTGACCTTACGTCCATGAGTGACAGATGCCCTCTTTCCTGCCAGGCGAGCTACAGAAATGAAGTGACAGAGCAGGCACACAGCAGACATAGTATCACAAAAGTGGAGTTGGCCTGGCCCACCCCTACAACTCCTGAGATGTCTCCCACTATCTTCTGGGTCTCTCTTTGAGTATGGGGTAATGATGGGGTCTACTCTTAGAGCCTCCAGAGAGTCAGTACCAGCTCCTTCCACTCTTGAGCTACAGGAGTCTGGCATGTCCCTTCTTACAATATTAGCTAACCCCAGGATGCCCTTAAGGGATGTGAACTACATTTGTCTGCTGCCTGCACAGGAGCCCAAGGCACTATTGCAGTACTGAGACCTCTCTGAACATCCAACTTGATCTCTGAGAAAAGAGGTCATTTCTGAACCTCTGAGACCTGATGAAGCCTTTTACTCTGAAGCCACAGCCTGCCTGCCCTACCCAGCAGTGCACAGAACAGTTCAAAACTCAGAGCGCATATATTAAAATTCCTCTCTTGCTACCACTAAGGCCAAAGCAGATACAGTAGTCACAGTTCCTGGATGGGTTGAGTCCCCTCAGCCGGTTCTTCTCTGACTGCCTCTGCTGATCCCATAATGATGCTGCCCCCTCCTCATCTCGGAGTAAGCCAGACACTGTGCAAGTACAATAATGCACTCGGCCCCTTTTCCAGGTACACTTTGCCTAACTCATGCATGTCAGCTGTCCTGTCACTGCCTACTTGAGCTGGAGATGAGACAGGACCAAAGAAAATCACACACAAGGCCCCAGCACTGCATCCAAGGAGCACAGGTAGCTATAAGAAAGACAGGCAGTGTTCCTTCTGGTTTACTTTCTATTGCTATGATGTGAATACCATAACTAAAAGCAACTGGAGAGGAAAGAGTTTATCTGGCTTACACATCCTGGGGTTCGCTATCTTTCTATATCCAGGACTAACCACCCAGGGGTGACACCTCCAGAGTGGGTGAGCCCTCCCACATCAACCATCAATCAAGAAAATAACCCCACAGACCTGCTTATGTGACAGTCTCAGGCAGGCATTTTCTCACCGAGCCTCCTTCTTCCCAAATGACTCGAGTTTGTATAAAGTTGACAAAAGACTAACCAACCCAGTGAGCTTTGTTTCATGAGGCCCCGGTTCTTCAACACCCAACCCTAGAAGCACTCCTGGGAAACTTTATTCTCCTCTTCCAGATTCTCCAGCCCACCACCAGGGAACCTGAGATACCTGGCCCTGCCCCAGTGTCCCACCCAGGACTTTTGGTGACCTTCTCTAAATCCATGACACCTGTAAGCATGAGCCCCACAGAGTGGGAGGGGATGGAAAGTCAGCGACAGCCCTTGGGAGAATTCGAGTCAGGAATGCCAGGTGCTGTAACCTGCTCATAGCTACATGAACCTCAGCCTCATACCTGCCTGGGCCCTGCAGTGTACAACCACACAGACATGTGTCCCCCAGGACCTGCTGCACGTTCATGTCCCATAGACAACACACTCGGTGGCATGCCTTCAGTTTCTGCTTCCTTGCTTGGATCCTTAAAGCCGGTGTAATCCATCAACCTCACAGGTCCAAGGGTCTGTGTTCACAACCCAAAGACACAGGACTTATCTGTGTCTGCTACGTGGCTAGATGGATGGGCTTTGTGGACAGGCAGGCAGTTAAGCCAGAGGAACAGAAGGATGGGCATAGAGAAGCAAAATCAGAGCAGTTACTGGGCATTCTGATCCAGGTGTGTGCCACCCCAGCTCAGAAGTAGGACAGCAGCCCTAGGTGGCAGTAAGGACACATCCAGGGACATAGTCAGTGCTTCACTGGGTTCTTGTGCCCAACAGTCTGTAGGTATCAGGCAGAGAGAACTTCTGAGCAGGTTACCTGCCTCAGAACCCTACAAGGTAAGGGTAGGTTAGGGATCTGGTTTCATGATGAAGCACTTCAGCTGATGAAGCGCTTGCTGCACACATGAATAAGGACCTGAGTTTGATCCTCAGAACCAACGTTTAGGGGAAACAAACCAGTCAGGCATGATGAGGCAAGCTTGTACTTTCATCGCTAGGGAGGCAGGTGTGGGAGGAGCACCATTAGGGATCATTGTCCAGCCAAACTAGCCTAAGCAGCAATAAGAGACCTTGTCTCAAAGCGCACATAAAATCAGGGAGCTGGCTAAATGAGGAAGGTGTCCGTCACGCAAGCTTGTAGACCAGAGTTCAAGTCTCCAGAACCCAAGTAAAAGCTGGGTTTGGTGATATGCATCTCTACGCCTCACAAGCAAGGACAGAGGCAGGCAGACACCTGGAGCTTAACGGCAAGGTCTATGTGATCAGAGTAGGAGCCAAGCTCTGAGTCCAGACAGACCATTGTCATGAGACTTGGGTGAGGTGGGACACCAAGAACCAGCCTCTCACGTCAAGGGCCACTGCTCATGACATAGGCAAGGGTAACGTGAGATTAAATCACAGAGAGGCCAGAGGCACCAGTTTGGCCATCATTAGCCCAGGATTCAACTCTGAGGCTTGTTTGTTTCTGAGGATTTGTCTATGTAGGACTCCTGATAGGAAGTGAGGCCCAGTGATTGCACATGAGACGCATAGAAAATACGCCATCTCCTAGCTACCCAGGTTTTCACAGATGGTACGCTACATCAGCGCAATGGATGCACAGCTTGAAAGAGGTGAAAGAAAAGCCACTAATCCAAGACTGTCAACCTGGCGAGGGACATCAACCCAGAAAGCAGATCTGTCTTCAAAGACCCTGTTCCTAGTTTCACCCCATTCTTCAGCAGGATAAGCCTGTCCACTCCAAATCGCTGCCAGCAGGGAGTGTGTGAGAGCATTTTCAATCTTCCAGTAGCCATCTTCTGAGAATCTGGGAAATTCTGCTCCAAACTGTAGCAGTGCAGCCTAGAACCAAACCAAGAGGCAGTAGAGGTGTAAGACTGTCTGAAAAGGAGACCCTTACCCACTGAGAGTCATTCTGCATCCCCTGACCACCCAAAAGTCTTATTGTTTACAACTGCCTTCTCCCAGACAATCCCTGGGCTCTCATCTCTGCCACCCCTGGCTTTACATGTCACCTTGAAGGGTGATCCAGGCTCTCCGTATTCCTGAGGTCAAAAATGGTATTTTTTTTTTTGTAAGAGACAGTTTCAGAGGCTCCCTCGGCTCCAGGGAAGTGGGAGGAAACTTCAGGCCAATGCCCCAGTGCAGGGACAAGTCATGGTCTCCATCAATCCCTCCTATACAGCATGTCAGGCTCTGGCAGGATTTACGGAATGGGAGGGACACAGGACAATGGCTGCCTCTCCCCAGCTCACCAGCAGCCTGTTCCCACGGTGTGCTCCAGCAGAGCCTGCAGCACGGTGGGAAAGGTCAGCTCCCGGGAGTTCCAGGCTCTATTCCCCCATGGTCACCTCAGACCAGGGCTTACCCACATCCTCCCTGGCTTTCTTATTCTCTGTGGTATTCTCCATGGTCCCCGCAATCGGACCGCTTTTCAAAGCAGAAGAGGAAAGAAAGAAAACAATTAAATAACATCCTTTGTCTTGCTTGTTCTAAGGACGGTTCCTGCTGCTCCCACCAGCCTTTGGGGAGCATTAGGAGAGTTGTTGGGGGTCAGAACCTAGGCTCTGGCAGCCTGGCCAAGCTAAACTTGGTAACTTTTCCTTGGTCTGCAGTGATAAGTAAAGAAGGATTTATTTGATGAATATGGTCACTTTGAGAAGAACAAAGATGCCCAGCTATTCCCCTCCTCCACACCTAAAGTTCATCTTTAGGATTTGACATGAGGTTCAAGTTCAGTAGGGAGAGCGCATCGGTATGTATAACTAAGCAGTCCAATCAAGGTGAGGTACCAGCCACCTACCAATATCTCAGTTCCAGTCTGTCTTGCAAGGAGGTCTAGTAAGCTGTCAAAACGGTGTGAATATTCTTTCCAGGAAACAAGTGTCCCTCAACCCCACTCCACCCCACTGGCTGGCACCAAGATCCTAGTATTGTCTTCCCAGCATGAGATTCCTGGGAAAATTTCAATTTCCTGGAGTCTGCATCTCAATAGTCTGATAGCCAAAGAGAGGAGCACAGTATCTCTTTGGAATATCTTTCCTTCCTGTAGAGCTGGTTTCAGAACCTGAGTAGGTCTGGGTTTCTAGGGAACCCACGAGTTGATGACAAGTACAAAATCAAACACAGCGACACTCCCCAGAGAGACCTCAGTCACATCCCAGTCTCAGACCTGTAATTACCCTACAGGCTGCCTGCACTGAGTTTTAGTGACACACTCCACCTGGCCCTTACCCACACTGTCCTTTCTCAACTGTGAGTCTACAGTCATCGATGCCAATGCAAAAGTAGCTTCCTTGCCTTTAAAATCAGTGAGAGCGGCCGGGCGGTGGTGGCGCACGCCTTTAGTCCCAGCACTTGGGAGGCAGAGGCAGGTGGATTTCTGAGTTCGAGGCCAGCCTGGTCTACAGAGTGAGTTCCAGGACAGCCCGGGCTACACAGAGAAACCCTGTCTCGAAAAACCAAAAAAAAAAAAAAAAAATCAGTGAGAGCATGGATCATGGATTTCTTTGTGGGTTCTGGTGCTAACACAGACATCCACATGGTCTCCCATGTCAGCACTTGCCACGGACCTCAGCATGATCCCTGGTGGCAGGAGAGACCATGGGCATCAACATGCCCGTCTACCACAGCACGGGGCCTCGGACACATCTTCTCTGCAGGCTCTGCCCCACAACAGACAGGAAACTCAAAAGTGCTGGTTAGATTTAAACAGCCAACTTAAATGCAAGAAAAATATGTCACTCCTAGGTTTTAGGCCACTGAGGATGAATGAGAGCATTAAAAAACATATTGAGAAAGATCCTGAGGCTGCCTCTCAGTTTCAGACTAAACGTACTCTGTACCTGATTAGTGATGTCTGAAAAGGGCACAGAAGGTTCTCTGAGGGTATGAGTATCAGGAAGCTGCTAACCTTGCTGCAGTATGTCAGATACAGGGTGGGCTAGGGTAGTTGGGGGTACAGACCTATGTCGGAGCAATTTGTGAATCATCACTTAGGGGGTTGGGGAGAAGTGTGAACATCACTTCTAAGACAGTAGCAGTCATTCCCAGGAAGATTTTGATCCCATTTCAAACTATTCTTCCACCCTTGTCTGCCTTTTCTTGTTTAAAATTTGTATATTTGCTGGGCGGTGGTAGCACACGCCTTTAATCCCAGCACTTGGGAGGCAGAGACAGGCGGATTTCTGAGTTTGAGGCTAGCCTGGTCTACAGAGTGAGTTCCAGGACAGCCAGGGCTATACAGAGAAACCCTGTCTCGAAAAACCAAAAAAAAAAAAAAAAAAATTTTGTATATTTATTATTATTGTGTGTATACATATGCTGTGTGTGTGAGTGGGGTATTGCCTGTGCCACAATACACATGTGAAGGCCAAAGGATGACTCTGGGGAATTAGTTCTCTCCCTCTGCCACAGATTCTGGGGGTCATGAGGTCATCAGTCCTGTGGCAAGCATTTTTATCTGCTGAGTCCCTTGTGCCTCTTTTCCACAGCCTAGTGGAAAATTTGGAAACCCAGTCATTCTATCCACTCTGCAGATAAGAAAACTGTCTCTCTCCTTCTTCAGATAAATCAACTACCACTAATAAAAGAATTGGGATGTGTAGCTGGAGGAGGAGGAGGATGAGAACGAGGAGGAGGAGGAGGAAGGAGAAAGAGGAGGAGAAGGAGAGGAAGAAGAGGAGGAAGAAGAAGGAGGAGAGGAGGAGGAGGGAGGAGGAGGAGAGGAGGAGGAGGAGGAGGAGAAGAGGAGAAGAAGAAGAAGAAGAAGAAGAGAAGAAGAAGAAGAAGAAGAAGAAGAAGAAGAAGAAGAAGAAGAAGAAGAAGAAGGCGGCTAGCTGCTAGCTGACTTTCTTTCTGGCCTGGGATAAAGCCACATAAACATGAAGACCTGGGCTCAAATCCCCAGAGCCTATAGAGAGCTAGACACAGTGGTACCTATTTTCCTTGTGAATACCTTGAAAAGGTAGGCAGACAGGAGCCTCTCCAGAACCTGGTAAACCAGCTAGCCTGGTGGATGCAATAGCTAGTCAGAGACTGGGTGTGGGGGTGGGGCGGTGGGGGCGTGGGGGTGGGGGGTGAATGGCCAGTAGGATAGCTCAGTGGGTAAAAGGGCTTACTGAGCAAAACTGACAACCTGCGCTGGATCGTGGAAACCTGTATACTAAAGGCAGACAGAGAGAACGAACTCCCACTCCATAAACACATCCTCTGACCTTCACTTTGTTATAGACAGACAGACAGACACACACACTCATACACATGGGAGGGACCCTCCCTCAAACAAGGTGGAATGTAAAACCCAGCATGCAACACTGTCTTCTGTCCACACTCAGCACAAACATAAGTCATACACACAAAGATTAATAATAATTACAAAGTAATGATGATAATAATAATCTCACTTTGTATTCATGCAAAACCCAGTGAAGAGCTCTGCTCTGCGGTTCTCCTGGGGTTTCAGGATCTCAGCCCCCACCCCACTCCCATGACATTTTGTGGTGTCACTACCTTCAAGACTGTAAGAAGTTAAGTCAGAGGAGGGAAATCAAATAGACTTCAATTCAACCTCAAAACCACAAGACAAACTTTTATGATTCAGAGAGGTTGGAGCCCCCAGACACTACAGCTCCTGTCCGAGGGTACAGGAGAACCAAGTGCGTCCTAAGAATCTGTAAGGTTTTTTGGTTTGGTTAGATTTGGGGGAGGGGAGAGAGGGAAGATGAGCTTGGATTTGCGGGGCCCAAATACCTTTTGGGTAAACTCTCTAAACTCTGGTGAGGAAGTCAGAGTCAGAGCTATGACGGGTTGGCTGCTTTCTGGAATTCCACAGATGGTCAGTTCTTGAAGTCTTGGCCTACTTACTGACTGGCTTTGGTTTTTTTGGTTTTTTGTTTCTGGGGGGGGGGGTGTTCAGAGGGGGGACGCCCTTTAAAGGTCCTTGGGGGGGGGTCTTCTGAAATGTGGATGCTAGTGAATTCTAGAGCCAAAAAGAATGTTTACCTAGGCCTGAAGACAGTACCCCTGGGTCTGTCTACATCCGTTAGTCAAAGCCCAGTCCATTGCCCCTTGCTTTACTGCAAGGGAGGCTGGGAAATGTAGTCCAGGAGTACCTGGGAAAGATAGTTGGGAGGTGGGGATTTTCTTGCTCCTCTCCCCACACAACCATCCCTCCATCCCATTCCCTTACACGGGCATTGACACACACATCCCCTTGTCTCTGCTTCTGGCCCCAGGGATACACTGAGAAGGTTCCAGTCAAACCTCTCCCCAATGGGTATGGATGGTTGGCCAATTACATACCAGAGAAGTCTAAGAAACAGAAGACATTTCCGTTCACCTCAAAAGAAATTGCACAGAGGGAGATGGTAACCACATTCAGATTGTGGGAAAAGCAATTGGCAAGGTTCCTGGAACCTGAGTGTGTTTTTGCAAAGAGATGCTTGGTGGAATTCTCTTCCTCGTTGCAAAGCGGGGCATCAACTTCCAGAAGGCCTGGCTTAATTACAATATAGTTAAATGTTAAAGTCTTAGCCACTCAGGAACCACAGCAGTTGCTTAATTACAGGGCCTCTAGAGGGGCCAGACAATTGGTGTTTAAAAGAATATTTCCTATACACAGCACCTTTTCACAAGGAGGCCCTGGTTCTTCACAAACATTAATTAAGTTCCCTTCAGGAGGTCCCAGGCATGTGGTCTTTGATGACTGACAAAATTAGGAATCTTGGTGCTAGAAAGATGGATCAGCAGTTTATGTTACAGGGAAAAAAAACTCCAGGTCAAGAGGATACAATCTCTGGGTGCAAACCTACCATTCCAGCTGGGCTGGTTCAATCATCTGGTCCAGAGACCACCCCAAGGAACACCTTCAGTCATTCTGCTAAACCTAAACGAAAAGGTGGAATGACCAGTGCTTTAATGAGATACTGCACTTCTTTCCAGAATCCCCATCCTCAGTATGGTAGTTTACCAGCTTCAGAAATCTGCCTGCTTTTCTGAACTATTCAGAAAAGTATAGCTCCTTTTCCTTCCTCTCTCTCTCCTGAGCAATGCTTCCTTAACTCTTTGGGTTTCCCAACATTTGAGGCTTACTCTCTTCTCGGAAGTCTCCCGCCCTGTCATGTGGCTGCTTGTCCACTGCATTCCTGGCCTCCACACAAGTTTCAATAAAACTTTAAAAAAAAAAAAAAATTGTCTCTAGTCACCTCCTCCAAGTAGCTGCTGAAGTTTACTGTTGCCTGCTTTGGAGTTTTGGGGCTCCTTAAAAAAACTTCAATAAAAACTATCTTGGAGCTTCCATTTGAATCCATTTCTAAGTTATTTTATTAAATCTTTTTTTTTTTTTTTTTTTTTTTTTTTTTTTTTTTTTTTTTTGTGTTTTTCGAGACAGGATCTCTCTGTGTAGCCCGGGCTGTCCTGGAACTCACTCTGTAGACCTGGCTGGCCTCGAACTCAGAGATCCGCCTGCCTCTGCCTCCCAAATGCTGGGATTAAAGGCGTGTGCCACCACCACCCGGCTCTAAGTTATTTTATTAATGACACTAAAAACTCCAAGAAGGGAATCCAACTTTCCCCGTATCATCTGACCCCATGAACGGACACCAAAATCCCCATCACAGTAAGACCGCTTACCCTTCTGGCAGTTTGGTTTCTCGCACCCACACAGTGGCTCAGAACCATCTGTAACTCCAGTTCTGAGGATCTGCTGCCCTCTTCTGGCCTCCACCAGTACCGGGCATGCGCATGGTAAACAAACACATGTAGGTAAAATACACATACGCATAAAATTAAAATAAAAAAGTTTCTTTTTATTAGAAATCTTTATCAGAGATAGAGCCTGATTCAGCCCCGGGGGGAGGGTGGAGTACGGCAATAGGCTTGAAGTCCTCGTGATGGCACAGAAGAGAAACAAAGCAAAAGTGTTAAGGTGGAGAAATGGGGGCTTGGAGGGGAGGGGGGACACAAGGTTTAGGCAGCTGTCTCACCTCCAGGTGCCTTCAGAAATGTCTCAGGCTGGGTGTGATGGTGCACTCCTTTAATCCTAACACTGGGAAGGCAGAGACAAGAAAAATCTCTGAGTTCAAAGCCAGCCTGATCTACACAATCACAAGTTCCAGGACAGCTAAGGCAAAAGAAAGGAAGGAGAGAGAAAGAGACAGAGAGGGGAGGAGGAGAAGAGGAGGGGAGGAGAAGAGGAGGGGAGGAGAAGAGGAGGGGAGGAGAAAGAGGAGAGGAGGGGAGGGGAGGGGAGGGGAGGGGAGGGAGTGGGGAGGGATGGGGAGGGGGGGGAGAGACTAGGAGTGAATGCCAGAAAGCACCCAGGATAAGACTAAGACATCTTCCCCGGGAAAGCTAGGACGAGCTAGGACCTGCTCTAAATAAGAAATGGGCTAAGTATTGTACCTTTAATGTAAGATGTCCTTCCATAGACCCAGTTTCTGACAAAGGGGTGCCCCAGCAGGTGGTGCTTTGGGTAAGGTTGTAGAATACTTCAGAGGAGGAACCTCACTTAACAGGAATGGGTCTGAGCAGGCAGGTACACTTCCGCACTTCCGGCTCACTCTGCTTCCTGGGATCAGGCGACTAGCCTTTCCCCCTGCTTTTTCTTCCCTGCCGGCTGCTTCTGCTTCGGTGTTTCCCTGTCGTGATGGACTGGAACTATGAGCCCTTTCTCCCATTCGTTGCTTTTGCCTGAGTATTTTATCACAGCGATGGAAAGGTAGGTAAGCCTCTGAGGAATCCTGAGCTGGAGGGCGGGGTGTCTAACAGGGAAATACAGTAGGATGTACATTTGGGTGGGGATTGTTGGCAAAGACAAAGTCTTCAACGTGTTTAAATTCCACCTTGGGAGAAGGAATTTAAGGAACCTACAACAATTGTTCCAGGCAGAGTGGTGCACAGCTTTAATCCCAGCACTCTGGAGACAGAGACAAGCAGATCTGTGAGCTCAAGGCTAGCCTGGTCTACAGAGCAAGTTCCCGGACAGCCAGGCTTAGGCATAGAGCTGGTGAAGATACTGTTAGCATTCTGTCTAAACTCCACCTCCACAGTTACCTGGCAACAGCCAGGTAGCCCTGCCCACTATTATAAAAGGGCTGTTTGGCCCTCCTCTCTCTTGTCACTGTGACCTGTGTGCCTGCAGGTTGTCTCTGCTCCTTTCTCCTTCCCTTCCCCCTCTCTTCACGTGGTCATGGCCAGCCACCACCTCCACCTCTCTCTCTGCTACTCCCTCTCCTCTCTTCCCTCCGCCTAAATAAACTTCCCTCTTGGAACCCTCTGGCCTGGCGTCTTCTGTCCCAAGCCGCCGCATACATAGCAACAGATACAGTTGAACAAGGGGGCCATGTGCCAGCCCTAGCCAGCCACAGACCTTGGCAGCTTCAGCCACATGGTTCTGGCTTTAGAGTCTCCCTCCAAGATTAAGGAAAGCCACTGAGGCCAGGTGCGGGGCAGGCAGAGTGCTGTTTAGGCCCTGAATGGCTGTGTGATTGCCCCTCAATTGCAACCAGTGGATCCTGAGGGAGGAAGCAAGATGGGACCACTGAGGAGCAACGAGATCCTCAGGTGGCAGTGAGCCCCGTAGAACAGACTCTTAGAAGGCAGCTTCAGTGAGATAGCTCATTTAATGAGGGACCAAAGCCTACTTAAATCTTTGGGAGATGGGTACAAGCTTTCAGTGTAAATCACTAGCCTAGGCCAGAGCACTGGGGAAGTCTCATTTGCAAGAGGAGGAATTCCAGGCGTGGCCAGACGTGACCTTATAAGGGGAAAGAACTTTTAACCTGCAACTGGGCTACTTGGCCTCCTGGTGGGTCAAGCTAGGGGCCCAAGGCTATGTGTACCTGGGCACTCTGGCCCAGGGCTGGGGAGAGCAATTCTACCCATGCTGATCTCAGGATAAGATTTCCTGGGTTTGGATGTGCCTCAGCCCCACTCTTCTGAGCCTGCTCCCCAGGGTTCCCCAGCCCCACAGCAGGGTGTCCCAGTGTGAAGGTCTAAAGAGGCCACTATGTGAACTTGTGAAGGTGAAGTCTGGATTCCCTCAGAGACCGCAAAATGTTGGAAACAGCAGAGTCATGTGATACCTGCCAAGGACAGCTGCTAACTGGAGTGGAACCAGCCCAAGAGAGAAGTGTGTTGCAGTCAACAAAGCTGAAAGGAGTTCGAGATCTGAGAGGCATTATGACGTCAGTCATGGCGATGTTATTTGGTTTTTGGTGTTGCTTTGGTCCAGCAAGTCCTCACTATGTTCCCTTTTGGAATGGTAATGTACATCCCGTGCCAGTGAATGTGAGAAGTATATGATCTGATTTTTACTTTTCATTTTACAGGAGATTATAGTTAAGAGATTGCATGAGTCTCAAAAGAGACTTTGAACTTTGGACTTTAAACAAGTTTAAGACTGTTATAAGACTATGGGGACTTTTGAAGTTGAAATAAATGCATTTTGCATTATGATACAGCTACAAGCCATGGAGTGGAATGTGATTGGGGGATGGGGGGAAGGTCCCCATAGGCTCACGGGAGTGGAACTATTAGGGACTATTAGGAGGTGTGACCTTTTTAATTGTGGCCCTAATTAAATGTTTTTCATTATAAGAGTTGTCATAGTCATGGTGTCCCCTCACATCAATAGAACCCCAACTAAGACACCTACTGTTGGTATCAGGCTCGGAACCCAGTGACATCACATCAAGTCACCCCCCACATCGTTGCCAAGGCAACCACCATACAGTCCCAGAATCCATCTGGCAACCTCACCTTTTCCTGGGAGAGGCTACATCACCGCCCATATAAAACAGGCAGAAACCCCTGATCTCGCTCTTTTCTTCCTCTTCTTCCCTGCCTTCCCATCTTTGCCCTGTCTCCTGAATAAACCTCACTTGGGACCATTTGGTCTGGTGTGATCTGTTCTAAGCCACGCATGGATATCTAACAACTACCTTCCTTTTTAAAGGTTGTATAACTACCTGTAGTTATGACTACCTTAGGACCACCTTGTAATCATGTCTTTCTTACAGGACTAACACGTTATGCTTGTTATACCTCACCTATTTTGCCCTCCAAATCCCACATTTGGAAACTCCCTATCCCTGAGCCATAAAAACCTTGTCCTCCTCATGTCAAGTGCTGACCTCTCAAACCCTGACGAAGGGGGAGGCAGCCATCTACATGAATTTTTAAAGTTTGCTTTAATTAATTGCTTGTTTTCATTAATTTGCTCATGATGATTTGGCTCAGTGACCTTCTACCTCAAATCTTTGGGATTAACAATCCCAAGCTTTGAGGTCTGTTGTTGACATATCTGTAATCCTAGCACAGGGGAAAAAGAGACAGGTGGATCCCTGGACTTGAGGGCCAGCAGACCAAGCCAAACCAGTGGGTTACATGCTCAAGGAGAGGCCCTGTCTCAAAAAACTAAAATAGAGAGTAATTGAGAAAGACATCCAGTGTGGGACCATAATAGCCCAGAGTTACAGAAAAAGGGTCAAGGGAGCTCCAACCCCAGATACCTCAAACATGAGGACGGCAGGAGTTGGCTATCTTCCAGCCTTCCAACCTGGCATCATAAAGGCAGCTCCGTACCATCAACTCCGGTAGGAATTTATTACCCTGACAGTTACTCTCACTGTTTACTCCTTGTTTGACCTTATAACCTTTCCCCCAGACCCTACAGCCCGTGAGTATGCAGATGAAGCATCTTCCAACACCCCTGCCCCAGCCAGTGGTGCACAAGCATATAAACCTTGCCCCAGAGACCCTGGCCACCTCCCCAGGGGCATAAATATCCCTCCCATAAACTGAACCGATTCTGCCAAGCTGTTTCCCGATGTGTTTATTCCCTGTGCACTTATCACCGACCAAGATCCTGCCTGCACCCACCACCCAGCTAAGCTTCCCTCCCTCCAGTCCAGCTCACATGGCAACACCAAGGGAGAAGGGCACAGGGCAGCAACCCAATGTCAACCTCTGACCTCCATGTGGACTTGCACACCCTCAAGCATGTATACATATACATACCTCACACATGGATATGCACACATGTTCCTCCCCCTTAAAAATTTCATGAAACTGTTACCATCTCAGAGCATGGTATTTGGGGCAGTCTAAATCTGTTCCCTGGCCTCTGAAACTCAAATTTGACTCCACAATAAACTCTTAAAATTCTCTTTGAGGGGAGAGTTGTGGTTTGGTGCATGCACATGTGGACATCACACACACACACAAATGCACATACACACAAACACTTTATCTCTGCTAATACACAGGTGTAATCATAATATAAATTTAGGAATATGGTAAAGTAAAGCCTTCTAGTTTTTTCTTTCTTTTTCTACTTTTACCACTTTAATACAAAAAAAAAAAAATCTCCTGTAAAATAATTTCTTTTTTTTTTTTTGCTTCTCAAATGAAGTAGTGTCAGTTAGGTTTGAGATAGGTTAGACAATTCAAGAGGACACTGAGATGGACTGACTACTGGGGAGTACAGAGTTTAAAAGATGCGTTATTAACTCCACAGGCAGACAGAAGGGATAACAGCATGGCAGAGGCTCCCCAGAAAATTCAGGCGCCAGCATCTTGGCACCGGCTCTGAGGAGAATCAGGGTCCATGTAGCAGAAGAGTAAGGCCTCTGCTCACACCTTTAAGGGTGAGGTTCACACTAGGAGCTGCCAGGTTCTCTGCTTCTCAGCAGTGGGCAAGGAATGGGAGAGAGCAGACTCTGTGGTGCCAACGTGCCAATATCTGAACATCAGTTTGATATGAGCTCGCTTCCCAGGTGAGAGATCCTATGTGTCATGTCCCAGTGGGTGCCTGTCAGTGTCTCTGAATGGGACAGCTGTAGAGCAGAGGCTAGATTCTAACATTTTTACACCCATTTTGTGGACGTGTGAGCCCTAACTTTGCTCCTGGTCAGCTGAAGGGGCTGTCTGGGCCCCCCACCAAGGTGGGGTATATTTTATGTGACATTTTTGGCAGATCTGGATTGTCTGGGTTTGGAGCCTGAAGCAGGAAGCTCTGCCAAGTTCCAAATTCCAACCAGAGCTGGGCCAGGAAAGTGTGAAAACATGCTTGGAATTCCAAAAATGTGCCCCCGTCTGGGGCCTCTGCCTGCCTTTCCCCAGACCCTCAGGGAGTCAAAGACAGGGTCTGGAGCCTCCCACCGTCTGTAGACAAAGAAAGAAAAACTCTGTCCCTCTCCACAAACAGGATGATTACTACCAGCTAGAGACGTACCCCCACCCACCCCTTCCCCCACTCTTAAGGGCTAGAAACCGCTCAGCCAAAAGCACTCACTGGTTACTCTTCAAGAACCGGTTCAATTCTCAGCACCCACATGTCAGCTCACACCTGTCTGTGACCCCATGTTCAGGGCTTCTGATGCCCTCATATATGCAGTCAAAACACTAATGAACATAAAAGGAATGAACATAAAAACATAAAATTAACTATACATTTACGGGGTGCCTGGGTGGGCCTGCTTCTACGTAGAAACTCTGGATCCTTTACTCTAATAATGCAGCTCATGCTTAGAACTCCAAGATCTTCATGGGATCCCAACGGAGGGACCAAAGTACAAAGCTGATGTTCAGGGCACAGGATGTAGAAGACAGGTCAGCAGTGGACGGGGGACAGGACACTGCAGGGAATCACACTGGTTGTATGTTAGGTGTAAGAAAGAGATCAGTAAAAGAAAATGAATAATAGTCTCAGACTTCAAAACGGCTAGAGAAAGCCTTTATTGGTCTGAGAGACAGATGTCCCCAAACTCTGCAACCCAGTATCCAAGGGTACAGAAAACACACCATGTGGGGATTGATAACAGTTTTGGAGAGAGTATGGCTTCATCAGAACCAGAAGCTGCTCTTCTAGATAAACTGGGAAATAAATTGACTGCCTGTTTTTGCAACCTCTGGACTGTGGGTGGGAGAAAATCTATTTGCTTGTTTGCAGGCTCCAGGGTTCCAGGAACTACTTTCTGGAGCTCCATGTGTGTCTGGTTTCTCAGAACCTTGGACCTGTTTCATGGGTCCTGATTGTGGAGGTGAGGGGAGTTTCCTTTCTTAGGCACAGTTCTGAGTCCAGGGGGCACCTGCTGAGATGTTCAGGTTCTTGGGTCCCAAAGCAAAGGATTAGACCAGGGACACATGTAGATTAGAGACAGTTTATTGACTGAGTAAAGCATCCCCCAAAATGGAGTCGGCTAGCGAACTGGGGTACCCTGAGATTCAAAAAACCCAAGCCTCCTCATCCTGACCCCTGAGTGTTATTCACAAGGTTCAGGCCTTTCCGGTGCTCAAACTTTCAGTGCCTCTCTGCACGTGTTGTTTGGGTACAGTTAGCCTGTGGGGGGTTGGAGGGGTTCTGATCTTCCTCTGCCACGGTTTTTGTCTTGTTCTGTTAAGCTGGATGCCTCTTTCTCCCCACTCTAATCCTCTGCCACACATGGACATCCCCAGGTGGTTCTCACAGTGCTGGGCCTGGAGCCTGGGAGAAGCATGCCTGTGAATGAGCAGTGTATCTGAACTCATAAGCTCCAGTACAAGAACATTTGGCTTCTGCAATCCTTGCCTCCAGCCATGTGTGTCCAATCTCTCTTGGGTGTACTCAAGAGTGAAAAATCCAGTCCAAAGAGGTTTCTTAAACCTCCCTCCTCTACCCACGATCCGCTCCCGTAAGGTGACAAGCAAGAGGCTAGGGTTATTGGGATACAAAAGAGGGTGGCTAGATGTTGTGGTTAAGGTTTCATTGTTGTGAAGTGACACCGTGACCAAGGCAAGTCTTATAAAGAACATTTAATTGGGGCTGGCTTATAGGTTCAAAGGTTCAGTCCATTATCATCAAGCCAGGAAGCATGACAGCATCTAGGCAGGCATGTTGCTGAAGGAGATAAGAGTTCTACATCTTGTTCTGAAGGCAAACAGGAGAAGACTGACTCT
Source organism: Mastomys natalensis (assembly GCA_021653895.1). Taxonomy (NCBI): domain Eukaryota; kingdom Metazoa; phylum Chordata; class Mammalia; order Rodentia; family Muridae; genus Mastomys; species Mastomys natalensis. The sequence goes on along the minus strand of JAJTUV010000404.1, from coordinate 1,259,764 downwards.
GCTGGCAACTAGGAGGAAGGTCTTAAAGCCCAAACCCCGCAGTGACACACTTCTTCTAACAGTACCACACCCTGGGCCAAGCCTATTCAAACCACCACACTAGAGTACCCATATTAGCAAATGTTTCCCTTTCCAGCTGTTTATCCTGAGCCCTCCTGGGGGATAGGGGGTTGGGGGCTCACAGAGCAGCCTGTTAGAACTGAATGCCAAATACTGCTCATACCATGCCCTTTAGTAGCTGTGTGTGTCTCCAGTAACAGTTGATTCTGTGTATAAGCCTTAGGCTACCAAACTTTTAAGATGTTAGGGGCTATCCTGTCATGGGTGATGTGTGACAGGGCAAGACAGTGCGGAAGTTCCGCCATCTTGAATTCTTGCTGAGACCATTTCAGGTTTAACTAGAATTTGATCTCCTTGATGGAGAGTCTCTTGGAAAATTACCCAACTTTATTCTAGGACCTGAGGCTGGGATGCCCCAGCTAGCTAACTTATCTTAGCTTCTGATAAACTGCCTGCTTGTGCAGACCTCCCCCTGCAGCCAAGTGAGATAGTAGAATGTGATTTTTTTTTTTCTTTTAAAAGCCTTGGATCGGCCGGGCGGTGGTGGCACACGCCTTTAATCCCAGCACTTGGGAGGCAGAGGCAGGCGGATTTCTGAGTTCGAGGCCAGCCTGGTCTACAGAGTGAGTTTCCAGGACAGCCCGGGCTACACAGAGAAATCCTGTCTCAGGGGAAAAAAAAATAAAAAAATAAAAAAATAAAAGCCTTGGATCTGAATGCTTGGGGCTACACTTAGTGACTTAGACAGGGTTTCTTTTTTGTTTGTTTGTTTGTTTGTTTTGTATTTGTAAGGTGTGCACTTTATTAAAATGGTCTCAAGTCAGTGTACAGGCCACCCCTGGCTGCCTCAACACCTCAGCCCACTCCCAGGGAGACCAAAGCCTTCATACATCAAGTTGGGGGGACAAAAAAGGGGGAGTCACGATGGCTGACCATTCAGAAATTAAAAACAAAAATGAAGTATTAAGGCGAAAGATTTAAAAAAAATTTTGCAGTACATAATTTACACAGAAGCAATTGCTGTCACCTTTCCCAGTGTGGACTCAGGGCATGGACTCGGCCATCCTCCTCTTAGGAGTGGGGGTGGCTTTTGGGAGAGTGAGGGACTTCCTGTAACCACTTATCTCATGGGTACTTGGAATGACTATTAAAAAAAAAAAAAAAAGAACAAAAAAACAATGTTCAATCAAAGTCCTCAACCACACTGTAGAAATTTGAGGGATGTTTGCTCCAACCGACTGCTGTCGCCTTCACCGTTCTAGTTTTTAAATCCTGAGTCAAAAGCACCAAAACAAACAAAAAAATCTTTAAAAAAAAAAAAAAAAAAGAAGAAGAACAAAAAAAACAAAGCCATGCCAATGTTGTCTCGTATATATATATATATTTTTTTTTCTGTGCAAGTTAGGTTTTGTCAAAGAAAGGGTGTAAAACGCAGCTTAGTAACAGTCCGCCTAGAAGCATTTGCGGTTGCAAGATGGAGGGGCGGGACTCATCGTACTCCTGCTTGCTGATCCACATCTGCTGGAAGGTGGACAGTGAGGCCAGGATGGAGCCACCACTCCACACAGAATACTTGCGCTCAGGAGGAGCAATGATCTTGATCTTCATGGTGCTAGGAGCCAGAGCAGTAATCTCCTTCTGCATCCAGTCAGCAATGCCTGGGTATATGGTGGTGCCACCAGACAGCACTGTGTTGGCATAGAGGTTAGACAGGGTTTCTTTTTTTTTTTTTTTTTTTTTTTTGGTTTTTCGAGACAGGGTTTCTCTGTGTAGTCCTGGCTGTCCTGGAACTCACTCTGTAGACCAGGCTGGCCTCGAACTCAGAAATCCGCCTGCCTCTGCCTCCCAAGTGCTGGGATTAAAGGCGTGCGCCACCACCGCCCGGCTAGACAGGGTTTCTATTGCTGAAACAAAATACCATGACCAGCAAGCAAGCTGGGGAGGAAAGGGTTTATTCAGCTTATACTTCCAGACTGCTGTTCATCATTGAAGGAAGGAATAAAACCTCAAGCAGGACAAGAACCTGGAGGCAGAAGCTGGTGCAGGGGCCATGGAGGAATGCTGCTCCTAGGTTGCTTCCCATGGCTTGCGAGGCCTGATTTCTTATATAACCCAGGACTACCAGCTCAGGGATGGCTCCACCCACAATGGGCCTTCCCCATTGATCACTAATTCGGAAAATGTCTTACAGCTGGATCTCCTGGAGGCATTTCCTCAACTGAGGCTCCTTCCTCTCTGATGACTCTAGCTTGTGTCAAGTTGACATAAAACCAACCGGTACACTCAGGTACTGAACACCTGAGTGTAGTAGATCCAGCTGACTGGAATTAAGGCTTTCAATTAGCTATAGACTGTGTCTGAGTGGTCATCTCCAGTGAGCTGCCATCTCCTAGTGACATACTTGAGTGATTAAGAGTTAGACAGATAGCTGATAGGGCAGAAAAATAGGGAGGGGGCATAGCTCAGAATAAAAAGCTGAACTCTACAATGGCAGACTTCTTCCTCACCTTTCTGATAAAAGACTAAGGCCTGGCAGCTCAAAGCAAAGGCCTAGAGGACTTTCTCGCCTGCCATTAGGGAGGGCCTCTCTGCTGATGAACCTGGCCAAAATGTTAAAGGCTAGATCAGGACATGTTTATGCCAAAGTGTGGACCTATCCTCCACCTTGTGTTTTGTTCAAACTGAGCAACCCTAAATTAGGAGAAGAAGGTCCTCCCACCTCCGAGGCTCTTAAAACTCTAAGCCCTTAAAGAAAGATTAGATTGGGAGCTCCTGACACCCCTTCTCTGCTTTGTAGGTGGCCTTCCTCTCTGTGGGCTCTGTTGATCGTGTGTTTCCTCACCCTAAAGAAAGTCTTTCGTCACTGGCTGATTTCTGTCTTCTGTACTTGAGATTTCCCCACTGCTATCAGTTGTATGAAGTGGAAGTGTCTGGTTTCTTTGGAGACTCAGATGTTCTTCTGGACTCTGTCTTGTGAGAGGATGTTTTGCGGAAGCAGGTGCTTGAGAGGGTACATAATGTTTGGAAAGAGTGTAAGTAGAACCCCTACAGACAGTGAGAGGACGCTCTTGCACTTCTCTGCCTTGCAACACTTCGCTGGTCTTCGCTGCTCCCGGAACAACATCTTGTTGATCTTTTGGTCAATGATCTTCACTTGTTCCGGCTGCATCTTGCCACTTCCGCTGACCTGCACTGATTGGGCAGAGCCTCTCGTTTTCTGCCGGATCGAGTAGCTGCTACTGATTTGTGTTTGGTGTTTGCTACTAGACTCGACTGTGGATATCCTGACAACGGAGATAAGAATCGTCCCAAAGAACTACTTCTAAACAGGTCCACATCCCCTTGTCCTATTAACCATCTTTCTCCCTTAGCTTTGCTCAGTGGGGCTGGAAGGGAGGCTGACGCTTTAATGAACCCTAAATAAGGGAGTTTTGAAAAGTCCAAGCCAACAGTTGTACTCAAAATTTTTCCTGACTTTTCATTCTTTAAGAAAGAAAACAAACCGAATCAAGACCCTTGATAATAACACTAGTAACTGCCCATCACCCATATGACATGGAATCTCTACCTTCTTCTACAACCTACCCAGCTGCAATGTCTATGAACGACAATGGCAAACAGCACTGCAAAACAACCCTAAGAGTACAATAGTGGCACTTGTAACTTGATAGTAACCAGCAGCTCTATGATTGGACTAAAGGCCTGCTCGTCAGGAAATAAATCATGTCTTATGCTGGAAACCTAGCCAACCGCCCACACATAGTGAGTTCATGGATCTTAGAGGATAACCTACAACTGCCACTTCACTAAACCATTATAATGCTTGTGTTCTAAATATCCATCCTAATACCCAGAGGTAAGTGTGGTTCTCACCCATGATCAAAGAAACTTCTCTCTGCAACAGACCCCATTACAGAAACAACCGATGATCAAAATATAGAGAACGGCTAATTGTGGGAGACCCATCCCCACTGACTACACAATCCCTGCACCTAAGGCTCAGGAAACATTGATGAAGAGGAGGCAGAAAGCTGGAGCCAGAGGATCAGGGAATCTGCTGTGAGATTGTATCCCCTAGAAATGGCAGTGATACCTCAACAATATGGCTGCTTAAGCAAGACCTGAAGAACAACACCACCACTAGACGTGCTAACCTGGAATGGGAAAAGCTCATGGGGCCCCACCCATAGACATATCTGGAATTTACTATATATTTCAGGCTGACCTCAAACTCATAGAGATCTGTCTGCCTCTGGTTCCTGAGTATTGGGAATATAGGTATGAGCCACCATATTCTACTGCTTATGATTAAATTTAACAAATGTATACCAAATGCATAACATGAAATACGATTAAAAGAAATTAAATTGGCCAAGCCCGGACTAATTTAATTGGCCTGGACTGCATAGATTAGGCTTGCTGGCCAGCTGCTCCTAGAGACCTGCCTTCTCTACCACCCCAGTGCTGTGATTCCAAGTGTGTGGGTTGCTACTCAGGTCCTCGTGCCTAGAAGGCAAGCGCCCTACTGATTCAACTATTTTTCCTCAGTTCTCAACTCAGGCTCTCTCTCTCTCTGACTCTGTCTCTCTCTCTCTTTGTCTCTCTCTCTCCTCTCTCTCTCTCTCTCTTTCTATTCTGAGATAGGATTTCTCTGTGTATCCCAGGCTGTCCTGGAACTCACTGTATAAGTCATACTGGCCTCAAACTCAGACATCCATTGCCTCAACCGCCCAAGTGCTGGGATGAACTATGCGGGCCACCACTGCCTGGCTCCTCAACTTTCCATTGTAAATACTTTAGCTATTCTGAATCTGCATGAGGTCTGAGATAAGCTGGTCCGTTTCTGTGGAAAGGGGCACTGGAACTTAAAATATTTATTTATTCGTTTATAGGCCTTATTTAGTCTAAACAAACAATTTACTACTAACTTATACACCAACTCCTGACTTTTGGAATCTTGTTAGAGACTGCATTCAATCTGTAGGCCAGTTTGAGGACTTATTGACATGGTAACCATATTGAGTCTTGCCCTTTGTGATAACTAGAAATCTTTTCATTTAGTCTCAAAAACATTAAAGGCAAATTCTCCACACCAGGGACTGTCGGGGCCACAATGTAGTACATATGGACACAGGTCTTGTTGTAAAACCAATATGAAGATTAAAGAAAGTATGCCTCTCACCAAACCCAACAGTCCTGTAGAAGCCATTCTCGATGAGAACTACCCAGGTAAACCCAAGGACACAGAAGTTAGGGAAACAATCATAAGCTTCATTGGTGATTTCAAACAAGACACAACCAAACAGCTCAAATAAGAGTGGGCTTAAAGAGAATAAATGCCTGAGTGATGCCCATGAAAACTTGAACATAGGCTGACGGGCACAATGAAGACAATCCCGGATTCGAAGACCAATACTCAAGAAAGATCAGCAAAGCCAGGCGGTGGTGGCGCACACCTTTAATCCCAGCACTTGGGAGGCAGAGGCAGGTGGATTTCTGAGTTTGAGGCCAGCCTGGTCTACAGAGTGAGTTCCAGGACACAGAGAAACCCTGTCTCGAAAAACAAAAAAACAAAACAAAAAAAAAAAAAAAAAAGAAGTTGATGAATCCAGGTCAATAGTATATAGACCAGATCTTAAAAAGATCAAATAAATAAATAAATAAATAAATAAATAAATGCCCAAACTAAATCATACCCATATGAATATAATCACACAGAATATCAAACAGATAAGACCAGAAAAGAAACTCCTCACAGCATATCATAGTTAAAATAGTAACTATACAAAACAAAGAAAAAGTATTGAAAGCTACAAGGGGGAAAAAAACACAACTCACATATACAAGAAAGCCCATTTGAATAATTGCTGATATCTCAATGGAAAATCAGAAGTATGTACTCCAAGTTCTAAAAGCCATGGATCCCAACCTAGACTACTACACCCAGCAAAACTCTCTGTAATGGTTGAAGAAGAAAAACTGAAACTTAAAAACTTTCTAGGTTATAAACAAGATAAAAAGAATGTACGGTCACCAAACCAACCCAATAGACTATGGATCTGAACTGAAAATTCTTTTAAGAAAATAAATAAAAGTAGCTAAAAAAAAAAAAAAAAAAAGATCTCAGAAGATGTCAGATTGTCAGATTTGCTAACATCCTTTGCAAATAGGGAAACGCAAATTAAACCTTTTTTTTTTTTTTTTTTTTTAATTTCATCTCACTTCTGTTAGAAAATAACTAACAAGTGCTGGCAAAGATGTGTGGGAAGGGAACTAACTCTCAATACCTGTTGGTGAGATTGCAAACTGGTCCAGCCACTCTGGAAATCAGTATGAGAAATTCTCAAAAGTCTAAAAAGAAGTCTACCATATGTCCCAGTGTTAGTTAGTGTTTGTTTTTGTTTGTTTGTTTTGTTGGTGGTGGTTTTTGTCAACTTGATACATGCTATGGTTATCTGAGAACAGAGAACTTCAAATGATAAAATGCCCCTACAAGACCGAGCTGTAGGCAAGCCTGTGGGGCACTTTCTTGACTGATGTGAGAGGGCCTAGCCCACTATGGACTGACCCAACCTGAGGGTCCAGTTATTCGTGGGTTTCAAGGTGGACCTCACCTGCAAAGGAACATGGGCGAGGGAGGGAACGGATGACCAAGCAAAAGGAGTCTTATCAAGGTCTCACTTTAATGTGGGGGCAACTTACAATATATATTCTTAGGTAAGGGGGAAGGGGAACAAAGGACAGGGTGGAGGTTCTATCAACTCTCCATCCGGTGGAGCATTCTGCGGTTTGTCCCGGAATGTCCCAGGGCAACTGTTCTTTACGAACAGGAAATTCTTTCTTAGCTGAAGATCAGGTTCTCCCAAAAGAAGCAGTTATTGCCCTAGACCATCTTACTGTCTTAACCAGCTCCCAGGAAATGCCAGATGTTCCTGGGACCTGAGACCTGAGACCTGAGAAAGTCCTTTCTTTTTCTTTTTTTTTTTTTTTTTAGTTTTTTGAGACAGGGTTTCTCTGTGTAGCCCAGGCTGGCCTGGAACTCACTCTGTATGTAGACCAGGCTGGCCTCAAACTCAGAAATCCGCCTGCCTCTGCCTCCCAAGTGCTGGGCGAGAAAGTCCTTTCTTAACCTTACACTGACTAAGCCTCCCAGAACAGCAGGCAATTCCCTGAGGCTCTCCCAGAACAGCAGGTAGTTTCCTGGGCTTGGCTCTGGACAATGGACTGCCCCACCCTTTGGCAGGTGGTCCAGAGCTGTCTGTGAAAGCAGGCTGAGAGAGCAGGAGGAGCAATCCAGTAAGCAGTTTCCTCCATGGTCCCTACTTCAGTTGCTGCCTCTAGCTTCCACCCTTGAGTTCCTGCCCTGACTTCCCTTCAATATGGGCTGTAATTGGGATGTGTCAGCTAAATAAATCCTTACCTGCTCAAACTGGTTTTGGTCTGGTCACTCTTTTTTCTTTTTTTTCTTTTTTTTTTTTTGGTTGTAACACAGAACAGCCAGCTATAACCCCCTGTTGGGAGCAGACTCCTAGCAGAAAGCGGCTATCATCTTTGCAGCCATCTGGAGCCATATACCCTGACAAGAGACTTGTTTTCAACAGCCCACAACAGCTGAGCACACTCTGATAAACATGTTTTTCTCACATAGCTTGTTTTGCTGTTTAGTGCCCCCCAGCTGCAAGGCGCACGTGGTATCCACGCTGCAAGGCACATGACATAGTGCCTTCAGCTGTGTTCCCCTGCTTGTCCACAAGGGCAAGGCACATGGTAAAGGGTATAAATACCCAGGATTTCTTTTCAATAGAGAGAAACTTGATCAGACCCTCTGTCTTGTCTCCATTCTTCACATCTCTTGCCCCTCCATCCCCACTCTCTCTCTTGCTAGACCCTGACCCGAGGACCAGAGCAGCAGAACGAGGACCAGAGCAGCAGAACGGACTGGAACACCCCCCCACACACACATACACCCAAAGGACCTGACATCCTAATCCACAGTTATCTACTTGGTTATGCTCCTTGTCTCTCTATTCACAATAACTGGGAAATGGTAACAACATCACACCCTTCAACTGATGAGTGCATAGTGAAAGTATGGTGGACACACTCAATAGAATACTACTCAGCTCTAAGGAAAATTGAAACCATGACATTTGCAGAAAGATGGAAAGAACTAAAATCAGGATGCTAGTGAGGTAACTCAGACCTAGAAAAACAAACACCACATGCTCTCTCTCAATTATGGTTCCAAATCTTCATAGATACAGACATAGACATAGACATAGACATAGACAGACAGATAGACATAGACATAGATATAACATAGACAGAGAGACATAGACAGACACAGACAGACATAGATAGACACAGACAAACAGACATAGACAGACATAGATATAGACAGACAGACAGACATAGGCATAGGGATAGACATAGACAGACATAGACATAGGCATAGACAGACATAGACAGACAGACATAGACAGACACAGACAGACATAGACATAGACAAACAGACATAAACAGACATAGACAGACATAGATATAGACAGACATAGACAGACAGACAGACATAGATAAACCACAAGAGTACTAAGGGACCACAAGGGCAGGGAGGGAGCTCTAGAGAGTGGGCTAGTATGATACAGGTGTATGGTGCAGGAAATTAGCCCAAGGTCACATTCTCCTTCCCAGTCTCCCTGTGTGCTGCCAGAGCAGCAGCAGCAGCACCAACGGACACTGTCATATCTCCCTTTTCTCCCAGCTCTTTCACAGGTTGCTTTCCCAGCAATACCTGTGCCTGTGAGCTATGGAATCCAGATGACACCCCATGGCATTCATGGCAACAATCTGTGACAATGTGGCAAGGCATATGGACTTCTTTTTCCTGAGGGAGACAATAGAAATTCCTTCTCTGGCATACATGCCTAAGCCAGATGTACTATCTCCTCATACTATGTTCACCTAAACTTAGTGCCTGTATTTATTATTATTATTATTATTATTATTATTATTTTATTATTATTGAAAGAGGCCAACTGTCCACATTTGATCTGTAATGTGTTGATACCACAGGGACTTGCACATACACACATATGCTCACACATATACACAGCTCAAAAAGTAAATTAAAAAACAAAAACGAAGGATAAGGAGATGGTTCGGTTGGTAAAGTGCTTGCCACATAAGCCAGACAACCTGAGCTCAGATCCTCAGAAGCTCAGGGGGCTGCAGAATAGCTCAGTGGTTAAAAGTGCATGCTGTCTCACAGATAGCACAGATAGCATCCATGTACAATGGTTCACAACTGCCTGTAACTCCAGCTCCAGGACATCCAACACCTCCTGACTCTTTGGGCACCTGTACTCACATATACTTAACCAACCCTCACATAGATACACATACATACAGGTAATTAATATAATAATAATAATAAAAGTTTAGTATCCAGATTCAGTAGCACAGCTGTCCATGCCTCTTGTAGGGAGACAGTAAGTGGAATGCTCACAGGACCTGGAGTGTCAGTTACTCATGCAGTGACAAGAGACTCAGTCTCAGCACGTGGTAGAAAGCAAAGAGTGACACACGAGGTTGTCTTCTTATGGTCTGACCTCTACACATAGGTATACACACACTGCGCAAGAAATAAATTTGAACTAAAACATTGTAATTCACACAGTTGATCAAGGATCCACACACAAAACAGTAAAAGACAACCTGTTTTTAAAACTGGCAAGAGATTTAGATCAACATTTTTTTCCAAAGAAGATGTACAGGTGACCAATAAATGCACTGGAAGATGCCCACTGCCACCAACCGTTAACAAAATGCAGGTCACACCGCAATGAAGTATCACCTCCTGCTTCCTGGAATGATGGGATGGCTCTGCTTGGGCAGAAAGAATGTGGTAAACAGGGCTGCCTGTCTTTGCATTGCTGGTGGGGAATATACAGTGGTGCTGCCACTGTAGGACATAGTATGAAGTTCTTCAAAGTGGCAACTCCTGGGTCTAGGGAGACGGCTCAGTGAGTGAGAGTGCTCTCTGTGAAAGCAAGAGAACTTGAATTTGGACCCCTAGCACCCATGTAAACACGGGCTTACTTGGCCCTGAGTGCCTGCTACTTTAATGTTTCAGAGTCAGACAGGTGCATCCTGGGAGCCAGCTGACCAGGCAGCCTAGCGGAAATAGTGGGTTTCAGGTTCAGTGAGAAACTCTGTCTTGAACAATAAAGGAAGACACCTGACCTGACATCTTACCCTACCTTCTGCCTGTACACACATAGATGCATGCATCTGTGTCGGGGTCTGCACACACACACACACACACACACACACACACACACACTAATAAAACAAATGATAAATTCTCTCATTTGACCAAGCTGTTTCACTCCTGGACACACATTCAAGAAAAAAAAAAAAGAAGAAGAAAGAAAGAGAATATGAGCACTCAATAGATATTAGCTATAATAACCAGGAAGTGGAAACAACCCACATGTCCATCAATGGAAGAAGGAGGGTTTACTTTAATGTGGTATATCCGTACAATGGACTATTACTCAGCATCAAAAAACGGAATGGAGTACTGATACATGGTGCTATGTGGATGAAGCTTGACACTCTGTAACCCTCAGTGGATGGAGACAGACGGAAAGGTTTCTAATTTGTATGAAGCACATAGAATAGGGAAATCAGAAACATCTGCTCGATTGTGTACATTATGGTGAATCTTATCTCAGTGAATGTCCTTGTCTATGTGAGTACTCTGGTTGTGATGGAGAGACAACCCCCTCCCCAGGACCAGGGACATTTGGGAGAGCTTCTAAAGAAGATGCAATCTAGAGGTTCTGCCCAAACTTCTTGAATACTGTTAGGGTGGGCCATACGCCCTCTCTGGCTTAGGACAATACGTGACAGCCATATCTCATCAGATTGGATCAATAGCAATATCCTCTGTCCCTAGGTCACTGGGTGGCACGTGCCCAGGCTGTCCTGCATCACATACCTATGTTGTATGAATAGTGTCTTCCGCTGAGCCAAAGCAAGTCTCAGGATGCACCCATGATCAGCCTGGGGAGGGGCGAAAGACTGGAGCCCACCTCTGCTCATTCCACAGTCTCACTCAGAAGGAGGCTATTACACTGTTTGATAGTTAAAAACTGGGAATGTAGCTCAGTTGGCAGCATGCTTGCCTAGCATATACAAAGCCCTGTGTTCCATCCTCCACACCACATAACCCAGGCCTGGTAGTGTACGGCTGTAATCCCAGCACTTAGGGAGTGAAGGTAACAGAATCTGCAGTCCAACACCATTGGTTATAGCAAGGGTTCCAAGTCAGCCTGGGAGATGCTATCTCAAAACCAGATCAGAAACAAAGACAAAAGAAGCATATGGTAGCCAATGGGGCAGGGGCAGGGTTTTGAAATGTTCCTTTTTCATTATTATATTTGTTTATTCATTTGTGCGCGCGTGTAGTAGAGGACACATTTCAGGATCCTCTCCTTCTGCCATGTGGATCTTGAGGATCTAATTCAGGCATAAGGCTTGCCAGCAACTGCCTTTACCTACTTAGCCATCTCTCCAGCCCAGAGCCCACAGCTACACCCATAATGACTGGCTCTCAAACCTCCTCCACTAAGGGCAGCACACAGCCACGGAAGCATTTGGCCCAAACAGATATGGCCCACATAGTACCTGTCTAGATCAGAGGCAATGGTGTGTTCAGAAGGGGATCGTGCTGAGACTCGGGCCTCCCTAGCATGGTACTAACTCCACCATTCCCTCTCGGTCTGTATAACAGGAGCCATGTTCAAACCCTCACCACAGACCATAACCTCCACCTCTCTGTCCCCAGATTCAATCAAATGAATACGTTGTGTAGAGGCTTACCTAGAGAACACACCCCTGTACTCTCCTAGAGGACATTCCCATGTCACCCGAGAGCAGGTGGGCTATGTGAAATGGGACTAGTGGCACTACTAAAATGGGACACCTGGATGAACCATGAGACTCACACCAAAGACTTTCCCACAGGCCTGGGCAGTATGTGTGTAGTGTTCTATCCGGTTGGTTTGTGGTTTTCGTAAGAATCTTTTTCTTAACTATACAACCACACAGGAAAAGGGCAGCAAACGTAATTGTGTGGGTAATGTACTAAATATCTGTGTAACCACAGACCAGGTGAGGAAAGAAAGCCTTGCTAACAAGCAAAGCTCTGGGAGCCCCTCTGCTTCACCGATGCTATTTCACTGAAATGCGATTGGGCCACTCCTCTGTGCAAGCCTCTAACCTTGCTCCTGTTTCCCCTATCCATCTTTGAGATCAGATCTTGCTATGTAGCTTAAATTAGGCCTTATCCCTGCCTCCACTTCCCAAGTGCTGGGATTACAAGTATGCACCACAAGGCCAGCTATTTAGCCTGTTTTCTGTCATCATAATGAAATATCTGAGACTGGGTAATTTTTTTCAAGGTTTCTTTTGGCTTGATGAGTTTAGGATTATGACCTAAGCTGATTCAATATGTAGTAAAAGCTGAAAGAGCCAATGAGTGTCTGCAATAGAGCATCACATGAGGGATGACGTGTTGGTCTGTCAACTCTAGACAATCTAGATTGTCTGAAAATCTAGAGTGGCCCCGTAAGAGAGTCTCAGTGGATATCTGTATCATGTCTCCCTGTGAGCCTGTCTGTAGGGAATTGTCTCGACTGTTCACAGATGTGGGAAAACCCACTCCCTGGCTTGGGGCGCTGGACTGTCTAAGAGTGAAGAAAGCTAGCTGAGCGGAAGCAGTCAGGAAGGGCCTCTTCTTTCTCGGCTCTCAAGTTGAATGTCATGTGAATAGCTGCTTGATTCCTTGTCACCTTCTCCACAACAATGGACTGTGGCCTGGGACTCTAAGTCAAGCAAACTCTGTCCTGCCTTTGCTGGTTTTTTTTTGGTTTTTCGAGACAGGGTTTCTCTGTGTAGCCCGGCTGTCCTGGAGCTCACTCTGTAGACCAGGCTGGCCTCGAACTCAGAAATCCGCCTGCCTCTGCCTCCCAAGTGCCTTTGCTGCTTTTTTGTTGGGACATTTCATCTTAGCAATAGAATGAATCCAGGACAGACAAACACACGGATCTAATCCAGCCCCTGGAAGAACAAGTGGATCTCCCATCTGCAAATGCCTGCAGCCTAGGCTGACACTGTGACTGAAACTCTGACAGAAGCTTCATAAGAAGCTGGGCAGTGGTGACGCACACCTTTAATCCCAGCACTTGAGAGGCAGAGGCAGGCGAATTTCTGAGTTCGAAGCCAGCCTGCTCTACAGAGTGAGTTCCAGGACAGTCAGGGCTACACAGAGAAACCCTGCCTCAAAAAGCCAAAAAAAAAAAAAAAAAAAGAAGCTTTGTAAGACCAGAGCCATCCAGACCCAACTTCCTGGCACACAAGTCTTGAGATAAATGTGTTTTGCTTCAAGCCACCAAATCTTGAGATAATTTATTATTCAGCCAAGATTTATTCAATTCAAAGCCTTTACTACCAGAATGCTTAACCTCATCTTCCCCTCTTGTACATGTGTGTGTACGTGTGCATGTGTGTGTTGTATGTTCATATGTGTGTGGATACATATGAGTGTATTTGTGTGGAGGCCAGAGGACAATCTCAACTTCATTATTCAAGTGTTGTTCACCTTGTTTGTTTCTTAATTTTTGAGACTGAGTCTCTCGCTTGCTTGGAACTTACCATGTAGGCTAGGCTAGCTAGTCAGCGAGCACCAGGGATCCACTCATCTCTGTCTCCCCAGTTCTGAGATTATGACCATGCACCAACACAGCTCTCCATGGGGCTACTCAATGATTCTCTGTGAGAGCATAGATTCTGCCAAGCCAGTAGTCTGAGAGAGACACAAAGAGACGGAAGGGATCATGTTATCTCTTATGGCTTAGGGTTGGAAGGGCCACTCTTAATAGTTTTAGCATGTTAGTCATTGAATACATACTTCATAGCTAGAGAGATGTCTCAGTAGGTAAAGTGCTAACCACAAAACCATGAGGGCTTAAATTGGAATCCCAAAAATCCATGTCCAGCTGGGCATGGTACCGTGAATCTGTAATCCCTGGGTTTCTATCTCAAATAGGAGATAGACAGGAGAATCCCCAGAAGTCTGTGGGATAGTTAATTGGTCTATGGCACAAGGTTCCAAACAACAGGGTCTAACTCAAACTAACACTGCAGGTGGTCCTCTGCTCCATATGCTCATTGTGACATACAGGCACCATATGTACATTCACATATACATATATAAGCATGTGAACATGCACACACACACACATGCACAAGAACACACATGCATAAACATGTGCACACACACACACACATGTATACATTCTCAAGAATACACATATAGAAACACACACACAGCCGGGCGGTGGTGGCGCACGCCTTTAATCCCAGCACTTGGGAGGCAGAGGCAGGCGGATTTCTGAGTTCAAGGCCAGCCTGGTCTACAGAGTGAGTTCCAGGACAGCCCGGGCTACACAGAGAAACCCTGTCTCGAAAAACCAAAAAAAAGAAAACACACACACAAACATTTACACACACATTTGAAAGAATACACTGCATAAACACATACATGCACAAGAACATACATGCATAAACAGGTACACACACACCACAAGTCACTTCAGGTCAAACTCAATGATAGGGCATCAAGTTCTGGGTATTAGAGAGGAAAGCATGAACAAACGTCATTTATGTAGTTTTAAAACTGCCTCTGACATACAGTGTGGTTTTAACTTGCATTGTTTTGACTCCAGGAGACAGAAAGACTGGCCCTACACTATGGCCATTTAAAATGAACATGTTGGCAAGGTTCCCTTTCAAGTCTCTTTCACAATTTCATACTGTATTGTCTATGTTTGTCTTATGGATTTGCAAGAATTCATTATGTATTCAGGCAGGAGTCTCGTAGGTTTTGTGGGGTGCTTCCTCTCTGAGCCTACTTTGGCTGTTGTAACAGTCTCTTGGTAAGCATATGTTACTCATTGCAGCATAGGCTAATTGATCTGCCCTCCTATAGTTTGGATTTCTATATCGTGTTTTAAAAGCTCCTCCCTAGCCGGGCAGTGGTGGCATATGCCTCTAATTCCAGCACTTGGGAGGCAGAGGCAGGTGGATTTCTGAGTTCCAGGCTAGCCTGATCTACAGAGTGAGTTCCAGGACAGCCAGGGCTACACAGAGAAGCCCTGCTCTCGAAAAAACAAACAAACAAACAAAAAAAGTTCCTCCCTACTACAAGGTCATCTTGTCATCTTGATGTTGTTGTTAGAATCTCATATATCCAGGGTAGCCTAGAGCTCACAACATACCTGGTAGCTGTTGGGGTCCAGGAATTGCCTCAGGAACCACATGAACACAGACCTCCGTCAGACAGGGATAGTTTATTGAGCATATACCCCAGGACTGGCCAGCCAGGGCCATGGTCCAGATCGGGAACTGAACCATGGCCCTGAGTTAAGATCCTACAGGGTTTTTAGGCTCAAAATCCACAAACATCGTGGCAAGTTATTTCACCAATCAGGATTTAGGGATAGGGGATTTTCTTAGGAACAAGTCTTTGATGTACACTTATCCTGCTCCCATTGGTTGGGGTATTCACTGTGGTAGAGGACTTGTCTAACAATCATGTCCTAACTTGTCTACCAGGATGTCAGTTACCCACAGACATGTCTCTTTCTGCCAAGTAGGATGTCAGTTCCCAGGGAAGTCTTGGGAACTCAAACTTTACTCAACCACTATTCAAAATGCAAGTCTTATTCCAAATAGTTTCTTATATTGGTACAGGTATCTGTCTTATGTTGGGGTCCATCCCAGGGACAGCTTATACCATAAAAGCTTATACA
The DNA here is from genome assembly GCA_021653895.1 of Mastomys natalensis. Classification (NCBI taxonomy): domain Eukaryota; kingdom Metazoa; phylum Chordata; class Mammalia; order Rodentia; family Muridae; genus Mastomys; species Mastomys natalensis. The sequence goes on along the minus strand of JAJTUV010000404.1, from coordinate 1,243,826 downwards.
CTGGTGCAGGAAGTGCTGCTTGGTGGTTGATTCGGGTCCAGGTTTATTATGGGTAACTATACAAAGCAGTTCTAATGACTTCTATCATGATTGGTTTCCAAGGACACAGAACATAACTGAATATATAATCAATCAGCATCAGAAAGTTTTCTAGGAACAGCAGAAACATACAAGACAGTTTCCTTATAATAGCAGGCTACCCAGGTAACTGTTACCTAGGCCTTAACATTTTAGCTAGGCCTTAACATTCTATTTATGCCTTAATATTTTACCCATAGATCAGAAGGGAGGAACACATTTGATGTTGACCTCCGGCACACACAACCATTCAAACACACACAGACATACATACACACACATGCAAAAAAAAAAAAAAAAAAAGGTCAAGAGAGCCTTACACATCTGCCTCATATTTAAACAAATAATTTATTAACTGTTTAAACATAAAAAAAAAAAAAAAACTTTTAGCATAGCCAGCAGTGGTTGCTCTTTAGAGAAAAGACAAAAAGTAGTTTCTCAGTTGGTCATGCTGACACATGCCTGTAATTCTACCACTCTGGAGGCTGAGGTAGGAGATTCACCAGTTCTAGGGCAGCCAGGGCTTCTGTGGTGGTTTGAATAAGTTTGGTCCACATACAATCATGTGTTTCAATGCTTGGTCATAGGAAGTGGCACTATTAGGAGGTGTGGCTTTATTGGAAGAGGTGTGGCCTTGTTGGAGGAAGTGTGTCAATGTGTGGGGTGGGCTTTGAGGCCTCCTATGCTCAGGTTCCATCCAGTGCAGAAGACAGTCTCCTGGCTGCCTTCAGATCAAGACATAGAACTCATTTTTCCTCCAATACCATATCTATCTGGACGCTGCCATGCTTCCTACCATGATGACAATGGACTGAACCTCTGAAACTGTAAGCCAGCCCCAACTAAATGGTGTCCTTTATAACAGCTGGCTTGGTCATGGTGTCTGTTCACAGCAGTAAAACCCTAACTAAAGCAGCTACATAGCGAGATCTTGTCTTAGTAAAATAGCAAAAAGAAACCACACATCGTTGGCTCCAATTTTGTCAGTGGCCAACAGGTTTCAGCCGGTGAGCATGGGATCTGCATGACGTCAAGCACTGTCAGAGTGACTTGGGGCAGCAAGGCCCAAATTTTCGTGAATGCTTCCTTGGAACCTGGGCAAAGCCTGGCATGTGGTAAACATAGGCCCAAAAGAGTTCTGAACAACTGGCAGCCTTACTGCTTGAATAAAACAGGATTCTCCCACACCAGGAGCTACGGCAGGGGTCCCTAAACCAACAAGGAATCCATGCGTGTGTGTGCAGAGCAGCTGCTGCTATCCATAGTGGAGGAAAAGAGGTTACACCAGGAACAGCCTGAAGCACACGCTCCCTTCCCTGCAAGAGCAGAGGGAAAGAGGAAGGAACATGCAGAAAATCATCTCTGAAGGCCATGCGGCCATTGGTGCACTGGCCACCGTGACGGAAGGCTGGGTGGTGTGCATGGCAGCCGGGCCCATCATCGGAGCCATTTGCTGCTCTTGGCCTTGGGGTTAAGTAGGTACCCTGCCAGCCCACAAAGCCAAAACAATTATTTTAAGATAGAAGGGGAAAGGCACAAACCAGCCTGGAGGAGCTCATCTTGCCTGGACCAGTGCTCAGAGGTCCAGGATGGGAGGCACATGGGCTGTGGTCATTCTAGGCAAGAGGCCAGCTAAGACATTGCTGCCAGGACCACAGGCACTGGAGTCAGGATCTGCCCAGAATGCTCGCAGGAGCCTGCAGGCCATCCAGAGCTGGCTTCCCAGGAATGCGTCTGCCTCCTCGGCAGCTGGCAGAGGCGTTGCCTTTCCTCTGCGAGCGAGGCACCGACTGTGAGCAAATGTGGTGAGGCTACATCTGCAGGCAACAGCTTGGGCATGCCTCAAATTAGGAAACTGCTCTCTACCGCTGAGCTGCATAGCCCAGTTCACCACTACAGCCCAGCAAGCACCGTGGGATGGGGGGAGCAGCAGATTCCGGGAGAACACGGGGATGTGTGGCAAATGCCTGTGGCTGTGAATTAGGACACATACACGAGAGCAGAGGCTGCCTGACGCACGAAAACATGGCAGGCGGGGAAATCACTCATAGGCTGTGTGTGGAGCCAGGAAGTCTTGAGGGCAGGCGGAGAACCCGTGTGTGGTTTTCCACCCCTGCTTTCCCACTGACCAGCCAGCTCTGTGGAACGTCCTGGTAACCCTTTAACTTCAGTTGCTTCATGTATAACATAAGATGGCAGTGAGGAGAAAAGAAAGACGCCCCCAAAGAGACAGTGGCATGATTCAATACGCTGCTGGCTTTAAGGCTGTGGGCACTGGGTCTACACCTTCCTCCTTGTTCTCTGGTGGAAACACAAGCCGGCCCTTATGGATTTGGCGGTCATCCCCATGACTGGCACTCATTTGTCTCTGGCCTTCAGAAGGCCATCCACCTCAGCCAGTGCTCATTTGGCCTAGGCTCTCTGTCTGAAGGACCACCATCCCATAGTACTTTACCACACTCCCCAACCCCTCTCAATATACACAATCAGCCAGAAGAATTTTGTTTTAGAATTTTTGAGTATATTAATTATACATAATAATGGTTTTATTATGACACATCATACATGTGCAATTCGCACAGAAGAAACTGTGTGTGTGTACATGGCAAGTACATGTGTGTGTAAAATGGAGAGGGGAGGAAGGGAGGTCTCGAGCCAGGAAGCACTACAGAGGTCCCGGTGTGCACACTTTGCCCTATAGGAAACATTGCCTCAGAGAACAGTCTTTGCATGACTCCCACACTGTGAGGGACAACTTGTGTGATTTCAAGTTATTGACTTCACTTCAGGCAGTCCTAATTCCTCTGGGACTCTGTAATAGGACCATGCCCTGGTCCTGAACTCCAAGACACAGCTATTGGCATGGGAATTCCTACCCGTGGCCATGTCTATCTCTGATCTGCTCTTTTTCTGTGGCAGAGCCGTTAGCCCTCTCTACCTTTCCAGGCAGGAATGTGGCAACATGGCCATGGACATCACTGGGGCTTCCATTGCTTTGAGGCCTGGCCATCTGTGGACTCTGTCTATAGGGGCTTTCCTGGGTCCTGAGGCTGCCTTCTACAGTCAGATCCCTACCCTTAGGGGTGCCTACTCGCTTCAAAATGGCCTCCCATTATTACCTCATCTGCCCTCAGGAATCTTCATCCCAGTCGGTTTTCCATCGTCATTCATGATCTTAGACAATGTGTCCCTAACAAGAATCAAATCTGGGTAATGCAGCCATTTCCCAAACGTCACCAAGTCCCCACTGACCCATCCACAGAGGGCCATTGAGTTCTCTGAAGAATCTCCACCATCGTCCACAGAAGCAGAAAATCCAAGGGAGCCTCAATCAGGGCACAGTTGCAGGGCCTGATGCATGCAGGACCTGGGTGATGAGTTTGGTCTTTTGATCCCTGTGCTCATCTGAACACAGAGCGGCCACAAGACAGTGGCCACAGGTGCCCTCTGCTCCAGTGACCTTACCGAGAGCAAAGTGATGCCCCACCCCCTAACATCCACACAATCACACAGCCCCCAGAAATTAGGATGAAGAGGGGTGTTGCTGGTTGGTGAGTCTCCCTAGAAGCCCAATACAGGATGCCAATGAGCCCTCCAGATCAAATGGAGGGCATGCTTCCTCACTCACAGATGGGAGGTTACTCAACTCCGGTCATGTGCCCGGCAACAATAGCAGCCAAGCCCGGCTCTGTGTGAAGAGGGGCAACTTCACCAAGTAGACAGGAAGCCTGCTAAGTGCCCAGCATGCTAAGATATGATAAGTGCTTCTTAGAAATTTGCATTTTGACAATTTGCATTTTAAAAAGTGCTTTTAGCTTTCTAAAGCCCTTCCCCCCCACTTAAATGATATCAATGTCCCTAGAGAAGCCTGCTCACTATTAATGACTCCATTACTTAATTAAAAAAAATTTTTTTCACCAACAAATAAGCTGTATCGATGAGCAAAGAGATTATACGCCATATATGACCACACAGCCAGACACTAGCACTATTTGTATCCTCATAAAACCCCCGAGATGTTAGAGTGGGAAGATTTACACGTGAGACAGTGTGGCTCCAAAACTGGGGGTAAGGCACGGAGTCCTTTAGCTGATACCCAAGACAGTGGAGCATTAAAGTCCTACAAGCCTTAAAAATAGAAACAAGCAAGATACTGGCTCGGTCACCACCACAACCCCTCCCCACACAGGGCTAGATCTCTTTAAGAAGTCCCTCACCATTCTAACACAAATGGAATCAAAATAATCAGATTTTGTGAGGGTCAAATTCGATGACTGTAGAAGTCCTTTGCACTGGCTTCTTGCCAGGCATGCCAGGATTGGGGGAGGAAGGCTGAGTCTGTGACCTTACGGTTCAGATACCATCACTGTGAGGCTTCCTATACAAGAGGCAGAAAGAGGCTGTGTCTCCTCTGTAAAGAAGATGCAAGAACCAGCTCACAGCAGGTCCATGGCCTCTGGTCTTGCCGAGTGTGACCGTTAATGGTGATTGTCAACTTGGCAGGATCTAGTTAGGAGACAAACCCCTGGGCACATCTTTAAGAGAGTTTCTAAGCTAGGTTAGTTGGTAGCCAGGTATGCTCCTCCCCATAGTTACCTGGCAATAGCCAGGTAGGCCTGCCCACTATAAAAGGGACTGCTTGCCCCCTCCTCTCCATCTTAATCTCTTACTCTCGTGATCTCTTGATCTCTTGCCTCTAGCTCCTCTCTGTCCCCATCCCCCCTCCCCTTCCCTTTCTCCTCTCTCTACGTGGTCATAGCCAGCCTCCACTTCTCTCTACCTCTCTGCTCTCTCTCTCTCTCTCTCTCTCTCTCTCTCTCTCTCTCTCTCTGCCTCTACTACCCTCCTGGCTCCCCTCCCCATGCCCTGAATAAACTCTATTCTATGCTGTACTGTCATGTGGCTGGTCCCTCAGGGGAAGAGATGCCTCCTCATGGGCCTGCTGAGACATCCCCTTCCACCATTGGTCCCCTTCCGTCATTTCAGAAACGACATTGGAAACTGTTATGTGCTTTAACATGTTTGCCCAGCTTTGCCATCTATGAAGCTGAGACACCATGAAGATTAAATGAATACTACATATGTCATTATGCATATGTATATAATACATATAGTATGGTATATGTATGTTATCACATACATATCACATGGTAGCTCTTGTAGTTTAGACTAGTATTCACCCAAAGATTCATATAGGAATGCTCAGTGGCCAGGAGTAACTACAGGGAGGCGATATGGACCTTTAAGTCTCTATTTAAGGTTTCTAGAAGATTAAAGGTATAATTCAGTATTTAAATGCTTGCTGAATTGTGAAAGGCCCTGCTTCCCCTACCTTGGATGTCAAACCCTGGAAAACAACAACATGGGGGGAAAGTCACCTGTACCCCCTAAAGGAAATCCCACTACTCTTGTCTGTCTTCATCCTTCTCCTATCTTTGTGGTTTGTTTTTTTTTTTTTTTACTCCACAGGAATTTCTTGTTACTTCTTTTCAAGTTAAAGTGTAGGCCAGTGTAATGGCTTGGAGAATGAAGATGCTTGCCACCAAGGCTGAGGCCTAAGTTCAAGCCCCAGAACCCACATGGTGGGAGAGAACTGACTCCCACACCTGTTCTCTGACCTCCTCACAGGCACCATGGTACATGTGCACATTCACAGGTAAATACACGTGATTAGTTTTTTAAATAAAGCAAAGTATAAATAAAATTATGGCAAAAGTATTTTCTCACTCTTTTTTTTTTTTTAAAGGTTTCATCTATTTCTTAATTGTGTGTAGTGGGGTAGCTAAGTGCATGTGAGTGTTTGGCCCCCCACAGCAAGAAGGCGTTAAATCCTCAGACGCTGGATTTACAGGTGCTGTAAATGCTCTTGACCACTGAGCCGTCTCTCTAGTCCCTATGTAATTCCCTTTTTTACAAAAGAATCGTAACTTAATTTAATAAGACATCTGTGGGTGTGAAATAATGAAAATACCAACTCTTAATTGAAAATTCAAGTTCAAAGACCCATACAGAAGGCAGCGACTCAGGAATGTCTGACTTGACAATGGAGCTGACAGCACAGAAACAATGGGCAAAGATGCCGCTGCTGGAGCTTGAGGTCTGGAGGAAATAACAGAGAACTCGCACATCACTTATGGCTTAAGGCTTGCAGTTTCTGTGTGCTGTTCCTCATCACCCAGGTAAGGTACCACACAGAAAATTAGCCTTGGCCCAACAACACTTGGTGAATGTCAAGCAATGAAATGTCTTCCAATCAGGGTCTCAAAAAAGTCCCACAGGTGTGCTCCTCAACACACATGAACTCATTCATCAAAACTGCAGAACAGAGAGAGAACATGCCATCAAGAGCAAGAGTTGCAAGAACCTACAAAGTAAGGCTTTGACCTCCAGACACTAGATATGGTGAGATTACCTTATAAGAGGAGACAGGGAGCTGGGGATGTGCTCAGTCAGTGAAGTGATTGTTTTACAAACACGAGGACCAACCCCAGGAGTCCATACATCTTTTAAAGTATACCTGTAATCCCAGCACTGGGGAAGCAGAGTCACAGGATCCCTAGGGTTCATTGTCCAGACAATGCAGTGAAAGACCCTATCTCAAAAGTCACAGTGGGACTCCAAGTTGACCCAAGGGCACAGGAAGTGCCTTATTCCCCCAATGGCTCCAGCATGTGCTGTGGATCCTGAATTAGAGTAAAGTATTCTGGTGAACAGAAGTTCCACATCTCCCAACAGCTTCAGAAGAAGCTGTAGACCAAAAGCAGGGGCCTAATCTGACTCTGGGTAAGGCTCGCCGGCACGTGGAGGAGAGTTCCACCACTCAAGGGAAGTCTGCAGACACCAGTACAAAGTTCTTACTGACAAAAAATCAAAATCTGACCCTCAAAGGAAGACTCAGGATAGAATCTTTGACCTTGAATAACAATCCTGCAGGGGAAAGGACACATCAGCTCTACTTAGGACTTAGTTCTCCACTGAATGCTACAAAAAGCCACTACTAAAAGGAAAAAAACAATTTTAAGGTGGCTAGTAAGAACAAAAAATACAAAAAACAAAAAGAAATAAAAATGCAATGCATGAACTAACTCCGGATATGCATTTCCACAGCAGAAACACAAACGAAACAGAGATAATGTGTCTGCTCCGTAAACCACTCATCCCACAATAGCACCTAAGGAAAGACTTGACAGTACTAACAAAGAATTCAAAAGAGTGATTACAAGTAAGTTCAAACTACGAGTGTGTTCAAGAAGACACAAATATACTCCCAGAGAACAAAACAAAGGATGAAGGAAATGATAGAGCCAATCCAAAATCGGAAAGTTGAAGTAGAATTGTTGAACAAAACTCAAACTGAAATGATGTCGAAGAAAACTCAGTAAGAGAAATAAAAATGTCAGTTTAAGCCACGCCAATAGAATGGAATGTGTAGAAAACAGAACCAGAGAACAAAGTAGAGGAAGTGGTCATAGAACATGGGCAATGAGTCATTTAAAATGCAATATGAACAAAAAATATGAAAGCTGTAGGAAGCCATGAGAAGAACTAATCTTTGAATTATGGGAATAGAAGAAGGAAAACACCATAGTGAAGGTATAGAGAATCTTTTAAATGAAATCATAGAAGAAAAAAATCTAAATCTAGAGAAAGACATGTTTTCCCAGGTACAAAGAGCCTACAGAACTCAAAATAGACAGGATCAGAAAAGAAACTCTACATGGCATATTATAATTAAAATAATGTTTTAAACAATAGAATAAAAGGTATGAAAACCTGCAAGAGAGAAACATCAAGTCACTTATATGGACAAACCCATCAGAATATCATGTGATTATTCAACAGAAACTTTTTAAAACCAGAGGGCCTGGAACAATGTATTTCTAGTTCTGAAAAACAATAATTTTAATCCAGAATATTATATCCAGCAAAACTATCTATTAAAATTATAAAAGAGAAATAAAAATAATTTTATGACAAAAACAGTCTAAAGGAATGTATGAGCAAGCTCAACAGAGGACACAGAGAGAAATGCTTCAGTCTGAAGATAAGGATAAACACACTCAAGAGATTACAAGAAAAAAAATTAATGATTTCAGAGCAGTTGACCAAAGGAAACCTAAGAAATACCACAGAAACAAACAAAAATAGTACAACATTGTTCAATAATATCTGTTAATATTAATGGCTTAATTCCACAATAGAGATACAGACTGGCAGACTTGACTAGAAAACAGAAACCATCCTTTTGTAGAAACACACCTCACCATCAAAGGTGGATACCACCTTAGGGTAAAAGGATAGAAGAAAACAATCCAAGCAGCTGGAACAAGAAATAAGCAGACATTACTGTTCTAATATAAATAAAAAATTTGACTTTGAACCAAAACCAGTCAGAGAGTTGAAGATGGTCACCTCATATTTATTCAAGAAATAATTTCTGAAGATGATAATACAATCCTTAACATTTACACACCAGATACAGATATACCCAATTTCATAGCAGAAATAGATCTAAAACCACAGATTAAGCCCAAAGCAGTAATAGGGGATAATTTCAATACCCCACTCTCACAAATAGACAGATCATCTGGACAATCATTGAGGAAACACCGTAGTTAAATAGCACCATAAATCAAATATACCTAATAAACATCTGTACAACAGTCTATCTAAACACTAAAAAATACATTTTCTTCTCAGCACCCTGTGGTACTTTCTCTAGAGCTGGCCACATATTAGGACACAAAGTAAGTTTCACAAAATATAGAAAAATTAAAATCATATCTGCATTCTATCTGACCACAACAAAATAAAGGTAACTTTCAACAACAATAGAAACTGCAGAAAATACGCAAACTCATAGAAACTAGGCAACACACTTCTGAATAATAATTAGAACAAGAAAGAAACCAGGAAGGAGATTCTAAAATTTAAAGAATTGAATAAATAAGACAGCACAATATAGCCAAACCTATAATTCACGATGAAAAAAAATCCTAAGAGGAAAGTTTACAGTACATAGTGCCTACATAAAAACTTTAAGCCAGCCAGTGGTGGTGCATGCCTTTAATCCCAGCACTTGGGAGGCAGAGGCAGGCAGATTCCTGAGTTCGAGGCCAGCCTGGTCTACAGACTGAGTTCCAGGACAGCCAGGGCTATACAGAGAAACCCTGTCTCGAAAAACCAAAAAAAAAAAAAAAAAAGTTATTGATGCACCTGAAAACCTTGGAAAGACAAAAAAAACAATAGGCAAAAACAGTACACAGGAAGAAATAACTAATACCATTGCTGAAATTAATAAAGCAGAAACAAAAAAAAAATGTTTAAAAGAAAATCAATGGAACAGAGATGATTCTTAGAAAATATTAACAAGCTTGATGAATCTTTAGCCAATTTAATCAAAAGAAAGAGAGTTAATATCCAAATTAATAAAAGTAGATATGAAAAAGGAAATATTACAATGGACACTGAGTTAATTATCATAATAATTATGATATAATTAGTATTAATAATTAATCACAATTTCTGAGGTACTTCATAAAGATATATTTCTTTTTTGTTTTGTTTTTTTGAGACAGAGTTTCTCTGTATAGCCCTGGCTGTCCTGGAACTCACTCTGTCGACTAGGCTGGCCTCAAACTCAGAAATCTGCCTGCCTCTGCCTCCCAAGTGCTGGAATTAAAGGCATGCACCACCACTGCCTGGCATAAAGATATATTTCAAAAATTTATATTTCACCAATTGAAAAATCTAAAAGAAATAGATGAGTTTCTCAATCTATATGCTTGTCAATGCTAAATCAAGATGAACTAAATAATCTAAGATCTATAACAATGACATAGCAAGAGTAATTTAAAAATCCTTTAACTGAAAAATGTTTAGAGCCAGACATTCAAGAACTACCACCAATGCTTCTCAAACTATTTCATAAAATACAAAAATAAGGACTTCTTCCAAATTCTTTTTACAAAGCCAGTATTACCCTGACACCAAAGCCAAGGTCCCAGCAAAAAATGAGCATTACAGGCCACTCTCTCTGATGCATGTAGATGCAAAATTCCTCAACAAAAATGTGTGCAAACCGATTTTAAGATCGCATCAAAAAGATTACCTACCATGATCGAGTGGACTTCATCCCAGAGAAGCAGTGTGACCCAACATAGGAAAATCAATACATGTAATGTACCACACAAAGAAACTCAAGGATGGAAACCAAATAGTCATTCCATAAGTGCAGAAAAGACCTTGGAGGAAGTCTAACAACCATTCATAATAAAAGCCCTGGAGAATCTAGGGATACCAGAACTGGCTCAACATAAGGAAGTCAATATACAACAAGTCCATAGCCAACACCATGGCAAATGGAGAAAACTAAAATGTTTCCTCTAAAATAAGGAACAAGACAAAAACGTCCTCTCTCTGAACTCTTGCTCAATATAGCACTGCTAGGGAATAAGAGAAGGAGATAAAGGCCAGAGAAATAAGAAAGGAAGAAGTCAAAGTATCCTTATTTGCATACAATAGGAATTTATATATAAGAAGCCCTCCTAGAGCAGATAAATACATTAAGCAAAGTAGCAGGATATCAAATCAACACACAAACATCAGTAGCATTCCTATATATCAACAACAAATGTACCAAGAAGAAAATCAAGGGACAATTCTACTCACAATATTGTCCAAAAAAAAAAAAAATCTCCCAGTAAATCTAATCAAGGAAGTGAAAGATTTGTACAGTGCAAACTTTAAGACACTGAAAAAATAAACTGAAGAAGATATCAGAAGGCGGAAAGAACTCCAATCTCATGGATTGATAGGATTAATAGTATGACAATGGCTATTCTACCAAAAGCAATCTACAGACTCAATGCTACCCCATCAAGAACCAACATAATTCTTCACAGAAATTGAAAAATCAATCTTAAAATTCATATGGAAGCAGAAAAGGTCCTGAGTAGACAAAATAATCCTGAACAATAAAAACATTGCCGGGGGAATCAATAAACCAGAATTCAAGCAGTACATAATAGTGAAAACACTGTGATACTAGAGCAAAAATGGACACACCTATCAATAGACACGAATTGAGGACATAGATATAAGTGTACACACCTATAAGCACCTGATTTTTAACAAAAATTCCAGAAACATACTTTGGAGAAAACATAGCTTCTTTAACATATGGGGTTAGGAAAGCAGACTAGCAAGCCGGGCAGTGGTGGCGCACTGCCTTTAATCCCAGCACTTGGGAGGCAGAGGCAGGCGGATTTCTGAGTTCGAGGCCAGCTTGGTCTACAGAGTGAGTTCCAGGACGGCCAGGACTACACAGAGAAACCCTGTCTCGAAAAACACCAAAAAAAAAAAAAAAAAAAAAAGGAAAGCAGACTAGCTGCATGTAGAAGAAAAAGTCTAGATCCTTCTCTGTCAGGGCAACCCTGCTTATACACTGAAGGCCTAAAATCAGCCATAGGCCTAAAATCAGCAATAGGCCTGACATACATATATGCTAACACAAAGTCTTGGGTCTCAGTGGAAAAATACTGAAACAGATGACTAGAAGCTATTGTAAACAAGCAGCTTGGTGGAAAATTGCCAGGCTAGCCATAGAACTTGTAGATGGGTAACTTTGGTGGACAGTACCAACTTAGATAAAGACAAGTGAATCATAGGCAGAGTCATAGTGATCTGTCCCCTGAACTGTTCTGGAAGGTATCTGTACTCCCCCTGAACACCTATGCTCCTGCGTCATCCCCTTCCACACATCCTGCCTTTTTGTATTTATAACCTGTGTGTAAAAAAGTAAAAATTACAGTTTGATCAGCCTATAGACAAGTCGTGTACCTTGTGTTCACCCATTTTTCTTCCTTCTCTCTTAGGTGATCTCCCTGGACCCTGTTTAATGCCTTGCAGGCCAGGACACTTCTCTTTTACTCTCATACAAATCATTCCAAATGAATTCAAGTTCTCAGTGTTAAACCTCGAACTGAAGTGTCTAGAGGAAAGAGCATGAAGTGTTCCTCAGGACGGCTCAGGTGAGGTCTTTATGAAGAGGACTCTGATTGCTCCGGAAATGAGAGCAACAATCAATAAGTGGAACTTCACGAAATTAAATGTTCTTTACTACAAAGGAAACTTAACTGGCTAAACAGGCACCCTACAAGGGAGAAAAATCTTTACTGACTATATATCTGACCAAAAATCAGTGTCTAGAATATAAAGGAACTCAAATAAGTAAACAATAAGAAAACAAACAAGCAATTAAAAAGTGGGCCGTGAAACTAAACAGAGAGTTCATAGAAAAATACAACTATCTAAGAATTATTTTTAAAAGTTTTCACCATCCTTAGACATTAGGAAAGTGCAAACTAAACCTACTCTGAGATTTCATCTTGTCCCAGTCAGAATGGACAAGGCTAACCAATGTTGGAGAGGATGAGAAGAATGCGAGGACCCTCAAATACAGTTGGCAGAAGAGCAAACTGGTGCAGCCAACTGTAGAAAACAATGTTTTAGTTCTTTGGAAAATTGCATGAAATTCTCAAAAATAATTAAAAAAAAAAAAAGGCAGATGTCTCCTGAGAATGGGAATGAACTAGGCTGAGGCCCTGATATATGTATATATGTAGAAAATAAAAATCATACAGACATTGTGCAGAAATAGAAAATCTATGTGAATCCAGCACTGTTGCCTGTGTACCGTGTGGTCTGAATTTCATCAATTCCAAGTGGGTCACACCTGTCAATGTCAAGTAACCAAAAAAAGATGTCTGACCACCCATAACTAAAACAAGTAAGCACTGCCCTCCACACCCCTTCAAAAAACAAAAAACAAAAAATCTAAGTCTAGCTGCTCATGGTGGTATTGGCTCTGGGATCTCATCTCTCTCCATGTAACTTCTCTTAGTAAATCATTGTCATCTTACCATTTTATGCTCTGCTGTCACCCATGACCTCATGGTTCCAAGATAGCTGCTGTTCTTCCAGATTTCATGTGATTACAGGAAGGAAAGGGGGAAATAATAAATACATCTAGCTATGCTTTCTGAATTACACCAGCACAATCATCGCCATCTTTGACAACATCACGGTTCTATCCCCAACACAATCATACTGTGATCATCTCTGTCTGTCCCATAACACATCAGCATCCTCCATCCATCCCATAACACATCCTCATCTGTCCCCATAACACATCACCACCTCCCCACCACTGTTGCAGCTGACCAGGATAATACATTCTAGAAGACACTTTGTCCCTCCCTTTTGATATCAGACTATTGAAGAACAACCCCAAGAAATTGGCATTCCCCCAGGAGTCTCATGCTGGAGAAAAAACTGCAAAGCCTGAGCTAGTCAGTGAGTAATTCTCCAGAGACTACCCTTTCTAGGCTGTCTTACAGAATAGACAATGCTGTCCCATGAGGGCGTGACACAATTGTCCAGGACTGCCTAGATAACTATAACCCACTCAAAACTTAAGCTATAACTTAAATAACTATAGCCTACTACTTAAAACTTAAGCTCACTTTAGGATCCTGCTTCAGGATCACTGGCCCTGCTTTCTCTCTTTCAATGTGACCACATTGTGTTAATTTCCTTTTCTGTTTTTCACATTAACTTAGCTGTTTTTTTTTTTTTGTTTTTTTTTGTTTCGAGACAGGTTATCTTGTAGCCCTGCTGTCCTGAACTCACTCTGTAGGCCAGGCTGGCCTCGAACTCAGAATCCACCTGTCTCTGCCTCCCAAGTGCTGGGATTAAGGCTCGCCACCACCGCCGCTAACTTAGCTGTTTTAATTGGCTTATTGGGAACAGATGGCTGAACTTGGCTCGTTGAAACATAATCTGGACCTTAAGGCCAGTCGCACCATCATCCCTAACATTACTCACCATCACCTTTAACACCACTACCACTACTCCCATCACTTCTAGCACCCACACCACTTCTAAGACCATCACCACCTCTACACACCATCACACTCTACCACCATCTCCACCATCATCAGCAGAGTTCCCATCCCATCACCGCAAGCTCATCATCGTCACAGAATCCTTACCTGAAGAATCCACAGTGTCCTCTCTATATGTCCTCTGAACCCTTTGACTTGCACTTTGGATCAGAGAGTGAGGACAATGCTTCCTGGACTCGCATGAAGTTCAGATCCACACATCTGTGACATCAGCACAGGAGACTGAGGTCCCATTATCCTTGCCTCCCTCTTCATCCTCATTACTGTTCTTCCACTCAACACCCCCGACACACACACACACACACACACACACACACTTCCCTTGCCCTGGGTGTCATTTATTGTCACAAGATTCCAGGATGCCAACAGGACCTGGGTGGGAATGTTCTTGACTACAGGTGCATTTAAGGAACTGGATGAAGAAAGAAAGAATATTATTGAAAGAAAACAGCAGGAGATGACTTGAACACACTGTTCTGTTGAACACTCAATCACCATTACATACAAACCACAAGTGATATTTGTCTTCTGAGTACAGAATGGAGATCTGAAGATAAAGACTAGTGTTTAAAGTCCTCCATCAGCTCTCAGCTTGCAAATTTTTCCTTATTTAAAAGTAATGTCTCCATCTTAAAAAAAAAACAAAAAACAAAAAACAAAACAAAAAAAACCAATTAAGACCTTAGGTTTGTTGCAAGTTCCCCATGTACAAGGTAAAAAGTCCTAGGGTTTGATGATTCTCGGGATACTGGATCCCAGTGCCCCCGATGGAAGAAGCAAAAGCCATGCCACATGCTCATGGCACAGAGCCTGTGGGGAAATTTGATAAGACCCAAAATTGTTTCCAGGTATAGGGGATCAAAGTGTGTAGAAGTGACTTGGAAGTGAGAGGCAGGCCCCCGGCTCATTAAGCAATTTGATTGTTTTACAAAGCATAGACTACTTTGTTGGAAGGTAAGATGAAGCAAATGGCATTCAAGGAGAAAGTTTTGCTTGCTGAATTGCAAAATGAAAATCTGTTAGGAAAGATATTACCACTTCCAGATTTGCATGCTTAAATCCACTAATGTTCTAGACGCCTACTATTTCCATTTTTCTCTTGTGCTATTCCTACTGGTGATGAGCTGAATTTACTTTCAACGGCTGAGCGCAATTATGTTAACTTTCTATCGCTGTGAGTTAAATCCACTTTTTATAAAAAAAAAAAAAAAAAAAAACCAGCAAAGGTGCCGTCAGGAGGTGGCTACGTTGGTAAAGTATTTGCTATGCAAGTGTGAACACTTAAGTTTGGGTTCCCAGCACTCATGCAAGCAGTCTTAGTGCAACACTACACACCCATAGCCTCTACACTGGGAGGGAGAGATGGAAGGATTCCTGGAACTCTGCCAGTCAGGCCAGCCAAATTGATGAGCTCTGGGTTCAACAAGAGATCCTGTCTTAAAAAACTGAGGTGGAGAAATGGTTGAGGAAAGTATCTGGTGTTGGTGGACATACAGGGACACGCACAACCAGAAAAGGCTGGACCCCAGCTTTTGGATGCTATAGTTGTTGCGTGTTTGGGTTGGACTTTGGCATGTTATGGTGGAATGGCTGGAAAAGGTTCACTTACCTCACTGCAGCCAGGAACAAAGAAAGACAGGAAGGGTATGTGCCTGTATATCCCTTCCAATGGGGCTTCCCCAATAGCCTAACTTCTTTCTAAAAGGCTCTACCTCCTGAAGATTTCACCAGGGTCCCATCAGGGTCACAGGCCTGAGACAAGGCCTTTGACAAGTGGACTTTGGGGGAAACATTAAGATCCAAACCACAGGGCCAGGGAAACTGTTCGGTGGGTAAAGTACTTCCAGACAAGCATGAGAACATGATATCAGATCCCCAGATCTGTGACATCATCACTTGCATATGAATATAATAAATACCACAAGCATCCATAGCCACAGAGCACATTGAGCAAGACTGGAAATGGAGGCAGGAGAAAATCCTAGAAGAATGGTTCTCAACCTGTGAGTTGCTTCCTCACAGGGTTTGCATAGCAGATATTTACATTACAGTTCATAACAGTGGCAAAAATTACAGTTATGAAGTAGCAACAAAAATAATTTTGTGATTGTGGGTCACCACAACATGGGTCACAGCGTTAGGAAGGGGGACAACCACTGCCCTAGAAGCTTTCAAGCCAGCTAGCCTGACATACAAGAACAAGAGATCCTGCCTTAGGCACAGTAGAAGGGAGAACCAACATCCAAGCCTGTTCTCTGACCTCCAGACATGTACACATGCACACCTACACACGAACAAAGGAATGAACATACACACATCATACACATAGATAAACACATGCATGGCCACACCATTATAAAAAGAGATTGAAACCATAGTAACTAGAGTCTCTGTGACCACAGCTCCAGGCACCAAGACAGTTGGCCAAAATGGAATACTACCCATAAAAGGACCAAGCAGTACAGAAGCAAGGTGAACTTGGGCCTTTTCTATTTCACTCAGTACAATTTGACATGCAAACATGCAAATCAAGATCTGTAATATTCCCACCCCCCCACCCCACCCCCACCCCACCCCCAAAAAGTTTCCATACGCTCCTCTCCTCTTGCTAGCTACACGGTCTTAGTTAAACTCTCTATTGGTGTCATGAAGCACCATGACTAAAAGCAACTTGAGAAGGAAAGGGTTTATTTCACCTTGCAGCTGACAACCCACTATGGAGGAGGGTCAGCTCAGGTACTCAAGGCAGGAACTGAAGCAGAGGCCATGAATCCAGTTAACTGTAAACTCTCAATCCTTCTGTCTCTGTCTCCAAGTGTGTGTAACCACCCCCATTCATACCATTAATGTGTTAAGGCTATTACAAATATAGTCATTGATACTTCAATAGACAGATAACCAAGGAAATGGATGAAATTTGTAAACAGAGGAAATTTGAAAAAGGAAGAAGATGCCATAAAGAGACAAAGGAGTTTATTACTTCATGCTCTGGAATCCCTTTATTTTGATTCAAAGCTCCTTGATCTTAAGTTTTCTGACCACAGTTCCAAGGAAATCGTTGTTCCAGTTTGCCACACTTTCCATATCTCCATTAAAATACCTGCACTGTATCCATGTGAGTTGTCTCTTTGCTATTGAATCCTTTAATATATGTTTCACGATTGTATTCAAACCTGTCTGATAACCCCAACATCTGGGCCTGCTTCTGTTTCCGTGGTTTCTTCCCCTCTTGGGTGTAGTCATTGTCTATTATTTCTTGGGGCTCACTACTACAGATTCTGTCTGTAAAATAACAGTTGAGACTGAAGTTAATGACACATGCTTCTAGTGAAATATCCCTTTTTTCCATGTAGCCTGTACCATGCAGAAGAAAAACCACATTTGGCTTTAGGCCTTTAAAGTTGGCAGATCACATGGATTCACTTTGTCCTGTCTGCTTAAAGTACTATCTAGCCACACAGGGCTAAACAGTGCATTAAGATGTTGCCTGTCAACTATCATGGTAATACATAATTTTAGCCCCAAGACTTGGAAGGCAGAGGTGGAGTACGTTCTCTGTGGGTTCAAGGTCAGCCTGATCTACATAAGAGTTCCAGACCAGCCGGGGCTACACAGTGAGACTTCTTGTCTCAACACAAAACAAGAGTGTCATCTGCCTCCTCCTTCCCTGCAGCAAGCATTTCTGCCCTTCCTGATCCCCAAGATGAATGTTATCTCAACTTTCACCCACTTTCTTTTTTTTTTTTCCTTTTTTTAATTTTATTTTTTTGCTTATTCACTTTATAACCCGTCCCAGTCACCCTTTCACCCACTTTCTAAAGTTCAGTGTCCCATCGTTTCTTATAACCTCAGCTAACTGATGGGTTTCTGAACGCTATGGTTTGTGCCTGTGGTGGTGGCCTAATGGGGAAAATGCTTGCTATACAAATGTGAGGACCAGAGTTTGAAAGCCCAGAACTGCTGCAAAGCTAGATGTGGTAGCATATGACTGTAACCCCAGTACTCTTGTAGCAAAGCTGTGGAGTAAGATACTTCTCAGAAGCCCCTAGGTCAAAGAGCCTGGTGTGTGGCAGAGGTAATCAAGGCAAAGACAAGCACCTGAGTTTGTCCTCTGACCTCCACACATGCATATTATGGCATGTGTACACGCCCATACACACACATGCACACACTGCAATGTAATTAAAATTTTTTTCTATTTTAAAAACTCAAAAGTCCAACAATAAGGAAACTATGAAGCAAGTCATGGCATCTCCTAATATTAAGGTAGTCAAACAGACTTTTAAGCATTCCTTGATAATTTGCAAAATTTCCTGAGATAAAGCATTAAATGAAATCTTCATAGTTCCACATCACAAGAAAAGCATGCTTTCAATCTCTGACGTACTATGTGCAAACAAAAAAAATATCAGGAAGAAATAAAAACTCATTACAGTCAGTTCTCGATATGGAATTACAAGGGAACGTCTGTTTTATTTACAAAGTTTCCTACTTTTCTGTATTTAAATTTTATTCCAGACTTGACAGAATAATTTCTGTCTCAGTATTTTCCTCTGCTATAACAGAACACTATATTGGGTGGGTTTTGCTTGTTTGCTTCTTTGTTTGTTTGTTTTGTTTGTTGAGACAGTGTCTCCTATAGCCAGTGATACTCAGATACACACACACACTTGTTGTGTAGCTGAGGATGACATTGGATTCTGATCCTCCTTCGTCCACCTCCCAAGTGTTTTGATTAAGGAAAGTGCCACCATGTCCAGGTTTAAGGTAGCTAGCCCACATGAGACACCCAGGGCTTTGCCCATGATAAACAAGCAATTTACCAAGTGAGCTACATCCCTATCCCTAGGTGGTGTGTTAAGGTGGGGAGTTTATTTAGCTTGTCATCTTGAAGGCTAGAAGTTTACACACATGGAACTCCCATTTGCAGAGGGATCTTGGCTTCCACCATGGCTTGAGAATGGGAGAGGGCAAATCATGCCCAGAAAGAGAAAGCATCAGGGCCAGCATGTGGGCATAGCTGCCCACTCCCTTCAGATCATAATCTCTTCCTGGGGGCTCTGCTCTGACACTCTTACCATCTTTCCCATATCTCACCTCCCAACACTGCCGTACTAGGAAGCTTCCACTGTAGAAACCATAGCAGTTGGATTCTTTGATTCTTTTAGAAAGCATATAAAGCCTACTGGAGAGACAGTTGGTTAATGTAGGACCGGAGTTTAATGCCTAGAACCCACAGTTGAGCTGCATATGGCAGTACGTGCCTGTAATCTCAATACTGAAGAGGAGAGGCAGAGACAGGAGAGATCCCTGGGGGCTCACTGGCCAGCCAGCTGAGCTGAGTTCTGGGACAGTGAGAAACCCTTACTTTAAAATGAAGATAGGGCCTTCAAGGTGTCAGGCAGGTAGGGTTCTGCTGCCAAGCTTGACAACCTGAATCCAAACCCCAGGATCCTCAAGATGAAAGAGTCTGTCTCTTTATTAAGGCTCCTTGTCTCTCTCAGCCTCACAGTGTGATAGCCCAGCTCTTTGTCATCACAGGAGAGGTGGAGCCATGCTGGTCTCCCAAGGTAAAGCCTGGACTTTGGCTGGCCTTGTGCTATAGTCACAAAGAATTCAAAGCAAGTAATAGGACAAGCCACTGGCTCACAACTTCCCTGGCACCTCCTTTCTGTATGTTCTGGTTACATAGAGGGTGGGTGGGGCGTGGCACAGCAAAGCTGAGAACATGGAAGAGGCTCACAGGTCCAGGGCATCAATACACACGGTGTGTGTTTCTATTCTTCAGTGTGAGTCGTGGGGATTGAAATCAGGTCATCAAACATGGTGGCAAGTGCCTGTACATAGAGTCATTTCATTGGCATTATTCTATAATATACTACTATTACTGTTGTTGTATGTAGGTATATATCTAATCAGGGGCACAGGCATGCCCTGGCACAGGTTGGAGGTCAAAGAACTTTGTGGAGTTAGGTCTCTCCTTTGCCCTTCGAGTGGGTTCTAGAGATGAAACTCGGATCCTCAACACTGTGCAGCAAGTGCCTCAGCACTGTGCCGATGCTGTGGGCCCCACACCTGGCTTTTAACCTGGTTCTTGGGAAGCTCAGGCCTCCTGCTTGTGCAGTAACCGCTCTGCCCTACTGGCTTTTTTTTTTAAGGTTTAATTAAACCTTTTGTTCCAAGCTAGCCATAGGCAGGCAAGCAGTAGGAAGGACTTGTAGAAAATTGGCACACTTGTTATAAGCAGGACATCCCATCAACACAATCAGAGCCTAGTGCAGATCAGTCCTATCTTTGGCACTAGTTACTTTGTGTCTTTTCAGTTCCATAAGATCCCAGACTTGTTACTTTGTGCCTTTTCTGCTCCTTAAAAATCCCATACTTGTTACTTTGTGTCTTTTCAGTTCCATATAATCCCATACTTGTTACTTTGTGCCTTTTCTGTGCCATAAAATCCCACATTTGTTATGTTATATCTTTTCAGTTCCATACAATTCCATACTTGTTACATTGTGTCTTATCTGCTGCATACAACCCAAGATATGTAGGTTTGTGCCTCCACAACTACCACTCAGGATACAAATCTTAATCCTTACTAACTATTGACCTGCTCTCGGCTCTTAAAGGGTTTAGAATATAAGTTGCCCTAGAACAGAGACAGATCAGCCAGTAAAGTGCTGTGTACGCTAACATGGAAAGCTGAGTTTGATCCTCCAACTCAGTGTGGTGGTACACATTTGTGACCCCAAGATGGGAAGGCAGGGACAGGCAGATAGGGCTCACTGGCTGACCATTCTAGCCAAATTGGTGAGTTCCAAATGAAAGTGAGATTCTAGTCTCAAAAATTAAGGGGAGAAATAGCTCAGTGGTAAAGAGCACTTGTTCAGTCATGAGGTCCAGTGTTCAGAGCCCAGCAGCCATGTTGGGTGAGCCACAAAGGTCAGTAACTTCAACTCCAAGGGATCTGACAGCTTCTTCTTGTACCCCCACACACGTACACATACATAGACACATGCACACATGTACACATAAAATAATTTTTAAGGAGGCCTGTCTCACATGTATAAGAACCTAGATTCAATCCTTAGTACTGCCATTAAAAAGAAATAAAATAAAGATACAGATGTTAGAGAGATGGTTCAGCAGTTAAGAGCACTGGCTGCTGTCCAGAAGACTGGTGTCCAATTCTCAGCACCTACGTGGTGGCTCACACTCACCTGTAACTTTAGTTCCAAGGGCTCCAACATCATCTTTACACCTATGCAGGCACCAGGCACACACATGGTGTGCAGATACACATGAGCACAAAACACACAAACATATATAATAAGTAAATAAAAGTTTAAACAATGTGATATAAATAGAATCATTCTGTGTGTAACATTTTAATGGCACCTCTCACTCTGTTTAATGCCATTAAGATGGTTCCAAGTTGTTACTTGTGGGGTTTGTCTGTCTCTCGGCTGTCTGTCTGTTTGTTTTTGTTAGAAATGGAGTTTCGCCAGCGGTGGTGGCACACGCCTTTAATCCAGCACTTGGGAGGCAGAGGCAGGTGGATTTCTGAGTTTGAGGCCAGCCTGGTCTACAGAGTGAGTTCCAGGACAGCCCGGGCTATACAGAGAAACCTGTCTCAAAAAAAAAAAAAAAAGAAAGAAAGAAATGGAGTTTCTCTGTGTAGCTCTGGCTGCCCTGGAATTCAATTTGTAGCCCAGGCTGCCTGCCTCTGCCTCTTGAGTGCTGGGATTAAAGGCATGTGCCACCACCACTGCCACCACAAACCCTACCCTCGGCCAGTATCAGTATTTTGTTCCTTTTCAGCTGTGTATAGTATTCCAATGTATAGACATACCACAGTTTGTTTAAAACCGTTCATTTTTTGGAGGATGAGATGCTCCCATCCATCATTTCTCTAGAACTCCTTCAGTCTCACTCTTGGTCTCTAGATGGACTTCAGTCATATAAATATTGGGTTTCCTTATTGTCTCCTTATCTCTGCGGCTTTGGTGGGTTGTTTTGGTTTGTTTTTTTCCTTAAATCTACTTCCTGTTATTCAGACTGTGAGGATTCTGTCATTTCATGGATTCCACCTTCTTCCATCTCCTTTTTTAGGTACAGTTTTATTTTGTTAATTTAAAATAATTTAATGCAGTATATTCTTTTTGTTGTCTTTCTTTCTTTTTATTTTCTTTCTTTCTTTCTTTCTTCTTTCTTTCTTTTTCTTTCTTTCTTTTTTTAAGACAGGGTTTCTCTGTGTAGCCCTGGCTGTCCTGGAACTCAGAAATCCACCTACCTCTGCCTCCCAAAGGTTGTGCCACCACTGCCCAGAAATGCAGTATATTCTAATCATGGTTCCCCTCCTCCAATTTCTCTCAGATCCTCCCTGCCTCCCCACCTATTCAACTCCACACCCTTTCTCAAAAACAAAAAAAAAACAAAAAACCCTGTGCTCCTCCCAAAACTCTCAACAACATAAAAATGGAAACCAAAATATACAAGCAAAAGACCAATAAAACAACAACAACAACAAATGCCTAAACAAAGCAAAATGAGACAAAAAGTCTACAAAAATGCCCTTGAGTTTTGTGTTGGCATCTCCTACTGGGCATAGGGCCATCCCTCAAGTGATTAATGCTTTCAGAGAAACTCCATTGGAGAAGAATCATAGTTCCTATGTCAGCAGGTATCAGTTGTAAATAGCTTCTTAGTTAGAGGTGGGAGCACATGTCCAGTTTCCTCTCTCAGTGCTGGGACCTCATCTAGCTTGAACCTGTGCAGGCTCTGTGCATGCAGCCGCTGTCTTTGTGAGTTCTTATGTGCATCAGCCCTGTTGTGCCTGGAGGACACCGGTTCCTCAGAGTCGGTCATCCCCTCTGGCTCTTACAATCTTTCTGCTTCCTCTTCTGCATTGCTCACCAGTCCTGAGGAGAGGGTTTGATGAAGCAGCCCCTTTAGGGCCGAGTGTTCCAAAGTCTCTCACTCTCTGCACATTGTCCAGCTATGAGGAGCTATGAGTATCCATGTAGTGCAAAGAAGACTCTGTGATGACGGCTGAGGGAGTCCCAGACTGGAGTGGTCACTGGGGTCCCAGCAGAAAGTGTTTCTGAGGATTGTCAACTGACACAAGGGAACAGTCATGAGCTAGCTAGCTAGAAGGGGAGGCTAAGAGGGTGTCTGCAGAGAAGAGCTAAGCTAGGTCCAGGAACAGTTTATATAACTCTATTTCTTTAATTCATTACTATTTCATGTGTGTATGTGTTGTGTGCATATGTGTGCATTTGCAGGAACAGTGTGGAGGTCAGAGGACCACCTGAGATGTTGGTCTTTGCTTTCTACCTTGTTAGAGACAGGTTCTAGTTCTTCATCACTATATGCATCTACTAGGCTAGGTGGCCCACAAGCTTCCAGAGATTTCTGTCTCCACCTCCACATCTCCCCGTAGGCAGGCTGGGATTACAAATGCATTCCACACATCCTGAAGGTGGCCATCTAGCCTTCCTGTTTGCAGAGCAAGAACCTTATCCACTCAGTAATCTCCAGGCGCGGTAGCTTCTATTTCTTGCCTACAACTTTTTCGATTTTTATAATGTGTTTCAAGAGAATGTCTAATTGCTTATTGAAGCATTTTTAGGACGGCTACTTGAAAATTCTTCCAGATAATTCCAACCCCTGACTTAACTGTGTGTTAGCATCAGCTGCATTTCTTCTCATGTTCAAGCAGTAGTTTTCCCAGTTTGGGGGACTAATGAGTGCCTGTTGTTATTGTTGTTGTGTCCCAGACATGTTTTCTATTATATTAAGATACAGGGAGTGCTGGTGTTTTTATTTCAGCAGCCAGTCCCCATGAGGCTGAGTAGGCAGGTCCCAGCCTGTATGGTGGGCTGTGGCTCTGTAAGAATTTCATTTCTGAAGTCTTTTCCTGCACTGACTTTGTCTGTGTGGTTTATCTGGTTCTTCTGGTATTACTGCTGGGGACTGTGGGCCAAATGAATCAGCTAGTCCTCCAGGAGGAGGAGGAATGTTCCAGCCAGTTGAGCTGAAGGGGCTTCGAGTGTAAGAAACAAACCCCTCACTCTCCAACCACGAGCTCAAGAAGCTAGCGAAAGGAAAACAGTTCATTCAACTCTGAAAAAAGGAACATCAACCTAGAGAAAAGGCAAAATCGGCTTTGAAAGCCCCTGATTGAGAAACCCCTGTCCCTTTCCCCATAGACTGGCTTTCCACAGAGTTACAATCTGAGCTCTTTTAGCATACCCTCCCCTTCCCCAAGTCCCCATTCTATTGGTTAAGGATGCAAAGCTTTAGCTAATGAATGTCCTGGGACTTGAGACTGCCCCCTTTTAAAAGAGTAGGCGCTGTCCTGAAAACACACTGCCTGCAATTTTCCATCTCTCAGAGTTCTGAGACAATCAGCTTCCAGGCACTTGTGAGGGAAGTGTAAGGGGAAAGAGCCTCCTGCTTATATCTGTGTTTCTTTAATGAGCCCTAAGCACACTTCAAGCTCACAATGGACCATACTGATTTACCTTTTGCACAGGCCAGGCCACTTTGAGTGTGTGTGTGTGTGTAGGGGTGGGGGTGCACTCTGCTGATGCCACCCAGTGATGACATGGGGAGACAGGGCTGGAACCTCAGGGAAAGGAAATTCCTCAATCTAGTCTGTTATCGCAACTCTTACCAGAAGGAAATGCAAGACTCACCTGGAATTCCCAACAGCATTGCTGGCCTATCGTGACAAGTACACACTTGACAGTCCATCTTGGGAGGTCACCTAGAGAGCTACACCTAGGAAAATATACCTAAGGAGTCATACCCAGAGAGGAGGTCCAGCCCACTTGACCCTCCTTCCTCTGCTGTTTTCCCAAGCCCCAGGTTTCAGATCCACTTCAGTATCCCTCCCACTTTCTATCTGCCTCCTTTGCCTGTCTCTGCCAAACAACACTCGGCAAAGAACAGCAGACTAGTCTAAACCACCTAGTCCTGACCAGAATCGGACCACAGCTTTGTTTGTGTCAACCTGTTCCCACCTGCCTAAGAGCCAATCCATTGTGATGGAGAGAAAACCTGACTCAACCTCACCGGGAGCCACCTGATCCAGTAATTGCTGGGGCTTTCTTTTGTGTCTTAGCTTTTGTTTATGAAAAGTTAAACTGACACAGATGTGGAGCAGGTGTTATCACAATGGGCTGTGCTCTCTCTCAATCCGTTCCCCTACCCCCACTCCAGCCAGAAGCCCATCAGATTTCCCAAAGCCCCAGGCCTCGGGGAAGATTTCTAGAAAACCTTAGAGGTCATATCTCCAAGATTCAGCAGACAACCGCCCACCTCTTTGGACAGTCTGGTGTCTACTTGCATGGCTGGAGGGCATTTGCGGTCTTTGAAGTTTCTAGACTTAGGGAATCTTACAGGACCAAGTGACGCAATAGGGAGCATATCCTTGGGTGTCCACAATTGGCACAGTGAGGCTTGGAACTACAAGAGATGGCAAGGGTACAGCAGCGGGTCTGAGAGTCTAGGTACAGCCCAGATTTGACTGTCATGGGATAACTTGCCCATGTACCTATAGCATCCATCCTGTCTTAGCCTAGATCTCTGATTTCTCATCCGCAATTGGGGCACAGTAGCCTCTGAGCCCTATCTCTGCACCAAAGATCTAGGATGCCTGGAGTGCCTGCTGGATCTTCCCTCCCAACCAAGGGACCATGTGCACAATTTCTGGACTTTCCTCAATGATGGCATAGGGGGCAACTGTAAGCTAAAATAAAGCCATTCTCCATTCCGGGCCATGCATCTACCAGGAGGCCTCTGCATCTCCACTCAGCTTAGTGGCCTTACCAGTGACTCAGTCCTAAGCTCTCACATCCATCAGGAAAGAGGAGATAAAGAGGCCCCACCCACAACACAGCCTGTGTAGCACTGACACGGCCAGCCTGTGAGGGCTGAAACAGTGGCTAACTCCTACCAAAGGGCCACTCTGCCACAAGATACACAGGGCTCTGAGCTGAGTGACCAGACCACCCATCCTTATTGCTGAAGACAGCCAGCCTATGCCTGACACCCTTTAGGAGCTGGCCACTTCCTGGTAGCCCCTGCTGGGACTGCCACTGCTACAAGATCTGTTAAAAGTACCATCCTGCCGGGCGGTGGTGGCGCAGCTTAATCCCAGGCTTGGAGGATGCAGAGGCAGGCGGATTCTGAGTTCGAGGCCAGCCTGGTCTACAGAGTGAGTTCCAGGACAGCCAGGCTACACAGAGAACCCTGTCTCGAAAACCATAAAAAAAAAAAAAAAAAAAAAGTACCATCCTTTGGCTGGTGGACAGTGCCCTGTTTCCTGAGTGTTGTGTGGATCATCAGCCTACACAAATGATTTTTTTTTTCTTTTTTGTTTTTTGTTTTTTTCGAGACAGGGTTTCTCTGTGTAGCTCAGGCTGTCCTGGAACTCACTCTGTAGACCAGGCTGGCCTCGAACTCAGAAATCCACCTGCCTCTGCCTCCCAAGTGCTGGGATTAAAGGTGTGTGCCACCACTGCCTGGCCAACGACTGATATTTTTCTTAGACTCAGAGTAGGTTGCCAGCCTTCCCCTCCAGTCCAAACTACTATGCACCCCTGGACCAGGCCCACTTCATCCGAAATCCTCTCCTTAGGGGAGAACAGTTTATGAAGGCAAGTGGCAAGAATGCTACTAAGCAATGGTAGAGGGTTTGCTTAGTAGACAAAACACTTGTCACCCAAGAACGAGGGCCCAAGTCCAATTTCTAGCAACCCCACAAAAAGCCCAGCATGGTGCATATGTTTATAAATCTGGCCCCAGAGTACAGCTAAGCAGATACTCTCCGGCCACCCAGCCCAGCTCCATCAGCAAGCTCCAAGTCCTGGTAAAAGACAGTGCCTCAAAAAGCACAGTGGATGCCCTTGGGGGAACAACCCTGGAGGCTGACTTCTGGCTTTCCTGTGCATGTACACACACATGCACATAAATGTAAATGCACCCCTTCCCACAGCCAAGATCTTGCTGAGGAAGACCCTCTCTGAAACACTGGCCCTCCCCTTAAAGCACCCTAGAGAACTGCCCTAAGAAAGCAGCTCCCACAGATCTCCATCCCAGCTGGCATTACCCTATCAAGCAACCATTGATGTCAGCAGAGATGAGCCTTTAGTCAGTCAGATAAGGGAGGGGCTCTGCTATCTCCCAGCAAGGGCAGCTCCCACAACTGGAGAGATGCAGTGTGTCACAAGTGAAGGAGGAGTCACATGCAGAAGACAAAGGAGGTGAGCTACTAGCAGCCACGTGGTGAATGAAGACTTATCAAGATGCTGAATGTTACCACCCTCACAGGGGTCAACCCTCCTCAGAGTCATGGATACTCCCTTGTGGCATAGATAGCCTCATACATCTTCCTAGACTGCCCACTATCCTCTCCCATGACTCCCCCTACCTCAGCTGGGTCAGGGCTCCTTCTGGAAAAAGAGAAGCCATGGCAGGAGGCCTGCCACACTCTCTCTAGCGGCAGGTCCTGGCAGATGTTCCAAGCAGAAATGACCAGCCAGGGTCTAGGGCCATGACTTAGCAGATAAACCACTGCTGTACATATATGAGGGCCAGAGTTTGGATCCCCAGAGCCCAAATAAAACCCAAGTGGGCATGGTGGACTGTCCATAATCACAGTTCTGAGAGGCAGAGAAAGGAGATGCCCAGGGCCAGGGATTATTAGCTAGATCAGCAAAACTCCAGGGACAGCAAGAGACCCTGACTCAGTAAATAAGACAGACATCAAGAAAGATATACAAGTTCTCATCCTCTGACCTTCACATACAAACACATACATGACCACTTACACACATATGTGAAAAATACAGACACACACATGTACAACACTCATAAATACATGCAAGTGAATGCATACACTCACAGACACACAAACCCTTTGGATAACAGTATGTCTGACCATGTCTCATCAAGCTATAGGACTCTGCCTTGCCCAGCCTGCCACTGTGGGATCCCCGGGTAGTCTCAGAGATGTGCTCTGGGAAGATGAGTTCAGCACTGGAAAGGTCAAGAGAAAGAGGGACCTGAAATGAGGTTTCCACTGCTGGATGCACAGCCAGCCAGGAAGGACCATAGTCCCTTTACAGAGCAGGCAACCTCTGGGCAGGGGAGATGAGTGATTCCTTGGGGGTGGCCTTCTTCAGAGTGGCACCAGCCTACAGGAGACTCTTCTTCAGACTCTTCAGTAAAGGAGGGGACAGTCTCAGGAGCTCCGGTGGCCACTTCAGGTCTGAGTTCTTCAATCCACTGGTAGTGGAGTATTTTTAGAGGACAACTAGATCGTGTATGCTCTCCATGGGTCTCAGCAGGCAGGCATTTGCAGGAGGGTATTACAAAGTTCTGGAGTAGGGGTCCACCTGGCACAGCACAATTCTGTCACGGGAGGGAAAGGAATAGGAGAAAAGGCTGTTTGGTAGAGGATGCTGGGGACTCCAAGAAAGTACCCTTCAGACCAGGCGACAACAGACGGTCCATGGAGCAGACGCGGTCTACGGGGACTGGTGGGCTCAGATTCCAAGAGAGTGGCCCAGCTCGACTCCCTTGGTCCCCACAGTAGCAGCTCTGGACTCAGCCCATTAGCCACGGCTTCACCAAGTCACCTTTAAAAGTTTGTCCTTAAGCTAAACCTCTCTCTGCTCCCTGCCTGCAGCCCCAGGGGAGGCTCTAAAGGCAACGTGACTGCCCCTCCACTCCTTCAGAAACAATGGGCAGACAGCCGACGGAGAACCAGTGAAGCAAGTGTGGAAAATCCCCCAATTTTACAATGTCAACTGCTGAACGAGGGAGCAGCCGGTGGCTGTGCCCCCGCGTGTCCGCCCGCGGGACTGCACGCCCGGGGATAGGGGGAGGAGGAGGGAGGAATTGATCTCTTGGTTCTCAGACTTTAAGGACACATGATGGGTAGGGAACTATGTTAGCTGGCTTAATCTTTTCTCCAACAGAAGTATGGTAACACGTTTTCATTCACATCCTGCCACTAGCCAGTCCTTTTCTTTTTTTCTCCGTATTTAGCTCAAGCTCTGAAGTATGCAGTCTGAAGACAAAGGTAGGGACAAAGTAGACGCAAAGACTGAGGCTGGGTACTCCCTCCAGCAAACATTTATAGGGGTTTCTCCTTTTCGTGTGCACTCCTAGGATTATGGAGGAGCCTTGGCTACCAGGGAGAGAAGAGGAATAGCAAATAAAACCCTCACCTAGTCCCGGTGACAGCCAGGCCTCCATCATCAGTTCAAGGGCAATCCACAGCAAACCCTAGGTGTCACATTTCTGCCAGTTTTTCAAGGGGAAGAGCCTGGTGAAACCTGGCTAGTCAGGCTGCAAAGCCTCACTCCTTGATCTAAGACGGGGGGGTGGGGAGGGGGAGACAATTTGACTTCCGGTAGTTCCATTCACCAATTGCCTCAGGAGTATCAAGCTGTACCTGCCGGGCTTATTATAAATAGGGAGAGTGGGTAAAACCTCTGTGAGATTTAGGAAAGAAAGGGCTTCCTGGCTAAGGAGGAGGGTTCTTCAACTGTTCTGGCAAGAATGAAGTTTGAAGAAGCCAATGAGATGTTGTCGATCTCTGAGCCTGTGTGTTATGGCTACCTCTGCAGTTTGTCACAGGGACAGCTACCCACTGGGTACCTATACCAGACTCTTTCTGCCCTCATCAGGTTTCTAGTTTTCCCTTTGTGGGCAGTCAAGCATAGGTGGGTCTCTCTTGAATGCTCTGGGGCTACTTGGCAATAAAGACCATTGTAGTGACCCTCTGCTTTTTCCTCTGGCCTGGGAACAGAGATGAACACAGGCTGGGCAAAGTCAGAGCACTGGAAGGGGCTCCACACAGCCCAGGAACAGCAGAGTGAGAAGAAGGGTTTGTCTGGCTCTGGAGATCTGCCCTAGACCTTTTAGCTTTTGTAAAATGGTTATTCTAGCTTGTGCTTGCAAGGTTTGCTAGTGGAATTGGAAATAACATTATCTGCTATGCCTGGTACTGGAGCAGTTCTGTTTGGGATTGGTCTCTTGGTAGATCCCTAGTGTCGAGCAAAAATATCAGATGGGTTAGCTTGCAGCTATGCCCTGTAAGTCTGGACTGCTGTCAAGCAAATCCCATGCAGGAATACTGCCCTGGTCAGCTATAGTCTCACCAAGGACACCTGCTGCCTTGGCTTCTAGGTCATTATGTAGTGTGTTCAGGGCCATGTGGCCATCTGACCATAGTGGTAACTTCTTCAGTCTGTCTGCAAAACATGTTCTCTCTCTCTCTCTCTCTCTCTCTCTCTCTCTCTCTCTCTCCTCCTCTGTGTGTGTGTGTGTGTGTGTGTTATGTGTGTAGGACAGAGGACAATGGACGACCTTGGATTTTGTCCTTTGAGATGCGCCCACCTTAGTTTTGAGACAGTGTCTCACATTGACCTGCTACCATATAGGCTAGGCTGGCTGGCTGGCAGGGCCCAGGGATCTGTTTGTCTCTTCTTCCCCAGCAAAGTCCTGGACTTGCAAACATATGCCAAGCATGCTTGGTATTTTAAACCTGAGTCCTGGGTACCGAACCCAGGTCCTTATTCATGCATGGCAAGCACTTTACGAGCTGAGCCCAGTTTCTTCGTGTCCCTGACAAATTGGATTTGAGTGTATTTGCACTTTCTCCTGTTCTCCCACTTTGGGAGGGTTTTGTCGTCGTTTGCTCTTATTTTCAAGTCTCCTCCTCCTCCTCCTCCTCCTCCTCCTCCTCCTCCCTCCTCCTCCTCCTCCTCCTTCTTTTTCGACATGCAATAAATGCTTTGGAGCCTTACTGCCATCCCCTCTCCCTCTCCACTTTTTGACTCACCCCTTAGACCCAGGGCTTTACTGGAGGGGGTGGGGCCAGAGGGGTACTTGATGTGAGCACCTGAGCCTGGCCTGGCAGCAGGAGTGCCTCCCAGAGGCTACTCTGGCCTGAATCCAAGCTCCCAAGCCCCTCCCAGATGCCCTAGGGTGTGGAATTCTGGACAGATTATTTCACTCCTCATCTCCAGTTGCTCACGCGGCCTAAGTTTAGCTAGGGGCCCCTTATAGAGTACAACACGGGGTGGCAGGACCTTCCAGATGCCATAGGCTGCATGGAGCTACTACTAGAGCCTCCAACTTGCAAGTTAGGGCCCAGGCGGCACTTCACTGCAAGTATAGCACCAATCAAGGCTGCAGGTCCTACTGCCAACCTAAAAAAAAATAAAAAATCACGAAGGTTGGAATTTAATTTTTTTCTATTGTTGGTTCAATTTTGTAACTTTTTTTTGTGGGGGGAGAGGATATGACCAGGATCAAAACAATGCACACTAGGGGAGAGGGATAAATAAAGCCAGTCCTCCGGCCTCTGCACACATTTCGGCTTATCTTCTTCACTGGGGGCTTTGGGTCATTGTCCCAGTGCCGCCAGGGGAATGGTAATATCCACGTAAGAGCTGAATTCATGCTCTCAACCTCTCTTCTCTTCCCCACCCTTACTGGTAGCCCCAAACCGCAGGGTGGCCCCGACTCCCGGCGCTCTCGAACTTGGAACTTCGGTGTGAAGGTCAAAGCCTCCGTATACCCGTGGGAGAGAGCTTAGGTGACACAAACTACCATGACCAGAGAAGGTGAAAAAAACTCGGGATCCCAAACCCAAGACCAACCCAAAAGAGCCAACCACTCCTGGGCTCGGAACAACCCAGTCGCCACCCACAGGTCTGCGAGCTGGAACCAATGCCCTTTCCGTAGCGATCGGCGTTGACAGTGTGAGAGACACGCGACCCGGCGCCCAGCACTGGCCTGTGCCTGGGCCTCCTCCAGCCCCGCCCCTCCCCCAGGGCGCTCCAGAGGCGGAGCGGAGGATCGGGGCGGGCGGCGACAGCAAGAGGCGCCGCGAGGGCGGGCCGGGGGCGGGGCGGGCGGAGCCGCGACGGACTGCGGAGACGCGGCGGCGCACGGGGCGGTGCAGAGCGTTCTCGGCGCTGGGCTTTGCGGGCGGGTGCGGGCGCGCGCGGCTGCGGGGCGCTGTGGCGGGGGCCGGGCTGTACGCTAGCCGAGCCGGGGATCGGGGCCGGGAGCAGCCACGCGCCGCCGAGGCCCGGGCCCGCGACGCTGCTCACAGCCTGGGCGCCGAGTAGCCGGGCCGGGCCGGAGCGCGGGCGGCGGTGGCGGCGGCGGTGGCGGAGCAGCTGCGCCCCCCGCCCTCCCAGGCCCGGCGCCCGGGCCGCTGGCGATGGTGACACATGCGGCGGCGGCGCGCCGGCGGCAGGACCATGGTTGAGCGCGCCAGCAAGTTCGTGCTGGTGGTGGCGGGCTCGGCGTGCTTCATGCTCATCCTCTATCAGTACGCGGGCCCGGGGCTGAGTCTGGGCGCGCCCGGTGGCCGCGCGCCCCCCGACGACCTGGATCTCTTCCCCACGCCGGACCCACATTACGAGAAAAAGTACTACTTCCCGGTGCGCGAGCTGGAGCGCTCGCTGCGCTTCGACATGAAGGGCGACGACGTGATCGTCTTCCTGCACATCCAGAAGACCGGCGGCACCACCTTCGGCCGCCACCTAGTGCAGAACGTGCGCCTCGAGGTGCCCTGCGACTGTCGCCCGGGCCAGAAGAAGTGCACCTGCTATCGGCCCAATCGCCGCGAGACCTGGCTCTTCTCTCGCTTCTCCACGGGCTGGAGCTGCGGGCTGCACGCTGACTGGACCGAACTCACCAACTGTGTGCCCGGTGTGCTAGACCGCCGCGACCCAGCAGGTCTGCGTTCGCCCAGGTGAGCGCCCGCTGCGGGCGAGTGTAATGGCGCGGGGGGGGTACCCCTAAACCCCGGGCCAGATCTGCCTTCTTTACTCTCTTGGGGCCACTTCCGATCTGCGGGATCCCAGGGTCCCCATCTCATCTGTCCCTGCAGCTGCCACTCCTGACCTCTGATCCCTTCCCTTTTCTGTGCTTCTCCTCACCACTGGCCTCTCTGCGCAGTGCCCAGACTTCCTCCTGGGTCGCTGCCCGCTGCTCTCTCTCCAACCCACCTGCGGTGCACTGCCGGCTAGCCTGAGAGATAAACCTCGGGAACTAAAGGTCCAGGGTTGGCTCTAGAGGCAGAAAAACAGGTGTGTCTGTGTGTGTGTGTAGCCCGTACCTGTCTAGTGCTAAAAGTGGAGCAAGAGAAACGAGGTTCCTCTTCCTCGGCACCTGTGGTATCTCCAGGCCCTCCAGTGCCTGCCAACCTGGGGAGGAGCTGCCAGGAAAGGGGTGGGCTCTGCCTGCCGGTGTGTGCAGGTAGAACAAAGGCCCGTGTGACTCGCGCTGAAGACGGAGAGAAGGCAAGCACTACCTGGCCTCCCCAGTCACAAAAGTGGAACAAAAGCCTCCAGTTGGGGACTGCCTTCCCTAGAAATCTATCCACCAGCCAGATTAGGGATAGCTGAGACAGTCAAAGCTACTTGTGCAGCCAGGGACCTTCCAGGAAGGCCCTTCATTCTCCTCCTCGTCTGGGGGATGTGGATGAGGGCCAGCCCCGGTGAAAGCACTTTGTAAAGTTGAGATTGCAGCCCTGTTTCTGCTGTGCCCACTAGTCCTTCTGAGATTATCTTCCCCTTACCCCGCCCCAGCCCACCCCACCCCAGGAATTAGGGCTTCTTGCCTGCCTTTGTTTCTCTTCCCATATTTACTGTAGGACTGAATTTACAGATGAGCTAGGAAGTGGGCGTGGGCAAGTCGACTGAAGTCGCTATTTTCTTTGGTACTAACCCAAAGGTGGGGCAGAAAGGTGCTGGCTCTCCGGTGGGGTTGGGATCCTCCAGGGTCCAACCAGCCTGGAACTGTTTGTGGCCCGCAGCACAGCTTCCCTTACAGTCCCGAGGATTCATTTCCCAAACTGCCTGGACACTAGGATGCTAGAGTCGGGTGATAGATATATATTCTGCACCCACCCCTAGCAGTGCTCAGTCTCAATGGAGGTATTCCATGGCCCTAATCTGGACCTAGAATTTCTTTCCAGGCCCTTGAAACTGCTTCCTGTCCACATTAGCTCTGCTGTGCACACATACATGTTTCAGTTACAGGACTCATCCGATGGTTCAACCATGCTATGCTAGAGTCTGGGTCTAGCCATAGCAGCTGTCCACTGGTCCACCAGTCAAGGCTGTGGGTGCCCAGTGCTGGGCACACCCCAGCAGGCTCAGGGAAGCCCTCTCTGTCTGCAGGATGTGGGGCTTGTGACAGTGGGCATCCTAATTATAGGAGATCCAGTCAAACTGTGCATGGTGCTCTTAGGGCTATAGAGAGGCCAGCGCTTTGGGGTGAGCCTACCCCTTATGGACCACATTGGCTACAGCTTGTAACCAGGGTGCTCTTCTTGCAGCCCTTTGGGTTCCCAGATTGAAGGACCCTGGTGCCCTTGGCTAGTTTATCAGAGGCTTTGGAGGCCTCATGGCTATGAATGGAAGGAATCAGGGGAGGTGGGTGGCCCCAGATGCTGCTCACAGAGCCTCGACTGCCTGCAGGATGCAAAATGCAGGACGGACTGCTGAGCCCCAGCCAGGAAGTTGCTGACTCAGCAACAGTGGGCTAGGTCGGGGAGGGGCCTCTAGGGCCCTTGGTTCCAAAGCTTCTAACTCTGCCACCCAATAGGTGACACTGGGTTCCTCTGTTACTCTCTTCACTGTATTCCATTTGTTTCTTTCTTAGGCACTAGGTATATAGCTTTTTTTCCCCCAAAACAAACCTAAGAGACTTTTATGTATTGAATTCCTGCTGCACCTGAGTTCCCCAGCTGAGCCCTATCCCTGGCAAAAGCTGTACTCTCATCGGCCTAGGGACCTCGTCGCTGTCAGGGTTGACGGGCATGATGGCTGGTGTTAGGTGGCATTCACTGTCACCCTTTAAAGCCTGTTCCCTCCCCAGGCTCCTTGCAAACTAGGGTAGCCCTTCCCTTTCTCGTCTCTCTGCCCTCAGGGTATGGTAGAGCTTGAATACATGACCCTCCCCAGCTCCCAACCTCCCCATGGCACATCTGCCTGTGGCTGCTATGAACTGGGCACACATCTGGGTGACATAGGTCCCCCACTCCTTCCTAGGTTTGTAACTTACATCGTCGTTGGTACTTCCTGCCTCGGTAGGGGAACAGGTGTGTGAGCAAAGCATTGGAGGTTTCTGTGGCCTCTGTCTGCTACAGATGTCTCACATCTGCTAGCATAAGCCTGTGTGTTTACAAGACCAGTCTGGAGAGACAGAAGGCTTGCTGGCTGGCCTTGGACAGATGGAGCCGCCAGGGGATGAGCATCACCAAGGACCATTGGCACCTGGGCCAGCTCTAGTCTGACAGTGTGACTATCTGGGTCAGAGAACCCTAACCCTGAGGGATACAACATGCCCCAGGGGGTCAGTGAAGCTCACAGTTGGTAGCTATGGGCTCAGTTTGGTGACATCATTGACAGGTAGGGGTGGGAGGTTTGGGTGCCATTTTGGGGTGATACCAGCAGTCCAGACCTTCTGGATCTAGAGTCCTCCAGGGTCCGGTAGCAAGGAAGAGGAGGAGTCTGGCATTATAGTAAGAGACCCTGAGTCTCTCACATGTCCCCTTCCGTTGTACTGATGATTTTTTGTGACTGAGCAAGAAGAAGCCCATATTCCCCTCCCATGGTTTTGCGTATGTTGGGCATCTGGGAAACTTCAGTCTGTGGCAACTACAGGCGGGCAGGCCCTCTGTGTACCCACTCTTAGCTGCCACGTGATAGAATGGGAGCTTTTCTCTTCATTTCTGTAAGGAAGTGTCAAGTCGACACTCCTGTGTGCAAATATTTTGCACAGCTTCAATTTCCTTTGGAAATTCCTCTGAGGGGGTATCTGAATGCTTTGCAGCTCTGGAGAGCGTCCACATTAGTTTGTTTATTCTTGGGACAGCCTTGCTTTGTGCTTTCTAGCCTGTGCCATCAGAGTACCCTTCCCAGCTGCCACCTCCCTAGGATCACGATTGTGGTTTTTAAAAGTTTTCTTGGCTAGAATGCAGCTGTGTTGATAGAGTGCTGGCCTAGCATGCAGGAGGCCCTAAGTTCTATCCCCACTACAGTATCAAGCCAGATGTGGAGGCTATTCCTACTTCCAGCACTCCAGGAGTGGGAGCAGCAAGGTCAGAGGTCAGGGTCATCCTTGGCTATGTAGTGAATTCCAGCCTGTGCTACATGAGACTGTGTCCAAAAACAACAGTAACAAAGTTTTTCTTTTCCTTTAAAAGGTAGGCCCCAACTTGGAAACCACTTTTATTTTTTAAATAGGAAGAGAAAAACTATTATTACATTTTACTTATTGTATGTGTGCGCATGTGTGCGTGCATGCATGTATGTGTGTGCATGAGTGTATTGCATGTGCCTGCCATGGCTGTGCATCAGAGGGTAGAGAACAACTTCCGGAAGTCAGTTTTCTCCTTCCACCATGTGGGGTCAAGCAATCAGGCTTCAGGTTTTATGGCAGGCATCTTTTATCTACAGAACCATTCTTCTTACTGGTTCCCCAACATTTGTTTGTTTTGTTTGTTTGTTTTGTTGGTTTTTTTTTTTTTTTTTTTTTGGTTTTTTTTTTTTGGTTTTTCGAGACAGGGTTTCTCTGTGTAGCCCTAGCTGTCCTGGAACTCACTCTGTAGACCAGGCTGGCCTTGAACTCTGAAATCCATCTGCCTCTGCCTCCCAAGTGCTGGGATTAAAGGCATGCGCCACCACCACCCGGCTGTTTTGTGTTTTTTAGTGAACACAAAGTACTTTTTTATTGTAAAACCCCACCTTACTCATACCTTTGAGCTGCACAACCTTGTAGGGAACAGGACATGGCTGTGTCCTGTCACCCCAATTGTCACCCTACCTGCTTAGGGATGTGTACAGCAAGAGTCAAAGGACAGACTGAGGTGCTGGAGCACTTGTCCAGAGCTCTTGGTGATCATCTCAGTTGGCCCTGTGGCTTGCTGACAGTTCTATCCACAACGTGAAAATTTTGATGTTTTGGCTCTTTAAGAGGTAGAGCCTAGGTGATTTGGTTATTTGAGGACACCTTTCTGAAAAAGATAGGGAGATCCCAGCTAGTTCTTGAAAGAGTGAATTTGGGCCTCTCTATGGATCTCTGTGGCTTCCTGCCAGCCATGAAACTTCAATTGCACACGATCCTGCCATGATGTCATCTCTGCACAAGGCCCTCCCTAAATCCGAGCTGCGGCTGACATCATGTCCTTGAACCTCTAAAAACCGAGTTAGTCAACTTTGCTTTGGAAAGTACCCAGCCCCGATTTCATTACAGCAGTAGGACACAGCGTGAGATAGTCCTCAACGCTAAAGCAGCTGTGTGAACACTGGCCTATTTAAACTCATCAGAGTGCCTAAACCTGGATGGCCTGGGGGCAGCATTTGGATATCTGTCCATCCCAATCCCTGTGCCTCAACCAGCTCTCTACTGCCTCCTGCTCCTGAGACTGATGGTCCCTGAGTATGAAAGGCAGCTATAGATTCAGGCTGTATAGGCTTTCCATACCTAGGCTGAAATGTACAATTATGCTTGAAACTTGAGTCATCCAGCTTACTAGAAACCACCCGACAGCCTTCACCCATAGCTGCAGGGCAGGAATCAAACCTTGTCCGCTTGGCTGTGAAAAGGGAACACCATACCAGCGAGGTCTGCTGATAGCCCGCTGAGACC
This sequence comes from Mastomys natalensis, assembly GCA_021653895.1. Lineage (NCBI taxonomy): Eukaryota > Metazoa > Chordata > Mammalia > Rodentia > Muridae > Mastomys > Mastomys natalensis. The sequence continues at coordinate 1,206,087 of JAJTUV010000404.1, read as the reverse complement.
AGCCGCAGTGGCACATGGCAGCTTCCAGTAGTCTCCCTGCATGGCTGGATTGTTCTCCAGTGACTCCTTAGCACTAGGCTGCCCACTCCACCAGTATCCTGAGAAGGGCAGACGGGGTAAGAGGCAGTTGTGAGACTGTGGCCAACCTATCTCTGTCTGCTTGACACTCTGCACATGAGTGGGGAAGCCGGAAGTCAGGTACCTTTCCACCTTTCCTCTGTTGTCCCCAATGCAAAGGACTCGAGAGGTGTTTCCAGAGTAGACATGAAGCCATAGAGAGAGTCGGAAGGGACTGTCACCAGGGCTCCCCACTTACCTAGTATGTTTGAAAAGAGTAAAGCACAAGAGACCGTGTTTTGGAGAACATTTAGAGAGGGGCTGGTCAGTTCATCAGGCCAGACTCCAAACTGAAGCTTTGAAGAGTACCACCCAGGCTCTCCCTACCCACTGAATAACTGTATGCTCTGGGGGTGGGTACTGCTGTACCCCCTCCCCCATTTCAGGAACTATCAACCAGGTCATATGACTTTTATGTCTTTCATCTTTTAAGACTTTTTTTTTTCTTTTGGGGAACTCAGCTGCCTTCTTCTCTTCCAAGTAAGACTGTTATTTTTGCTTTTGTGTTGAAGGGAGAGTATATTTTAGACTAGGGTTTGAGGGGAGGAGGACTAAGGTCAAGGCACACTGACCAGTAGAGGTTACAAGGAGCCAATGGGAAGTGATGTGGGCAGCAGTGTAGGCTTTTGCCCTCTTGAACCAGGTAAGGTTCAGGCATGTTGCCAAAAGCTAGCGACAGGGATGACTAGGGGCCAGACACATACCTAGAGATAGCCTAAGTGGAGAGAGATAGCCCAGGTGTTAGTGTCTCATCTACCTTAGAATTCAGGCCTGTCATCTGCTGACTGTTGAACTCTTAGCCTTGCGTGTCCCAGAATAAAATGCCCCTTCCTGCTTTAGTATTGTCCCAAGTCCCCTGAGTACAGAGTCTGTCACTTTGTAGAAACAATATGTACATTTCCACACACAGGAGAGAGCTAAAAGCCAAGTCTGTGGAAAGACAAGACTCTCCAGCTTCCAGATAGTGCCCACTGGAGACAGTCAAACCTGGCTTGGATAAGCCTTCTCCCCTCTACACTGGCCCCTCTGAGGCCAGGCCCATTCTGTGGACACTGGGAGCTTGGCTAAAGGCACGAGTCTACACACCTATTATCCATGAAACTTGTCACATTGAGGAGGCTTTTCTACCCTCTATGGCTGGCTCATGCTCTGCTAGAGATACTGTCCACTTTTGGAGGCCCCACCCTATTCCCAGCTTCCCCGGGTTATTCATTCATTGACTGCACTGCAGACTTTGGCCTGGGCAGCCTGTCACAGGAGAAAAAACCCCAAGTTCCAGGAATGTTCAGATCCTCCATACACAAGGGGCTGTGTACCAGAGGAGGGAATACACAGTAACCTGCCTGACTGTTCATGTCCTCAGGGCATGTGTTCTGTAGGGTTCCAAAGCTGGATCCTCAAAACTAGAGGGAGCCTCTAAGCCAGCCTCTTCTGCCTAGTGACGAGAGCCAGTGACTCTGGGACTCAGTAAACACATCTCCATTTTTGTGGTCGAGATGTCTTATCCACCATTGGGGTCTAAAGAGGGACCAATGACCTCATGGTGCCTCCAGCTTGAGATTGTACCCACGTATCGTGGAAGCCATAGCCAGTTACAACCCCTTGAGTTCCACAGTCTGCCAACAGGGAGGGTCTAGCTCCCCATCTGGAAAGCAGGCTGTCTGTGGCACCACGGTGGGCATGGCTGAGCAGGGCCTTGCACATCTGCATGGAGCTTTGGAGAGAAGCCATTCCCCACAGCCGGCATCTGGCCCAGCTTTGAAGGCCATGAGCCATGCAACTGCTTCTATTTGTTTACATGGAATGTTAAAAGGCCCAGCAGCGGGGACATCAGAACAAATCAGTAGTTGTCTGAAAAGATAATAAATGGACGGATTAAACTGGGAATTAACGGTTTACAGAACTGTAAAGTACAGAGGTCAGCGGCCAAAGTCATCTACACCCCTGGTCATGAACGGGAGCGAGCTCCTTCCCTCTCATGGTCAGGCTACTCCAGCATAAGTTTCTCCGCCAGCCTGCCAGGCCACTCCACAGAAACTGTGCTTGCCCCAGGGACCCTGCCATGCCTGCATCTGAACAGTGTAGGCTTCAGTTTGGCTGCTCCCTGCCTGGACCACTGAAGCCTCATTTTCTGTCTCCCTCGAGGAACGGAGAGAGTCCCATCAGGGGTCAGGTGATAAGCTCGATTCAGTCCAGCGGGGCAGGTAAGGACAGGAAGTACTGTGACTACCCAACAGCAAGGAAGCCAGCTCAGGAGAGCAGGAGCTGGGTTGGGAAGCATCTTACAGGGTCACACTGAGGCAACATCAAGTAGGTGAGCGGCCCAAAGGTGGTCTAACCAAGTACAATCCCGGCTTCTCTTCATGGGCTTTGGAACATCTGTAGAGATGTCTCCCCTTCTTTAAATGGTCACTTTGACTGTGTCTGCCACAGGGGTACAGATCAGGACCTCCACACACAGTTCCCCCATAGGCCCCTGTCTCTTCAAGAGGTTATAAGGAATCTTGTCACTTCTGGGAATAGAAAAAAGGCACCTCCAGATCCAGGTCTCGACTTTACTCCATGAACTGGTGAGCGCCGAGTATTCCAAGTTGTCCTTGAACTCCTTAGAGGATGGTCTTGAACTGATGTGCCCTCTGATTGTTGAGATTAGAGACATAACACTGCCACTGCCATGCATGGCTTTCAGTGGTGGGGATTGAACTCAGGCCTCTGCGCCAGACAAGTACTCTGTCACCTGAGCTACATCCCAGCCAATGTGAAGACAGGCATAGAGAGCCTGGGTCTGCAGATCTTCCCTCTGTTCCTCGAGATGCTTAATGGACCTCAGGAACTGAGGGGCACACAGGGCAGGAAGGGCGACTATGCCATGGGGCATGTTCCTTGGATTGGGTCAAGCCTGGCTCTAATCACACAAGGGCACAGTGGAGAGTCTTGGGGCAGGGGTGAGATGCTTAATGGACCTACAGGAACGACTACAGGAATGAGGGCACAGGGCAGAGGCGACTATCCCTGGGGCATTTCCTTGGATATGGCATTGGTCAAGCTGGCTCTAATCACAGTGGAGAGTCTTGGGGCAGGAGGACATTCACAGCTACCTCATTGTACACTAGGTAAAGCTTTCACATCTGCCCAGCTGTTGTCTGCAATTTCTCCTATCTTCTTTTTGGTTTCGAGACAGGGTTTCTCTGTGTACCTGGCTGTCCTGGAACTCACTCTGTAGACCAGGCGGCCTCGAACTCAGAATCCGCCTGTCTCTGCCTCCCAAGTGCTGGATTAAAGGCGTGCGCCACCACCGCCCGCTTTCCCCTATCTTCTTTTTACTTCTTTTTACTACCTTAGCACCTAGGCTGCAACTCTCTTAACCAGTACACTAAGCTGTTTCAATGTTGCAAACTTTCTAGGCCCTGTATCCATTTGTACAGCTTCCTGAAGCCCACGGTCTGCGCTCAGCCTATCTCTGAGATGTATCCTTGCTGTCCGTGACATGCATATTTAATCCAGCCACCTCCCAGTTCAGCCCCCGTGGCTGTCTAGACACAGCTCCTGTTTTCTCGGCTTTGTTCTGTAAGCAGCCTGGAGGGAGCTTCATTCATGTTGCCTGCCACAGTGCAGCTTATTAAAACTGCACCTGGTCCTATAGACCTCATCCAGTAAGTCAGAGTATTCCATTCTCAGCCCAGAGCAGGCCCTACAGACTAGGAGTGTACTTTATCTGCTATGACATTAGTGTGTGTGACCTTGGGGCTCATATGTTTTCTCTGCCTGTGACTTGTTTGTGTCTTTGGCCTTGGTTTCCCTCTGTGGGGTCGTTTATCCTCTTCCTGTTGGCTGGTAGGGTCCTCTGTGTGTCTTAAGGCCAAGTTCCATGGGTGATCTGCCCAGCAGATATCATCTCCTGCGTGCGCATCCACCTTTAACCTGGCTCTAGGCTTGTGCCTTACACAGGTACCTGCAGTAGGTAGAGGCCAAGCCAGCCCTCTGTCCTGTTGCTGGGACCTTGCTGATGGAGGCAGTCTCAGTCATAGGCTTAGATAACCAAGGGAGTGGGCAGATGATGATCTTATTACTGTCTTCCCAGCAATGTGGATACTCCAAGGCTGCCTTCAAAAGTATTCAGCAGGGCCCAGATGCATAAGCTGAGTCCAGGAAGGCCAAGTAAGCCAGCAGGGTCTACTGCTGCAGGCACCATTTATCAGGTTCTCTGAAAGACTAAGTTGGAAGAAAGGACCTTACAGCTAAAACCAGAGCCTGGAGCTGCTGCTTGGAAAATCCAGGTTCCATCTCTATGCATAGAAAGGTAGGCCTAAAAGGCCTATCCATGTTACCCACACCCTGACTAGGATACTGCTTGTCTTCATCTGGTACCTGGCCCTGCTCTCCTCCCCATCCATGGGCAGCACCATCTGCTGCAGCCACACCTAGGACTGGCCCCTGCATGATGCTGCTTTGTGACCGAAGCTCCTGGCACCACCCTCCCAGAAGAGGAGCTTATCACGGGTGCCCCTCCTCCCCCCATGCTCCAGCCTCTGATGCCTCACTCCACAAGCCTGGGACAAGAGATCCTGACAAAGCGGCCCCCCTGAGTCTCTTTCTGACTGAAAATTAGAACACTTCGGGGCTCGCAGAGCCCAGGGGACAAATGTACACAGTTGCTTCTAGCTCCTGGGCAGCAAAGGAGAACATCTCCCTCCAAGTCAGCACTAAAACTCCCATGTAAATATTTACCTCTCTGGAGCTTTGGTGTCCTTGGGAAACAGACTGGAGGCACTGAGTTTTGGTGTTGACATCACCATGGTGAGAGTTGAGGTGGATGACCTTTCAAGCAGGGAAATTGGGGGTATAGGATATAGTATGAGTTTTCCTGAATCCTAGACCTCAGGGACAAGCACTTCTAGAAATGGGGGACTTGGGAAGGCACCAAAGAAGGACACTGTAGGGGAACCAAGGCAGAGAGGCTTTGTCTAGACAGATGGTAACTGTGACCCACAAAAACACTCACTCGGTACCAGACTTACTTCATCCAACTAGGAGCCCCATTCTGCAGACAGTATCCTGAGGAACAGAGAGCCTAAATAAATTGCCACATAAGGTCACCCATGCAGAGCCGAAAGCTTGTGGTTCCAAAGTCCTCTATATCCCCTACCCATCCTCAATGACAGATAGCGAGGTGGCCTCCCTACCAGGGGATCTAGGAGTGGCTCCTGCCAGGGTCTGAGATTACCATACTGTCTGTCTGTGATAGGGACAAATGTGGCCGGTCGTGGCAAGGTTGTCAGAAGCCTGGTTGGAGGTTCCTGACTGACTACCAGGTTCCCAAAGAGTCTAGCTAAATGAATAACTGCCCCAGTTCATTAGGTGTGACATGGTGACTCCCTAGAGATCAAAGTCAGGGATGGAGTGAGCAGATAATCTCCCTAAGTTATCTAGAGGCCTTTTTAAGTATATATAGTTTTTAAAGATTTCTTCTTATGTTTTATTTATGTATATGATGTGTGTGTTTCTGTGTGTGTATGCCAGGTACGTGTGGGTGGGTTTGGAGGCCAGACCTTAGAGAAGGCACTGGGTCTCCTGGATCTGGAGTTACTGGTGGTTATGAACCACCCGTTGTGGATACTAAGAATGAAACTCAGATCTTCTGCAAGAGCAGCAAAGGGCCTTACTTCCTGAGCTCTCCCTAGCTTCTGGCTTAATTTTTAATCTAATTAGGTGTGGCCTATGGAGGTCAAATACAAATGGTTACTCCTTCCACCATGTGGGGTTCAGGAATCAAACTCAGGTGGTCAGGCTCTGTGGAAAGTTTACCTGCTGAGTCACCTTGGTAGCCTGAGTCTAGAGGCGTCTGTGGAAAGAGAGGCCCTGCCAGGCAGATGTGGGAGAAAATGGCCCACAAGGAGAATAGTAACGGCTCCTCTTTGTGAACAAAGACTTTGGTGGCCATGTCCAGATTGGCCTGGAGGGGCTTGGGCTTCCTCTGCTCTTTGGACAGGCCAGTAAGTAGGGTGTGGGTTGTTTTGCTCATGGGAGTCTAGGCACGCTTGCCAGCCCGCCTCCTGAACTCTGAGAAGGTTCACCGCTTCCCCATCATGCTGTTTATAGCCATGAGGAAGTCGAGTCCTGTGAGGACAGGTTTATGCCTTTGCTTTCCTGGAAGCTGGGCTGGCAACACGCCCAGCAGAAAATGCAGCTCCTGTAGGGGAGCAGCTGGTTTCAGTCACATGGTAGGAATGGTACCAGTAGGCCATCTGAAGCAGAAAGCACATCTCAGACACCCAGGTCTGCAGGCTGTGGTGGAAGCAAACCAGGCTGGACTCTGACGTCAGTGGAGAATCACTGCCCCACCAGGAGTGACGGCAGACCAGCAAGCATCCAAACTTCCCCTTGACCTCTCTACATCTAAGCCATCATTGGAAGCTGAGGAATAATCTGTTTCCCTCAGTTTCTGGAAACGTCTTCCTAGACCTACCCAGATGTGTCTCCTAGTAGATTCCAGATGCAGTCAAGTTGACAGTCAAGACAGTCATCGCAGGTATCTCTCTCTGAGTCAGTCTGCATCACAGGCCAGGCCCCCTCTTCTTATGGGTTCCTCACTTTGCTCACAGATGTTGAGAAGACTTGAGGAGATGCCATGCAGCCAGGGCAGAGGGTCCCCTCCACACTGCAGCATCCTCTCTGACGTTTTTTAATCTACAAGTAGCACCATGCGATCTCCACACGGCACAGACTCCAGACAAGAAATTGTGTGCTTGAGGGATTTGAACCTAACAGACTAGTTTAGCCAAGCAGGCCCCTTCAGGTACCATCACCCACCCTCCCTCCTCTGGATCCTCCTGGAGCTTCAACCTTGCTATCGATAGTCACTGTGTCCCTGTCTCACCCCCTCATATCTTTGTTGGTCTAGATGGGACCATGTGTGGTTTTGGCTTAGTACTGCATGTATAATAGACAGGTGGAAGAGGTGACCTGTGGGTGACCCTATCCTTGTAATACATCACAGGAATCTTGCCAGCTGGTGATAGGAAGGGTTACCGAAGAGCACGAGGTGATAATGCCCTGCACATGTATTGATAGTAAGAATGGGAACCAGTGGCCCTTCATGAGGAGATAGATGCTGAGCTGTTATAGTGTGGGGTCCTCTAACTATGCTATGCCATGTGTGTGTAGCTGGCTTCAGTCTGTGCTGCAAGAGCTCAGCTGGGACACAGCCCTCCTCACTGTGGCCCTCTGAGATTCATATCCCAGCTGCAGGCCGGAAAACCACTCGGAGTGGAAGGGCTCATCATGGTCCCAAGCTGGTCATCAGAAGATGTGCTAGCCCAGGGTCTTTCCAGAGGCCTGTGTTAACATCTGTTTCCAAGGCTGCCTCTGGGGGATACTACACTTTTACAGTTCATGGTAGATGCTTAGTTTTTTTTACTTACCCTGATATGACGAAACACCTGCTCTTGGAACAGCAGTGGGCTCCCCTGATGGCCTCATGGTCCTCTTCCATCTATGCAAGAATAGATCAAGCTCTTAGAAGGTTGGTGCCCTTTGGGGTGATGGGCATGGCCAGCAGTGTCCCGAAAGGTGGCTGCACTAGTTCTTCAGAGAAGCAGGACCCATAGGATATAGGTAGGGAGGCTGATAAGAGTGGACGTGTGGGAATTTGCTCACGTGACCATGGAAGCTGCATTATTTCAGGGCGTGTTCTCTGCAAGCTGGAAATCCAGGGAAACCATGGCTCGGTCCCAAGGCTGAGGGCCTGACTGGCAGCCACTGATAACCTGAAGTGATAATGCTCAACAGCAGGAGGAGGGTACCTCTGCTGTACACTTTTCCTTGGCTGTTCATGTGGTACCTATCCACACTCAGAGTCTTACTTGGTCCACAGATTCCAATGCTAGGCATGCTTTTCCAGCCCTCTGGGAGTCCTTAGTGCAGGCAGGTGACACCTAACGTTGGTCACTGTAGTACACTTTGACACAGTATCTAGGGCCAGATTCAAAGTCAAGTACCCCACCAAAATGACCGGTATTTCCAAACGCCTAATTGATGTCCCTAAAGAACAAGCTGGACACAAAGACCGTACGAGGTGGTCTGTGAGCCTAGGAGGCAGGATGTGTTGTTGGAGTGATGTGTAATGTGCATACTGTGGAGAGCCTCCACTTGGTCACCAGACACCTTCGATGCCCTTCTTAAACCAGGGAGGGACTTAGACCCCTAGGGGAGTTACCATGCATTCCTGAGGAGCCACAGAGGGACCCCGAGAGAGGGTGTTGTGATGCAGGCCTTCTCCGCAGAAGGTTCAGTGAGGAAGTAAGCACATAGTCACACATTTTTCTAGTCTTGACTGAACAGACCTAACTCTCTTGCCTTCCCACTAGCAGCACCCTCAACCCCCAGTCAACATCTGTGATCTTGGGTCCTGCAGCCCAACAGCTGGCCACGGAGTGGCAAGACCAGGAGCAAGTGTCCTCTTTTACCATGCATAGAGAGGCCCTTGAGGGAAGAACGCTAACAGAGAACTCAGGCCTGGCCGAAGCCCCAGTATTCAGGGTCTGCACCCAACCGTACTGTATACAGTGGTGTCTACTTCCTTTGTCAGTGTGGACTGACTTTAAGGCATAGCAGAAGGATCTTCTAACTTGTCTGTGTCTCTGTCTCTGTCTCTGTCTGTCTCTCTGTCTCTCTCTCTCTCTCTCCTCTCTCTCTCTGTGTACACGCACATGTGTCCCACCTCTGGCTCCTATTGTTGGGGTGATTAAACCTGGGGTGTGGGTACTTGCCTTTAATCTTTCAGACCCAGCCAAGACCCATGAAGTCCTAGAGAACATTGACTGCCTCATTGTGCTACTCCTGTGAGCCAGTATAGAAACAGATTTGCCAAGCCTTGAGGATTCCCTGGGATCCTGCTGGGGACAGGGCTACGGCAGCTGAGCCACAAGTCTCACCTGCAAGTATGTGCCCAGTGCAAGACCTTGATAGACTCCTGGGATAAAGCAGAGGCCAAAAGGACAGGACGACTGCTCTCAACATCCACTGTCACCCACATACCTGTGTGTGCATGCCTACTCATGCATGCACCCACACTGGCTCGTGCTTTGCAGCCAGTAGTCACTCAAACATTCCAGAGTGAGAATCCCATTTGTCCTTACAAGCCTTGGCACTCAGACTTTTCCCTCTTGCTTGGAATTCCTTCCCACCAATGCCTGCTAAGAGCTGAGCAATTTTCCATTTGGTGGCTGGGCCGTTTCTGCAGCCTGGCCCTTCAGAAGCAATCCTGATGACCAGGATGTAGGAGGCTGACCTGTCACTGCACTGGGGTGGGCTGAAGCCTCGGTCCAGGGTCAGGTCTCCAGGCCATACAGAGACTGTTGCTGGTGTGTGTATATTTGAAAGCTTGACTGGTATAAGATGATGTGAGTCAACGACTTCCTTTCTTTCCTGGGAGAGACGGACTCATCTAGGAGGCTAACAAGCCTTGTGTCTTAGTGAGGTGTGTGTGCTATCCTCCTCAGAGCCAGAGAGGAAGGACAGGGACCAACAACTGGGACAGCATGAAGAAAACACTGAGCCTCTGTTGTAATAGCTCAGAGGACAGGCCTGAGGTCCCACCCCCGGCTCCTACTATTGGGACAGTTGGAAGGTAGCTCTCAGCACAGAGACCTGGGCCGTGCACTGAGTGAGGAACAGGGTGTGGCTGACAGTCATGAGTGCCTTTCACCTGTGCCAGCCAGCCCCTCCTTTCTAGGTGTCACCCTGGCACAGAGCCATTACCAATGGGACCCTGGGTGGAGAGTCACAGGGAGTCAGTTGCCCTTCTTTCTCCTCGGGGAGTGGCCTGCAGGAAAACAAATGGAAGCGTGCAGGTGTGTGTGTAAGTGAACATCCTGAGCGGCCTCTGCCTGGTCCCAGGGGTCTCCAGCCTTGCCCCACCTACCTATGTGAGAGAATGTGGGTGGGTAGCAGACCAGGCAGATCCCATGTTTCCCCCTGGTCACTGAGGTCCCCGGGGAAGCAGCTCCCGGAGAAGGGTACCTCCTTTCCTGTGTTGCCCAGAGAGCCCAGGAGACAAATCCTAGACTGGCATGGGGCAAGTACCCACACCCCAGTGTCCAGGGTTGGCTGTGGCCACTTCTCTTTGGAGATACCTGGTTTTGAGTCGTTTGTACAATATATATGTGTTGACCACTTGGCCATTTAAGTACCTTTGTTCATACGCACCATCCATCTCCAGAGCATCTTCAACTTCCCAAACGGAAACCTCATCTTCTTCAAACCCTAACTCTCTGGGCCTCTAGCAACCACAATTTGACTGTCTTGAGCAACCCGCCTCCTCTGGATACCTTGTATAAGTGGGAATATATGACATTTGTATTTTGGTGACTGGCTTTGCATAATGTCTTCAGAGATTATAACATGCTTTGCATATATATGTGTGTTTGTGTATGTTCTCACGTGTTTGAATGTGCAGGTGTGCATGCATGTGTAAGCCAGAGAGGCTGACAGCAAGATTTCTTACTGAATAAGACATCAGGGGCCTTACTCAATTACCCTCCACCTCAGAGCCTGAGGCAGGGTTTCTCACTGAACCCAGAGCCTGCTGATCTGGCTAGTCCATCTAGCCAGCTTATCCCAGGAATCCTCTGTGTCTGTCTGTCTGTCTTCCGAAGCCCCACAATTGCAGACACACTGCTGCCTGCCCAGCTTTTTATGTGGTTGCTGGGGATCCAAACTCCAGGCTTCATGTTTGCGTGGCAAGCACGCTATCCACCGAGCTGTCCCCCAGGCCCCAAATTCCCTTGTTTAAGGCTGAACAGTAGCCCGCTGTGTATATGTGTATGCTGCATCTTGCTGGCTTGTCTGTCCATCGAGATCTATTTGGCTGTTTTTCTTTCTTGGGAATGATGCTGTTTCTACATGGGTCTGTAAACATCTCCTCGAGCCTCTGCTTTCCGTTCTTTGGTGGTATGCATCCAAAAGGAGAATTCCAGGATCATGTGGTAAATCTCTGTCCACAGGTCTTCATTATCTTCCCAACAAGAATGTGCAGGGTTCTAATTTCTCCTCTTACTTGCCACCAGTTCTTATTTTCTGGTTGCTTTGTTTTGTGTTAATGGCTCCCCTTGCCCAGGCTAAACACAATAGCTGTTCATAGTCCATTCCCACCATCATTACTTATTGCTTGCGAGCATAGCACACTGTAGCCTCTGACTCCGGGCTCAAGCAATCCTCTGCCTTAGCCTCCAAGTACATGGGACTGACTGTGTACCGCTAACACTTGGTTGGCTGGTTTTTAAGAGCCACCATACTGATCCATGTGAAGTGGTGCCTAATTGTGGTTGAGTATATGTCTATGCATTCGTGTATGTGTGTGTAAATTGAAGGCCAATGTCAGGTATCTCCTTCCATTGCTCTCCATGTTTCTATTTGTTTAGTTTTGCTGTTGTTTGTTTTTGCCTCCTTTAGACAGGGTATCACTATGTATCCCTGGGCTAGCCTGGAACTGCTATGGAGACCAGGCTGCCCTCAACTCACTGGGATTTTTCTGTTTCCACTCCTAAGTACCGGGATTAAAATGGTGTGCCACAAAACCCAGCCTCCACCTTTTTTGAGACAGGGTTTCTCACTGAACCTAGGGCTCATCTATTGGATAGACTGTCTGGCCAGCAAGCCCCAGATATCCCCATCTCTGCTGCATTCCCAGTGCTTGGGTTCCAGGCATGTGGCACTATATCCCTACTTTTCTTGGAGATTGGAACTGGATTTCCTTGCGTGTGTATCGATAGCTTTCCCCACTGAGCTATCTCTCCAGTCTTCTCCTGGGGTTTGGGTTAGCAGTCCTCTTATGCACACTGCTGGGGAACATCTTTGCTTCTTACACATCTGTTTATCTTTGGAGAAATGTCTATTCCGCTTCCTTACCATTTTTCGATGGGTTGTTGATGTTTTGTTAAGTTATAAGAGTTCTTTATACATGATGGATATCTGGATACCCGATCTATTACCCAATACAACATTTGCAAATATTTTCTCCTAATCAGCAAATTGTCTTTTCACTTCTGTTGATGACTTTGACTCACAAAAGTTTTTAATTGCAATGAAGCCCAGTTAGTCTTTCTAAGAAATCGTCACCTGGTCCAACCTCATAAACTTCCCCCAGTGTTTGTTTACCTTTTAGTTCATTAGTGATCAATTTAGCATTGGTTTTGATAAGTAATGAAAGACAAAATTCCAAGGGCTCAAAGTACAGACTAAGCACTTGCCTAGCTTATACCAAGCCCTGGTTCCAATCCCCAACCCTACAAGATGGGATGGGGTGATATCTTATAATTAGGGTTTCTGTAAAGAAACACCATGATCACAGCAACTCTCATTAGGGCTGGCTTATAGTTTGAGAGGGTTCGTCTATTATCATCATGGCAGGAAACATGGTGGCATGCAAGCAGACATGGTGCTGGAGAAGGAGCTGAGAGTTCTACAACTTATCCACAGGTGGCAGAAGGAGACTCCCACACTAGGCCTAGATTGAATATGTGAGACCTCAAAGCCAGCATCCACAGTGACACACTTCCTCCACAAGGCTACACCTTCTAATAGTGCCACTCCCTAAGGGCCAAGCATTCAAACACTGAGTCTATGGAGGCCATTCCTGGTCAAACCACCACAGACAATAAGTTTCAAATTCATTCTGTAGGAAATGGTTGCCTAGGTCTCTCTCTCTTTCCCCAAGAGGATCTTTTTTTGGTTTTGGTTTTTGGTTTTTCAAGACAGGGTTTCTCTTGTAGCCCGGCTGCCTGGAACTCACTCTGTAGACCAGGCTGGCTACTAAGAAATCTGCCTGCCTCTGCCTTTCAAGTGCAGGGATTAAAGGCATGTGCCACCACTGCCTAGCTCCTAAGAATGATCTTAACATCTTTGTTTAATCATTGTGTGGGGGCAGAGTGTTGTGTGTGTTGTGCGCACTGTGTTGTGTGTTGTGAAATATATGCAATATATATATGCAAGCACTTCTTCGAAGGACTCCTTGCTGTTCCATGCCTGTCTCTGTGCCAGCGGCCACATGGGTTTTTGACTTCACCGTCCCTTTCTGTGTTAATGTTGTTGTCCTTATAAATACTAGTTGCTCTTTATGACATACTTTGGTTGTTTAAGATCTCTTCCATGAGACTCTAAGATGAGCTGGGTACACAGAAAGCATCTTGTAGTTATGAGTGGTATAACGATCTGCTGATCTGTAGATCTGGTTAGGTCTTCTAATCCATCAGCACGAGTGGCCGCTTCTGTCCATTTCAGTCTTCTCATCTGTCTGTCTTTCGTGAACTATAGTTCTTGGTATACAAATCTCCCTCTCCTTGGTTAAACTTACTCTTGACGTGACTGTAAACGTAATTGTTTTGTTCATTTCCTTCCCAGATTGTTTATTGCTAGTATATAAAACGACTTAAATTTATATCCTACAACATTGCCAAGTTCATCAGGTGGAGTTTTCCCTCCCCTCCCGTTGTTTGGGTCTTAGGCATATAAAACAGTTCCTCTGCAGACATAACTTTACTTGTCTCTTCCTGTTTGGATGGCTTTTTAGTTTTTAGTTTTTCTCTTTTTTTTGGTTTTTCGAGACAGGGTTTCTCTGTGTAGCCCAGGCTGTCCTGGAACTCAGTCTGTAGACCAGGCTGGCCTCGAACTCAGAAATCCCCTGCCTCTGCCTCCCAAGTGCTGGGATTAAAGGCATGCGCCACCACCGCCCGGCTGGCTTTTATTTCTTTTTCTTGACTATTTCTGGGATTATGTTGACTAGAGTGGGCAAGTGGGCATCTTTGTTTTATTTCTGATGCCCAAAGCCCTTTCCAAACGCTTCCCCTCTTTCTACTTGGTTGTTAACAGTCCCATAAGCCAGTGCGCAGGTACGCAGAGAATTTAAATCCATACCGGTGACCTGAGCCATTCATGTCCTGCTTGGTGAAGTTTCCTTTTTTTTTTTGTTTTTCGAGACAGGTTCCGTGAGCCCGCGTCCTGGAACTCACTCTGTAACCAGGCTGCCTCGAACTCAGAAATCCGCCTGCTCGCTCCAGTGCGATTAAAGCGTGCGCACACGCCGGCTTTGGTTGAAGTTTCCTAAGCCTCAGAGACCTGGTTTATCGGGAGCCCTGTGCAGAGTGCCCAAAGGTTTTAGAGGTTCCTGAGTCCTGGGCTGCTGACCTGAATACCACAGGGTCTCTAACCCAGCCAACAGCATTCACTGTTCGCAGCAGTTCCAGGGCAGTCAGGAGTCAGTACTGAGCCCTTTACACACTCAACAGCAGGCCACTCCCCTGTGGGTGGGAACCTACCCAGAGAGAACAGCCCAGAGGACTCTAGAGCCCCTGGAGGGGTGACAGCCACATACTCTATCCAAGCCTCTACCTAGCTTCTTGTTGTCTTGCTCTTTTTTGTAAGAAAACTCTGTGTACCTGTCTGTCTGTCTATGTCTTTGTGTTGGCTAGTCAGTTCTTGTTTCCTTTAGAGCATCAGGCCAAGGCTGATTACAATACCAAAAGGGTATATGTCAAGGAAGGGAATTTGATACCTAACTGGTGCCTGCCTTCTGCTCTGCTCCTTCTGCACCCAGACCCACCCTGCTTCACAGGGCTAGGACGTACACACCCAGAGGCTGTGACTTTAGGAGACAGGAACCGTCTCTCAGGGTGCAGCTCTCCCAGTTTCTGTTCTCTGGCTCTTTCTCTGCCACTCTGACCACCTAGGGTTTCCCTAACCTACCTCCCCCCCAGTGCTTGCTGAAGACAGTCATTGCCAGTGATTTGCTCTCAGCTTTAGGGAGTGGCTTTGGGATTGTTGGCCAGTGGGCTTCATGCCAAGCCTCACCTCAGAGGCTTAGCTGAGGCCTCATTCTGCCCAAGCCCCATGGGGCCAGACTAGTAGAGAAACAAAGCAGGAAAGAAAAACAACACAGCTAGGTTTGGTGTGTGCAGGGCCCTGGCTCAGAGCAGCACTCCTTTATAAGACAGGGGTGGGATGGAGCCCTGGCATGTGTGGCCTGTACTGGCTTCAGAATAGCATGGCGAGGTATGTGCTGTGGTTATGTGTGCAGTGCTGGGGTGGGCTCCCATGGAGGCTATACAGAGGTGTGTAGCTGTACCAAGGACTCCAGGTGTTCCCCTGGGTGATCTGTAGGGCCCTTCTTTTTAAATGAAAGAGAGAGAAGTAGGGATTGGGGGAAGAACATTTGCAAACATGCTCGAGTGCAGGCAGGAAAGAGAGAAGAGACTCCACAGAGCTGTCCTTTGCCATCTATACATGCACCATGGTATGCACACACACACACACACCACACACCACACACACGCACACCATAATAGTCCTATAGATTTAATTAAAATGAAAAATGACATGAGCTTTAGTGGTGCCCCAGTAACGGAGCTGGGACCTGCCTTCTAGAGCCCCTCAGAGTGCTGGCAGGGACAAGGTTGAGGCAGCCTTTCCACAAAGGGGCATGTGACCTCAGTGTCACCTATACCCAATCCAGGGTGCGAAAGGGTCTGTGTGTTCCCAGGGGTACACCCTTTGCACTTGAGACAGCTCTGAGTTCCACAGGGATAGCCCCCCATACCCCCCGCCTTGAAGCATAAGGAGACAAAGCCAGTGGCAGCAGACACAGTGGGACCATGTGGCCACAGCATGGCACGGGAACCATGGCTCTAGCTCAGTGCTCTTGCTCCCAGCTGCAAGCTGCCCTCAGTCTCACCTCCTGTCTTAGGCTTCTCCTGGATGAGTCAAGCCTTGTTTCCACTGGGAGCCTGTCAGCTGACACCACCCCACATGTTCCTCCTACTGCCCTTCTGAGTCACTCCCCCCATGTCAGGGGCTGTGCCTTTAGCCCTTTGCATCCCGGTCTGGGGTCTAGTGTAACCCCCACCTTGCTTGTCCTCCCCGATTCTTGACAGGATAGCCAAGGCCCCTTTGCTGACATTGTGTATTAACACAGCCATGTATCAGTCTGCCCATTCAACTCTTAACTTCCCAGAAGCGTTGAGGGCCCCAGCGTCCTACCCAAAGTGACCTCTCACAGCTATTCCCAGGAAGGGTGGTCCCAGGCTGCTGGAAGGGAAGGCCCTTTTTTCTGGGGAAGCCTCAAACCCTGGCGTCTCTACCCTGGTGGGTGTGGTTTGCCCACCCCTGACAGAAGTGTCTGGAGGACAGATGAGCCAGAAGCTTAGAGCATTCCTGCCATTTCAGAAACCTCGCTGCTCCCAGCCAGAGCAGGTCAAAGCCATGAGGGCCCAGAGCCATCCATGCCTGTGCCTGTCCAGGCCAGCCGGGATGATCCTTTAGATCCCCTTGGCCTGTCTTAGTGTGGGAGGAGAGCCTGGGGCCCTGGCTGGGCTAAGACCCTATTGTACTTGCTGCCTCCTACTTCCCTGTTCTAGCTGCTCCCTGTTAACCCCTTCCTTGTGGGGACTGCCCCAGCCTAGCATAAGCCTTAAGTATTTTAAGTATTCTCAAACTTTAAGGCCTTCTAGGCCACACAGTCTTCCATACCCTCCTTGGGATTTAGGAGCTTGGGAGAGGAGTTTGTGGTACTGCCCAGGCCAGAGTTGGGCAGGGGAGGAGGACTGAGAACACCTTAGTATATCCTCAGGCAGAAGTAACTGTAGGCAGCTAAGCTGCAAGGCTGGCCCTGTCTCATGTCTATCTCCAGCCCTCCCACAGAAACAGAGGAAGGCAGCAGAGGATTGGAGAGGCCCAGCCTTGCCCATATACACATCCTTAAACACCCTGCCATGGGCTAGTGAGATGGCTCACTGGGTAATGGTGCTGGCTGGAAAACCTGATGGTTTAAACCTGGTCCTACTTGGTGGATGGAGAGAACTGACTGCCCTCTGACACACACATGCATATTACACATACATGAATAAACACCCTATAGACAGGGCATACAGCTCTGCTCCTTAGAGAGGTCTAGCCTCCCCCAGGCAGGGTACTGGCCCCTGGAGGCCCCAAGGACCCATGTCACAGCTAGAGCCTCCTGAGGGTGTTGAACTGGGCCCTGACTGACGCACTGCTGAGGTCACTGGTGCCCAGGAGGCTAGGCCAGCACAAGGAGGAAACAGGTAAGAAGGCCGCTGCCCACCCACTGCCACCTCTGGCCTCTAGGACGCAGTCTCTGTGGACACATACATAGCTTAGCAGCTAGGACCCAAGACCATTGGGAGTGAAGTTGTCCACCTTGTATGTAGTAGGGCTTCCTGCTGCCCAGGAATGTCTGCACATAGAAGGGACCCTGGACAGTGGTGCCCCTGAATCCTGTATTACCTCACATCAGTGGGGAGTTAATATGGGGAACGTGGTCACATTTGACCTGTGTTTGAGGAATTCTCACTTGATGGGGATTCTGTATTCCTACTTTCCTGGGGGGAGGGGTGTTAAAACTGAAGAGGCATTCCATTTTAGCAAATATTCCTGAATGCCTATTGAGATCTGTAATTCACAGGGGAGCCTGGTGTGATACTTAATCTTGACTGTCAAGTTGTTGATTTAGAATCTCCATGGAAACAAGCTGTTGTGCTTGTTGTTGGGGGAGTGTCTAGATTAGATTCATTGAGGTAGAAAAGACACATGCTCCTTGTGGTTGGTACCATCCAATAGGCCCAGGTCCTAGAATGACGGACAGGGCAAAGGGGACAGAGCAGTATCCATCTCTGCTCCCTGACTGTGGGTGTGATGTGGGCTGCTGCCTCACACTCTTACTGCTCTGCCTTCATCACTGTGATGGACTGCGCCTTCAGACTGTGAGCCTGAATAACACCCCCTTCCTTTTAAGTTGCTTTTGTTGGGTATTTAGCACAGCAACAAAAAAGTAACCAGTGTGCCTGTCAGAGCCTGACCCTGGCCACACTACAGTGTCAACATGTTCTCTTGGAGGTGAGTGGATCGTTTTGTTCCAGATGTTTGACATCTGGACTGTGATGAAATTGACTATGATGTCCTCTCTTGGTTTGTCTGAGTTTTAACATTACACTTCTGTTGGCTTTGTAATATGCCCCAAAGAGCATTGGCATCTACTTTCCTGTCCAGGAGACACCTAAATATTGGGTAATCTATTCTTTTAATGTATTCTTATGTCAGTAGAAATAAGTTGGCATTTTTGTAGGAATGTTCCCCCACATTTTTCTTATTTGGAAAAATACCAAATCAGAAAAGATGGCTTAATAGGTAAGGTGCTTACAATACAGCCTCAGGGCCTGCGTGAGTGGGTTCTGGCCCGCAGAGTCTGTCTTAGTCAGGGTTTGTATTCCTGCATAAAACATAATGACCAGGAAGCAAGTTGGGATGGAAAGGGTTTATTGAACTTACACTTCCACATTGCTGTTCATCACCAAAAGAAGTCAAGACAGGAACTCACACAGGGCAGGAACTTGGAGGCAGGAGCTGATGTAGAGGACATGGAGGGATGCTGCTTACTGGATTGCTTCCTCTGGCTTGCTCAGCTTGCTTTCTTATAGAACCCAGGACCACCAGCCCAGGGATGGCACCACCCACAATGGGTCTTCCCACCCTTGATCACTAATTGAGAAAATGCCTTGCAGCTGGATTGCATGGAGGCATTTCCTCAAGGGAGGCTCCTTTCTGTGATAACTCCAGCTTGTGTCAAGTTGACACACAAACCCAACCAGTACAGCAGTCACATGAAAAGCTGGCATGGTAGCATAGGCCTGCAATCCCAGCACAGGGAGCACAGAGGTAGAAGTACCCTGGGGCTTATTGGCCAGCTAGCTGCATTGGTGAGCTCCAGGTTCAGTGAAATACCCTGTCGTCTCAAAACATAAAGGAGAGAGAGAGAAAGACACCCACTGTTGCCCTGTGCTTTCCACACACACGCATGCACACATGTGCACACGTGCACACGTGCACACACAAAATCAGATCTTCACAGCCAAAATAATAATGAGCCCTCACTGAACCATCGGTATTTTGTCTTATTTGTGCTTATGTATGAAAACTCACTCAGTTTCCAGGTGGACAGGTCAACTTGTAGATATAAGTGTACTTATATGGGTGTGCACGTCTGTTTATATGTATATATGTCTTTGCTTTAGGTAAAAGTAAGCCACACCTGTTCCTTGGTATATGCACTAAGACGCTTAGGAAATTTTATTCTGAAGTAGATTCTTCTCTCTATAGCCCAGGTTGACCTCAAACTAGAGATTCTCCTGCTATAGCCTCCAAAGTGCCAGGATTACAGACATGCATCACCACATCTATAGTTTGTAGGGGAGATTTTCAACTACTTTCATGTGGGAGTTAGGGGGCAGGCATGGGTGTGCACGTATATATGTGGTTGCAGTGCCTGTGGAGGAGGCCAGAAGACAACCTCCCATGTTATCTCTCAGATACCCTTCACCTTGATTTTTGAGACAGGGTCTCTTACTTGCCTGAAACTCATCAGGTAGGCTAGGCTAGCTGGCCCGAGCTCCGGCCTTGAGACAAGGTCTCTCACTGAACCGGATATCCAGTTTAGTCTAAGTGGACTATCCAGCAAGCTCTCGGGATCTGCCTGTCTCTGTTCTTCAATACTGCGATGACAGCCTGCCTGGCTTTTTACATGGGTACCAAGGAGTCAATCTTCACTCCTAAGACACTCCAAATGTTCTTACCCTCCGAGCTGTCCCCAGTCCCACAACCCGGCTTTTGTGTTGCGGGTTCTGGGGAATTGAACTCACATTCTCATGCTTGCAAGACAGGAACTTTACCAACTGAACCATCTGCACAGCCTAGTTCCGATTTTATTTTTGAGATTTCAAGTCTATCTATGATCTTACATCTGGACATTTTCTACAAAATATTTGACCAAAGTTTTCTCTTTCTCTTGCATGTTCTGATACATCTGCCTCGATTGGTGATTGGTGAGAACAGGTAAGTGTATTTCAGCTGCTTCTCCTTCCTCCCATGCTGGCTGGCTGAGTCCAGCTGGTGTCCTCCACATGCTGAGTGCCATGTTATGGACCTCAGAGGAGGTCGTATCTGTATTCCACAAGTAAGAAACATGTCAGGGGTGTTCTGTGGGGACCCTGTTCCAACCACACAGCTCATCAGTGGCAGAGCCTTTGGCAAGTGGGAGACCTTTGTCCCGATGCTGACTGTAGCACACCACCCAGGTGCCTTGTGAAAACAGTCAGTGATAGATAGAGCACATGTACCTATGAAGTCAGATCCCCTGGGAACCTCAGTTTACCAATACATGGGGGCTTCTAATAGTGACCAGGAGAAGGGCCAGTAAGCAGGCTCCCCACTCCCTTGGAAGTATCGAGAAGAGCAGTCACAGAGCCAAAGTGTCAGGTGTGGTGGAGAAAGATCTCTGACACTAGAAAGCCCAGTAGTCCCCAGGGCCCCGGGGTCATTATAGGTGACAGCTTTCCCATTATATCAACCAAAAATTGCCAACACCTTCCCTGTGACTGAAGCTGGGTCAACAGGGCCACAGGCTGATGGAAACTGAGCTATTGCAGCTGATTTGGTCACAGAGTAGTTCTTTCTAGAATGACTGTCTGCTGATTTCTTTGGGGGAAAGTCGGCTGCTATGAGGTGGGTGGGGGTGTGGTGCGGGAAAAGGGGGCCGCAGTGGAGGAGTCCTGGAGGCTTCCAGGCAGTGGGTCCCACATACAGGAGAAAGTCTAAGGTTCCAGAGGCTGGAAGCGATGGCAGGCCCCAATGATACGAAGAAGTCCTTGGTTCCAAAAGGGTTTATTTTCATGGCGAGTGGTGGATGGATCTGGATGTACCCCCCTGAAACTCAGGGCAGACCTGAGTTAAATAGGGAGGGAGAAGTGGGAAGGGTCTGGGGAAGAATGCTTAATTGGCTCCGCCCTCTGACCTTCATTAGTATGTAAATCTCTAGGGCCTGAGGCCTGTAGTCACACCCTCTACTTGTGCACTTTGGGAGGGGCTGTAATGGCCTACGTGACTGAACATTGTAGGTCCATGGAGATTAGACTGCGTGTCAGGACCCTGGGTTCTGGGGACGTGGCCGAACTCCTGCCGTTTCCCCCTTGGAGTCTCGGGGTTCCAGGCCTATGCAAAGCCAAGAACCAAGATACCCTTAAACAGTTCCACAGTGTGGTACATAGATGACAGCCTCCCTTTGAAGAGAGACTGCTTGTGGTGGCCATCTGTAAGAGAACTCCAGGTAAGCTGTTGCCCAGGATTGTCAGAAAGAGCCGCCCACCATCTTTTTTAGTTCAACATGTTGGGCCTAGAAGGCATCCCAGAGCATCCTACTTGGTCTTTAGACCCTTTCTGGACTTCCTAACCCCAGAAAGGTTATACAGAGATACAGAAAGATACAGAGTAGCCTACCGTCTTTGGACATAGTATCTATTTTTTATGTTTAATTTATTGTAGATATGTACCTTTTGTAGTGGTGGTGGTGATGCTTGTGTGTGTGTGTGTGTGTGTGTGTGTGTGTGTGTGTGTGTGTTTGTGTCAGAGTACAACTTTCTGGAGTCACTTTAGATTGTATACATTTTTTGTTGTTGTTTCTTTGGTTATTATTATTCTTCTTTTTTTTAATGGAAATAAAAGGAAAGCAAAGAAAACTCTACCCAGGGCACTAGACAGAGGCCCTAGCCTATGCCTTCCAACTGCCATGTAAGTTCTAGGTACAGTATGTCATTGGCTCTGGCTTGTAAGCTCTGTGCACTTCCAATCCTGGCAGGGATGTTCCTGTCAAGCTGTGGCACACTGCTTGTTGTTTTGTGTGGTTATGGCTCTGTAGAGGTAGCAACATGCCTGGCACAGATAACCAGAGCTGGGCACAGCCTGATCAGTGGCTAGAGCAGATGGGGACTGGTTATGGGTGCCTCGGCCCAGCCAAGTACATGTACTGCACACACTGGCAGAGCCCAGCACTCCTCAGAAGGCTCTATTTCCCCTCTTTGGCCTGGTTTTCATGGGGGAGGAGGGTAGAAGCCAGTTGCAGGCGATGAAGATGTGAGAAAGAACAGTATGAGTTCCGAGCACCCACCCTCACAGAGGCTTGGAGGCCAAAGGAGCCAGTTGCCCTTCCTCCCCCATCCCCAGGTCTCAGACTGAGTGAGCAGGTCCAAGCCCACCTCCTTCCTGCACACACCCAGCAGAGAAACAGAGCTCTGTCACCTTCTCTTGACCTCAAAGTATGAGTGCATGCATGCATTCAGGCAGAAGCCACATCTTGCCTGCCCGGCATCAGGAGCCAGAAAGTAGCAGGCAGGTGGGCATGAAATATGAATGAGTTACAGCAGGCCTCTCCTACTCCCCTCTTTCCTGGCATGAGGCCCCAGGCAGCCTCTCTTCTCACTAGAGAGTCCCACTCACTGGAGCTCTGCCTAGATGCCTCAGACAGATGCCAGGACAAGGCCCCGCCTATATGTTGGAGGATGCAAGCAGAACACTGTTTAGGGTGTCACAGTAAGCAAGAGCCTCTAAACCCAGCCACTCATCCCTCTTCCCTCAAGAGAGCTGATAGCTCTCACAGATCTGACTTTATGGTCTGTCCTACTTGAAGGCATGGATAGGGCCTCCTCCTACAGCCTCTCCCTGGGCCGGGCTCTCCCAGAACCTCCCTTGAGCCACTACCAGCCTTACTGATGCTAGCTAGTAATTCATGGGCCTAGTATCCCAGTCCTCTCAACTCCAGTAGTGAGCTTGGTATGGTTCTCTCATGGTAAAGGTTTGGGGGTTGTTCCAGCGGGTAAGCAGGAAGTGTGCTGTGGAGAAGGGGCATCACCTGTGTGCCTTGGCATGCCCGTCAGCACACAAGCTGGGCCGGGGGCAGCCCTGAACTCTCCTGGGCTTTGTCTGTGCCTCATGAAAGGCTCTAGGAACTTTGAAATAGCTTGCACTTCCCGAGGGTGGGACCATGACTCCCTGCCTTGTCCTAGGGAGAAGAGGGACTTTGGGGACCTTTGTGCATGCGATCCAGATACCCACACAATCGCTCAGTTTCTCTGTGGGTGTGGCTCTTTGGCAGTAAGGTCTCTTGGTAAAGCAGCCAGCCTCATTTATAAAGTGAGCAAAGATGTTCACACTCCCACTAAGCTACTAGGTGCTGCCAGCAGGGAGGGGCATCAGGGTTTCCCACAGCTCACCGAGTAAGGATGCACATTCTCACTTTGGTTGTTTTAAATAGTTTAGTGTTTTGAAACTACGCGGCCACACCTGGTCCTTCTAGGCTAGCCCTTCGGTCAGTGAACTTCTCAAGGGCTCACCTGTCTCCGCCTCCCATCTCACTGGGATTATGTATTCCATTATGTTCTCTATTCCCCCATCCCCCAACTCCCATTCCCCAGCCCAGTAATGTTCTTTAATAGATGCCACTCCACCAAATCTTCATGGGTCTAAATAGATATTTTCTGTCAGCCTGTTTAACAGATGCAAACCTGGGGACTGAGTGACCGTCCTGTCCATCCATCGTTATTGTCACATGTAGGTCCTTCTTATCAGTTAACCCTGGGACTTCTTGCTTGCTATCTGCCCATTTCCCACTCAGAGCTGTAGGGGTCAGGGACAAATGGATATAAAGAGTCTTTAATCTTATGCCAGGAATGAGTACTCTGCCCTCACCCTACAGAGAAAGCCAAGCCAGCCCCAAAGCATGCCTGAGCCCTCCAGTCACCCAGCTGCAGGCTTCACCATAGAAGACTGGAGGAAGGCCCAAGTTAGGCAACCTGCCTCTTGGCAGGAAGGACCAGGGCAGAGCAGGAAGGATGGCTGTGGATTTGGCTGGCTGAGAGAGACCAGTTCTCCGAATGAGGTTGCTAAGCTGTCTTGGGGGTGGGCACAGGGCAGATCCCAGCCCATGTCCAGCTTGATCTGGGCCAAGTTTTTTGTAGGTAAGGAACCTCCATACCCTGCCAGTTGTCAGCCTAGGAAGTGGGGTTCATACCAGCGTGTCTGATTTTCCATTTCCATATGTATGTTTCCCAGAGCTTTAGGGCATGCAGTATAAGAGAGCTGCTTCTGCAGTAGACTTGCCTCTGAGTCCAGGGAGCAGACAGAGGTATCCCCAGGACTTTATTAAGAAGGTTAGAGGCCTCTTGACACAGACACCAGCACCTGCACCCCAGCCAGGAGTCCACCCTGCTGACTGGTCACATGAATGAGGCTCAGGACACCTACTGTCAGCTTTTGAACAGTTCTGGTTGTGAATGTAGCCACTGAAGGTCACCACTTTACTCTAGAGACCTGGACCAGGAGCCACCTCCTCTGGAGGCATCTCCTGCTTCTGAACTTATAGTAAATCTTCTACAGTATAGTTGCATAGTAACTGTTGGGCCACCAGGACCTATACCACACCTGGGGGTGTCCACGACCATTCCGTCACCATAGGAACTGCCCTGCAGAGAGGCACATTGTATATGGTCCTCAGTGTGTGGGCCTGAGCAGGTGGACTAAGTCAGAGACAAAACAGGGTAGAAGCTTATGTCCCTCCCTTTGAAAAGGAGCCAGACATAGGCTGGCCACAGTAAGAGTACAGCCGTGGAGACACCAGAGACCCATGTTCTTCCTCCTGCCTTCACTTGGCCAGAAAGTGGGACTTCTGCTTAGGGTCCAAGTTGACTGCAGACACTCTCTCACCAGTCACATCCATACTCCAGCCAGCGAAGGAGAGGACAAAGAAGAGTGTCTCTGGGGACATTGTGATGGCCAGGCTTAGTCACCCAACCATACTTAGCTGCAAATCACCTGCTGGGCTGCTTCTCCCTCCGATGCTATCATCATAAGGGTACACACAAGCGTAACTTCTCTTATCTCCGTTGTCTTTTGTGCTGTCTGTAAGAAGTCAGCTTAGGCTGGAGCTCTTCAAGGGTCTAAGTGATCGCTCCTGGCCTAGCCACTCACAACTCTAGGTATTCACTTTCTATTTCTTCAGCTAGCTACATCAGCACATTGCAGAGGGCCATCTAGGGCTTAGCTACCCTCACTCTAACCAAGAAAGGAAGGGAGCTCAAGGGGAGGAGCTCCAAGGAAGGCTGTGAGCAGGGTCTGCCTGCTC
Organism: Mastomys natalensis; assembly: GCA_021653895.1. NCBI lineage: Eukaryota > Metazoa > Chordata > Mammalia > Rodentia > Muridae > Mastomys > Mastomys natalensis. The sequence goes on along the minus strand of JAJTUV010000404.1, from coordinate 1,180,961 downwards.
CTCTGCCTACACAGCACCTGACCCCTGACGTCAGAGGCCTGGACCTGAACCTGGGTATTTTTGGAAACAGACTCAGTGACTCAACAGAAATAGCCACTGCTTTTCTTTGGGTATTAGCAGAGGGGTGGCCTTAGACCAGAATTTTCTATGCAGCATTTAGAGAGAAAAACATCCACAGCTACTAACAGCAACTCAAACTTGATGAACTGGGTGCACCACAGGCACCAAGGAGGGATGCTTGGCCCTGCATACAGTGTCAGGAGGCAGGGCGGGGTCCCCTGGGAACAGCTCACTCAAGTAGATGGGTGCTATATATTGCTTAAGAACTGAATTGTACCAGGCCTGGAAGTACATGCCTAGAATCCCAACACTCAAGAAGACTGAGGCTGGAGGACTGCTGAGACTTGACAGCCAGCTTGACTACACAGTGAGACCCTATATTTAAAAAATATATATTAAAGCCCTAAGTTGCATCATCCCCTCAGTTGTGGGTATCAGCATCCTCTCTTCTGATCAGGGTACCACAGCTGAGCTGGTGCTGGTTTAAAATGAAATAATACAAAACGGCCTTTGTCTCAAGGTTTTGAATTCTAGGACCCATGGCTGAAATCTTGACTTTTGCACCTCTGGTTAGTCTTACAGGGAGGGAGGCTTGGCCTTCAAGAAGCCAGCAAGGAATGGGGAGGTCAGAAATCATTCAACTTGTGGGGTTCCTGGGATCCCAACTCTAGTCATTGGGCGTGGCAGCAAATGTCTTTACCCACTAAGCCATCTTACCAGCCCCCTCCTGTGATTTTAACTTACTAAAGAGGCTGCAAAAGACAGTGCCTTCCTTGCCCTGATGGTACATGATTGGGAGAGCTACCAAATCAGTGTGTATACACACACATTAAAATGACTGACTATCTCAGAAAAAGATTAAGCCAGCTATAACTAGATAATTAAGTAAGCCAGGTCTGAAAGCACATACCATCAACCCCAGTATTTGGTAGTCAGGCAGATTTCTGTGAGTTCCAGGCCAGCTTGGTCAATATACACGAGTTCCAGGCCAGCCAGGCTACTTAAGTAAGGCTACTTACAGTAAGACCCAGTCTTTAAAAAACAATCTAAGTGAGGGCTGGAGAAATGGCTCAGTAGTTAAGAGCACTGACTGACTGTTCTTCCAGAGGTCCTGAGTTCAATTCCCAGCAACCACATGGTGGCTCACAACCATCTGTAATGGGATCTGATTGCCCTCTTCTGGTGTGTCTAAAGACAGCTACAGTGTACTCATATACATTAAATAAATAATTTTTTTTTTAAATCTAAGTGAGAGATCTAGAGATACCTGAGCTGACAGGGAGCTGTGGTCTGCAGGACCAGAGTTATCCATTACCAGAGAGTCCTCTGAGGTCTGCTTTGCCTGTGAGTTTTATCCTCTAGCCATTCCTGACTCAGCCTTTTCTTTCTCACCTCCTCCTTGGTTCCTCTCCACCCACTCCATAGTGTGTGCAGGTCTTCAGGTGTTCTCACCTGGGCGGTACATATGGAGGCCAGCGATGGACACCAAAATGTCTTCCTCTATCACAGTCCAGCTCATGTTTTGAGATAGGGCCTCTCACTGAACCAGCTAGACTGGCTGTCTCACAAGCCCCGGGATCTTCCTATCCCCCTCCCATTCCCCTATAATGCTGGGATGATAGTGTGTGCCGCCATACTCAGCCTTTATGCAGGTGCTAGGACCTAGACTGGAACCCTTGAGATTATTACAGCAAGCAATTCACTCACTGAGTCACCTGCCAAGCCCTCCTGGGTTTCCTACAGAACTAGAAAAACTCTCTGTGGTCTAGCCTTGCCTTGGCCTCTGGCCTCTACCAGTGTGGTCCTTCTGATGTCAAAACTATATGCTTTCAGTCTGCTAAGAAGACTCTCAGCCCTATCCTATTTGGAAGCACTGCCTACAACCCTAGGGACTCCCACCCCCAATCAGGGCTGGCACCTCCATATCCTCGTTCACACCTGTCCAGGCTAGAGAATCTGGAAGTATCAGGAATCAGTGTTCCTGAGTCCTTGACAACTTGTCAGTGGACAGGTATTAGCATAGCTGCTATCAGAAAACCAGGTACTGCCATTTCAGGTCCACCATCAAGTATTTCTGTAGAGGCTAGGGGATAGCCTTCATACAGCGGATCTGACCCCAGACTCTATTAAGGGAGCTCAACCTTCCCCGGTGAGAAATTCTGTCTTTGGAGATAAAGGGCAGAAACCCTAATTAGCATGCACTTCTAGCCTCTTGCTGTTGGGTCAAGAGACCCAGCCTCGATCAGAAGTATTTCATAGCTTAAACAGAGATGGGCCTTGTCAGTCTTACATAGATGACCATTTCAGAGTGATCCTTCATGATTTTCCCAGAGGTGGGTTTTTTTTTTTTCCCTCCAGAGCTAAGTGAGTTTACAGAAGCTGAGACTTGCAGGTTTCTACTTCGAAGAACTTGCTGTCACAGCAGGAGGGGTGGTGGTCACTGCTCATCAGAGAAGAGCAGACATATACCTCTTCTCAGAAAAGAGGAAGAGACAAGCAGGTTCACACAAGCAGAAGTCAGCAGGCTGGGTTAGCTCTGTTGTCTCAGATCAGAGGCAGAGACTCCTGGTTCTGTATCCCTAATATTTCCTAAGTCAGCTCGTTAATCATACAAATTAATGTTAAATGTAGCTGCCTGCGGCCACGAGTCAACTGGGTTCACCTGAAAGGGGGCTGGGAACGAAATGGGGATGGAGGGCAAGAAGAGATGAAGCCAAGACAAAGTTCTCTGATCAAGGCTCGAGGTTTAATGTTCAGCTCTCAATTTAAAGGGAAAGACCTGGGGCTGGAGAGATGGCTCAGCCAGTTAAGAGCACTGATTGCTCTTCCAGAGGTTCTGAGTTCAATTCCCAGCAACCACACGGTGGCTCACAACCATCTGTAATGGATCCGATGCCCTCTTCTGTGTGTCTGAAGACAGCTACAGTGTACTTACATAAATAAGTAAATAAATTAATAGTATTTTAAAAAAAAAAAAAAAAAAAAGGGAAAGACCCACCAGAACCCTTTATAGTTTCAGCCGGAGAGATGGGTGGGATAATCCATTCTTGGTCACGCTCAGAGATGTCTCAAAGCAAGCCCTGGGGCAGTTCTTTTTAGTTCTGTGCAGCCAAGGTGGGTAACTCCACCTAGATCCTTATCACCTGGTCTGTTGTGGTAAACTAGGTCTCTGGCCTCTCAAGGCCAGGGGGAGGGCACAGTTAAAGCTTAGTCTTTCTGTTTCCCCTTCAAGCCCACCTTAGCTATCACCCACCAGATGCCAAGTAGCAATGTGGGGCAGGAGAGGTGAAATAGGAGCCCTGGGCCACCCTCAGCTCCCCCACCCCTTTGCCCAGATTCCCATCTCTCTGGTTGACATGGATACTGAATGTACTTTGCATCGATGGTTCCTACCCAGCATGGTGTGGGTGGGGCTACAAGGGAAGAAAGGGCAGTCATACAGTCTCCTTGCCCTCTCCTCGACCCTCACCTACACACATACATACCACACACACACACACACACACACACACACTCCATGACCCTAGAATTGCCTAGACTGACTGAAACAGACCAACTTTCCCAGAATTCTAAGCAGATAAGAAGTGAGTTGTGGCCTGGAGACATCACTTGCAGCCCTCAGCTGCAGAGATGCTGTCCCAACAAGTCTCCACCTGATGTGGAACTTGGGAACAAAGTCCCTGTACTCTGGAAGAGCAGTGTATGTTCATAACTACTGAGGCATCTCTCCAGCCCCTATCTGCTTTTGTCAGAAAGGTTGTATTTATGTGTGGGTGCCCAGTAATGCTGCAAGAGGGTGTCAGAGCACACAGAGCTAGAGTTATAGGTGCTTGTGAGCCGGAACATGGGTGTTAAGAACTGGTAGAGTCCTCTACAAGAGCAGCAAGTATTCCTAACCACTGAGCCACCTCTCTTGCCTGTCGGTTGTCTTTTTCCTGAAGTGTTTGGGGCACATAAGAACTTGTGTGTCTATGAGAAATAATACCCTAAGTCCATCCCAAAGGATGGTGTCCTGTGGCCTCCACCCTCAGAACACATCAACTCTAGCCTCCACTATACCGCCTCATTATGATGAAATTATAAATGATTTTAACATCAATTATCAACATATCAATTGATATCAATTATCAATGATTTAAACACCTATCACTAAATATAGTACCTTGGGGTTTTCTTCTAAGATTTATTTTGTTATTTATTTGTGTGTGTGTGTGTGTGTGTGTGTGTGTGTGTGTGTGTGTGTGTGTGTGTGATCTGTGTATGGGTAACTGAGAAAGGCAGAAAAGTACCTCAAATCTCCCGGAGCTGGAGTTGCTGGCAGTTGTGAGCCACCTAAGTACTGAGTACTGACCTTTGACCTCTGGAAGAACAGCAAATGTTTTTTTAACGACTGATCATCTCTCTAACACCAGTTTTTACTTCTGGAAACTTGATAAGCATTATTCTTCTATCTGAGACCAGTCTGTTCAATAAGCCAGGTGACCATGCAGAAAGAAGGCATAGCACAGTGCTTTACAGGACCTTAAACGGTATGGTGGGACTTTTCCAGGTACCTGGCCTGTTGCTGAAGTTAGGGTGCCATGAGCCATGAGATGGGGCATGCTGGATTCTTGAGGTGAGGGAACTTAGACACGGGGGCTGCTGGCTCTCAGCTGCACAGAGCTCATCCCAGGAGGAAGGCAGCCCTGTTGAGATGTCTGACCCTAGAGTTACCATCTGTTCAATACTGATAGGCATCTAACATCAAGGACACAAAATGCTTCTGAAGGTCAAAGACCACACACAACATGTCAGCAAGGTCTAAAAGTCCCAGGCATAGGCCAGATGGGCCCTATTCTGCTCCAGCCTTTGAGGGGTATAGCTACCATCTGACCCACTGAGAAAAACTGCCAATCCCCCTCCTTGAACCGCCCATCCTGGAAATCTAGGATGTGGCCTGAGTCAGCCATCCCATAGGAGCTCCAAGGACCAGACCAGACAGGACATTGGAGGGCTAAGAGCTGCCCTGGGGGCTTCCTCTGCAGTCTACTAAAATAAAGGGCCAGATATCTTTTGTCAGAACTATCACTCCTGCAGCATTCAGGATGTATAGTGGCAACTGCTGGGGCCTCTTCATCCTCCCACTAAGATATATCAGCAGAGTACCTACTGGTGGGCCCCACATAGGAGTAGGGGATGGAGAAGTCAGAAATTCAACAAGGCCTTAGCCAGGCAAACTTGTGGGCATGCTCCTTTTCATTGTCTGGGAAGGGAGGGAACACCATATTTTACCCATCTGCCTACTGTGTCCTGATGCCTCCAAACCCACAATTTGAATATGCTCAGGAGAGACACCCCATTGTCCTGGGTCTGTGCTGCACAGAGGAGAAACTGGGGTCATTCCTCCTTCACCTATGTATCGTGCCCTGTAGCTCAGGCCATTCTGGATAAAAAGAGTTCAGCAGCCTGGTTCTCCCTGCAGAATATAGTCAGGTTGTCCCTGCTTGAGTTGGGGACTGGGGCAAGAAGGAACGGAAGCCAGGCACTACAAGACACTTGTAAGGCATGCCCTGGACAGCTTCCTTCCCTCAGACCCAAGGTTCTCTCCTCAGAAATGAATGGCAGAACTAAGAGCTTGTGCTGCAGCTGGAATCAGCTGGATGTCACGTGCCCAGGGGTCCATGCTAAAGAGCCACAGTCACCACAGTGGGCGCAGCTGTATCCCCTTTCCAACAGTACTGATCTCTTCCCCATTCTCATTGTAGAAAGTTCTACTACATCACGCTGCTGCGAGACCCCGTATCCCGCTACCTGAGTGAATGGCGACACGTACAGCGTGGGGCCACGTGGAAGACCTCTTTGCACATGTGTGACGGGCGCACACCAACCCCAGAGGAGCTGCCGCCCTGCTACGAGGGCACAGACTGGTCGGGCTGCACGTTGCAGGAGTTCATGGATTGCCCCTACAACCTGGCCAACAACCGGCAGGTGCGCATGCTGGCTGACCTCAGCCTGGTGGGCTGCTACAACCTGTCTTTCATCCCCGAGAGCAAGCGGGCCCAGTTGCTGCTGGAGAGCGCCAAGAAGAACCTGCGCGGCATGGCCTTCTTCGGCCTCACTGAGTTCCAACGCAAGACGCAGTACCTATTTGAGCGGACGTTCAACCTCAAGTTCATCCGGCCCTTCATGCAGTACAACAGCACGCGGGCGGGCGGTGTGGAGGTGGATGAGGACACTATCCGGCACATCGAGGAGCTCAATGACCTGGACATGCAGCTGTATGACTATGCCAAGGACCTCTTTCAGCAGCGTTACCAGTACAAGAGACAGCTGGAGCGCAGGGAGCAGCGCCTGCGCAATCGCGAAGAGCGCCTCCTGCATCGCTCCAAGGAAGCGCTGCCTCGGGAGGACACAGAAGAGCCAGGCCGCGTGCCCACCGAGGACTACATGAGCCATATCATTGAGAAGTGGTAGTGCTGTCAGGGGCAGAGAGTGATGGGCAAGATTTAACAGGGAAAGAAATGGGGCCGACAGTTCCTCCTGTTTGGTGCAGCGGGTGCTAGTAGGATGTCCTAGACCTTGATGGGCAGGGTAGGACCTCCGGGGCAGAAGGCCTCCCCGCTCTCCTGGCCCCTGTGTCACAGTTAAAACTGACAAAGATTTGAAAAAGACTGGCGAGGGAACGTGTCTGCTCAGCTGAGTCTCCCACACCTACTATGCACGCACTGGCCCCCAATGACCAGCCCTCTCGGAACATGTTACAAGCTCCTAATAGCTTGGTTGAAGCTCCTTGGCCTCTGGGGACCCCTAATAACCCAGAATCTTGGGGAGCCTTTTCCTTTGAGAATATAAGCGTATCTCTGAGGCGTCCTCAGACCTGGAGTGCTCCCCAACCCCCACCTATCAAAGCTGCTTTCAAGGTCAGGGTCAGCTCCAGCCGTGGCAGAGAAGACTCAAGTCTGGCACCTGACCACTGCACTCTCTGGGGCATGATCAGAATCCACAGTGTATCCTGGCTTTGGGGGAACCAGGTTCAAGCAGGAAAGGGATGGACATCAAGAGTTTCCCCCCACACACACACACCTATGCCCCATCAATTCCTATGCTTTCTGATGCACTGCCCCATCCCCCATCACTGAAACATTTATACAAGGGCTTGTGTGCCAATGTTCCTACCATACCAGCAACTCTTTGAATCCCATGCATAAAAGCTTCCTTTGGCTGGGATACAGGGCCACATCAACCTGAGTTGGTACTGGATGGCCAGGATGGGGACTTTGCCATTCTCAGCTAAGGTTGGAAGAAACAGCTCTGGGTGTCCTTTCTGAGGTCTGTCTGCATAACCCTCCCCACCCTGGCTCTCCCTACATCTTCCTACCCTTCACAAAGTCTGACCGGCCACTTCCAGCAGCCCCACAAGCCAGCCAGGGACCAGACAAGAAGCCATGTTGCATAGTGGGTTTTTTAAGCATTTGCCTAGTGCCCTATCCCTTATGTTCTTTAAGAGACCCTGGCAGGCCCTTAGTGGGGAATGTCATGGCTTTTTCAGAGTCCATATGCATGCAGCCAAGGGTTGTGAGGTGACCTTGAGACAGGACAAGGCCCAATCCCTGCTTCTGTCTCACTCAACACTCAGGCTAAAGAGGAGCAGGTCACCACAGACAAGAGTGGGGGCCGTATGTAGCAAGCAATATTCCAGATGTTGGCAGATGTCACTGCTGCCCTAGAGCAATGGCTTAACCTTCACATGTATGTGGTATAAGGCCTACACTCAGGCACTTGACCTTGTGGGTCTACAGGCAAGATGAGTTCTGATACGTACTGTCCAGCCCAGTCTAGGGCCACCTTTATGGTGGTTGATCGCTCTGAGGAGATGGATAGCAAGATGAGTTATAGGGGGTCAAGGTCACTGAGAGGAATTGGTTTAGACGCCCAGTTAAGAGTGAATATATATCTGCCGGGAGCCTGGGGCATTTTGGGGGAACCCTGGGATCTTTTATAGGTCATGTTGATTGCTGTCACTTCTGTCAGGAAGTACCCCAGCTCCACGTACCGCCCCCTTCACAACCTTCTGTGTACACGACCTGAACATAGGATCTGTTCTCTACATACTGGAATATGTTTTAACATATGCCCCGCCATCCTGACTCACACGGAAGCACGGGTCTCTTCTCAGTCTTTGCTGCATTTGAAATATATTCCCTCCCATCTCAGGCCAGCGCCAGGTTGAGGCATCCTCAGTCCCTCAACTGTCCACCCCTGCCTAAGGCTCAGGATACCGGCTTTGGGGCACAGCTTCCTGGTACTCCCAGCATCTCAGAACAGGGTGCTTCCCCATCCCTCCAGCTCCAAGGACTCTGCCTACAGGGCCGCTCCCTGGGGCTGAAAGGCCATGCAAATACAACAAACTAATAACCCAGTCCCGAGGCACCCTGAAGCCCTGCAGAACACCCCTCCTAGAGTGGGAGGCAGGGACCACAGAACTGTCCAGCCGATGCATCTGAACTGGAACTGGTCCACTTGAACCCAGGAGCTTTAAAGCTTTATTTATTTATAGCTTCTTATTAAAAAATAAAAAAGTGTTGAGGAGGAATCTTTTGGTTATTCATACGGAATTGATCACAGAAAAGCAACTGGTTGTCTTCTAATTGTCTTTGTCTAGATGGAGACTGAACGTTAGCAGAAGAATAAACCCTGAAAAGGTCACTGTGTGCTGTGGTCTGTGGTGACATAGTCTTCCCAGGCATGGCAGCTGCCTGCATCATACTTAGGGGTAATGGCAAGGCTGTTAGGGTGCAGGTACCCACACACACAAAGTGAGGTGCTGGGTAAGTAAAAACACTCATAATCCACAAAAGGTAGAGACGTTCGTCATTTATTATAAGACTTGTGCAGGTGAAAGGGGACTGTCACTGACAGCAGTGACCATGCCTTCTGTCACCAGTGACTCCCTCTGCTCAGCTTTTAACTTGGAAATTTTTCAGATGGCAAAGAGAAAAGAAGTCTCTGGGCATGTCTCTCGACCGGCAGAGTGTCTAACATGCAAGAAGCTTAGGTTTGATTCCCAGCACTCAGGAGCTGGAGGCAGGAGGATCAGTTCAAGGTCATCCTTGACGGACAGGAAGGAAGGCTGAAGTCAGTTTTGTAGAGCCCTGTCTCAATGAAACTAGGCTTATCTTTCATTATAAGAAATCATGAGTTAATAGAAAATATGTCATGTTGAGAGAGGGAGAGCAGTTCTTAGAGACCAGCTCCAGGTTAGTTCCTCATGTGTTGCTAGCCACACTGCTCAGTTACAAAGAATAAAGGTTTGCCACGCGTGGTGATGTCAGTAATCCTGGCAGAAAGAAAAAAAAAAGTTTCATTCTGCCTCCATTTTGCTCCAAAGTAGAGGAGCAGCTTGTGATAGCCTTCTTGGTGGCAGAGTCCTTTCTACCTGAAGACAGGTCACAGCAAATGACCAGAGAGGCCAGTGAGCCAAGCATGAGATGGTGCGGTCATTTCTTACCTGTAATCCCAGCCCTCAGAAGGAATAGGCAGAAATGTCACAAACTCTAAAGTGAGGCTGGGCTGCATAGTGGTGACTGTCTAAAACAACATGAAAGACCGGGAAGGTGGTTCCGTTGCTGGAGTACTTGCCTTGTTAAACGTAAGTTAAATTTAATCTGTGGGACCTACATTTAAAAAACAAACAAACAAAACAGGTATAGTGGCATGCCTGAAAGTCCCAGTATTGAGGAGATAGAGACATAGGGACCCAGCCAGCCTAGCCCACTTGGTGAGTTCCAGATCACTGAGAGACCCTGACTCAAAACAACAAGGTGGATGGCCCCTGAGGAATGACAGCTGGGTTAACACACACACACACACACACACACACACACACACACACACACACTGAAAGAAACACATGCATATGTGTCCTCTAATAAAGCCACAGGATTTACTCATGGGATTCTACCCTCATGCTACCTGACCCTAATCGATTCTTACATGGCCCCACCCCTGAACGCTGTAGTCAGAGGGAGTCCCTACTCTTTCACTACTTCCCAACATGGGTTAAACTCCATACACGAGGCCTTAGGGGACATTCCAGTCATACAGAAGCCACACGCCCTGAGAGTTCAGTGGAGCAATATTTTATCACCCTGTTTGCTCCGTGTTCCATTTTCCATCTTCCAGACACGTGTGCAATCTCATACTTCCTGAAGTATCTGAAGGATGGTTATGGTCATCAAACTCCTCTATCCCCAAACTCTTACACACACGTCTACCAAAATGGCACTCCATTGCAACATTCAACCCAACCGCCATGTCCCCCCAAAGCATAACCCATATGCAGGATTGTTATCTGGTGTATCCTTATCCCAGAACTGTCTTCAGAACTAAACACTTCCTTCCTGTGCTTCTCCCTGTGGCTTCACTAGAGCCTAGACCCTCCCTGCTCCTCAGCTTATTATTGATACTGTGTATGTGTCAATGAAGGTTCAAGAATCCCACAGTGTAACACATGATGGTCAGGGATAACCTCAGGTGTTAACACCTCACTCTATCCTGTTTAAGACAGGATCTCTGTCGGTTTTCTTCCCCCTACACCAGGCAAGCTGGCCTGCAAGCCTTGGGGTATTCTCCTTTCTCAGCTTCCTGTTTCTTCTTAGAAGTATTTATGAACTCAGGTCCTTACTCTTTTGTGGCAAACACTTTTGCCCGCTAAGCCATCTCCCATCTCCCTGGCCCACCACTGATACTATTGACTAATAAGAGCCACTTATCTCTTAAAAGGTCCACAACCCATCCCCACCCCACCTAATTATTTGGCCATCTTGAACCATCTTGAAGAATAGGTAAAGGCCTGGTGCTGCTGAGGCCTGATTCTGCCCCTGGGCCTAGAGAAACTGAGTCCTCTCCTCTTGTTTCCTACAAAGGAAAGTGAAGAGTCACAAGGTACCCCAGCCATCCTACAGAACCCCCAGGAACTATAACCTGGCAGTACAAGGAACTCTTGTCTCTGACTGGGGCCTTGCATTAAGCTTATTGGTGATGTGTGCATCCTAGCCTCACATCAGACTTGATATCTGTCTTTGACCACTGAGTCCACACAAAGGATAACAAAATCTTTAGAAGAATCGGGCTGCGGAGATAGCTTAGAAGCCTGCTACCCAAGAATGAGGACCTGAGTTAGCTAGTAGTCCTGCCCAGTCCAAAGCTCCTAGTAAATGAGAGACTCTAACACACAGTAGAGGTCCTGACAAGCTGAGTCCAAGCCCAAGAACTCACACAGTAGAAAGAATAGACTACTGAAAGTTGTCCTTTGACCTCTGCACAAGCAGATTGCTACCCCTCCTCCAGGATGCTATTGTCAGCCCTCCTCTGCTGCTGGCTGTGGGGTTGGGGCAATCTAGGCTCTGCTGAGAGGAAGCACAGAGACTCTAGGAGTGCCCTAACCCTTGGGGCTCTGTCCCTGAGTCCCTCACCTCAGCAACAGCTTCCCAACCTCCCCCTATAAGGCCCTTAGCATGCCCCAAGGGAGTGAGGCTGTGTTCCCCACACACACACCTACCCTGTTGCTCCAAGCAACACCAGTTCCCAGCTCTCACCCTCCCTCCCTGTCCAGGACCTTCCCCAGTATCCAGTTCAGGCAGAGAGCCAAGGTGTGTCCTCCTTTCTATCCAGGGGTCTCTGATCTTTCTTTCTTCTCTTTCTTTTCTTTTTTTTGGTTTTTTCGAGACAAGGTTTCTCTGTGTAGCCCGGGCTGTCCTGGAACTCACTCTGTAGACCAGGCTGGCCTCGAACTCAGAAATCCGCCTGCCTCTGCCTCCCAAGTGCTGGGATTAAAGGCGTGCGCCACCACCGCCCGGCTAAGGGCTTCTTTCTTGAAGTCCTGTAAGGCAACACCCTCCCACTGCCATCCCATGCCCTCTGGTACTCCTCAGAACCCTCTGATTTCTGAGGGGCCAGGAGCTTTGGAAAACATATTTTTTAGTTTGTCAAGCAAAGAAGAAAAGCATTCAAGACACAGAGGCTGGGACACCAAAGAGCCACCTCTCTCTAACATCTTTGTCCTTCGGGGACCATCCTTCTCTAGAAAGCCTCAAATACCAAGCACTTGTTTGTTCCCTTTTATCTGTAAAGGACAGTATAATGCCCCATACATGAATACATGCATCTCACAATGGTTTGTGACATGAACTACCTCCCAGGGATCAGCTGAGCCCATCCAGCCTGTACCTGAGAGGTCCACTGGCCTCTGTGGGCTGTTGTCTCTACTGCAAACTGTGGATGTTCACTTCTGGCTACCAAACTATAACACACAGATGCCTGGCAAGTCCAGAGCCTGTCAGTTCCCCTGCCAGGCATGGCTAGTGGCCATGGGTCCTTGTTCTTTCTATATCTGCATCACACAAAGCTATCATAACTTTGTCTGTTTTCTTGACTTTGGATATGGGGTTGGTTTAGGGTTGGTCTCTTTATGAATAAAGTTGCTATCAAGTTCTCTTTCTTTTTGTCTCTATGCAAAATGTTACTAAACGTCTTTGCTGGACCAATATCCAGCTTTCACATGCAGCTGCCGAGACCCTGTTATGCTGTAGTCATTGGCTAGGACATGATGTCAGCCTTGCTCCACCTCTGTTCTGAGATGTGGGGGTAGACATGCACAGTCATATTCGGCTCACAATACTCATCTGACCAGATGAAGGCATCTCGAGTTGGTTATACTTTGGACTCAGACATGATCTTCATTTTGATGCCATCATACCAGACATGAACCATGTGGTGCAGTCACAGAAGTTAACAGTTCAACGTCATGAGTCACAAACACATGGATGACCCCATCCTTGGAACTTCAAAATCTTAAGCCTTGTGACAGGACAAGAGGATTCAGAGGTTCCTCCTATCTTGAATTCTTTTTTTTTTTTTTTTTGGTTTTTTTCCAGCACAGGATTTCTCTGTGTAGCCCGGCTGTCTGGAACCTGGCAAAACTCATGTAGACCTAGGCTGGCCTGAACTTCAGAAATCGCCATGTCTCTGCCTCCCAAGTGCTGGGATCAAAGGCGTGCGCACCACGCCCGGTCACCATCTTGAATTCTTACTGAGACCATTTCAGTTTAAACTAGAATTTGTTTTCTTGATGGAGAATCCCTTGGAAAATTACCCAAGGATCCACAGCAGATGCCCCAAATAACTTTGCTTCTATTAAAAAGCTTGCTTGCACAAAACTCTACCTGCAACTGCTGAGCAAGATACCAGAATTTTTACGTTTAAAGACTCCTTGGTATAAATGCTCATGGCTACATGTAGGTCCTGAATGCTTGAGTTTCAGACAGCTGGATAAAGACTTTCATTGGCTATAAAATATGTTCAGAGTGGTCATATCTGGTGAGCATTTTGGGAGGCCCCAAGAGAGCTCTAGAGAATGGACTCTGACACTTTGGGGCCTCAGTACACAGAAAAGCACACCAGCTGGAGAGGACTCTCAGAGAGTGTCTTAGTCAGGGTTTTCCTGCTGTAAACAGCACCATGACCAAGGCAACCCTTATAAGGACAACATTTTAATTGGGCTGGCTTACAAGTTCAGAAGTTCAGTCCATTATCATCAATGTGGGAGCATGGCAGTATCCAGACAGCCAAGCTTAAGCAGTGAAGTAGTTTGAAAACAGAAAGGTAAGTGATAATGTAAAAGAACAAGGGGCCCATGTTCCAGATTCTGCAAGCAACAAAACTCAGCAGCTTTGGCAAGTGGCTCTGGCTTTGAGTGAAAAATAAAAGGGACTACAAAGACAATTGATGATGCTGGTTAGCTGCAGCTAAGAAATTAGTGGTGATTAAGAGAGACCAGCATCACTGAGGTGAAATCTTCTGGGAATTGTTTTCTGAGAGCACAAAGAATGCTATGCTCCAGAGATAGCCGAGGTTGTACCTCATGCTGCAGCTGGACTTGGTAATATATAAGAGTCACCCAGGTGGTACTGGTTTTGACGGCATGAAGGAGTCATGAAGAGCAGCTGAGGCTTGGCACTGTGAGAGGCCATGGAAGGCCATTGGTGAAGGTGCAGCCTCAGTTGCAGTTGACAGCCCAGGACTGAAGGGGTCATGCAAAGGAGTTGAGGCTTGGCACCATGAAGAGAGCCTATGAGAGGCTATTGGTGAAGCCTAGTTGCAACTGCATTGTATTGGAGACCTAGTACCATGTGGGATGACACAAAGAACAGCAGCAGCAGTGGAGTGAATCAACCTGAGCTTAGGAGTGCTACAGAGGGCAGGGCTGGAGAATGGGCTTGGGCAGAGCTCTAAGCCATTGGAGAGCCCAGAAGATCATGAGTGGATCCCACGCATTGCATGTTAGAGTTTGACTTATGCTTTTGATTGTGACTGTGCCCTAGATATTTTTCCCTCTCAAAGAAGAAAGTAATTTTAGTGGAGCCCACAGTTAAGAGACTTTTTAAAATTGTAAAAAGACTTTGAATTCAAAAAAGAAATTGGAAATTTTAAAGGATTGAAATTTTAATATGTAAGAATTTATAAAGCCTATAGGACTTTTTAAAAGTACTTAGAACTTGGGGATGAATAAGAAAGTAAGAGTTGAGGCTTAATAGTGATGTGTTTGTGTGTCAAGTTGACAAGGGGTCAATTGTACTGGCTGGTTTTGAGTGTCAACTTGACACAAGATGGAGTTATCACAGAGAAAGGAGCCTCCCTTGAGGAAATGCCTCCATGAGATCCAATGTAAAGGGCATTATCTCCATTAGTGATCAAGGTGGGAGGCCCCATTGTGGGTGGAGCCATCCATGAGCTGGTAACTTAGGTTTTATAAGAAAGTAAGCTAAGGCAAGCCAGGGGAAGCAAGCCAGTAATAGTAACATCCCGCTCCATGGCCTCTGCATCTTCAGCTCCTGCTTCCTGACCTAGCTTGAGTTCCTGTCCTAACTTCCTTTGGTGATGAACAGCAATGTGAAGTGTAAGCGAATAAACCCCTTTCCTCCCCAGCTTGCTTCCTGGTCATGATGTTTGTGTGGCAGATAGAAACCCTGACTAAGACAGAGAGTGTGGCCCCTGAGATGATCCAGGACCCCCAGGAAAATCCTTGCCAGCTGATGACTGCCAAACACTCCTGAGGCACCCCATGCCACCACCCAAAAGAAAAGAGGTAAATCAAAAGTCATCTGGTCTGAATGTCTCCAGTAGTAATTTGGTCCTGTAAGAGGCACCATCTGGATAGAACACAAGATGGAAGGTGGACTTGACTCCAGATCCCGTGCCTGGGATCATGTGACACAACTCACCGAGATTCCCCTGATCTGTTCAGGTGAATGAATGTGTGTGGCCTTCCCTTTTGTCTTTGCCATGTGTTTCTTTTGTAATGACTGTGCCTCTCTGTGTGACTCTGTTTTTGTCAGTTCTGTAGATTGGAAGAAATCAGATCAAAAAATGAAGGGAGAGTGAAACCATACCAAGGCATAGCTGCTTCTTAGGTGGGGTACCATTTTCCACCGTGAGGACCTGATGGGCTTCCCGTTTGCACTGTGTGCTTCTTGCATCCATGCAGTGGAACTGTGGCCCTATGGCAGCAGCGGACTGCTGCTATTTCTATGGCAATAGTCAGTGGCTCCAAGCCATGTGAAAGTAAGCCCCAATTTCCTGGTAATTAACTAATGGCTTTCTCTGGTGCAAGAAACATGCACACACACAAAACACACACACACACACACACACACACACAACAACACACAACACATACATAAAACGAACATAAGAAGCTTAAGACCTGTGCTCTCTTGTTGCGTACTTGAATTTTTTTGACCTGGTCAGATACCCAGAGAAACCAAAACATTCATCTATTCTCTCAGCCCAGCTAGAGGAAATTGACCTCCAACACATACACACTTCCCACTCCAAAACACTCACTTCTGGCTTCTTTAATCCCCTTGACTCCTTTTTGAAGTCCTGGGGTCCTGGCCCTGATTTCCATCTGAAAGTGAGAGAGGGTCTCAGAGTGCTCACAGGAAGGAGAAATAAGTTCACAAGCTGCAAGCCCTCTGGTCCTTCACTGGTCTGCTCTAAGCAGCTGATTGCACTTGGGGAAGGGGGAAGTAATTCTCCCAGTCACACCAAGACGAAACTAGAAGTTTAAACTCCTTTCTCCTTCATTCGCTTATGTTCCTTCTCTACCAATGACTTGTATAATTGAAAGACTCCAGAACCCTCCCATTTTCCAAGAAGTCACAGGCCCCGATCAGCCTGTTCAACACCTGTTTCAAGGTGAGAAGCATTGGATGCCTTTTTTTGTCAAACATTAGTGGGAGGATTAGAAGCAGCAGTCAGAAGACATGCTTGCCCCAAGCTAAGACTTACCCTGATTGACCAGCTGCTGGGTTTCTGGAAAAGCTCTGATATATCAGGTGTTTACTCCCATAAGATCCAGATGCCCCCGGAAAACAGCCCAGTCTAGGGCCACCTTTATGGTGGTTGATCGCTCTGAGGAGATGGATAGCAAGATGAGTTATAGGGGTCAAGGTCACTGAGAGGAATTGGTTTAGACGCCCAGTTAAGAGTGAATATATATCTGCCGGGAGCCTGGGGCATTTTGGGGAACCCTGGGATCTTTTATAGGTCATGTTGATTGCTGTCACTTCTGTCAGGAAGTACCCCCAGCTCCACGTACCGCCCCCTTCACAACCTTCTGTGTACACGACCTGAACATAGGATCTGTTCTCTACATACTGGAATATGTTTTAACATATGCCCCGCCATCCTGACTCACACGGAAGCACGGGTCTCTTCTCAGTCTTTGCTGCATTTGAAATATATTCCCTCCCATCTCAGGCCACGCCAGGTTGAGGCATCCTCAGTCCCTCAACTGTCCACCCCTGCCTAAGGCTCAGGATACCGGCTTTGGGGCACAGCTTTCCTGGTACTCCCAGCATCTCAGAACAGGGTGCTTCCCCATCCCTCCAGCTCCAAGGACTCTGCCTACAGGGCCGCTCCCTGGGGCTGAAAGGCCATGCAAATACAACAAACTAATAACCCAGTCCCGAGGCACCCTGAAGCCCTGCAGACACCCCCTCCTAGAGTGGGAGGCAGGGACCACAGAACTGTCCAGCCGATGCATCTGAACTGGAACTGGTCCACTTGAACCCAGGAGCTTTAAAGCTTTATTTATTTATAGCTTCTTATTAAAAAATAAAAAAGTGTTGAGGAGGAATCTTTTGGTTATTCATACGGAATTGATCACAGAAAAGCAACTGGTTGTCTTCTAATTGTCCTTTGTCTAGATGGAGACTGAACGTTAGCAGAAGAATAAACCCTAAAAGGTCACTGTGTGCTGTGGTCTGTGGTACATAGTCTTCCCAGCATGGCAGCTGCCTGCATCATACTGGGTGTAATGGCAAGCTGTTAGGGTGCAGGTACCCACACACACAAAGTGAGGTGCTGGTAAGTAAAAACACTCATAATCCACAAAAGGTAGAAACGTTCAGTCTTTATTATAAGACTTGTGCAGGGGAAAGGGGACTGTCACTGACAGCAGTGACCATGGCCTTCTGTCACCAGTGACTCCCTCTGCCAGCTTTAACTTGGAAATTTTCAGATGGCAAAAGAAAGAAGTCTCTGGGCAGTGTCTCCGCGGCAGAGTGTCTAACATGCAAGAACTTAGGTTTGATTCCCAGCACTCAGGAGCTGGAGGCAGAGGATCAGTTCAAGGTCATCCTTGACGGACAGGAAGGAAGGCTGAAGTCAGTTTGTAGAGCCCTGTCTCAATGAAACTAGGCTTACTTTCATTATAAGAAATCATGAGTTAATAGAAAATATGTCATGTTGAGAGAGGAAAGCAGTTCTTAGAGACCAGCTCCAGGTTATTCCTCATGTGTTGCTAGCCACATGTTTCAGTTACAAAGAATAAAGGTTTGCCACGCGTGGTGATTCAGTAATCCTGGCAGAAAGATAAAAAAAAAGGTTTCATTCTGCCTCCGTTTTGCTCCAAAGTAGAGGAGCAGCTTGTGATAGCCTTCTTGGTGCAGAGTCCTTTCTACCTGAAGACAGGTCACAGCAAATGACCAGAGAGGCCAGTGAGCCAAGCAGAGATGGTGCGGTCATTTCTTACCTGAATCCCAGCCCTCAGAAGGAATAGGCAGAAATGTCACAAACTCTAAAGTGAGGCTGGGCTGCATAGTGGTGACTGTCTAAAACAACATGAAAGACCGGAAGGTGGTTCCGTTGCTGGAGTACTTGCCTTGTTAAACGTAAGTTAAATTTAATCTGTGGGACCTACATTTAAAAAACAAACAAACAAACAGGTATATGGCATGCCTGAAAGTCCCAGTATTGAGGAGATAGAGACATAGGGACCCAGCCAGCCTAGCCCACTTGGTGAGTTCCAGATCACTCAGAGACCCTGACTCAAAACAACAAGGTGGATGGGCCCCTGAGGAATGACAGCTGGGTTACACACACACACACACACACACACACACACACACACACACACACTGAAAGAAACACATGCATATGTGTCCTCTAATAAAGCCACAGGATTTACTCATGGGATTCTACCCTCATGCTACCTGACCCTAATCGATTCTTTACATGGCCCCACCCCTGAACGCTGTAGTCAGAGGGAGTCCCTACTCTTTCACTACTTCCCAACATGGGTTAAACTCCATACACGAGGCCTTAGGGGACATTCCAGTCATACAGAAGCCACACGCCCTGAGAGTTCAGTGGAGGCAATATTTTATCAACCCTGTTTGCTCCGTGTTCCATTTTCCATCTTCCAGACACGTGTGCAATCTCATACTTCCTGAAGTATCTGAAGGATGGTTATGGTCATCAAACTCCTCTATCCCCAAACTCTTACACACACGTCTACCAAAATGGCACTCCATTGCAACATTCAACCCAACCGCCATGTCCCCCCCAAAGCATAACCCATATGCAGGATTGTTATCTGGTGTATCCTTATCCCAGAACTGTCTTCAGAACTAAACACTTCCTTCCTGTGCTTCTCCCTGTGGCTTCACTAGAGCCTAGACCCTCCCTGGCTCCTCAGCTTATTATTGATACTGTGTATGTGTCAATGAAGGTTCAAGAATCCCACAGTGTAACACATGATGGTCAGGGATAACCTCAGGTGTTAACACCTCACTCTATCCTGTTTAAGACAGGATCTCTGTCGGTTTTCTTCCCCCTACACCAGGCAAGCTGGCCTGCAAGCCTTGGGGTATTCTCCTTTCTCAGCTTCCTGTTTCTTCTTAGAAGTATTTATGAACTCAGGTCCTTACTCTTTTGTGGCAAACACTTTTGCCCGCTAAGCCATCTCCCATCTCCCTGGCCCACCACTGATACTATTGACTAATAAGAGCCACTTATCTCTTAAAAGGTCCACAACCCATCCCCACCCCACCTAATATTTGGCCATCTTGAACCATCTTGAAGAATAGGTAAAGGCCTGGTGCTGCTGAGGCCTGATTCTGCCCCTGGGCCTAGAGAAACTGAGTCCTCTCCTCTTGTTTCCTAACAAAGGAAAGTGAAGAGTCACAAGGTACCCCAGCCATCCTACAGAACCCCCAGGAACTATAACCTGGCAGTACAAGGAACTCTTGTCTCTGACTGGGGCCTTGCATTAAGCTTATTGGTGATGTGTGCATCCTAGCCTCACATCAGACTTGATATCTGTCTTTGACCACTGAGTCCACACAAAGGATAACAAAATCTTTAGAAGAAATCGGGCTGCGGAGATAGCTTAGAAGCCTGCTACCCAAGAATGAGGACCTGAGTTAGCTAGTAGTCCTGCCCAGTCCAAAGCTCCTAGTAAATGAGAGACTCTAACACACAGTAGAGGTCCTGACAAGCTGAGTCCAAGCCCAAGAACTCACACAGTAGAAAGAATAGACTACTGAAAGTTGTCCTTTGACCTCTGCACAAGCAGATTGCTACCCCTCCTCCAGGATGCTATTGTCAGCCCTCCTCTGCTGCTGGCTGTGGGGTTGGGGCAATCTAGGCTCTGCTGGAGGGAAGCACAGAGACTCTAGGAGTGCCCTAACCCTTGGGGCTCTGTCCCTGAGTCCTCACCTCAGCACAGCTTCCCAACCTCCCCCTATAGGCCCTTAGCATGCCCCAAGGGAGTGAGGCTGTGTTCCCCACACACACACCTACCCTGTTGCTCCAAGCAACACCAGTTCCCAGCTCTCACCCTCCCTCCCTGTCCAGGACCTTCCCCAGTATCCAGTTCAGGCAGAGAGCCAAGGTGTGTCCTCCTTTCTATCCAGAGGGTCTCTGATCTTTCTTTCTTTCTTCTTTCTTTTTTTTTTGGTTTTTCGAGACAAGGTTTCTCTGTGTAGCCCGGGCTGTCCTGGAGCTCACTCTGTAGACCAGGCTGGCCTCGAACTCAGAAATCCGCCTGCCTCTGCCTCCCAAGTGCTGGGATTAAAGGCGTGCGCCACCACCGCCCGGCTAAGGGCTTCTTTCTTGAAGTCCTGTAAGGCAACACCCTCCCACTGCCATCCCATGCCCTCTGGTACTCCTCAGAACCCTCTGATTTCTGAGGGGCCAGGAGCTTTGGAAAACATATTTTTAGTTTGTCAAGCAAAGAGAAAAAGCATTCAAGACACAGAGGCTGGGACACCAAAGAGCCACCTCTCTCTAACATCTTTGTCCTTCGGGGACCATCCTTCTCTAGAAAGCCTCAAATACCAAGCACTTGTTGTTCCCTTTTATCTGTAAAGGACAGTATATGCCCCATACATGAATCATGCATCTCACAATGGTTGTGACAAGAACTACCTCCCAGGGATCAGCTGAGCCCATCCAGCCTGTACCTGAGAGGTCCACTGGCCTCTGTGGGCTGTTGTCTCTACTGCAAACTGTGGATGTTCACTTCTGGCTACCAAACTATAACACAAGATGCCTGGCAAGTCCAGAGCCTGTCAGTTCCCCTGCCAGGCATGGCTAGTGGCCATGGTCCTTGTTCTTTCTATATCTGCATCACACAAAGCTATCATAACTTTGTCTGTTTTCTTGACTTTGGATATGGGTTGGTTTAGGGTTGGTCTCTTTATGAATAAAGTTGCTATCAAGTTCTCTTTCTTTGTCTCTATGCAAAATGTTACTAAACGTCTTTGCTGACCAATATCCAGCTTCACAGCAGCTGCCGAGACCCTGTTATGCTGTAGTCATTGGCTAGGACATGATGGTCAGCCTTGGCTTCCCACCTTCTGTTCTGAGATGTGGGG
Source organism: Mastomys natalensis (assembly GCA_021653895.1). Lineage (NCBI taxonomy): Eukaryota > Metazoa > Chordata > Mammalia > Rodentia > Muridae > Mastomys > Mastomys natalensis. The sequence continues at coordinate 1,159,698 of JAJTUV010000404.1, read as the reverse complement.
GTGGGACATGCCACATCTCATATTTCGGCTCATAATACTCGCTGACCAATGAAGGCATCTTCGAGTTGAGGTTAATACTTTGGACTCAGACATGACTTCATTTGATAGCCATCATACCCAGACACATGAACCAATGGTGCAGTCAACAGAAAAGTTAACAGAGTCAACGCCATGGTTCCAAACATCATGGATGTAGCCCTCATCTTGGAACTTTCCAGAAATCTTAAACCATTGTGACAAGGACAAGAGGATACAGAGGTTCCTCCATCTTGAATTCTTACTGAGACCATTTCAGGTTTAACTAGAATTTGGTTTTCTTGATGGAGAATCCCTTGGAAAATTACCCAAGATCCACAGTCAAGATGCCCCAAATAACTTTGCTTCTATTAAAAAGCTTGCTTGCACAAAACTCTACCTGCAACTGCTGAGCAAGATACCAGAATTTTACGTTTAAAGACTTCTTGGTATAAATGCTCATGGCTACATGTAGGTCCTGAATGCTTGAGTTCAGACAGCTGGATAAAGACTTTCAATTGGCTATAAAATATGTTAGAGTGGTCATATCTGGTGAGCATTTTGGAGGCCCCAAGAGAGCTCTAGAGAATGGACTCTGACACTTTGGGGCCTCAGTACACCAGAAAAGCACCCCAGCTGGAGAGGACTCTCAGAGAGTGTCTTAGTCAGGGTTTTCCTGCTGTAAACAGCACCATGACCAAGGCAACCCTTATAAGGACAACATTTTAATTGGGGCTGGCTTACAAGTTCAGAAGTTCAGTCCATTATCATCAATGTGGGAGCATGGCAGTATCCAGAACAGCCAACTTAAGCAGTGAAGTAGTTTGAAAACAGAAAGGTAGTGATAATGTAAAAGAACAAGGGGCCCATGTTCCAGATTCTGCAAGCAACAAAACTCAGCAGCTTTGGCAAGTGGCTCTGGCTTTGAGTGAAAAATAAAAGGGACTACAAAGACAATTGATGATGCTGGTTAGCTGCAGCTAAGAAATTAGTGGTGATTAGGAAGAGACCAGCATCACTGAGGTGAAATCTTCTGGGAAGTGTTTTCTGAGAGCACAAAGAATGCTATGCTACAGAGATAGCCGAGGTTGTACCTCATGCTGCAGCTGGACTTGGTAATATATAAGAGTTCACCCAGGTGGTACTGGTTTTGACGGCATGAAGGGGTCATGAAGAGCAGCTGAGGCTTGGCACTGTGAGAGGTCATGGAAGGCCATTGGTGAAGGTGCAGCCTCAGTTGCAGTTGACAGCCCAGGACTGAAGGGGTCATGCAAAGGAGTTGAGGCTTGGCACCATGAAGAGAGCCTATGAGAGGCTATTGGTGAAGCCTAGTTGCAACTCCATTGTATTGGGAGACACTAGTACCATGGGATGACCACAAAGAATAGCAGCAGCAGTGGAGTGAATCAACCTGAGCTTAAGGGCTACAGAGGGCAGGGCTGAAGAATGAGCTTGGGCAGAGCTCCAAGCCATTGGAGGAGCCCAGAAGATCATGAGTGGATCCCACGCATTGCATGGTTAGAGTTTGACTTTGCTTTTGATTGTGACTGTGCCCTGATATTTTTCCCTCTCAAGGAAGAAAGTATTTTAGTGGAGCCCACAGTTAAGAGACTTTTAATTGTAAAAAGACTTTGAATTTAAAGGAATTGGGAAATTTTAAAGGGATGAAATTTTAATATGTAAGAATTTATAAGCTTAGGACTTTTTAAAAGTTACTTACAACTGGGATGAATAGAAAGTAAGAGTTGAGGCTTAATAGTGATGTGTTTGTGTGTCAAGTTGACAAGGGGTCAATTGTACTGGCTGGTTTTGAGTGTCAACTTGACACAAGATGGAGTTATCACAGAGAAAGGAGCCTCCCTTGAGGAAATGCCTCCATGAGATCCAAGTGTAAGGCATTTTCTCAATTAGTGATCAAGGTGGAGGCCCCATGTGGGTGAGCCATCCCTGAGCTGGTAATCTTAGGTTTTATAAGAAAGTAAGCTAAGCAAGCCAGGGAAGCAAGCCAGTAAGTAACATCCCTCCATGACCTCTGCATCAGCTCCTGCTTCCTGACCTCTTGAGTTCCTGTCCTAACTTCCTTTGGTGACGAACAGCAATGTGGAAGTGTAAGCTGAATAAACCCTTTCCTCCCACATTGCTTCCTGGTCATGATGTTTGTGCAGGAATAGAAACCCTGACTAAGACAGAGAGTGTGGCCCCTGAGATGATCCAGGACCCCGGAAAATCCTTGCCAGCTGATGACTGCCAAACACTCCTGAGGCACCCCCATGCCACCACCCAAAAGAAAAGAGGTAAATCAAAAGTCATCTGGTCTGAATGTCTCCAGTAGTAATTTGGTCTGTAAGAGGCACCATCTGGATAGAACACAAAGGAGAAGGTGGACTTGACTCCAGATCCCGTGCCTGGGATCATGTGACACATCACCAGATTCCCCTGATCTGTTCAGGTGAATGAATGTGTGGTGGCCTTCCCTGTTTGTCTTTGCTATGTGTTTCTCTGTATGACTGTGCCTCTCTGTGTGACTCTGTTTTTGTCAGTTCTGTAGATTGGAGAAACAGATCAAAAAATGGAAGGGAGAGTGAACCATACCAAGGCCATAGCTGCTTCTTAGGTGGGGTACCATTTCCACCGTGAGGACCATGATGGCTTCCCGTTTGCACTGTAGTGCTTCTGCATCCAGTGGGAACTGTGGCCCTATGGCAGCAGCTGACTGCTGCTATTTCTATGGCAATGTCAGTGGCTCCCAAGCTATGTGATAGCCCCAATTTCCTGGTAATAACTAATGGCTTTCTCTGGTGCAAGAAACATGCACACACACACACACACACACACACACACACACATACCATGAACATATGCAGCTTAAGACCTGTGCTCTCTTGTTCGGTACTTGAATTTTTTTGACCTGGTCAGATTACCCAGAGAAACCAAAACATTCATCTATTCTCTCAGCCCAGCTAGAGGAAATTGACCTCCAACACATACACACTTCCCACTCCAAAAACACTCACTTCTGGCTTCTTTAACCCCTTGACTCCTTTTGAAGTCTGGGTCCTGTCCTGATTTCCATCTGAAAGTAGAGAGGGTCTCAGAGTGCTCACAGGTAGGAGAAATAGGTTCACAAGCTGCAAGCCCTCTGGTCCTTCACTGGTCTGCTCTAAGCAGCTGATTGCACTTGGGGAAGGGGAAGTAATTCTCCCAGTCACACCAAGACGATAACTAGAAGTTTAACTCCTTTCTCCTTCATTGCTTATGTTTCCTTCTCTACCAATGACTTATATAATTGAAAGACTCCAGAACCCTCCATTTTCCAAGAAGTCACAGGCCCCATCAGCCTGTTCAAACCTGTTTCAAGGTGAGAAGGCATTGATGTCCTTTTTTGTCAAACATTAGTGGGAGATTAGAAGAAGCAGTCAGAAGACATGCTTGCCCAAGCTAAGACTTACCCTGATGACTCAGCTGCTGGGTTTCTGGAAAAGCTCTGATATATCAGGTGTTTACTCCCATAGATCCAGATGCCCCCGGAAAACCAGAGAGCTACTAATGTTACTTTTGTCATGTGGCTGGCCCCAGATATGAGGAGAACACTCTGGAAAGTAGACAGATTTGAAGGAATGAAAGGTTCCAACTTTGTTCAGAAAGTTTACAACACTGAGATATAGCTCAAGTCAAAGGGAAAGAAACTCCGTCGCTGTGGTCACAGGATGTCTAATGCCTGGGTGACCCAGTACCAAGCTCTGCTTCTGGATCAACCCTTATTCAGTTCCACAAAACATCAGCCCTCAACTCTGCCAGTCTCCTGAAGGACAATGATGTCACAAGTCCCCTCATGACTGTCTTGAGGTGACTGATCTGATGTGGTCTGTTAGATCTGATCTAACTGATGTCAGACAAGGTCTTCTCAATTTAGAGCAGTTTCTTCCAAAAAGAGTATCAGGTATGCAGAGACAGCAGTGGTGACCCAAGACAAGACTATCTGGGCACAATCTTTAAATGGGAACCTCAGCTCAACAAGCTGAGCTTTTGCTTTGGCTCACTTTGCTGGGGGAGAGACAAGGCTATCACACACTGATAACTGATACGCTTTTACCATGGCCCATGTCCAACAGGGCTCTATATAGGTAAAGACCTCAACAGAAAAGAAATCACAAATAGAGAAGAAATTAAAGGGAATCTGGTTACCCAATAGGGGGCCCATTGTTCATTGCAAAGGACACCAAGAAGGGGATTCTGTAGAAGTAAGAAGCATCAGAGCAGCTAACTTGGCCACCCAGGAAGTGGTCCTAGAACCAGCCAGCCTCCCCAGGTATTAGTAGCCCTGCAGGAGCCCAGCTTACCAGACTGCCCAGAGTACAGGGAAGGGCAAGATTGACTGAGCTACACAAGAATTGTCCAAATAGAATAAACAAGGATGTTGGTTGCTGAACTGGGAGGATAACCAGTTACATAGCTCTGCCAAGCTGCCACCTAGGAGCCACAACAACTGCTGAATTCCTCAGACCCAGGTACAATGTTCCAAATTTAGAAAGCCTAACTGAAGACACCACCTATACTCAGGTAGACTCCAAAGCGGAAAAGGAAGGTCCCTCAAGGAGTCTGGGCTTGAGAATGCCTGGGGAACATTGGAAGTTTACTGAAACCTGGTCTACTTTTTTTGTTGTTGTTGTTTTGTTAAGTATTAGCTGATGTTTGTAGACACCTTCTCAAGGATAGGCCTACCCAACTTGACAGACTGACCAATACTAACTAAGAAACTTTTTCAGGAAGTAATTCCAGGTTCAGGCTGCCCCTAGTTTTGGGGTCTGAAGATGGCCTGCCACTTTGTGGGCAAGTGTCTGACAAAGGATTGTGTATATTTTTAAAGATTTATTTATTTACAGTGTCCTTCCTGCATTTATGCCTTGCAAGCCAGGAGAGGGCACCAGACCTCATTACAGATGGTTGTGAGCCACCATGTGGTTGCTGGGAATTGAACTCAGGACCTTTGGAAGAGCAGACAGTGCTTTTAACCTCTGAGCCATCTCTCTGGCCCCAGGATTAGGTCTATATTAGTTGGAAGTTACATTGTGCATGGAGGGACAGAGCCCAGGTCAGGGAGAAAGGATAAATAGAACTCCTAAGGATATTTTGACCAAATTGGTTCTAGAAACTAGTGAAAAAATTGGGCCAAGCTCCTCCCCTTAGTCATGCTCATAGCCCAGCGTACTCCTTAGTGGGAGGGGCTGACTCCTTTAGAGGATGGTCTCGGAGACAGCCTCCCATCCTTTCCAAACTCCCAAGATATTCCTCAGGCAGAACTGTCTAGTCACTCCCTTCTTAAGCCCTCATAGGCTTTGCAGGAAGCTCACCATGCCATTGACCAGACTGTGGAGGGAACTCTCTCATCTCCCACCTCCAAACCCGCCCACCAGTTCCGCCAGGAGACTTGGTCTAGATAAACAGCATCTCCTCTTGATCCTGGAACCTGTCTGGAGGGGACCCTGTCCGTCATCCTTACCACCCAAACTGCTGTCAAGGTAGCTAGTGTCATCCCTTGAAAAAGGTCACTGAGGACAGATGGGCCATCACTTGGACCCCTTAAAGACAAAGCTGACCAGAGAGTTTATTAATCTGGGATACAAAATGTCTACCAACCTCAAACCTAACAAGGAAATTCAGAAAAAGAGAGAAGATTCACGACTCTTCTGTGTGGATCCAGCTCTCTTATGTCTTATGCATGGAACAATATGGTTTTGGGAGTGGGGTTGGGTGTTAGCATACAGGCAATTCTGTGGTCTGTCACAGGGACCAGCAGTGACTTAAGTCATCATCACCTGCAGCTGCCGAAGGCAGACTGTGTTTAAGAGGACTGCCTACCACTCATCTCTCTCTATCTCTGTCTCTGTCTCTCTTTCCCTTCCTCCCTCCCTCTCTCTCTCTTCTGTCTCTCTCCCTTCCTCCCTCTCTGTGTCTATGTCTCTCTGTCTCTCTTTGCCTCTCCCTCTCTCTCTTTTCTCTGTCTCTCTCTCATTCTCTCCCCCCCACCCCCATTCCCATGGCTCTGTTCCCATCCGTCTGTCTGACTGTCTGTCTGTCTACTGTCTGCCTCCACCTCTTCTCCAGGTCCTTACCCTCTCCCTTCCCACAATAAACCTCTTTTTACCAAGTCTGTGGCATGGGGTAATTTCTCGGGGGTGCACCTTGGCACGGGTTCCACCAGGTCCCCCTCATTGCATTATATTTCACAATAATGGGGCTCAGTAAGTCAAGTGTGGAGAACGCTGGCTTGAAGAGGGCCTTCGGGATTACAAGTTTTATGCATGGCCTGCTAACAGTGAATCATCCCACCAAGGATGTCCTCAGATTACCTAGCTTGCTTGTACTAACAGTTTGACTAAATTGTTCCTCCTCTGACTCATTAAATAGTCACACGCCCACTTTTTGTATACCCAGGTATATGTCTACAATGGAGAAGGGGGAAAGCTCATGTTGGCTTTGATTCAATGTTAACAAAGTTCTAACGGGCCCAATCCCGTTCCTGATCCTAAAGGGGCTGGAATAGTCGGTGTGGCAGCCATGAGCACCTCAGCCTTGATTGTTGGGGAATCAAAACCTTAGGGAACTCAGGTTCTAGATAGACTTAGACCCAGGCATTTGGAGACTTCTATTTCCAGGCTGGAGAGCCTAGTTGCCTCCCTCACAGGGGTAATCCTGCAGAACTGAGGGGGATATAAAACAGAACGGGATTTGCATGACCTTAGGAGAAACTTGCTGGTTCCATACCCATCAATCCATGGTAATTAGGGGAAACCTTGCCACAGTCAGAGAAAACCTCAATGAAAATAAAGGAAAAGGATGTCGATCAGATAATTGGTATCAATCTCTGTTTACCGGGCCCCCATGGCTGTCCACCTTACTGCTAGCATTAGCTGGACCACTGAGTCCTATTCTGTCTGGCTTATGGTTGGACCCTGGATCCTGACTGCATGGCAAGCTATGTCAAACAGAGAATAATCTGTTAGGCTAGTGTTCTTCAGGACCAACTATGCCCCACTAGAGACAGGACAAGTCAACAATTTGACTCAGGCCCATAGAGCGGTGAGGAATATGACAGGTCCTACACTGCAGAGGTTCCTCCATCTTTTTTTGCCTCTATTTTAACTACGATTTGCTCTCCTTGATGGAGAATCTCCTGTAAAATTTCTATATTAGGACCCAAGACCAAGATGTCCCAGCCAACTTAGCTTCTGTTAAACCACCTACTTGTGCAGAAGCCCCCTTCCCCCGCAAAGCTGCTAAGTGAGATGACAGGGTGTGTGTTCTGTTTTTAAAAGGTCCTTCATCTAAGTGCTCAGGCACTTAGGTCTCAAATACCTGAGTGTACTCCCAGCAGCGGGAATAAAGACTTTCGGTTGGCCATAAACTGTGTCTGAGTGGTCGTCTCTGGTGGGCTCCGGAGACAACCTCGCAGCCTTGGCCCCTGCTCTCCATGACGAGCACAGCACACTGGGACAGCCCTGTCACGCAGCAAAGGTGTTCTAATCCAGACCTTAACCAGTGGAAAGGATTACAACATTTGCTTAAAAATCTTACAAGGTGAGGAAGTTAAAAAGATTTGAATTCTTGTCCTGAACACATGGGGTTTTGTTGTGTTTTGCTTTGTTTTACTTTTTATTGATTCTTTGTGAATTTCATGTCTAGCACCACAATCCCATTCACATCCCCATCCCTTTGCATCCACCCTTGCAACCTCCCCCCAAAAGAAAAAAAAAATGTGTTGTGGAAGCTGTAGTGGTCACAGTGTGTCCCACAGTACACCCTTCTGTCTACACTTCTTGCTTGCAAATGTTCACTGCAATGAGTCATTGGTCTGGTTCAAGGCCTCTGGCTTCTGCTACACCATCAACACTGGACGCTCACTGGGACTCCTCTCGGACGTCCTGTCGTTGCCCCGTGTCGTGGAGATCTTGCAGCTTTGGATCTGCAGGACCGGCTCCTTCACACACTTCAGCAGTTCATTGATAGGGTAGATGTTGGTTGGGGTGGGCCAACTCAAAACCCTGGATCTGGGACTGGTAGTAGCTGAGCTGGTCAGCCCGCCAGCTCTCCCGCACCCACCACCAGGGCCAGCTCTCCAGCACTGCCCCAGCTAGCTCACACAGTGCTGCAGCTGGCCAGAGGCAGAGCCAGCTCTCCTGCTCTCATGCCCCTGGGCTGGCTCACAGAGTCCCTGAGCTAGCAGGAACAGCTCTATTGTGTTGCCCGGGCACAGGGCAGGGCCCACTGAGTTAAACATAGTGTTTGATTGGAAAGACTAATACTTAATGTTTCTTACAACACCGCATTGGAACTTGGGGGACATCTCACTGTGTATTTGAACTTTATAATTAGCTGTCAGTCTCCCACAGTGGGCTAATTGAAAGTGGGCATGGTGGAGCAGGCAAAAGGTCCCCAGAAGTTTTGATAGAAGCTGCTCAAGTACGCAGGGACCCCATACTGGTTTGTATTTTTTTTCTCTTTTTTAGATAATTTTTTCTCTTTAGGGGGATTATAATATAATTTATCATTCCCCACCTTCTTCCCTTTCCTCCCTCCAACTCCTCCAGTGTACCCCAGCTCCCTGTCACTCAAATTTATATTCTTTTTTAAATTGTTGTTACAAGTGTGTGCGTATTCCTAAATTCCTAACAAACCTGCTCCGTCATTATAGTGTTGCTTGTGTGCATATGTTTTCAGGGCTGAGCTGTTGGTATTGGTTAACCAATTGATGGGTGTGGTATGCATCAGCTGACTGTGCCCCAGCTGTGGTATGTGCTTTGGGGTCCAGCTGTGGTTCTGTGTCCTCCATGTCTTCCCTCTCAGGGTGTCCAGGTGTCGCTGCACACAGGGCTGGAAGGATGGAGTGGAGTCTGGAAGGAGTGGGGTTCTATAGGATCCTGGTCTGGTTAGGAGTGAAGAGGGGGTAAGGCCTTCCCGAGAATTGAAGTTTTACAGCTCTTTTATACAAAGGCATTTTTTGACAATCTTCAAGGAAACAACTCTCTTAGCAATCTTAGCTTGTGCACATACCTTTATTCAGGTGGGCGTCTACACATAGACTTTATTTTGCATGAACCAGGGGTATAGATGGACCTTGAAGAGTAGGAAGGAGTTTTCAGGATAGGTGAAAATTCCTGGCTCGAGTTTTAAAATTCTGTAAATGCCTTGCTTTCGTGGAGAGGCATGCCAGGAATACCAGGTACTTATTGGGCAGGTTCTTGGGGGAAGGGAAGTTGAACATGTAATCTCAACAAAGCTACATGACATTCTACAGGTAGAGAGTAGGGGGTTTTGGGCTCCCATACAAGTCAGAGAAGGAGAAGGCCCCTGCTGGGAAATGGGAGTCCTCCATTTTGCTCCAAGCTCAAGAGAACTGTCCAGACAATGGTATATCTCAACAGACGGCTCTTCCCTGGATTGGACCATTTCTCCTCCCCCCTTCTGTGATAGCATGTCTGCTTGTGTTATTCGGGGTTTGTTTAGGCAGCTATGTAGGTGAGACTTCACGAATATAGCTCTTCTGACATTTCTAGGAGACACAATCTCACAGTAAACTCCCTGATCGATCGTCTGACTCCTAATCTTTCTGCCTCCTCTTTGGAAATGACCCCTGAGCCTTAGGCGCAGGAGTTGTGCTGCACATTTCCATGTGGATATAAAGATAAATATTTAGAATGTAGTTAGGGATTATGTCGGTTTAACAAACTGGTTCTCCTCTAAGATCATGACCTCACTAGCCGCAGGTAGTTGGCTAGGTTTCCAGGACTAGGCATGATTTCCCGCTTGTTGAGCGTATCTTAAGTTCAATTAGAGAGCTACTGATTGTTGCCCGTTGACTTGACGTGACCTGGAATCTCCTTGGAAGGGAGCCTCTATGACGAACTCTGTCTAGATCGCTTGGCATGTAGACATGTCTGAGAGGGGAGAGGGAGAGTCTTGATTAGTAACTAACCAACCTACCGTGGGCAGCTCCCTTCCCTGGGAAGGTGTCTGGAGGTAGTAGACTACACGGGGCAGGCTGAGTGCAAACTGCTAATAAGCAAGGATTTGTTGGTCTCTCTCGAGAATATGAAGGATGACGTGATGCTATTGGAATTCCTGCCTCAGCTCCCTCCTCAGTGATGGGCTGGAAACCTGGAAATAATAAAAATACCAAGTAAACCTTTTCTTCCCTAAGTTGCTTTTTGGCTAGAGCATTTTATGCAGAAGAGAGATAGAACAGACCTCATAGCAGTTTCGGGATGTTCTTGCAAGAGGCCAGGATGCCAGGAGGGAGGTCTTCTGCTTCCTTGTAATGTTCTCTTCTAAATGAAAGTTTCTGTCTCAAAGCTTCATGAGGGGGTGACTGACTGAAATAGAAAGGAGACACCTGGACACACGGTAGCCAGACAACCGACCACCCCACCCGAAGCCTCACCCCTCTTTCTGTCATCAGCCCTATAAAAAGCCCGAGACTAGCAGCCTGGTGTACCGTCCCTTCTGGGAACTGCCCTGCCATCAAGATCTACTCCCCTTCTGCAGTCCATGAATGTCACTCTTGAGTTTGAGGAACAAGAACTCATGAGAAGGCTGATTCCATGACAGGCTTCAAATGGGCAGTTAAAAAAGACTAGGCCTAAAAACCCAGGCTTCAGGCAGCTAGTCAGAAACTACCCCACCACCTGGCCTGAAGCAAGGAAATGGGTCAGCAGTTTCCAGCCAGCCCCCACGTCCCAGTAATGGTTCTGGAATGACTAGAGATAGAGTAAGACAAAGCCCATCTACCCCGGGGATTCCCCTAAAGTGCTTTAAATTGGGCCTGTGAACTCACCTCTGGGTCTCTCTATCTTGGTAATGGGGAGACACCAGCATGTTGGACTTCTGCAGAATAAAAGATTCTTTGTGTTTTCATGCTATTTGAGTCCGGGGTGTCTTCCTTTGGTGAATCATGGACCCTTACCCTCAAAGGCCTCTGACTCTGCAGAAGCTTTGTGGGCTACGAATATCAGGTGCACTGTAACTCCTGGGGTGAGAGAGAAAGCCCCGGTCTCTCTCAGGCTGTTTGTGTATCAGTCTGAAGTCATCCTAATCTACATAGTGAGGCCTTGTCTCGGAGCTCAGAGTGAACCAGTTGCTCCTGCATGGGGCTGGGTCCCGTCAGGGTGTGTGTCTGCTGATACGTGTCATATGAGATGTTCTTATTGTCCTACTATCCCACGACGCTGCCTCTTCCCCTCCGCTCCATCACTTCACCGACATCCATCCGCCACGCTAAGCTCAACGTCTCTTTCTCCAGCATGTCTGCAGCTTTGTCAATCCAGCTTTTCTCCTTCAATGTGTTTGTGTATGTGTGTGTATACATGTGTGCACACGCGGGGCCAGAGGTCAACTCTGGTGTGGAGCAAGTGGACTGTGCCACTAGAGAGAAGAATTGGTAAGGTTAAACAGGCCCAAATCCCAGGGAATCTCGGAATTGAGAACAGTAGGTGTGAGGCCAGCTCCCTGCTGAACTACCTGATCTGGAAACGGACCATGACAGCCCACTGAGAGGACCATGACAATTGGTCATAGAGTGTAAAAACCTGGAGTTCTCCATGCTAATGAGGTATCTAGATAGACCTCAAGTGTTTAGCCAATGAGCTTCCCTTCCTGGGCATTCCTTTCTGCAAAACGTATTTAGTCACTGGTTCACTCTGAGTAAGGTGTATGCATTCACATCCATCATTAAATAAAGCAGTTTGGGCAAGCAAGGACCTTGATGAAAGCATTAGGCCCTGGCGGGGAGGCCGTCTTCTCCTGTAAAGAGCCATGTTCAAATCTCACAATGAAGGCCTTCTCTCTTCCAGCCCCTCCATACTCTTCCCCAAGCACTGGGAACCAAACCAGACTCTGCTTCCTTCCTGGCTTAGCCATCCCCTTCCTGCCTGGCCCCTACACACTCTGAGGAAAGTGCGGACCTCAGACCACGTTCCCAACTCCCAGCGATACCCCAGCAGTGTTTAGGTACACAGAGGTCCGGGGAATAACAACATCTGTCCCAGACCAGCGCTGTAACACAGGCTGGGACCCCTATTTCAGACTGTGTTCTATAGCTCGCCTGCGGCACTCGGGTACCCCAGTGGTGAGGCAGACACATCAGCCTGACACTCTGGTGGTGGTGTTTCTCAAGAACTGGCCATCTCT